>CM052079.1:32857739-34057739 GCA_020010945.3 Muscidifurax raptorellus
GCTCGCAGTAAAATTTAAATATATGTAATTCGACGCGCTCTCGCGGATTTTTCTTCTCGAAATCGCAGAATTACCAGATCTAATCCGACCGTCACCTTGAAAACAATGGACGAGCCACCCTACAACGAGCTGCGCACGCATATGGCGTCTGATGCGGTGGGGAGACAGACAGCTTATATTATAGAGTGAAGCGTGTCGCTGCATATCTATATAGGCATTAGAGAGATATGACTGGGAAGTTTTTTTATTTGGTTGCTGCAGGGAGGATTTTTAGGTGCATAGTTTTGCGAATAATTTTGTCGACGAGAAATTATTGTAAACATTTTTCGCAGCGCCCCGATGGAAGTTACATATCGAACGTCAGTGCGGCATTAAATGTCCGCTGTATCGAAGTGAAAAACAACATAATTTTCATTTTAGAATCCCATAAAGAATCTTTACACGTATACATATACCGAGTGTATAACAAAGTACCCAATTTGCAATTTCCAACGGCCAATAAAAGCCACAAAAGTGCGTATACCGCGCCTAAACTCCCCAACTTTCACTAAAAAGTAAAATCCTTCATTATACAGTCGCACGCGAGTGCAGCGGTCGTATGCATGCGCACATGTCGGTAAAAGCCCATATACGAGAGACAAGGGGAGAGAGAGAGAAGTGCGAGAAAATACTTAGCCCTCGAGCCTCTATGTATATATATACGTGATGCAGGCACATTAACGCTCATCCCTGAGCGATGAGTAATACGCGCATGCGTGTCTTTTGTAACGTAAAAAGCTCTCCCGACGGCGAGTATACATCAGGCGGTCGGACATCAGCCGTCATATATGTGTATGCGGTTTTGACGTTTAGTATGTAATACCGGGGGCGATGCGTTGCGTATTGTTTATTGATAGGAAGGCGATGGTATAATGGAGTGAAGATGAATCCATCTGGGGTTTTTAACGAGCTGCTTTGTCGCGTGATCCATCAAAATATAGCTGCAAGTGATGCCATGATTAATTTGACGCCGAAACGATGTTGCGTATTGTGAGAGTATTAAACGAGACTGGTATATAATGAAATATTCGTGGTTTAATTTATGTCAAAGCTATAGACGACTAAGAATAATCAATATATTTTCTTTCCCATAATCTTGTACGCTCTTATAATATATAAGATAAAATAATCAATATGAAATTTCTCATTCAACAAAAAACCCACTTTCTCTAGCTGCAGCACTCCTATATATGCTATCAATCACGTTTATCGCACTCTGCACGCCTCTATATGTACAAATTCCGCGGAAAACAGCATATTCCAGCAAAAGAAAAGCTACTGCGAGACTTCGCCGAACTGGATGTGTATAGCGCGAATTTCCATGTAACTGTGTGTATACATCATCGACAAGCGCGACGCGCATGAATTTCTCTCGCTTAATGCAGCTATACAGCCAGGCAGCAGCAAGTTCACGAGCGCAGTGCGGCTGCGCGCGCGGCTATAAGTACTCTCACTTTCGCATGCCGATTTTCCGACGGCATTTCCTCGGCGATACTGGATTTTTTTTCCTTTTAAACGTGAGTGTATGAGGGAGAGTTTGGCTGTATGGTTATCCAAAGGGTTTACGTGTTCCTTGTTTTATTCTATTTGTCGTAGGAAAATTGAGCCAAGATGACCAAGTCCGAGATTTGAATAAACGTCTTTTCCAGTGTAGCTAATTCGCATTGGTAGAACCTCTCATAAAAGCAATGTATTTCACCATAATTATTACGTTTCAATTTTCGCCACCTCATTTGATTTACACGCCACTGTTTGCTGTAAATGTACTCCTACCAAGCGAATTGCGGTTTTTTATAATTATTGAGGTCAAATTGAAATCTAGTAATGTAGTACTGTTGACATTAGTGCTGCTATGGCTTTCCATAGCACTCGCAGTTTACAATACTTGTTTTTCTATTATTTTGAAATTTAAAAATTCATTCATAAAGATTGTCGATTATTAAATACGCGAAAATACCCAGCCAATTTTTCTGTGTATATAACGAAATAAGACCGACACAAGAACGAAGTCACATCGCGGGGGAAATAACGAAGTTGGAGAGGAGGGAAAAAACATGGTGGTTTAGCCGAGGGGAAGAGACTTCGGGAAGCTAAGCTTTTTCGCATGCACGCGAATTCTCACCGTTGACGAATTATTGGCGATGGTAGACACTGCACACGAGGATTCGAAGGAAGCGAGGAACGTTTCATTGAAAAGCTTATCGAAATCAAAATATAAATCCTGCAAGTTTCATTGTTTACAAGTAAACAATGGCTATTCTCGACCATAATTACGCGTATGTAATACTATCACGTATAAGCGATAACGTTGTTTTTTAATGACTATCGAAATTTCACCTTACCACTGTGCAAATTTATTTGTACTACCGAAACGGAGGCAGACGATAAGAATCCGAATTTCAAAAAAAAAAAGAAGTATGAGTCAGTGGAACAAGTTGATAAAAATGCATGTGTACATACAATACGATGTGAGTGCTTGTCAAAGTTCTTTCCTCCAAATTCAATTAAAGGCGATTATCGCGCGAATAAATCCATTGAATATTTTCCTAATATCGTTACATTTGGATTAACTGATTGTTGGCGATAAACTTCATAAACGACGTCATTGATTAACAAAAAAAATTAACGTCGGCACAAAGGACGATCGACAAGTTTATCTCCCAAACGATCAATGTATACGTTCGTTTCAACGTCAATGTCGACCAAACTCATAAATCAGACACTTACTCAGTCCTTCGCAAACATTGTCGATGCTCCATGAGACCCTGTGAAAAAATAAATACACTCGTCAAACATAACCCCGATAACGCATCCTAACCTCTCCTCCTAAAAATCTCGTCTCCTCCTCCTCCGGATCGTATAGATATATCCACTGCAAGCATAGATAAGGACAATACCTCTCCTCGTCTGGCTCCGCATATTATATATCCACTGCATCGGCCGCACACACACACACGCACACTTACGCGCGCGTATCTATACACACATGCAGCAGAGTTTCAAGTGCACGGGCGAACGCGCGAATAAGGGGGGGGAGCAAGCCGGCTACTATATAGCATATACAGACACTAACTCGCGCGCGGGAATGGAGTAGGGAGCGCACGGTCTGCGGCGCGCTGCGACTGCGTTGTGTGGAGTTGCTCGCGCCGCCGCGCGGCGTGTTTTCGACTCGCGTTATACTCTGCAGCGGCGAGAAACCCCAAAGAGCGCTCGGCCACGGCGCGAGGCGATCCATCGGGCGCGCGCTCTCTCTCTCTGCTGCAGCTCACTCGCTCTTTCCGGCACGTTCTATATCTGTATATACGTAGACACACGCACGCGGCTCGCACCCTTTCGTTGTTTTTCTTTTTTCCGTTCGCCGTTTTCTGCCCGCGTACATCAGTGCTGCGCGAGATACAGTAACGGGAAGAAGAGGAGGAGATTTTGCTTTTCACCGGGAGTGAGAGAGAGAGGGGGACAGGCGGCGGGCGAGTTTCAGCGGAATCTGTGCAAGTGTCTTTTACTTAACCGTGCGGTTCTCGTCGTCGGGACTGTCACGAGCTCTGGTGTAAACAAAAACAAACAAGTATACATACGCATATATTCGGATAGAGGATTCTATAAGATTTCTAAGCAAACAATATACACGCATACTTATATATAGACAGACGTACATATATATATATTTTAAAGAAGAGTATATACACAGACACACACATACACACAGGCTATAAGGAAAGCACGACATATTATACATATAAATATATTCTATATACTTTGCCTATCTATCTCAGGATATTTACACGTATATTATACACACGTAGGTGAAGCGTGGTACAAGCTCTATATTTATTTATCGATATACAAGAAGCCTGCATCACATCGGACGATTGAGAAGAAGATATTTCTATACTTTGTATACAAAGCATAACTGAACAAATAAAAAAAAACTACGAAGGAACTACTGCGACAAATCAGTATATCTAAAAACAAAAGTGTAACGCAACACCTCATCAAACTCAGTGCTCATCAATAAGTTCGTTGATATATATATATATATGTGTGTGTCAAAATCTCCTTATGTGTGCCCGTGTGTTGTTTACGTGCGTGACAGTGACAGTTCTCTCTATTTCAGAAAGTGCTATTACAAAACTCAACAATAAGAAGCTTATATACCTCTGACAACAACAAAAGTGTGATCCACTACCTCTCTCACGTGCATTCTCTCGTACATATTTACATATACACATATATATATATATACATATATATATATATATATATATATATATATATATAAGCTGCTCGTCGGCATCGTCGCTATATAAGTATATATATATACGCGCACGTGTGTGTAAGTGTTTGTGTGACGCCGGTCGCGTGCCAGCTCGAGCCAATACATAGTGTCGAATAGCCGCAAGTAGTAGTACCACAGTGATCGTAACAGCATTGTTGTTGTTGTTGTTGTTGTTATTGTTTTATCAGTGCAACTAAGAGAACGAACCTTGAGCGTACATCGACGTATACACACGTAGAGTGAGTGACAGTTGTTCGAAGAGTGCTTGTCACGTGTGTGTGTGTGTCGAGTAACCGTGCGATTCTCGGATAATCGAGAGATACTTGCTATATATCCGACAGAAAGGTAGGGCGAAAGCAATACAAAGTGCGCCTCGAAGCAGGTCCGCGATGTCCTCAACGTCGATGAAAACCGTCTCGACGAGGACGCTTTGACGGCCTAATAGACCTCTCGTCAGTCCACCTGGCATCGTACAGAAGCTCGAGCTTCGGAATCATCGAGCCCAAAATCAGCTGAAGGGTTACATTTCCAGCAACTTTACCCGCTTTCGGCGGGTATATCAGAGCATCCAAAGTGGCTCACACAGTGCGCGACCGCGCAGCCGAGCTGCAAGCGGAGGTGCGCAGCGCCATCCGCGTGTTGCACGGCTGGTGTCCCCGACCACCCCCGCAAGCTCAGCAGCAGCAGCAGCAGCAGCAGCAGCCTGGACGAGGTGAGACGGTGCTGATGTCGACGCAGCAGATGCAGCGCAACGGGCCTGGAAGCAGTCAACAGAACAGGGCCCAAGGTCAAGCCGAGACCAGTAGCAGTAGCAGTAGTACCGCCGGGAGTAATAACGCGCCGGTAGCGCCGCCATCGGTCGTCGTCAGTTCGACGTCCAGCAGCATGAGACCACCGCCGCCGCCGCCTCCACCGAGGTCCAGAAACAACGGCGAGGGTAAAGGACACCACGAGGAGCCCACCAGCTCTATACCCGATCTAGGTGAGATTCATTTATTTTTTTTTCTATTCTTCTTCTTCATTAAAAATCGATGCTTCTTCGAAGCGTAGACTGTCGTTGCGTAATGCAGACGCGAGGTGAGATATATTGTATTCGCAGGAGGAAATTATGAGCTCTCTTCGATTCGTGTATAATAACGCGGCGCTCGTTAAGCCAGGCATTGTTTTGTCAATGTCAATGTCAGCGCCTCGAGGCCGTTGTGTATATAGAAATATATTTCATTTCAAGCGCGCTGGAAATTGTAGATGTGTCGGATTATCGCGCGGGAATTACGCTTAATTATATTTAATTTCTACAAACAGAAGTACATCTATAAAATTGGCCCGTTTTATCGGTCATGTGTGTTTGTACAATTCGTTTATAATGGTAACGTCGTGTACCTACAACGACTGTAATTGAAATTACCTCTAAACGAACGAAATAAAAAATTTTCTTCCGCGTATATTATACCGCACACGACGAGCTCGGACGAGGAGGTTCAAGGTCAAGGCGAGGAACGTCATTTTCAATCATCTTTCATGCGCGCTCTTCGTCGCTCATCGATAACACTGAATTTTCATGGAATCGCTTTGTATAGCTGATTCGTGTCTAAACTGCTTTTTAGTGTATGCGTGCGTGTGTTTGTCTGTGAGACTTACTTGGTGCAGTCGGACATCGGACTCTTTCGATAATATCTGCCGATGCATAAAACACGAGAAGACACGTAACATTTTGATTCAATAATTAATTGCCCGTTAAATTTTTTAATGCCGATGATATCGAGGATGCTCAACTCCGGCCGTATGTGCGTATGCAATATTATTATAATATGTAAGACACGCCGATAGATACATTTATTTCTGTATCAACTGCTTAATTGCAATGTCCGCGTATACACGCGTTTTCCTCGTTTTACAATAAATAATCAGCGAGAATCCTCATTTCTCCCGATACTATAATCTAAGTTTTAACGATCGCTCCGTATTTTTAATCGCCGCGAATAAGGACGAAATTAACCAGATTCATTGCGCTTAATGTATAACGGTGCAACTTGTCCGGCATTACATATAGCTTCTTGAATAATGCATCGATAATCATCGAGTTAAAAGTGTGGAGCTACTCATTAGGTCGTAGCATGTACATACCTCCAGAACTTTTATTTCATTGAATAATACGATTTATACACCCGCGAGATCGGCTGTTATTTCGACTCTGCCAAAGCGATAAAATCTCTCACCTCGCCTCGATCCTAAATAGAACACGTGTACGCGCTTCGAGCAAACCCTATTACAGGCCCCGAAAAAATCAACCCTTCCGAAATCACGTTTACCACCCAATATACCAATTACTCGTCGCGCATACCAAAAGCGAAAAAAAAAGAATCTGCCAACCCACGACAGAGAGTCCATGTTAAATCGAGTTATCTGTTCCGGGGTCGTACAGTCAATAGATCGGTGAATCTGACATTGCCAAGCGCCCACGTCGTTTTAGCACGTAGTAATATGAAGTGTACACGCGGCTCCGAGGTCATCGCGTGCATTACGCGTACATGTATATATTTATATATATATATATGTGTGTGTGTGTGTGTGTGTGTGTGTGTGTAATGTGTATATACATGTACATAGATGTAGATGTATCGCTCGGAAATTTCGCGCATTAGGACCGATTACGCAAGGCGCGCGCGCGAGCTTTTATATTATTACATATAGATACGCGTGTATACCTGTATGCGTCGATGTATGAACAAATCGCACCGATAAAGATCTTGTCTAGGAAGAGGTGCAATATTGACATCAAGTGATTTCGCTAGATCGTTCGTTTAATTGCTGCGAGTCTTATCAGAACCGTTATATGGAATCGCTAACTTAAGAATCGTAATTGATATGAGTACATCGTTATAATTGTATATAGCGAGATTGAGATATTTCGTATTACTTCAATTTTATCGCCATTAATCATCATTAGCTATCTATAGCAGACTAACGAATGAATAGGACATTGAATATAATCAAGCTTGTATCACCAAAAACACACAAGAATCTCATAAAATGCAGTTCTTTCAAAATTCACTGCATCGCAGCGCGCACAACGTTTGAATCTCGACGTTATCGCGCTTGCTCTCGCAGAGTATATATACATATATTATATGCACAATATTCGTACTCGTAACCGTGCATGATAATACGATAATGCAACGAAGGTCGCGCGTTTTTTTTTCGTGCACTCGATTCGCGATGCAACAAAAACATGTCCATTTGATCGATACACCTATATTTTGACTGAAATTTCGTTAACTACGGGGGCTTCAGTATCCTCATATATAATAATTGGGAATCGTTATTGACTGATCGATCGTCGCTACTGCTTCTCGAGAGTTCGTTTGATCCGAACTTTTTTTTATCGGTATATATTATCCAAGAATACGGACAAATGCGGATGCGTAAGAATATTTCAAGAGCGGTCGAACAGTTGGCGATTATTAATAAGACTTTTCTTTAAAAGAAGAGTTTATTATTAGTATATTGTATTTTCTTTTGCGATCGTTCAAGTTCATCTGCGCAGTGGGCACCGAGGCGTGGAATTCGCGTTTGAAATGACAAAAATGAAGCGGCTGTTTTTCACAAACATAGTTTATTTATAATGGAAAATGAATATACGAGCGCGTATAAACGCAAGATATTTGTTTTTCATCATAAACGAAACTCGATAAACCCTCCTCCCAAATCCTCCTTCATAGGAATCTTTTGCATCGTTTTTAGTGTATACTATAAAGCATCTTCCTATATATAGGAAAATTTATACAGTAATTAACGACAATGACCTTCGAAAAATCATTAAAATCGTTATATACGCAATAAAACCCAGAGGCGCTCTCTCTTTTCCCCTCCTCACCTCCAAAAAAAAACGCATCAGCCCATCAAACGGAAAACACACAGCTACTCCGGCAATACACATATATACCCGTATACCGGAAGCATTTAACGTTCGGCCAGCGCAAGGACACATCAGACGCACGTATTATACACTGGCACACACACAAGTCTAGTCGTCGCGGAAGGAATTCACCGTCGCCACTATCAGCGACACACACGCACACACACATAGACCGTGTGCGCTTGGCCTCGAAAACGCGCTCGCTTATACATCGCACCTGCTTTTCCCGATAGTTTTCGGAATCCTTCACGGTCACGGTCGCGCCTGGCGTCATCGCTGTCGCTCTTTATATTTTTAGCTTCGCGCGCGCAACCGAGAACGAGCTTTCGAAACGTTGAATGCGGCTGCGCGTTGTAGTCTATATATTATCTTTTCGCATATCGAGGAGAGAGAGAGAGAGAGAGAGAGAGAGAGAGAGAGAGAGAGAGAGAGAGAGAGAGAGAGAGAGAGAGAGAGAGAGAGAGAGAGAGAGAGAGAGACGGAGAGCGAGACTGACAAAAGGAAAAGACGATGCTATCGGCAGGACGATTGTTGTTGAAAAGAACAGTTTGACCCAGACCGGTGCGCGCGAGCGGCTGGAGATAATAGAGAGGGTTTTGGTCTTGACTCGAGGCAGACGGGTTATTGTATAAGCGGGGGTATCGCTTGGCAAGGTTATTTTGGGTTTGGTCCCACTGCGGAGCGTTTGCTTAGTATATAAAGCTTTTAAAGTTATCGAATTAAAAATGAATTTTTAATATTCTAACATAAGTATGTATATATGTATATAGATATAGGTCTGTCGCATGCAAGCTTGCGAGATTCCCCTGACTGTACATATTTATTAATTTCAGTATAAAGCCGTTGCGCACAAAGTCCGTCCGAAATTCCCTAAAATTCTAATATAAAAAATTGATAAGCCTCTACATGCAGATGTCGAGAGAAAAAGTGGCACGCGCGCGAATTTGCCGGACGATGACACGATACATCGGGCGCTGAAGGCGTAATCTCGGCGGCGCGCAGCATATATATTATATACAGTCCGCTCGGCCCACGTCACCGAAGCCTTGGCCTCCGTTGCTTGCGGCGCGCGCCGATAAACGTCCGAGAGCTGTTGCTGCCGCTATACAAGCTTGTGCATATGTGTGCTTATAGCGAGCTGCATACATGAATGCTTTTTTCCATCGGATCTTTTAGTCACTTTTTTTAGAGCATTGATGAATTATTTTTCCTGCTCTTATCTCGAGAGTTCAAGTTAATTGAGATTTTGACGTGGTTTTATATATTGCGCGCTCTTCTGAAAGTAGTGTATATACACAATATCAGAATCGCAATTCAGTATTGCTATCATTTCGTTATTTTATTCGATTACGCGAAGCGATTTAAAGTTTTTCGATAAAAGTTTGCTCGGCAAATTACAACAACGCGAGCTTTAAAAAAATCCGCGGAACATATAATCCATACAAAAGTGCATATCCGGCGAAAGCCCACAGCGTCGTGTAGCATGGAGCCAGACACCCTCCGAGAGTCTACTCCCCCGTCAGTCTGACCGTGCATGTGCATGTGCATCAAGTGCGTGTGCATAGCTCCTATCTTCCTCCCCTCCTGTGTCTGTCTCTGTCTCCCTCTGCCTCTCTTTCTCTTTTACTCTCCGGGAGCGTAGGCGCGATAAGCCTTGGGACGAAAGAGAGTACGTATGCGCGCTCGGTGTGTGTATTTTTAGGGCCGTGGAATTTCTCCGAAGCGTCTTTTTGGGACTCGACGACTATTTTTCTCTCGTTTTTTCTCGCGACGCGGCCAGATGCGCTGCACTCTGTAACGATGTGTATACACACTGCATGTGCTTCGGGAAAAATAAGGAGGCAATATTGCGCAAGAGCTATTAATCGGGGGTCGAGTGTTTTTGTGTGTATATTTTTTTTTCAGTTCTGTCGAAAATTTTTATCTTTTGTGTGTGGTTTTTGATTATTAACTTATTTTATCTATTTCGTGATGGTCATCGCGATTGATTTCGGTTTGTATGATGAAGATCCTGAATGCAGTAGTGAAAAGAATTGTTTGAAAATCAACTCCAAGGCTGCATTAACAAAGTATATAAGAATTTACGTTTTTCGCTGCATTCAATGCCAGGCCGCGCAATCGCCTTCCGTTGGATTTAAATTTACCAACGGTATATTAAAAATTTTTTAAAATAAAATTCTCGATGCGGAAACTAACAATTTTTAGTAGGAAAATAGTTAAGAGCGTCGCGATTACGAAACAATGCGATAAAGCCGCGTTTCCTAATCTCTTTCTCGAGTGTCAAGGTTACTCGCGAGACGAGCTGCAGTCATCGTATTTGGATTTTTTTGGAAAAAAAAATCGTCGACGCTGATGCGTTCGTCGTGTCATACGCGCATCGCGATGTGTCTCGTGATTATAAATTTCTGATAGTATATAAAGAGGAGAGTCGTCTCTCGCCGCTTATCGCGACGTGGAAACCGATCGAACTCGCTGTGTTTTCGTGATTTTTCGTCGGCCTTATCGATCGAATAACATTGACCTTCAGCGCGTCTTTGATGTTGAGAAAGAAATATTTTAAAATGCGGAGCTGCTTTTTTTTATGCACGAAGTATATGATTGCTCTCTGCAGGCCAATCATTTCAATGACTGCATAATATTTTGAATGAGATAACCGTGACGGAAGCCTTGTTTAACGTATCAGGAAAATATTCGAATAATCGTGTACATCTTCTCTTAACGAAGGTCGAGTGTTGGGAAGCACACAAGACGTTATCATTACCGCCGGTAGACCCGCATATACGACGTACATCGTGTAACAGGGATGAAGCCCGAACAGCCAGACACCCCCTCTGCGTGTACACGTTGTATATACGGCGGTAAGCGCGCTCTATACCTCCCCCAAAGCTCGCTACGCACTGCGAGTACACGCCCGTTCACACACACACACACACACACATATATATATATATATACACACACTGGCAACTTCACTCTACCTCCACTGCAAAATGTAACATTGGCGAGAGGATAAAATTACGGGCTGATTTACGCTGCGCACGCCAGTGAAAGTCTCCGTGCGTTTTAATTGGACTTTCAGATGCGTTTTCTACATACATGCATATACCCACACACACAGACAAAAATAGAAAATGTAAAATAATATATACTGGGATTTAACACACCTGCATACGCACATACTCATAGAATATGCGTCTGCAATTAAGTATAAGCCTTCTTTTTATTTTTATACACGTCACGCTGTTTACTCCTTTTTCGCTTTTACCTCGTGTGTCTAGTGTGTAGGCGACGGTACTTTCACTCGTTCGATCGAGCTCTCGTCTGGCTGGGTAGGTATGTGCATATAGCACAGTGTCTAGTTGCTGCGGAGACACAGAGGAGAAAGGAGGATGGAGAGAGATGCATATAGTACATTGACTACGCGATGCATTTTCGTTCTGTCTGAGCTGCTACGTGGACTAGCGAGAGTGACTTTATTCCTTGGGTTCGAGATGAAGTGTAGGTTTCACTTTTATTGAAACTTGCTCTTTCTGATATTGCGCTGTGCCATCAACTGTATAAATGTACAAATTGAGAGAGGACTTTTTTGTTTACTAAAAAAATTGTTATGAGATAAGACTGAAGCGCCATTTTTTATGCCTATATTGATGCATGGATTGGTTAGTCTAATTGAGATCTTGTGGGGTTCTCACTATTCCTAAAGGGGTTGAAACGACGCCCTTTCATCTTGTCGTCCCTCATTTCAGTATAAGTTCCCTTCTGCTTTCTCACATAGTCTAAACGAGAAATTTTCACTTTAATGAAAGTTATGATAAACGCGATATTTTCTCGTTAGAAATCGTGATCATTATCTTTAAAAAAATAAATAATGTGACATGCATCTAAACCAGACGATCAATTTTAAAGTCGTGAATTTCAATTAAGGTATGTCCAAAATGAAAATAATGATTCACTCGTGTATCCGACTTGACTTGTAGACAATTTGAATGAAGTATGCAATTACAGACCAGCAATTGTTCCGTTGTTTCAATGAGTCGATCTGGATATTTCTTAATCTTATTCAATAAAAGAGAAAGTTAAAGTCTAAAGATCAAATTATTTTCTTTTCGAAATAAATTTTAATTTTATGATATTTTGTATGCTGTCTTCAATAAATATAAAGTTAATTTGAAAGTATGCATTTATTATATTTAACTATTATCCTCAATAATAATAATTAAGATCTTAACTTTTGGAAGACTCACAATCGTGTATGAAAATAGACTCAGATGTTAACAATTGAAGAAATCAAGTCGCTCTTGATATATGCATCCGATACGAGACTCATGACGTAAGATATCAGCGCATGCATTTTTTTAAGGAAACGATCGACTGAAATAAAGCTAACAAGTATGACACAAAACTGTCGATAATATAAATCGAAATCAAAGGTAAACATGTTTTCGTAAAAAGTGCACCACCAATATCTTACACGAAAATTCAAGCAAGTATATATATAAGGTGCAATTATTATTAGCCTGCACTCTTCTCGATACATACGCAGCCGTTTTATCGTTACACGCAGAAATTGCATTTAAAACTCGGATTTTCGTAGGATAAATTTGCCAGACGATTGGAAGAATAATATATCGAGGTCCGCGAGACGCCAACGTCGCCGTTCGAGTTTTATCAGTCAAGGTTAGCAATTTGGAGTAGCGCATATATATGTATATATACAATGTGAGCGAGAGACTAATCTTTGCTTAACCTTGTGAACGAGTTTGCTCTTGAAAGGAAAACGTCCGTATGAGTAATATGTTGAAAAAACATCCGATTTCTTAGATGCACGAGTCACCGCGATAATTTTTTTCCCTTTTTCTGCTTTTTTCAAAACAGCTCGATAGCTTGAAAATGACTTTATTCAGAGCTGCAGAGGAACTTGAATTTTTAAATCCTCTCTTAAAAAAGTCATGAGTGAATGTTGTGAAGCCAGTTAATGTCGTGTTTGATCGCCTGGTTTAAGAATTGAGGAACGCGAATCAGAATCTAAGCTGGATTCAAAACGCTGAATCTAAATTCTAAATTTGATTTTATAATAAATATATATAAAATAATTAAAGAGTATTTAAGAGTTAAATTAATTTTAATATTAATTATAAAGACTATTTAATAAGTAAATAATTTCTCTTAAAAAAGTGATATCCTTTGTGTTATGAAGCATTTAATGCTCTGTTTGATAGCCTGGTTTAAGAATTTAGGAACGCATATAAGAAATACGATTTTCAGATTGAGCCCTCTCTTAAAAAACTGACCTCTGAATCTCCAAACTTATACATTGTAATCTCCGTTGTTTTGAATATAGCCTTATGTTTTTGAGGTTTAAGATACGACGAATAAAACTAAGCGCGCGAAGCGCGATGGATTTTGCTAGTGTACAAAAAAATTCATTGTGAGATTTTTATGCTTGGCAGAAAAAGTAATGACTCTTCAACTTCATACATATCTTTCAATCACCTTGATTGTATCGCATTTGTTATACACATGTATATGGTTAATAATTCTTAGTTGATTAACAATTATTTTAATTTCCTTTGTATGAGAACAAAGTTACGACTGATTCCCCTTTGTCTATTATGTAAAATCGATTGTATCGATCTGCGCGACGGTTCGCGGATATCATTTTACGCAACAGTACACTTCGCCTTTATGAGTTGTACGTGCATATAGCACTCATATGGAAGACAATAAAACTTTCAAAAAATATTTTTCAATACTTTTTCTTTATGCGACATTAAAATTTTCAACAATGCATCAGACTCGAAAAGTGAAAACGTATCAATAAATTCTATTAACGCGCATATATTTATACCAGTATATTTCAATTTTATGATTACACTCGTTTTTCCCTCTCCGAATAAAAACTCCATGCAATTTTTACACGACAATACGGAGAAAAGTTTGTATATAAAAATTACTATATCTTACATTAATGAGTAGACAGACTCACAGTATTCCAAAAAATTAATATAAAAATATTAAATTTTACTATAATGTACGGTAATTTTTTGGGATACTGCGAGTCGGTCTCCCCTTTAATATAAGGTATAGTAATCTTTACATATAAATTTTTCTCCTTGCATCATTTCATAAATCCATAAACCTGTCCGCATCCAATAGTAGCTTCAGCGCATTTTACGATCACGTCTCCCTACACCACCATAACCCAAGCACAAACACACACACAAGTTTCTTCTATTCGCGCATCGGCGCTTCTATCGATGCAAGTGACAGGTACTATATACAGACACGTTCACTCGCATAGGTTTTCCGCGATCGAGGGGAGGTTGAGTGTCTCGCGATGACCCCCGCCTGCCAGGAGGAATGACCCAGTAGTTCCCCTCTTCGTTCTCCAGCCACCGCGACGGAGACGTGTATTGTATATATTATAAATATAGAGGATGTGCGAGGCAGCCCCGGGCGAAATCGCCCCTGAAAAGCGGCAACCCGACTGTATGTAGCTGCAGAAGAGGGGTAGGCACGCAGGGGTAGTTGCGTTTGGAATGATATTTTGAAGCTTATTATATGTGAGGCTAATTTTTCGGTTGAGAAATATTTTGTTTTATCAATTATTTTTCATATCGACTGCCAAGCAAAGTAAGCTCACATATAAATTAATTAAACGCAGCCTTATGTCATCGGCTCCTAAAAAAATTAATCGGCGGAATTAAGACCGTGGTGGAGCGTATAACGTAGCAGCAGCGCGTGTATCAATGCCTCCGGCATGGAGTTGTCTCCGAATCGATCGAACCGCATTTGCAACGTTAATACCCGGTTAGAGTATCGCTTGCGCTCGCGCATGTACGTATACAAGAAGAAAAACGGCCGCATGCCGCTAATAAAATTGCGCCTCGGCCACACAGCGCACTGTACTGTCTATAATCATAAACGGTTAGGGGATACATGTATATACTTGGCATTCGTTGCGGTGAGAGCAACTTACAATTTGTATCACCCCAACTAGTCGCGCGCGCGCGCGCGCGAGAACGTTACCGCGGAAAGTCGCTCTTAAAAGCGTAACGCCTTATGGTTGCGCGCACGAGAAAATATATTATAATATAGATAGTGCAGCTTTGAGTTTATCGTGAATCATATATAGTTTGTATTTTCTTTCTTACGTTATATTGTATTCTAAAATACATTTTGCAATGCAATCTTTTCTCGATTTATATTATAATCAAACAACGATAACGACCTCGTCGAAAAGAAAAATTTATCTGGCATTGATCCTGAAAAATAGTCATGATATATTTACCTCCCCACCGAGCCCACACAAAGCCTTGCCATTTATCATACCATCCCTCTCCCTATGTACATCCGCGAACCTCATCCTCACTAGCGCATCTATACCCTCGTACAGATACACAGGCGTAAAAAGGGATGAATCCGCGCAAGCTCTTTACACCCACACAGTCCATCGCTCCCGGACTGCGGCGTGTATCGACTATACGCGATGCGTTCATTGGTTCCCAGAATATTTCTACCCGGGAAGTGGTACACCCCCACCGATTCTGTATACACACACATACACGTCCGCGTATATATAAGGTCGGCGGCGTTCACTCGACGTGCGTTGACCTCGACGCGGCGGAGGGCTGCTATATACCTCCCTCCTCCCGCAAGAGTGGGAAGTTTAAGGTCTAGCGCGCGAAATTCGCGTTACTGCGCTTCTGGTGGGGGGCAGTAGGTTCATTGGCTCGGACTGGAAGCTGGTGGGGATAAGCTCGACACTGCATCCCCTCTTCTGCTTCTTTTTTTTTATTCATTTTTGCGGTGTTCCACGTTATTGCATGCGAGAGAAACACATCGGACTCTGCAATTTTGTATATATAGTTGCAGGGTAATGTATAATAATCAGCATCGCGAGCACGCGGTTGACGCTGGTTAGGGCCGCGCGCATCGATCGCATTTCGGGTCGTTTTTGTCGTTGATAATTTTTCTATTTAAATGCTGTAGCCTATACTCTCAACAGCTAATCTCCGAAGATACATTAGCTGTATATCTAATCTCCGGAATCAGTATAACAGGCAATTCCCACATCGAACGTTATACCCAACGATTTCATTCCCGCGCACAACAGCAGCGTCAGCAGAGACGATTCAGATTTAATTATGCCTTTATCTTCGGCACGCCGTCATCCCTTTGGTCGTTATCCCTCTCTTTATATATATATACACATTCGTTCGCCTCAGCGCGGCTGCTTTTAGCATCCCTCGCGAAAATCGAAGTAGCAGCAGCAGCAGCAGCCCTTACACAACCGCGAAAGAAAGCTCACTGTATGCGTGTGCGACTCACCCGGAAAACTTGGCACTCGTGTGCGTTTTACGATTGCGCATATAATTCAGCCTTATAGCCGGCATCAGTCCCTTTGTGTCTCCTGCACACGACTATATACCCCAGCACGCGTTGAATGATTCAACACGCGCATATTCTGCGAATACCGGCGTATACTTACATACGTATACAATATATATACATGCACTTGGTGTGTGGCAGTACGATAGTGTGCGTGTCAGTCGCTCGTAAAGCTAGCAAAGTGCCACTCCCTCCCCACCATCAGCGCGCTATAGCAGTATACGCGGCTGGGATTCTCCCCTCCATATATATATACGTACCCGGCGAACGAGAGGAAGAGCGGGAGTCGACGAGAGTCGGGGGGCCTTGGCAGCGACGGCGGCAGCAGCGGCGATGCCATTGCACTGCACTGGGTGAGGGTCATTACTCCGAGAGCTAGAGAGCCGGTGACCTCGGCGCCGACGCCCGGAATCGATCCAACCCCCGTCTCGCGAGAGGGGCTGCACTGCTGCACTGCGCGCGCGTAATATCTCCCTTTTATTTTACGAGCCGCGCGCCCTCGCGCCAAGAGGGAAAGAGAGAGAGAGAGAGAGAGAAAGAGTAATGCCGGGCCAGCTCTTTTTTTTACAACTCCCTCGGCGTCTCTCTCTCTCTCTCGCTTTCTTTCTTCGCTTCCTTCCTTTCAGCCAAGCTTATACACCCCTACCCGCCGATTAGGTGTAGGGCTTTACGTTCCTTGACCGAGCTTGCGTGCCGCCAGATTGATCGCGAGCTTTCTTTTTCGTCGAATTCCGGACTGCAGAGATTAAAAGACCGACTCCGTATGTGTGGGTGTGTATGTGAGAGAGGAGGGCCGAGTTTCCCGTGCCGACAGCGTTTTCTGCGTGTATACCTGGGGTGTAATTAAATTCTTTTAGGCCCTGATAAGGTTTACGCAAGACCAAGGAGGAGAAAACGACGACGGCGGAGCTTTCGCGAAAGTTCCGCGTATTTACGGCGAGTGTTTACTAAGGTTGTTGCACTGTAGTTGGGGAAGGTTTTTTGCGCTCTGTTATACAAGGGTTGAGAAGGTTATTTGAATATCGTTAAGTGGAAGCTTAATTATCGCTGAGAGTAAAGGAAAGGGTATTTTTTACTTAGTTTTAGTAGTGCTGTTGAATAGTTGTATTTTTATGTTTTTATAAATAAAATTGTCTTAATTTATGTGAGGGATGAGGGTGTCGATAAAGTGGATCGCCTACTGTGACCGCTCGATTTTGAAATTTGGGCCGAACATGCCTGATCGACGACGAGTTTCGATGTGATGCCCATAGATGGCCTCCGCATGGTCCCAAAAATAAGCCCATGGATTTTGAAAACGTTAGATGTCGTTAGTATCTCCAAAATCTTTAAAATACATTTTTGAAGAAATGTATTTGAAAGTCACGATACGATTTCGTGGCAATGATTAGTTTATCATATGTTACCAAGTTAAACCATTTTGGTATTAAAAGAAAAAGATACAAAATTGAATTTTATCTGTGATTGTGTATATTCTGTAAATGATAAACTAAACAACAATTTTATAAATCATAGCCGATTTAATGAATAAACCGCTTTGAATCTCTGATGATAGGTTCAAATCGAGAGATGTTCAACTTTAATTAAACGATACTAAAAGGTTTTAAACTTTGACGCCATTCGACTCAATAGCTAGCTATAACCAACAACCAAATTGTGTCTTTAACAGCTTCTCAACATTCAGTCAGACTTTATTTAAGTGTGCGAATTTCAAGATAAATTCTCAATCAATTCATATAACACAAGAAGCTCAATTTGTACATAAACAATATTTAACAACAAATTTTTTTTTCTGTTTCAGGTGAGTGTCTACTGTAACTTTTCGCTATACCAATGCAAGTAAGTTTATATAAATCGACTAAATTTCCAATATTAGAATTACATTTATAACAGCGAGTGAATTCCGTCTACCAAAAATACATCACAATCAATAGAAATCGGTCACGCAATCAGATCCAGCATCTACGGCTCCTCCCCTTTACCAAAAATTTGTCTCGTTCTATTGAGACAGACCGGAAACGATGACAAAAATGTGCTGCCACGTGTAACGTCCTCCTGGAAGCACAGAGCATTGGCAGCAGCTTAACGTATCGATTGACCATCTGAGATTGTGAATGGTGATGCGTCAATCGCGGCTCGCGTTGCAGCGTGTTTTTCTTTCTTTTCTTTCGAACCTCTTTGAATCTCGCGACCGGTGGCATAATAAGCGGTTTTTTGGCGTTGCTTACAACACAGGCGAGATGAGCATAATATGATGTTGAGGTGTATATATATAAAAGGAAAAAGACGCGTGTCGCGATGCATATAGTATTACGCGCGACGCACGTGCCTGTGTATATATTATACTTTGCTCTGCAGCTGCGTGTTGCTTCTGATTCTTGTTAAATGCGTAAAGATTTGTTTTTTCTCTTTTATCGTTATCTGGCACTGGTAATCTATTTTTCAATCGTAATTTGCTAAAATCAAATTTCCAAGTGGTCGTTAAAAAATTAAATATTCCTTCGAACGATTTATATGTTAGTCAAGCATAAATCTCTGGGCTGATAAAGATTCTTCTAGAGCAGCTGATCGAAAGTAAACCCATAAAGCAAGCTCGGCAAAGGACATCCGATAAATCATTCTCCCGAATTTTCCAATAAAATTCTATCAAACCATAAATACATGCATAACCAGGACAAAAGCCACGTAACGATACGCGCCATAAGGCGTTACATATGAGCCGTCATCTTCCTCTCTAAAGATTCGTGATTATATATAGCTTTCAACAACGCAACGAATCGCGTGTGTTGCATCTGCGGTCCATTGTGCCCCTCGAAAACCCTTTCGAACGGCATGAAATATAAGAAGCGCGTGCCGACGTCCTCCAGTTTCCCGGAAAAAGTTTGACAGATGATCGGCCGCTGAAGAAGCGACCCTTTCGCGTATACGGCAACTATTTTTCCATTGAACGAAGAAAAAAAGCGCCGAGGACGTAACGTACAAGGTCTATAGGTATTAAAAGGGTAGACGGGCATAAGAGGGTGAAACTACATGGGTGTACATATACGCAAGGGAGACGGAGCGAGAGATGATGGGCATTTGCATCTGCTCGATGGAGAGGATGCGAGTTACCCCTTTTTGCGTAAAACTGGAAAGGAGAACGCGGATGTGAGCATAGTGTGTTTGCTGGAATAAAGCAGATGTCGGAGGATTCGTTGGGGTATACGCAGAGGTGTGTTTGTTCACTTGCGCGATTCGCTGGCTCTGGATTTGAACCTTTAAACGCCGGAAGGATTAAATATACGAGGGGTTTTATCTTGTTGTCGAATGTGGTTTAATTTGAGTTTGACATTTTATTCTGATTGATAAAAATCTGTTCGCTATATATTTACATTACTCCTTTCTTAATACTCTAATTATAAATGAGTATATAGTAGTCTGTGTCGAAAAGCCCATCGACCATTGGTCCAGAAAATCAATCATTTCCATCGAGATCAATAACCGCAGCAATTCAAACTTTTCTTTTCTCCTCCTCCACACCATTCACGATATACAAACGTAACATTTGCATCAGCTGCTGCCCTTTACCCCTTTTGCGTGAAACTGAAATACCACGACTCTGTCCCTCGACCAATCGTTAATAATACCACTGCGTTGCACAATGTATCCTGGCATATATATAGGTCCGGGTATATACCACGTGGCCAAACGCAGATGCGCACGGATTTTCGACCGAAAAATCTTGGCGCAACGGTTGCGCATACTGTCGGTCCTTTCACGACGGCTCTTGATGCACTCGGTTCAAAATGTTACTCTCTTATATATATATACCGATGATAAATCGGCTTTTGGAAGCTTCGAGTTTGCTGTTTCTTCAAATAATTTTCATAAACGCACGGTAAATCTTATGCGCTAATACGCATACCGGTTTCTCATTAGCTCGTTGCTAGTGTAGATTCCATAATATAATAGGAAAGAAAGTCTCTCCCCTAATTCTCTCTCCGATCCGCATTCAAGTTCACGACCTCCATGACAAAGCGCACCCGTATAGGTATGTATATATATATATATATATGTATATATAACGTCTCGCATTCTCCCAACGAGTATTATAACGCAGGAGTGTTAAAGAAGCGCAATGTCTCCGAGCTCGACAATGCACAATGCAAATATACCTATACTCTTGCACACATACTCAGGGCAGTGTATATACCGCATCTGCGGCTTTTTCACGCGGTCGCTGACCGTATCGCGAGGTATGCCTCTATACCTACGCGCTGCATAGGCCAAGGCTTTTTGCGCAAACGGCAGCTGTTATAATTTCAATGTCGCCAGAAGGGTTCGACCTGTTGCACCTAGTGCAGCAGCTGCTACCGACACGCGTGTGTGCATTAGGCAACTCGTGTGTGGGGGGGGGGGGGGGGTGCTGATGGTTTTTCCGATCGGACATGTGTGTGACGCGATGAATTTCCCTATTATGTGTTGAAAGAGAAAGACTTTTCATGGGGAAAGGGCTGGCTTTGTGTGGAAAGGGCAGAAAGGAGAGCGTGGCCTGCACCGTGGCATCATGCAATTTTAAAGAAAATAATTTGAATAGATGAATCGATTAGTTTTTTTTTTTAATACTGCTGAATCTGCATTTATTTAAATCAGCGAATATAAAATGAACGTAAATTTAGATAGCGTTTATAAAAATGCACTCGCTATTGTGTGGCGTTGGATAAGGTGTATAAACGACGCTTCAATTAATTATTGATAGAACGTTGATAAAAATGTATTACCATAAATCAAATTTTTACACAGCCTACCATTTCGTCACTGACGCTCTTCGCTTACGCGTCTACTCGTTTAAAATCGGTACCCGACAAACATCGATTAAAATAAACAGACTCGAGCTTTCCCCGCTATCATCACTCGAAGCAAAAACAACACAGATATATCACTCGCGCGTGTACGGCTCCAGAAAAATCCTTCCCAGCGCCGAAAACAAAATTGACGAGACTCGCGATTACATCGATTGGCGCTGGAAGTGAAGAAAAAACAGGCAACTTAATATACCACAGCAAACGTTGAACTTGGCATTGTGCGTATCGTTGGCCTCGCTCGCGGTCACGCCAACGCGAAATTTGCATCTCACCTCGATAATCATGCGGCCAAGTGCACGCGCTCGCTCGACACGCTTTTTGCAGCTGATTGTTGAACCGTGTGGGTTATCCAATTTTTTTCTCTCTGGTTCTTTCGTATTTTTTGCGCGCAGTTTAATCATTGATAGCATTTTTTGTAATCAGGCAATTAACAACGTAAATTGAATGGAATTTTTCATTCATAAGCGTAGTTTCGATTTCCACTCGTGAAGATTATTTATTAATTTATGATACCCGAATTGTAAAAATCGGACATGTTAGTTTGTTAATACCCAGTATGTGAAACAAATACAGAGTTAATTTACGGCACGCCTCAACGAGTTGTTACATATTTATAATAAGCATGTTGCGTGAGACATTAATTGTTCATAATGCTATCTGGGCCTCGATCTCCCCTTTTTAACTCTATTAAAAACAGAAGAAAAAACAAAATACAGACTATAAAAGACTAATTATTTTACATTGCGTTCTAATAGCTGATTATGCAAATTCCACCCTTTATCATCCTTTGCATTGCAAATTATCAATAAACGGTCACTCACTACTTCATCATTGCACTAAACATTATACTCTTATCTATTCGTCGATTCGCGCTTGCGCCGAAAAATAAAAATGCTTCTAAATTGCTCCCTTCATACTTCGTAGCTTTATATCTAAAATTAAGAAAAAAAAGTAAAGAACAAAGGAAGCCCACATATAAGAAGCCATTACAAGAAATAACATGGTAAATTATAATGTAACTTCTATTCCTCCGAGCTGTGCATCCAGCACACTTTCCCATGTCTCCCTTTTCAAGCTTCTCTCGCTTATACGCGCGCGCAATAAGCCACAATGTAATATGTTCGCTAATGCAACCGCGTGTCTATGCACGCGCGTATCTCCGCGGCGTTGCTGCGCCGCCGCCGCCGCCATGAGAAAGAGAGAAGTGCTGCGAGAGGATGATGAGGCTTCGACGGTGCCATTGGCCCTTTTATGCTCTCGCTCGCGCGAGTCAAGAAACGGCGCGCGTCGCATCAAAGCTCGCGCGCTGAGTTAGAAATCTGTCGCGGTGGTAAAGCCTCGTAAATGTTGCTCGTAAATTTTCCTCCCTCTTCTCGTGTTTATGTTTATTTTCTTGATATGCCTGCCGCGGCAGGCTGTCTTATTCTTTATGTACGCGTTTCTTAGAACGTCCGCGAGGATGAATATATTGCGATATACGCTACTTGCGCGGAACTCATTTGCAGAGAGAGAGAGAGAGAGAGAGAGAAATGTGTAACTACGTGAGCTTTCGTCTGCTTCGACGCGTACTATATAATTAACAGATATAGCGTGTACGGCTATTTTACGCGCACGTTTCAATTACGAGCGACATTAAGCAAAAATTCAACAAAGTGACTCGGGCCGGCCCTTGCGAGGACGGCAATGTCTCGGCAAGAGGGTCAAACGAGAGAAGAATGAACGTATAGGCAAGAGAGAGCCAGAGAGGAAGATTAAACTATCGCGAACGCGAGCAGAAGGGGGGAGATCTGCCGGCTGCGAAGCTCCTCAAGGTCTGCGGCGTGCGTTGATCCTGCCTCGGTCACAGACCCGATACTTTTCTCTCTCTTTCTCTCTCCCTATTCTCCGCTCGTCTCTCAACCCTCTCTCACTTTCTCCCTCCCTCTCTCACTCTTTCTGCAGCTCTCGATCCTATACACTGGTCGGTCTTTGCTTTTCTAAATCGCGCGCGCGCGCTCTGTCTTTTTCCAGTTCTTTCGCCCTGACTGCTGCTACTGCTGCTGCTGCAGCATCGTTTTCTCGCTCTAAATTGCCCTACCGAGAAAACCAGCAGGATAATTTTAGTTCTAAACGCGTGGAATTCTCTCGCGCTGAAAGTGCTATCGCCGAGCGCACTATAATAATTTCGGAATATATATTGCATTACTTTGTCTTTTCAGACTGCGCTGCGTTCGAAATTCAATTTTCACTCTCGCGCTTACAAGTTCAGGCGATGCTAAGAATGGAAAATAGATTTTCCCTTGTAATGTCTTTTTTTCCTAAACTTGACCTTCTCTCGTCAGCTCTCCACGTAATAAGTACCGCCGGCCAAGCCAAGCCCTTTTGACGGTCGACCGAGGGACTGATCTGTCTGCGCCGCACTACTGGCCTTCTCTCTTTTGCTTCCCTACGGGACACTGATTCTTTGTTTCTGCGAGTAGAGACGCGTCTATATACGTTGTATTATAACGTACGTGCCTGCAAGCGCTGTATATGTAGTTACGCGCTACTGCTTGCTGATTCGCTTTCATTGAGAGCCTAATCGGGCTGATTTCATTTTCATATAGGTTGTTGTGCGCACACGTGCAGGCTTATTGCCGCACGTGATGTTATTGAGCGATTCTCTTGTTGTTATAAATTTTATTTATGATAATCTTCGCATTGTATCGCTAATTGAATTTCGAATGTAGAGTGGAACCCAAGTTCGATGTGTCTTGTTAGTATGGAGAAACGTATTGTTTACCATTAAATCAAATATAATGAAAATTATTATTAGCATATTCTATTACCATCGGTTACCGAGACTTTTTGCGTATAAATCTCTGAGACAACGAACGATAAGTCTCGATATGCACCGTCGCGTAATTTGTCCCTCTCTGTACTCCTGAGTGCGAATTTTACGCCGTTATCTCTGTTCCCCCAGTGATAAATTTTACGCGGCATATATATTTATAGTCTCTTGTATTTATAGTCTATACACCAAGTAGTCTCAAACTGTATTAAGGTTGACAATGTTCTTTTGCATAATAGGTGCGTAAGTGCGGCTCTCGAAACTCGTTCTACCCCCCCCCCCTCCCCCCACTCTCTCTTCGTGATACTCGTTTCTCCTTTTTTCGGAGTGTTGTCGCTTAATTGCCTCCGCACGCGAAAGAGAGCCAGGGAGTAGCTACTACGACCCTGTATCGATGGAGGTAAAACATCCAAGACTAATTACCTACAGTGGCTTATTTTGTCGCTCTGATTTATCTGAGTCCCTGACGCGTTTATTATGAATATATCGGAATTTATTTTTCGAGATTTTTATTGTAAAAAGTATAATATCGCTGTGTATAGAAATGACCGCAACGCGCGTGCAATAATAATAGAGGATTTTCAAGGGGGTCGAATTCTGATTTCAACAGATTCTCGAGATGAGATAGGTCGGACAGAAGCTTAAGGCTCGTTTTAAGCTCGTTTGGGATAATTCGAGCGTCACAAACCAGCCAAGGATCTCCGAAAGTGCTTCTTTCAGCGCTCGGCGTTTCTTTCTTCCGCGAACGCCAATTTCACGCTCGACCGTTCACTGTTTCGGAACACCGTCGCTATATCCTGATATATACCGGAGACTGCGAGGGTGGCCCATTTTTCCTAAGGAATATCTCAATTTTTCTGTATTTTTACCTTTCTACTTGTCCTGATATCATTTAAGAGGGCAATTTCTTTCGTTTGTATCCTTGATGTAATATAGTGTTTGCAAGAATAATCATCGTTTATAAGATATATTAATAACCTCCCGACTTGAAAAAAACAAATGGTAATAATTCTATTCGTCGATAACTGAAAATTGAGAAAGCTGATAACAAGTGTTGTATTTCGTTATTATCGCGGGATTATCGATCTATTTCGAATACAATTTTTAAGTTTATTGCTACTTTAATAAAAAAGTTTTATTAAAATTCCTGTTCCAAGCGTAACGTAAACTCGATTTCGATTTGCGCTTCATAGGTGTAAACTGGGGATATATATCAAAACAAACTGAAACGAAGATAAGTGCCGCACACTCGCTTTCCTATTTCCCTTATCGCTATCAATAGCTTTTAAAATAACTTATTATCAAGCATAAGAATCAAATCAGTATAGCACAAACACCGACTCGATGAGCTATATACTTTATTTCACTTCATCTTCGTCACGATTTCTCTCTGGCTCCGCTAAAATCCCAGCATCTCTCACTCTGCCTCAGCGATTTTTCTTTGCTATTCTCACCCCATCATCTGACTTTCCGGTTCTTTCTCTCTCTTTCTCCGATATCTGCTCCGTTGCCCCGATGGCCTTGAAAACGTTATTGAATCGCGGAAGTGTGCTCGTCGAGGGTGCGTCTCTCGTTCTCGTTCGGTTGCGGCAGAAGACGACCGAGGGAGAGATAGAACTGTGTATAAATATGTGTGTGTGTGTGTGTCTGCACACGAAGCGGAGAAAGAGCGATAATAAAGGAATCGAGCGACGCGTATACTGCGAAATTCGATTTACGATATGTATATACTATCGGACTATTTTACGGCTTTGTTCTTTTGATCTTTCGACGAGGACATTATTATCATTGCCGGATTGCTCGATAATGAGAACTACTTTTTCTCGACTTACACATACGCGCGTGTGCGTTAATTGCAATGCGCGTATTATCGTTAAGCTTTGAAAACGACTCTGCAGGAAATCCTCGAAAAATTATGATTCCAACCAACGCCCTCGCGCAGAACGTCCCTCGCGCACAAAGGAAGACAGGCAGCTGGGGGCTGCTCCGCAGCATCTTTGACAAAGGATCCCGTAATCTGGCCGTGCGATGCGGAAAAAACGTCGCCGTGTCCCTTAAGCACAAAGTAACTTACAGCGGAGAAGCCGCAGTAGTGCGTCATGTCCGCGATAAAAATCTCCAGCGTAACTTTGGGAAGTCCGTCGTGTCGGCGCGCATGCGATGCTATAATATCGCAATTTGTCACGTATAGTCACTTTTCGAGGACAGCTCTCTTTCTGGATCTCCTACGGGCCGTCTCAAGGTTGGCCCTTTTTCGACTACTCATGTGCGCACGGGAGTTGCCACGGAAACCTTCGCCATCATTCGCTGCTGCTTCTTCATCTTCTTCCTGTTGTTCTCGCTGTCTACCGGTCCCGACCTTGGCCACACTTCGTGAAACCGCCCGGCCGCACTGCTGCTGCGCACCCCCCTCAGCGCGCGACTTATTCTCTTCCGCATACTTTTTTTATTGTTTCTACTTTTTCCAGCGACGCGATTCCCGTTGTTTTCCCAATTTCGATGATCCGCTCGGGCTGTTTTCGTTTTCTCGCGCGCATAACCTTCGATGACTATCGTAAATCGGTAGTGCGCGCAGGGCTTGAAATGGCCCTTTGCTTCGAGGTCGGAATGAGGCGCTTTTGTCGCCTGGCGCCGTCTAATGAGACTTGCGCAAACAGTTTCAATACGGACGATCGCGGAAATTTATTTGGGGATTTGATTTTGGATGCTGTGGGCTTGTTATATTTCGCGATCGATGAGTATCTTATGAGGGGGTTGGAGTGTGACTTGATCGCATGATTATTTTTTGTGTGGATTACATTGTTTGAGAACTGTTTATATTGTTAGAGTCGGTATAATATTTTTATTACAATTTAACTATATACATCCCTGCTAAAGGCCTGTGCCCGGGTTTCCGAGTAGAAACTAGCGTTATTTTTTAGTTAAAGTAAGTTAAGGTTATGCTTGTGCAATTCTCTAAAGATATTTTAAAAATCTAAATATTGTTAATTATAATTCTACACATTATGCTCTAAGAATGACTGTATCACAAACTCATTAAAAGGTGAATATCAGGATTGTTGAGCGAGAAATTTGAACGCGTGACCTCAAAATGGAGATATTTAAATCCCCAAACGCAGAAAATTCCACCATATCGATGCACATAACTTTCTCATACCAAGTCAATAAAGGCATAAATCATATCATTTGTGAGCAACGATCTCCAAAGACAAATGCGAAGGGTTGAGGTGCGTGCGGTGTCCCAAGGTTGCGCTTGGCATTGTTTGCGCAATTAAATATATATGCGAACGGTAGACGCGCGCGCGCGTCCCCTATGCTGCAAAACGGTAACGCATTCGTCGAGACAAGGCCACAATTCGTCGACTCCCTCCGACGAGAGAGAGAGGGGGGGGGGGACAACCTCACCCTTTTTCTCGGTACACCCTCTCTCACCTCTTCCTCCGTAAATAGCTTCTCTCAGGCCGTGTTCACCCTTTGATTTTTGCAGCGCGCAATAAATTTTCCCCGGAAAAGTAGCGCTCCAGTCTTGCGCCGTCGAGAGGCCCAATAAATCAGCGGGGGCGAGCTGTACAATTAGGCGCACTCCTTCCTCGCAACTTTGCGCGTGTAAATTTTGCGAACGCTTGCGTGAAAGTTCCGCAAGGATTTACAATACGCCAGTATTGCGAAAACCCCTTTGAGCGCACGACCGCTCAAACCTTTCTTTCCCGGCGTTGTTCGAGGGGCCCAGTTCCAGGTCAGTTTGGGACCTGAAGTCAATGGGAGAGACATCGGGCCACCATGCGCCAGAATTGCACTGTGATCCGTCTTGCGCACGTTTGCGAAGAATTAGGCACTGTTGGATGTATACGGTTGCGCCTTTCAGCAATAGAGTCACTTCTGGAGACCTAGTTTTAATTGCCCCGTTGCGTATATATGACGGGCTTTCACTTTCGTATTATATATCGTCAAAGGGTCTGGACGAATTTGTCAATTTTCTTGAAAGGCATGAGAAATCGATACGTCAGTTATTTGGACGGATTTGCATTTTCTTTAAATAATATTTGCTTTGCCAATAGGTCGAGTATTCTTCTGAATGCTCAGCGTTTTCCGCGCTAGAAATGAATTGTTGAAAGAAAAATTTGGTATTTTGCAATTTTAAAACAGAGCATTTAACCGTGTAACAATATTAACAATAATTATGTATCAAAAGAGCTAATCAATTTCCAACGTTTAATACATCGGCATTAATTTAACGCAATAAGAAAGTCACCGAAATTTCATCCCGCTAATCAAGTCGCTTGTGAGCACGCGTGATTCGAAGAGTTAACAGGATTACAAAATTCACACTGATGGTCTCGAACGACCGAAGGCACTTAGCCGCTCTGTAAAGCCCATTTCTTTCTCACTGTCCTCTCCCCACCCCAAAGACACACACACAGCTTCGGTCTTCCGCACCTTCAGCAACGGGGTGAAAAATGCTGCACAGGTAAAAATATACACATCTCCTTGTGGACAATGGGTCCCCATAGCCTTAAACGACGAGACGACCCGCTGTCATTGTGGCCCTCAAACTGGAGCATTTCAGCGCTTCCTCCACCTTCGCACGTATATACGGCAGATCGCAAGGTCGAACCCTTTTTACCTTCACTTCCGTGGACTTTGTAAGGGATACGAGCTGCTCCTTTTCGAAGGCTCGAATTTATCGGAAAAATATCGCGGCGCGACGAGGGAAAATCGATGAATGAAGGCTGCGTGGGAAGGACGATAGATTATTTTTCAGATTTCTATATATTTATATATATATATATATATATATGTATCCAGCTGCTCTGCAGTTGAAGGAGGAAAAAGGATTGTGAGGGTGCACGAGAGTGAGAGAAAGATAAAATAACAGGCAGGTCATTGTGGCGCGACGGCGAAAGGGTTCCGGGAGCGGATGAGCTGGCGCTTTTTCCGCGATTCGCTCGAAAATGGATCATCTGTCGATCGCGGTTGGATGTTCTTTATGTGTGTGTACATACTTCAGAGCGATCGTATCCGGTGGTCGTGTTCTTATTCTAATGTTTATTGTAGAGAAAAGTGGTTAGCTTTTTTCGATTTAATTCAAAGATAATAAAAATTGTATTATTGTCAACTATGCTTATATAGACAAGCTGTAATATGCCATTTTAAAAAACGCTAGAAATTAAAAGTATAATTAATTTTATGAACAAGTATAGTTTGTTTCGTTTATTAGCAAAGTAGTTTCAATACGTGACATTTGTCCAGATTTCAACCCATCAAAAGTACACGTGAGCCGCGTTATTTTCATTCAACTGGCTTGAATCTTGAGTAAGGTGCGATATAAGATGAAATTTCTCATTCTTCAGGGGAAAAAAAGAAACGCGAACGCTTTGTACGCTGTAAACGGGGTCATCTAAGGAAACTCAATACCCTTTCACTTCCTCAAATCTGGCATGTGATTCTCAAGGTCATCATCATCATCTCCATCTTATAGAGTATACCGTTTCCCATCGAGCAACCCTATAACAAGCTTAATAAAAACCGAAATATACTGCAAGGCTGTAATCCTAAAACGCATTAATAGACGAGCACAAAGCGGAAGAAATATACGGTTGTCGGTAAAATCGCTTAAATGACAAGAAAAATAGGAAGTCATTTAATAATAGACCCTGCGGCCATAAAAACTAAACAGTCGCATCTTTTATTACACGACGACGGCACCAAGTGCAATATCTTCAAGCATCAGCAGAGCACGCGCTTCTTTCACGATCCAACATAAGGAAGTATTACATGCCGTATTCGCAGGATCACTATTTTTCTAGTGTTTCAAATATTATTATTATTATAGATTTATTTTGCACCAGTCAAAAATACATACATATCACAGTTACATTATGCTTCGTCATATCACAGATTCGTCACATGACGTACGTGACAATACGGTAAATATCCTCTGGAACGCGAAGAAAAAGTTCCCGGAGATGTAGCATATTTTTTTAAGCCAACGATCCCGCTAATTGTATTTTTTTTAAATGGACTTTACCATACAGCTATTATCACCGAGCGCAGCGTCGTGTGGCATATAAGCGCGCACGCGCAGCTCGAGCATCGGAGGTTGGTTCTCCACGCGCGCGAACTCGTAAATTTTGCGTCGTCTTCGAAGGGCATAGCTTTATACACTCCGCACACGCGGGTGGACTCGGTCTCTCACTCGGCAGTAAACCAATAATGTTATTTATGCCTCGAATGATTCGACCCTTAGGTCCTGATTTACGAGGCGTCGTCCGGCCGAGTCCTTGCGTTATTTACGGTCAGCGGCTGATGGCTAGTCCGGTACAACGCAACGCAAAGCGCAGTTGCGTGAAAATAAAGCCGTTATTTATACGCCGCCGGCAATATTCGGGGACTGTTCCGGAATGAAGCTGTCACGCGTGCAGCAGCGGCAAATTTTTCGGGACTTGTTGCTTGGCTCTGTACTGTATATATGTATACGCAGGTGCCGTGGGCGATGTGGCCTCGACTTCCTTAGCGCCTGTTAGCCGGCTTCGTGAGTTATATCGTTGCAGAGGTTCTTGGGAAACGGGACGGAGCCGATCTGTGTATATGCGCTTATCGCTAGGCATCATTGCTATTTAAGGATGCTTCTAGTGTTTTCTTATATACATGGTTTTTTTTCTCGGAATCGATTTGCGTAGAGTCGAGAGACTATTTTTTCATTAGCTATGTTTGAGCGAACAATTTTACACAAATCGAAATTAAGCTTGGGGCGCATATCAACAGTTTTTAATAAAAGACATCATACGAAAATACACCTTTGACTAAATACGTATCTTATTTCAAAATTAACTATAGATTTGACAAAAATGAATACCACTATTTTTCTGAAACTCTGTACGAAGTTTACAAAATAAATACTGTGATCTACGCGCAAACTACATATACTTGAATTTGCATAAACTCACTGAAACGGAAGAATATCAGCCCTCCCTACCAAACGCCACGTCTCTCTAAGACGCGTGTTTTTACGCTCAAGAAAAAGAGATAAGCATCACATTATAGCCGCACGTTCCGCGGAAGGAGTCCGCGAGCAGCAGCGCAAAATTACTCGTCGCGAGAAACTCGCCCGCGTAAAACAACGACAACCACCACGAGTGACCGACTGGCTGAGAAATGGGAATTGATATTACTTTATATTATATTCGCAGAGAGTTAATGATAAACTTTCTAGCGACTAAAAGTAAAAGCTATTGTTTGCTCTCTCTAAATTCCGCGCGGCGCGAGCGAGAGAGATTTCACTTTTAAAGAGACACGCGACTTTCTCCCTCGATGTATATATAAGTAAGTACGTTCGCCGCGCGTAAATTTTATTGGCTACGATTTTCCGACTAACTGTTAATTTGCGATTCATTATTATACCAACCCCGCGCAGTAAAATCTCCATGAAATAATCAACACCGAATTTTCCTTTCGCTGTTGCAGGTAAGCCTGCACTCACACCATATCCGCATGAGTTTGAATAATAAAAAAAAGGTACATCATTCTATCGCCTACACAACGAACTGACCTAACGCACAGCATAATGTAATCTCGTGTCGCGAGCGCGTATAGGCGTCGTTGCCGGCCTATATTAACCACTAGCGCTTCGCCTGCTGCTGCATCAGATATGACGACGCGCAGCGCGACAATATATATATATGTAATATGCGAGAGAGAGAGAGAGAGAGAGAGAGAGAGAAGCGGAGCAAAGACCTTGCGCGCGGGACGATGCACCCTCGGCCTTGCCCCAGCTCGCGCGCGGAGTTTATACAGCATCTGCGCCGAGTTTTTGCACTCGACTCGTCGCGCTTCTTTGAAGCGGATCGACTCGCGAGATTGATCGATGAGGATTTTTCGAGTGAAGCTGAATCGAAAAATCGCTTTGGGAATACTGCCACACAGTGTAGTTATAGGGATAAAAATAGAGATTTTATAATTGCGTACTATGGGTATGCGATAATTGATCGTTTTAAAAACGCATCAAACGAGCATCGCGTGTCGTCCGGCTGGATGAATGGCTGCATAGAGAGGAGAAAGCAGATTATATAGCTCGACAAAAGGGGGCAACAGCCTGGCGACGGAGCCCTGACCAAGGACAACGAGATCATAATCGCTCATGCAAGTGCGAGTCGCACACTGCGCGGGCGTATATATATATATATATATGCGTATACTGCCCACCCACACTTGCACATTATGAAGCATCTCTATCCTCTTTTCGCTCCGTGATTTTACTTTATTTCGTATCACGAGAAGATGTATTATAATTTTTCTATAATATATATATGTGAAGAGTCCTGTAGGATAAGATAAAAATCGCGAAAAAGTCACGGTATGTAAGGACAGTAGCGGTGTATATACGTGTACATATAGAAAGCGCGGTAAAAGACAGCCGCGCGCGCGAGAGCGTCCCTGTGTGATTGCAATAAAGTGGGGGCGATAAAGAAGAGAAGGAGCGGCGGTGGAGAGTGCAACGGCAAAAGTGCAACGCTCTGCGAGCCGCGTCCGATGCCACTGACCCATTAATACATATAGCGCGCTATATAGCTGCTGGGGTATAGGGAGGGAGGAAGAGAAAGAGAGAGAGAGAGAGAGAGAGCAGTCGGCCGGCATTAGCATCGCGCCGACGCCGCGATTTGAATTGCTAAGCCTTTTCCCCTACTATATATATATATATATATACATACTCTCTCACATTCTCTCTCTTCCATATACTTCTTCTTCGCGCTTATGCAAGTCTAATGAGGCCGTTTTCGGCTACTACAAGTCGAAGGCCCGGTATTTTCGGAGACTCTGTTTTCAAAGTAATCATCGCCGCGCGAGCTGAAACTTTTCCGCCCACAAGTTTCTTACAATTACGCACACTGTATATATAGCAACCATCGTCCTTATCTCTCCGGCGAGCACTACCCTTGATTTTTTTCTCTTTAATAAAGACCGTCTTCTCTCGCGTGTGTAAATATTAACGAAAAAGAGAGAGAGAGAGAGAGGCGTCGAAAGGTAAACAAACGCAAAGGAGCCGCGTAATAATTCCCGACCGCGATCGTTATCCCCGCTCTACTGCTGCCGTCGTTTGAAATTGCAAAACGCGCGAGATGGCATCGAGCGCTCGGCTGTATAATACTTTTACTCGCCGCCGGTGTGTGTTTGTGTGTATAGATATACAGCGACGATCTCAAGTTCGCTCGAGCGCAGGTGCTCGCAAAAAGCCAAGAGCGAGGAGATACCGAGCTCAACGGCCGTGTAGTCGTTGCGGGTTCGAGGACCTTAAAGGCAAGAGCCGTACTATGTAGCTATATATATATATATATATGCGCATTCTTTTGTATGCTTTGCTTTTCTGTATATAAATATATTTAAAACTAGCGGAGTGACGCAGTCGTTTTATATATACAGTTCAAAGCGCACAGCGCTTGTATATACTATAAGCTCGATTTTCAATAAACGGGGTGCATTGAAAGCTCCTCGTCATAGCGAACCGAGCCCAACGCACTCGTCTCGCGTTTGTCCGATGCACTTCTATACATAGCTCCGTGTCTAAAATATTCGCAGTAGCAGTTCTAGGGTGTTCGCTTCTAGCGACGTCGAGTGTAGTACAAGTACGCCGAGCGTTGCTCTCGAGAGTCAAGGTTACCGACCTCCGAGCCGCGGTGAAGGTCCGCCCGTAACCCAGTATACTTGGCCGCCGCGCGCGCGAGAGCCGCCGATGTCGGTGACCGGGATGTCGATCGCCGGAGACGATGCTGCGCGTTCGAGAGGGATTTTTGTCAAGTGTTTCTTCTTGCGCCGATTTTGCTTATATATGCGTGTTCTCTCTTTAAGCCTATAAGCGATGATCGTGATTGGCGCGTGGATTTTCGATAATATATATTTTAGAGATAATCTATGAAACTTTTGAAGGTTTTCATAATTTTGGCGGAAAGAAGGGGGATTTTTATCACTTTTCATCTTTTTTTCGCCAAAATTGACCCGTACGAATAAGTGTTTACCCTAAGGGATTTTAAAGAGTCAAAGACAACACTTTCGAGTTTACGTAACAAATCAGTGTCAACATTAATATAAGCAAAGAAAAAAAATGAATCGACGTGAAACTCATGAATGACGCGACTTCCCACACGCCGCGTTCATTAACGGCATACAGCCAGTACGCAAAACCGGATGAGCTATATACGTATACGCGGCGCAATTACGCAATGATTATCACACAGAGCGCAGCGCACCCACGCATCCTTAAGTGAAAAAAGTGCGCGTACTTTACTGAATCGCCGGGGTTACTACACCTATCTCGCTCGCGCGTCGCTGGAAAAATTCAAGCAGCAAGTTCACGCACGCGAATTACTCCGACTGCAGCGCTAACGAGCTGCGCTGATTGCTCGCTCCCGTGTGTGGAGACTCTTATTTCAGTCGCGCGACAAATTAACGAGGAACTGCACGCGCTGCGAGGAAAAAAAAAGTGTACGCGAGGGTTGCTGTAAAGGGCTTTACGTAATGCTCCTTACAGTTTTTGCGTATACATGTACGGAGAGAGAACTTCCTCCGATTGACATCGCCGCACACGTGCGCGATTTTCCTTTTAGCGCACTTTGAATGAGAGTAATATAGCATGTATTAATAACGGTATAGTAACAAAAAAATCACGCTGTGTATAGTCGGGGAGCTTTTTAAGAGTTCGCTCTCGGAATTTCGAGTAAATGCGACGTTGTAGCAGCCGCTGTAAGCAGTTTACACCGCGGCTTCACGAATTCCACCCCCTAACCATGTGTACATAATATACACTCACAACTTCGCGAAAATCTGGGTTGGCTGATTCGGGCAGCCGTCCGGAAACATCCGCGGAGTGAGAGAGAGAAGCCTGTACGGAGACAAAGAAAAGCCATAGCTCCGCGTCGAAAATCAAAGAGAGATGGAGATCGTCGGTGGTACGAGGCGAAATCCGAGCGAGGGTGAATTCGAGAGAGGGCTGCTCCTCGTCGCGTCGATATTTTTGCAGCGCGTTTAATTATACGATTTTATGAAAAGCTCTTGGAGCATAATCAAATTAAAATCGCGTACTTGCGATACGAACATTATACGTTGATTTTGCTCTCGGAGGTAATTAAAAACTCGCTATCTATATACAACCGCTTCATTAGCTTATTCATAAATTAATATACCGCTAAACAATGGCCGGTTATCCAGCCGCAGCAAGACTGATGCAGTTGTCGTCGCTGATCATATATACAGACAAAAGGACGCGTCCATCCTTAAAAACGAGCCAGACACAGTCATATTATATGAGGTACTGTAACAAAAGTATAGTGTATAGCCTCCGGTACCCGGGGCACATCAACCAGACAGACCAGACACTATATATATATATATGTGTAGCTTTCTATCTCGCTCCAACAAGAGGTAAAGAGAACGCATATATACACATATATACAGCCAAAGTAGGAAAGTCGGGCGTATGCGGGGATCGTCGCAGCAGCAGCAGCAGCCGTTGCAAGGGGTAGTCGAGCGGCGGTCGTCATGGTAACGATAGAGAAAGAGAGAGAGATGTGGAGTACACTGCACCCTCGCGACGACTATTCGCGGACCTTGAATGCTGAAATCGCTCGCAAGGGCATCAACTCTATGCTGGACCGATTCTTGTTCTTCTTTTTTTTTCAAGGCTCGACGCCGGAGGAAACGACGATTCCGCGCCCTTCTGTCGTTAGCTGTGTGGTAGTGGTATAGAATCCTGTGAGCAGGTGAAATCATGACGAAGTTCCCCTCGCCGAAGCTTTGTCGCGAGCGGAAAATAAGTACTGTCGCGTCGCGTTAATATTACGAATTTGCACTTCGAACATCAACGTCGTAAAACAATTCACTTTCAATTTAGTACTTTGGAAAATCAGCCAAAGCTCGAAATAGCCTCGAATCAAAGTATATAAATATACTCGAACTATGGCAGACCGCAGGTATTCTGAAGCACATAATAATATATAATAATCGCGTAGCAACAACGCGCAGAGAGAAATGGTCAGCAAAGGTTAACCACACTATGTTGCTCTCGAGGAGCAATCGGACGAAGCTCTCGCTTTCTCCTCGTTAGCGCTGGCATTGTTCGAGTGCAATATTCGAAATACGAGCAAATTTTGCAAAATAACCGCATCGTATTAGAATTAATTTTATGAAAAAAATAATCTCACAAATACTATAGGATGATTAATTTTCTATAAGAATAAATTATCGGAATCCAGCCTTGAATTTTTCAAACAAACAACATTGTTTCCCTATTATTAAATACTCACCGAAAGCTCCTTCCCTCTCAATGCTGCACTCTAAATATCGATTCCGCCTGCGCTTCCTCGTCGCCGGCGGTTCGCGTTGCCATGGCCACACCTACACAACCGCCATCGTTATATACCACTATACATATATATATTATACTGCATCTCGCACAAGCCGACAAACCGAGAGACCTTGATCCTGAACGCGCGCGCGTGCAAGAGCACTGGATGCATTTCTCGCTCCTGCAGAGGGATCGTTCGATTTGTGGGATTATTTGCGTATTCTCTGTATTATATAATATTCTCGGCTTTGAAGATTATTTCTTTTTCGTTTGAATCATAGTTATTTTTGATATTCCAAGGGAGTATATCTGACTTGGGTAAATTGCACTTGATGAATTGGTTGATTTTAATTCAGTTGTTTAATGGTCGTTTAATGGCCATTTAATGGATATTAATTCAGTTGTTTAATGGCCGACGTATAATAGACTGCTATCGAACGAAGTGTATTTTGCTTGTTAAAGGTATTTTTAAGTTAGGGATTAAAGTCAAGCTTCGGTCAGACCTGAGTATTTGCGTTACTATACCCAAGCCATACAAGAGAATTTTAATATTCACATAAACTTCATGCATATAATATACGGAGATAATGAAAACCGTTGCGCGTTGAATTAAAATTAAATGATACATCAGCCAACCGAAACTCCTCGAAAGTTACAAATTATAGTATCCAGTTAATGCTCGCATATCTTTGACTCGATGTAACTCAAGACTGAAAAATTCTCTCGCAAAATGATCTCCCGCTTCTAAGCTGTCGTTCTAAATGCAAATACCGCGCGACAGTAAAAAAATTAGAGTCTATACACGTCACCCTACGAGGCGTCGCCCCAAGCAATAAATAAAACCTCTAATCGGCCGAACTTTACGAGATCCATAATACGCTCGCACTTACAAAACACATACCTACCCTAAAATTCACCTCGGCCGAATAAAAACTATAAACTTGATATTCGACGCTTCTCGTAAACCCCTAAAAAAAAAGAACCATATTCCGAGCCATAAAACACAATTCCACACGTGACTCGTCCTTCTACATCTATCTCTTTCGTAGCAAGCAGCATCCGACGCACCTGTTGCCGCCTCGCGGAGACAAAGGGCGACACACACGCGATCTCGGGGACAAAGCTCGATCGAATTAGGAAGATCCTTTGTTCTCTCGCGTATATATAGTCGACCCCTCGAGCTCAAGGTTACGATCGCGCGACTCATCCCCCCTCTCCCGGTCGCGAATTCGACTAGGGGCGACGACGTTTCTAAGCTATACATATATATATATATATATATATATATATATATATATATATATATATATAGACGAGTGAAGGTGGAATCTGCAAGTTGGGATGAGAGGCACGCCGAGGGAGGGTGGTTTTTTAAGTCAAGAGAATATTTCGTTTATTTGCGAAGGGAATGTCGATCTTGTTGATTGTTTCGTTCGGGATTAATAAGATTAGTTATATGTATATTCGAGTTGTCTCACCGCCAGTCGTCGTACGAGAAACCTTGATACAGTGACCTTAACGCCTCGTCACCGACAGCTTCGATAAACGTTCGAGCGTTTAATACTTCTAATGAAAGCGTACGCCTTCTCCGCATTTTTATAAGGACATCTCTTATCGAAAGAATGGAAAGATATATATGAAAGTCTTCTCTTAAATAAAAACCACCTTCTACCACGCGCTCTCGTCTCTCGTGCAGTAATAAAGAATAGCCGAGAATATCCGTTTCATCATATATCTATACGCACGCAGGTCAAGCATATAGTTTCATAAACCTCTGGACCTACATCTCTCTAGTTCCCAATCCAATTTCATCTCCTCCTTCTCTCCGTCTCTCTCTCTCTCTCTCTCTCTCTCTCTCTCTCTCGGTTCCGGAATAAAAATCAACCCCCCGGAGACTCAGTCATCATCCCATGCATGAAACTCTCACACACACACACACACACACACTAAAGGCTATATATACCGCAAGCGGTAATTAAACAATCTCCTTAATTCTCATGATACAGCGCACACGCGAAACCGGAAGCAACTTTGCTTGCTCTCTCCCAGGGCTGCGCGCGGGGGACAAGGTCGCGGTCTCCCCTGGCAACGCGGCACGTGCTCTCGCACTCTCGCGCGGCCTAGGCCGTGACTCGATCGGCCGCGAGCGAACGCGACCCTGGATGGATTTTCGAGGTTAGTGTCACGGCACAAAGGGGAGGGCGAGGGAGATAGAGAGAGAGAGAGAGAAAGCGGGAGAGAGAGAGAGAGAGAGAGAGCGGAAGCGATCGCCCGAGTAACCTCCAAGTTTCTGCTTTGCAATCTTCTGATGTTCTCTCTATAGCGTGTCTTTTTCGAGGTTGAGCCGAGAGTGGAGTTTTTTTTTTCTGGATCAAGATGGTGAGGGAGAAAATACGTGGGCTTTGTTGGATGTGCGCGTTGTGTGACGCTCGAGTCGACCACTTGTTGGCTAGGAATCGTGTCTTTTCGGAAGGTTATTGAGTTCCAGATTAAGTTCGCTTGGAGTTTCGCAAACGAGCGAGACGAATTTTATCGACTCGTTAATCCCATGCCAATAATTTTATCATACCGTTCTACATTGTGATTTATGTACTAAAAATGTTACCGAAAGAAAAGAAGTAAATTTATATTTTGCCCTCCCCCCCCCCTTCCCCTATTGTCCAGGTTTTATGAATAATTCAGTACGGGTGGAGTGCTGTAATTGACGACCTTTCAATATCTTGAGAAGTTGATGATTCTATTTTCTCACCCGAATAAAATTATGTGTCTTTTATGTGTCTAAAACTCATCATGCAAAAATAATATCATACATTTTAAGTGTAACCGTCAAACTCGAGTAACCGTCCAAAATCCAATCGAATCGTACCAATAAAAGAAAATTCATCCCCCCTAAAAAAACACACGATACATGTAAAACTCCCTAACATCACCAACACACCATAATCGAATTCGAAGAAGAGCGACTAGCAACTCCAGCAATATATTTTCCGAGCTCGAAAGTTCCCCTCCTCCTCCCCTACCCTGTTGCGAAGCATCTCACAGAAGCCCGGAATTCAGCGGAGCAGAGCTCGGTGAAGGCTAAACGGGGTGAAGGTCTCCTCTCGGAACTTGACTGAGCTGATGCTCTGCGCTAGAGGGATGCTTCGTCGTGGGGTAGTATATATATCACATTCCTACAGTATAATGTATACTTGTACATCGAGAATGAGTTCCTCCTACACGCAAAGATTTTATTGAGTGATATTCTTTGTTATTACTGTCGTCGGTGCGCAGGTCAACTGATAGGATTGTTTTTTTTGTTTTTTGATTTGTACGCGTTGTCGTTTTGAATAAGTTTTTCATAGCTTTTGTTTTATTTTTTGTGATCAGCGGTGAAACGTGAGCCACTTTGAAGGTCAGTGGATAACAAAATTCTAAAACAAGTATAGAGTATACTGTTGGATTTTATTTCAGAGAAAATTATTTAGCGGTAACTGAATAAGGATGAATTTCGAGCGCTAGCAATCTACGCCGAAAAAATATGAATGACTATACTAGCATAGCTATATAGGCAAAGACAAAAGTAACGTAATTTATATTGAATATTTTACTAACAGCATTGTAATTTTTACTATAAGCATAGCCCTGCCACTGAGTCCACTATTCTTACATCAGGCAGTACAATTGACGATGCACAACATAATGCACATATAGGAATAAGTGCGGATGGACAGAAATGTTTGAAAAGATAAAAATGGTTTTATGATAAATTAAGAACTTTAAAGTTCGTTAGGTCCCAAGTACAAAAAGCTAACAAAATCGCCAACGCCATATCGACAACGAATGAACCCCTCCGAGTATATTATCGGAATAACTCAACCTCCGTATACCGGCCTATATAAAAGAAAAAAGCATCAGCGTGGCTAAGAGAAAAGAGGGCGAACGAATCACCCCCCAGTAGCGAAACTCCTGGGAAGACAAGCCATACACCACGTGTGACCACCATTATAACCTCGACGTTAGTAGCTCTGGCGCGTGTGCTGCTTCCGGGTCACCCTGCAATACTCACTAATCAGAAGATCTCGCCAAGGTCGAGAGACGTTACACGCGTGCACGCGATGCTTCTTGGTTTCGATGACCTCATGCTCCTCTTCTTTTTTCCTTCTTCGAGAGTAAGGGAGGCTGTCGAGGGGAGAGAACGTGTTTCGGGAGTGACAATTTACCAAAGTTGCTCTCTGCCAATGGAGCCATGATGACGAGGATTCGGGACGATTAGCCGGAGAGTCGTTTGTCATTGTTAGGAGTCGAGGTGATGAAATACAAGTGTGGTCATGAATTGAATTAGTCCATGTTACGCCGTTAATTTGGGCTTCTATATTCATTTTAATTCGATTATTATTGGTAATAATTGTAAAAAAAAATTAGTAAAATCACCGAAATGAAGCACACGTATATCCATGAAACTGCTACTCCCAGTATATATGTAGCTACAACGACGGCCCGATTAAGTTCGGATTTCCTTGCCGAAGAGGCACCTCTTCGTACTCGTATCGCAGGCACGTCTAGAATCCCAAAACTTGTGTATACCTAAGGGGAGAAAAAGAGAGAGGAAAATAAGCAGGAGGCGAACAACCCCGAGAATGAGCTCCCATACGCGCGAGGTCAGAGGGAAGAGGATCGTTAGTCATTTCGGACTCTGCGCGCTCGACTTTAATCCTCCCTTGCGGTGTCATGCCGCGAAGGTCAATCTCGAAAGAGAAGAAGAGTCTTTTTTTGCTGTTTCTTTTATTGTTTCGTAACGTGTATTGTTATCGTCGGAATTGGTGTAGTGCGTATATATAGTTAAGGAAATCAGATTCGAAAAATTATATGAGTGCCTACTTATTATATCCCTAATGAAATCAGAGAACTTGCTTCCTGTAACGCGAGTGAAAATTAAAGACCGATGCCTAATAAAAGCGATACGAATCTAATACACATCCGAAAAGGAAGGCAAACCTCTCTCGCGTGAGTATAAATCAGCTGCGACATCGGCCACGATTACCCGAGCAGTTTATTAAATTTACGATAGCGGTCCCGTGTCGTGTCCCTAACCTAGAGCAAGACTTTCTTTCGGTATAACCACCCACGCACGCATTCATGCGAGCGGATATCAAATCTGATAGGTATGTAATTTTGTTAACTCACGACATGCATTTGTGTCATTATGCCAGGATATAAAGGGGTTGACGAAGGTTACGACAATCTACGGATTGCTAGCCAAAAATAGATATTTATTAGCATATGTTTAAATTCTGTCATTATACATTCTCGTGCTTCGCACAAATAAGCGCACGCGAAATTCTATCTCACAAAACGTAACCAAACGCAATCAACGTATAGAAACGTATGACGAAAGCTCTAGACTCTTCTGCAAACTTCGGTATAACCTGTGGGCATTCGATCTCCGCGACTACTGCCCTGTACGCCGGCATCTCCATACCTACGGGTATTTCTGCGCGCGAGCTATGTATAAATGCAATGGGGTGGACGGCCGGTCAGTAACCTGAACTGCGCAGTTCGCGCGCGATGTACGTGTAGAAAAAATCGGGTGATCTTATTCTCGAAGTCAGCATAGTCCTGTAGGAGAGCGCTGCGTGGCTTATTGAAGGGTGCGGTGAGATCACGACGAGGATAAGCGTAGAGGTATAGCGATTAGGAGGTAATTTTGAAGCTGGTGGCGGTAGTCTGGATTGTCGCCGATGGTTGCGTTGAGTTTTTAAGTGGCTCTCGTAAAATCTTATGGATATTAATCTTCTGTAAAAATCGGGCCTATATAAATCTCCCACCCCCTGGCAGCTGTAAGCACGTGCACAGCATACCCGCAAGCTCGATGCATACCTGTTGGATATATTTCTCTTATCGATCCGCTCAGTCGAGCAACTCGCGCTTGGCCGTAGCGCCGGCAGATGTCGTCGCGAGTACCGCGAGCTCGCGAGTGATAAGCGCTCCCGACGTCGGTCACACAGCGATCTATACTTGCTGCAGCGCTACTGGCTGTCCGACCGCTATCGCCACCTACTACTTGCTGGCGTACCAACTCTCTCTCGCGCGATATGGAAGCGTTCTACTTGCTCCGTTTTTGTTCGCGTTGATGTAATAATGTATGTAGAGAGCGTGGATTTTGCGCGCATGCGCATGACAATGCGAGATCAGTCGGAGCTTTGAATTTGAATCGAATTTACCTTTGTTTTTGCTTTTGCTTCGAATCTTCTTATTTATCCTGAGTTTCCTGGTTGCGATTTCTATCGTGCTGTTTGAAAATTTCAGTTACGATCCATAAATAGGCGAATATCATTCTTTCCGATCTTGCTCCGTAATGTCACAGCGCTAAATTTCCCCGCGCCGATCTCCGCTGCAAAGTGAAAACTGCATCGATCGCTCGCTCTCCAGCAAGACTTTCACGCTCGCGCAGCTGGGATATTGCAGAAATACACTGGTTCTGCGGCGCCGAAGAAAGCGAAACTATGCTTGTAAAAGCAAGAGAGCAGGTCACACTCGATCGCCAGTCGGCCGTTGCGTAACATATATAACTCACGGCGCGACGAGCGGCTTTCTCACAATGTATGCGTATATTGCTGTGCCGTCTGTTACACCAGATAACACACGGGATTTCGGAGAAAGTGTCCGATCGCTGCTTCCGGATGCCTCTCTCTCTCTCTCTCTCTCTCTCTCTCTCTCTGTCGTGACGTTTTTTCTTTTTTTTTCTGCGAAGACATCATCAACCGTCCCCTGAGTAATCGAGAGCTTCCTGCCGATAGTCGCCGTGGACAGGACACGCTGATGTAATTGCGCCGCTTATACGAGATATATCGGCTCTTATCGCAATCGGATGAATTCTTTCTTTATATTGCTGTACTCGGTATATATACGTTGTATCGCGAACGAGTGTACTTTATTGTTCGCGAGATACATGTACAAATTCTGAAGTCGAAAGCAGGATACGCTGATGCGAAAAATAGAAATATAAATAATAATAAAATGAGCATGCGCTCTGCTACTGCTGCCGCTGCTGCGAGCGCGATTTTCAGGTTTTATTATCCAGCACACGGAGGCACGATAATAAAAACACTTTTATCGTCCATTCTTCTTCCTGTAAAAATGCAAACAATCCTAATCGTTCCGTATATATACCATATTCGATTGAATTTGAATCGGTTATTGTCACGACATATTTACACTGACAGAGTAATTGCTCTCGGGGATCACGAGCTGTATATATTATATACAGTCTCGTACAGAGTTCTGTACACGTGTCACTTTCACTTTCATCGCCGATATAGAGGAGAAGCAAAAAAAAGCAATATATATATAGATCCTTAAAAGCCCGCGATACGCCTGTTTGAAAAAATCCCTATTGGCAAGCCGGTGGCGCCGCCAGTGTCGTTCCAGTCAAGCACTCGAGGCGCAAACTCCTCGGCGATATACGTGTAGCGTGTCCGAGAGACACGACGACGGGAGCGAACCGCGTCGTGTGTGCGTTTCGCGCTCACAGACACGCACACAAACTCGCCGAGCAAAGTTCAGTCACTCCGTAACCTCCTTTCAATCGAAACTATTACATACTAGCCCCAGTGATTCTCAGCACGCGGCGCCAACTCTCTCGCGAGCATGCGGCCCGCGATTTTTACTTTCGTTATAAAGCGACTTGTCGGTTTTTACCGATTTTTTTTCCTCTTAAGTGCCGGTTATTGTTGTTGCTACTCGTTTCTCTCATGGCAATGTCAGCGAATCGATCTTCGGATATACTTATAGCACAGCGCGCGTACATCATACGATGATCGAAGGTTCCGACCTTATAGAGTTAACGATCGCCGGATCGATCGAGAATTAATTTCATTCGGCAGAACGATAATAATACGAATATAAAAATCGAACTGTTTGCTCGTGTGCGCAAAGCAAACCCCGCAGCGAGATAAAGAACGACGCGTTCTTCGCTCACCCAGCTGTTGTAAAACCCATTATTTGTGTAAACAACTCGTTATACAGCTCGGAGCCGTGCAACAATTTCACCGATCATCACTTTCTCCATCGGACGCGCTCCAGTCGCGAGAAAGTAAAAGTCCGCAAGCCAAAAGAAAGATATATAAGGCTCGCGGTATACATACGCACACAGACGTGTCTATATATATATATATATATACGTATATATTTGTGCACACAATGAGAGAGGCCGCGAGTAGCTCGTGTCCTCGAGCGGTCGCTGCACCGATCGGCGCAAGTCAGTCGGTCGACATTGAGCAACCGGTTCGATGTGTTTTAAAAGCGCGCGAGCTAAGCACGCGGCCGAGGCTGTTGCCGTTTCTATGTGTCTATACACTGCAGTAGCTACTACTGTGTGTAATTCACGCACACACGTCTTCCAGAATTTTCCCAGAATCCTTTTATAGAGCCTTATCTCTTTTGTTCCGACGATAGTACGCGCGTGTATTGTTGATCGGAGAGGGTTGACGTGTAACAATAGAGAGAGAAAGAGAGAAGCGCAAGTATGCGTGTGTGCGTGTGTACGTGTAATACGATGACCGGGGAATTAGGTCTTATCTCGGCGCTCGATTCATTGTCGAGATTGGCCTTCGATCGGCGCGTATACGTATAATATATTATATCGCTGCGATCGAATACGCTAAACGATGATCACGAGCTATAACATTGTATATATATATATATATATATACATATATATATATATATATATATATATATATATATATATATATATATATATATATATATCATTTTTCTGCAACAAATCATCTGCCAGAATCAACAACAATTGAGTATATTATATAGGGCGTATATATGTGTAGTAGTGCAGCCCTCTAGACACACACTCAGGTCCCTGGACGCGTTTTTCCGAAACGAGCTCGCGCTGTTACACACTCGCTTGACTATCCATCTCTCTTTCTCTCACTCACTCGGCCGCGTTGAGCAAGCCAGCAGCAGCAGCAACGCGCGCGAGTCACCTCGATAGCGCGCGTTGAACCCGCGAGAATCTAGGCCGGCGCGAGAACGCGCTTATATATATATATATATATATATACACGAGACTCGGTGTATGTGAGACAGCCCATGGGCGCGATTTCCCTGAGAGAGAGAACGATCATGTGAGTGTGTGTTGGTGCGCCTACACGGTGTATCGAGAGAGTAAGATGCTGTTGAGGATGAGGCTTTCGCTTTCTTTTCGACTAGTTTTTTTCGGGGTGATGGATGGTGTGGCTGAAGTTTTAGGTGTTTTTTAAGTGCTCGTAATCGTTGGTATAGACTTATCTTACTGTAGCGCTAATTTTTTTAATGATAATATTGGCGTTTCAGTCCGAGGCGTTGATTTGTTGAGAGATGCTCGTTGCGCAATCGCGATTTGCTCGCCGTAGATCAGTTTGGACCGCGAGTTATTGAGGTTTTCAATTTGTCACAATATACATAACATAAGCGTAAAATTGAATAGGAGAAACCGATTAACGCCGTAGTTTGTATATAACAAGTGGGAAAGTTTTTTTTTTAAATATCGAATGATTCATTATACTAGTGTCTGGACCGGTGGGTTTTTTGTATACCATATCTCGATTTGGCAATGGTATATGCCCGATTACAATTATTTGTTAACAAACAGAAACGTTGAACTCCGCCGATGAAGAATTCACAGAGTTGTTATCGACCTAAAACGATAAGAGAATTCGTGAAAAATACTCGACTGACTTTATGAGCATATCTTTCGCAGGAGTGGAAGAGAAATTTTATGTCAGCGCGTATTAAATAATCGGAGTTTATGCGATATACTCTTATCGAGCACGAGCGGTTTGTAAAATCGTTGCTACGTTTATGCGCTCCTCTACTACTCCGGAAGCTTGATTTCGAGTTTGTTTGTATACTTATATAAGTAAACTAACTTTTCCAAATTCACAAGATTCAAAAAATTCTCCGACTACAAATCTTCAAAACAAACTTTCAATCTACCAAAAGTTCGTCGAACTAATTTGCACAGTTAACGAAGTCGAAGGCACAAAAAAGTTCAAGAAAGATAAAAGCTATTTCGCCGTGGGGGAAAAATCTGCCCCTCGAGAAAAATAAAAACCTTCAACTCCATCCAGCCGTAAAAGATATCCTCGCGTTGAAAAAGAAAAAAAAACAAGAATCCCGCACATTCGCAGAAAAAGAAAAAATCCCACAAAAGTGCTGCAAAAAATCGCTCCATCTCCGGGTTAAAACGAACACATATATATATACAAGCAGTGAAGCGCTCGTTCGCTAGTGACGAGAGGTGGGTGGTGTGTCGCGGGGGTGGGTGTCACGAGGTTGCGGCACGGTTATGTGTACACAGCCTCTCCTGACCCGGCTTCGTTGTCCTTCGAGATCTACCCCGGCGCGCGCGAGTCGACCTATTTTGCAAAATAAAAAAGAGCTCGTATATATGTATGTATATATATATGGTAGCCGCGGGAATACGCGAGAGCGAAAATTATTCATTCGCAGAGTTTCGGTGACTCATCTACGACGTTTCTTTAAACGAGTCTATACTGTGCCATAATAGCCGGAGGAGTTTTAGGAAAGAGGGATCGGTTAATTAGGATTTCGCCGGGCTGGATATAGCTCGGTCATGGAAACGAGATGCGCAGGGAGAACGAGAGTGTGTGTGTGTCTGTGAGAGAGAGTATAAGAGCGGGCGAGCTTGAAATTGGAACGGAGAGACTCTCGCGAGCGCGTAGAATTTGCATGCATAGGAGTATACGCGTAAAAATAGAAGCGAGTGGTAGATTTGCTTAAATTATGTATCTGCTAGGTGTGGAAAGTTTTATAGCGCGTTCTACCTAATGTATTGCGTGTATATTGGCTTGTTAAGCGCGCGCGCTCGGCTTATCTCTGCGGGGCATTTATACTTGCATTGCGAACAAATGAAATCAAAAACTCGTTTCCTATTATTTGTAGCAAAGACTCTCTCTCTCTCTATCTCATTTATATATTCCATTAGTATAAAGACACCGTATTGATGGGAAATCCCAAAGTCGTTCAGTTTTCGCGTTATACGTTTCTGGACGTAGAGGAATGAGCTATTTAAAGGACCAAACTGAACTCGATTGTGAAAATATAAGCCAGGAGATTTCTATACCCGATCTGTATGTGTGTACGCGCGCGCGTGTCTGTGTGTAACGGGCGGTTGGATCGCGTGTTACGACATTATACGCGCGGCAACAACACACATAACAGTGAGTTTATAATTGCGGGTGACTTTCCACGTGTGTGTGTCTGTGTGTGTGTGTGTGTGTGTGTGTGCACGTGAGTGAAACGAGGATAGCGATAAACGCAAACACTCGCGAGCCTACTAAGTGAGATGGAAAGCTCGTACGTTTTGTGCTTAGGGTATTATATGCCTGGATCTACAGATTAATTATATCATCGTGTTCATCAGCACCGAAGCTCGTCTAGTTTTTCCAAATTAAAATAGGTATATCATCGCATAGAACATTGCTAAATATACAAAGAAACGATTTCAAATCCTCCTTGCGCGAGAAATTTTTAACCTGTAAGCCAGTATCGCGAACCGCAGCACCAACGTGCAAGTAAGACAGTGAGAGAGCGCGCAAGAAAGATAGAAAACGACGCTCTCGTTAAACGGCATTTGCGCGCGCGAGCGCGAGAGAGAGAAAGAGACATACAGCCAGTGCCCGGGAGGTCGTTGTACGCTGACGTTAGTGGGACACTTTCGGCTTTACCGCTGCACTGTGTATACTATAGCAGCGAGCGCGAGAGAGAGAGAATTGTGACGTCGACGACGCAAGCACTCGTCCTGTCGCGGCGAAACCAAAAAAGGACGCGCGCGCGCGTATAGACTTTCGCTTTTTTTCGCGCGCACAGGCATGAGCGATTTTACCGACCGCGCGATCGGATACAGCGTATCTTTTTAGGAACCGGTCTGACTTTGTCGATTCGTACTACTTGTGTATTTTATTTTTTTTCCAACTCTCGAGTAGAAAACGTTCCGTAAAAAAGAATCGTGCGCCGGGTTCAATTATGCCCCGGGTCGTTACACTAAACTCTTTATCTACAAAGCGTTAGTGTGCGGTTTGTGTATTGTACATAGTTTCTCGCTCTTCATTCACGTTCTATATATCGTATAGTTGAGCTATACCTGCATGCGTAGTAACTGATTGAGGTGCGCAAAAAGAGTCGCTAAAAACCTGTCGTCGTTACACTACGCTCTCGACACACTGTTACACAATAATAATCGTCCGAGAGCTTTTTGTCGTTTTACCCCAGTCGATATATATTTATACACACACTTCTGTTGTGTATTATGTACAGTATATGTCGGTGACCCAGTGAGACGAATATTTTTTTTCGTCACAAGGATATATAAAAGCCATTTGTTTACGTTACTCGGACGCGCCGATGCAGAAACGACGGGCGCTCTGACGTAACGATTACGCTGTGACCTGATGTTTTATTATTAAATTAACGAATTTGTCAAAGTTACAACAACGCGGGAAGACACGAGTGCGTTGTAAACTCAAATTCGTTACTCTCTCTAGTGGGAGGGTCTCGATAGCGGGTCGAAAAGTGCTTTGGTCGCAGACTCGGCGCGAATATAGTACTTTTACACACATATATACACGGGGTCGCCAGTAAATTACGACCCTAATTCGCTCGAGCCACGATGCTGCGGTGGGAAAATGAGGAAACACAGTCTGGGCTTAAATTGAAACCTATAATCACTGGAAGTAAAAAGTATGCAGCTATAGAGTAGATATAAGTACAACGGAATTCAATGACCCCGCTTATAAGCGCCAGGAGAATGAGCACACGGGGGTAGCCGTGTGCACGTATAGGTGCATCGCTAGTGGAGTAGCGTAGCTGTGGCCGGGCGCAGCAGTAGACTCTCTAGCGGCGTCAATCGATGAAAAGCGAGCTGCTGCTGCAGCCACCGCACGGGTTCATTGACACCGCGAGGTGTGTATATATATAGAAAAGCCGCGCGCGCGCCCCTCTCGTGTTGTAACCTTTTCTCGAGGTATCTGTCTCTCTCTCTCTCTCTCTCTCTCTCTCTCTCTCTCTCTCTCTCTCTCTCTCTCTCTCTCTCTCTCTCTCTCTCTCTCTCGAGTCGGCTCAATAGGCGAGAGCTAGAGAGAAGGAGAGAGAGAGAGAGAGAGAGGACGCGTATATAAATATATCGTTGCAATATAAATGCAACGTCGAGCGAGAGGGAGATAAGTAAGTCGGCGTTTGGCACGACGCGTCGTCGCATTCTATTTCCATGTCTGTCTGTCTGTCCGTACGTCTGTTCGCGATGCGAGTATCGCTACATGGAGATGGTTTTTCTTTTTCTTCGGAGAAGGTTGACGTATTGTACAGTCTTTTGTTGACTCGAGGAGAGAAAGAGAGACGGAGGTTTCGGGTCATCCTGGGAATGGAAATTATGATCGCCCGAGAGGGAAAGCGTTCGTCGATTGCGTAAGACGCTATATGCGCGCACACTGGACACCGCTACTGCAACTGTGTGTGTGTGTGTGTGTGTGTGTGTGGAGGGAAAGTGGATGAGGGGAATCGCTGACCTGAATCGCTCGACAGCTCTTGTTGAATGGAAAAATTTCGCGTTTCCATAATATATATATAGATTCTCGCGCTCTCGCTGAATGGAGCGCAGCCTCTCGTCGATCATTTTTTTTGGTGATATCATAAAAATAAAATTTTATATTCATAAAAGAATTTGAAAAATACACATGCGAGTACAAATTGCGTGTATCTTCTCTCTCAACTTGCTCAACTTTCCCTTTCTCCGCATATAACACGTCTCTCGCTCTCTCGTCTTTCTCCCACGCGCACCGACGTATACACCTTCGACAAAATCTCTCTCCCTCTCGCTCAGGTTTTTGCTCCCCCCCCCACACACATGCAGAAAGAGGGACTCGCCTGCATCCATTAAACATTTCCCACACGACTTTTCGCCAGCTCGAGACGTAATGATACATTTTCCCTGGCACCTAATAAGCAGATAGGCTCTACGCTATCGGACGTATCTCTCTTGAACGCGCGGCTCGTGTACTAATGAAATTTCGCAAGCTGCATCGTAGTCTGCGGGCTCGGTGTTGTGTATAGCGAAGCCCGTGAGTTTCTTTCTCTTTTGCACCGAGAGGATTTTTTTGCGCGATCGATCGATCGTGGGCGACCCTCTGTATCCTTGATGGCTCGCTGAGAACGTTGACGACTCTATTACAAGTTTTGAGATAACGCGCGGAACTTATGGCTGATGCTACAGAACTTTTTTTCTCCGCGCGACGCGATCGAAGCACTTTGAACTAGTGGCGTCTATAACATACTCTATAATATATATACTTGAACTTTCGTAGGGAACATCGAGACAACGGTCGATCTATAAGCCTACACACTTACGGGTAAAAGTAGGCAAGGTTTATATTGTGCGATATGTACATCAGACGTTCTTATCAAACTCAAGGCTCGAGACTCGGGGGGTCAAAGACATTTCTGCGAGAGCGTAGCTTTCCCTTCTATTCCGCGAAATCGGTGCTGTTTGACTTGTCGGAATATCTTTGCTGTTACGTTGGTTCTACTGTCGCTATTATAATATGCGTGTTTGCGCATTGTCTCTTATCCGCCGGAGATTTTTAAGATTCTTTTTCCCGGGATTTATCGGTATTTTATTACAACGCCTGTCTCTCGGGTGTGCTGATTTTATTCTCATCGTTATATATCTAATTGTAACCTCTCCCAAAGTTCATTCACCTTGGGATATAATTTAATATTTCTTATACGTCAATCACTTATTCTTGAATAAATAAATCCCTTTCGTATAGCAATGCAATCTAATAATAATATAGCTCTTTTCATCGCGCATATGTATACTATGTACGTCGCTTATGTATACTATATATACATAAGCGAGGACTAATCGCAGCGGCTAATTGTTCGCCGCTCGAACTTTCCGGCGCTCGGCCAATAAAAGGTATAAATTAAACGGAGCGTGGCGACAAGCCGCGGCATTAATTAGTCGTCGGCGCCGCATTCCTTCGGCAAAAAAAGCTTCGACACATACTCTCTGTGTCCAAAGTGCATTGGCTTCGATATACTCGCTGTTGTGTACACTATGAGAGAACGTTTATGTGCATCCGGTGGCCAGTCAAGTTTTTTAGGTAAAGTGTTAAAACAGAAGGTTCGAAGTATACACAATTTTGCCTGACATTAAAATACGAGGCCGTTGGAGAACCTTTTCCATCGAATCCTATAGTCCTTGGACTTTGCGCGAACAATCTCTTTTCTCGAGATTCTTTCGAAGCCTGAAAAACAAAGTATAATCCAAACTCGCCGTTGAGAACAGAATTACGGATGAAACTCCGAAAGCAGAAAAAAAAGTCGGTATATAACACGCAAGCGCATCGTGTGTACACATTGCAAAGTCGATATTTCTAGGGCGAAAAGTCGCGGCTGTCGAGTCGCATAAGCCGCAGCGCACATGTGTATGTGCACACAACACAACGGACCCAAGGGCTTTCGGTGAAATCTAGGATTTCTCAGTGAACGCGTGATTTTCGTAACGATTGGGAAGGTTATGCTCGCCTCGCGAGCGCGCGTTCGCGCCTCTGAAACCTCGAGCGCCTGTCACATCCACAAACGACCCCAATATCACTTCTGTCTAATGCCGCCTTGATATTAATTATGCCTCTGTATTGTGTGTCTATGTGGAATTCGATACCAGGAGATTGGAATCACATTTGCGTTTTATACAATTTATACGTTGTGTATAATTTTGTAAATAAAAAAATATATACATAGTTTACAAGTAGTGCCGTTTTCTGAGTCATTTTATATATATATACACACACGATATTGCGATAAAACCGATTCCGCAAACATACGCGCACTCGATAAGATAAGTTTGTATTTTTCAAAAAAATACACATTTTTAATCCTGCTCTCGGCTCAAAACAAAGGAAACTCTCGCGACAGGTGCCGCGTCACCGTGTGCTCATTATACATATCCAGAAAAGTCGAAAGCCGTACATATGGAAAATAAAATTCTAATAACGGCTGACGCATCGATTGAGTCACTTGCGAGAGACACCACAGACGTCGACGACACGGGCAATATGGCGATGACGCTGTGATCGTTAAACAATATTATACACCGCACACCTCGACGACGTCGAGCCCTTCGTCGCCGACGAGGCTCCGCATTATATTACATATACGCGCGCTCTCGCAGCGTGCTCTGATTTTTCGAATGGGGCGCTCTCCGTCAGCGGTTCTCGCTTTCTATATAGGTATACATTACACGCTATATGCGTCTTCCCGTTTTTTACAATCGGCAAGTCTGTAATCTAATTTCATTGTCGTCACTCGAGCGTCAGAATCGATGAAAACAAGCGAGGAAAAAAATCCGAGTCGATTCCATTGAAGTCGCGGAAAAAACGACACAGCGTACGTCGGAAAAAAAGGTCACATACTCAACGATCTCGGCTTACATTATTACGATCGAGAGCGATGTATGAACATTTCCTTGGCGCGAGGAGAGGCTACATCACGAGGATAAACGCGATTCTCGCGCGCAGCGCTTTTCAGTTGAGAATCTCTGAGGCGCACAAGGACTCGGCGCGCAGAGTGCAATGCTCTTTCTCTCTCTCTCTCTCTCTCTCTCGTCGGGAGACACACAAGTATAACGCGCTCATTGCACCATTAGCTTCGCGCGCGAGAAGGAGAATTTTTCTGGCGCGCATACAGGGCCATCCTGCGCGAGAGAGAGAGAGAGAGACTTTCACTCTCAATTTCGTTAGCTTGTTATTTTTTTCTTCGGCGTTATTGTGTCGTCGATGAGGAAAAGACGAGGGAGTTTCTGAAAAGTCTGCTCTAGCGGTCTAATTTTAGATGTTCCGCCGTGTGCGTTTTTGTTGTGCAAGAACGAGCGGTAAACTATCTCGCGCGTGTGCTTGAACTCTTGTTAGTTTATCCTGAAAACAATGTAATATATATCGAGGCGGCTTTTCCTCAATCAATTATATACACGTACGTTTATGAAAAACTTGAACGGGAATAATCGTTTCGTGCTGTATTATAACTTATTGTAATATAAAATATTCATTCGCATCGGTGTCCATCCCTTCGCGATTATGGCGTATATCTCACAGATAATTCTTTGGATCCCGTAATCTCTTCCACAACAGCCACAACCGATATTGCTCACTTTCCTTTTTTGTGCATCGGTCGACGCTGTGCTTATATTACAAACTACAATCAGCGCTTTTTCGCACATACATATAGTTTTCCCTATACACGAGAGATAATAATAGACGCGTCTCGTCTCAATTAAAATTATCGCTCTCGCGCGCGGAGTAAACACAAATCGAAGCAAGAATCTCCTCTCGAACAGTCGTAGCCTACGCTGTGCATATAATACGCACCTGCGGCAAACAGACGCCGAATTTCAGAACATCAGCAGCATCTCGATCTCTCAAGCTCTGTATAGTCTCATATATAAACGTATATAACGCGCTCACGAGGCGCCCTGGTTTCGGGCGAAGGTTGCGCGCGGCCGACGAACTCTCTTACATCTATATATATATATATATATATATATATATACATTAGCGAGGACGGGGTGAGCCACTCGCGCGCGCTAGCTGCGCCTCCGCCACGGCGGCGGCGTCCTCAGGGTGCGTTCACACTGCAGCTCTCTGCACACCTACGCTTATACTCTGGCTTAATTTATTCTCGCGCTCTCGACCTCTTTCGCTCTCTGATGCGCGCGAGGACATCAACGATCCATCTGCTCCTTTATACTATTTCCGAAGACTATACATATATATATTATACTCGCTGATTTAGGGCTTTTATAATATATAAATACAGCAGCACGCGAGAATTGCATAATCGTCATATTGTGCGCGTGCAGACATAAAACTCGATCGCCCTTTCTCCGCTGCGCAGTGTATATATATATATATATATGTAATAGCGACGGCGTCAAGAGAGTTCGCGCGCTCGCTTGCGGCGCGGCCTGAATTAGGAAGGCCGCGCGGCCGATGAACCGTCGAGGCCGGGGTGAGCGCTTGCGTTTCGCTCTCTGTGCAGCGAGTCTGTATATATGTATGTGAGTGAGTGTACGTGTGTATAGTGAACAGTAGAGTATAGAATTTGTTTCGAGATACTGCTGCTGCTGCTGCTGCTGCTGCTGCCGCGCTGTGAGATATAGAAGCAGACCTTTAAAGCCGCATTCACCTCTCCTAATCGAGAGCTATGATCTTTCAAGGGCCTTTTCGCGGAGGCTGTGCGTTTGTAGGATTCTTGAAGGATTCGACGTTATTGGGTTATTATTGATGTATATATAGAATATGGCTTCTTTGTTAAGGCGCTGAGAGAGACAGGAGAATTCGAAGCAGGTTCTATCGATTAGTATAACAATTTTCGGAGAGTGACCCTTTTTAAAAAAGAGACGAACAATCGTAAGTGCATGCGTTATACGAGAGTTTCTCGTTTTGAAAAAATAGAAGCTAAAAAATGTTCAAAGCGTCATTGCGATAAATATATACACCGTGGACCAGCGCAATTTTTTGCACACATATAGAAGCGTAATTTTCTAGAAAAGCAGCCTACACGCAGGATTCCCGGAGAGCTCAAGGTGCACCGCTCTGCCATCCTATAATACGTATACCTGTCGTAAGCCTCGTTTTTTTACGTGGGCGGCTCGAGATTCTGTGAATGAAAGTCGAGAATATATCGAAGGCGAGCAATAACGAGTACACAGTATATTGCACACACACACACACACACACACACACATGTATGTATACATAGTTGCGTCAGGTGCGCCGTGTAGCATACAATGGAATTTTTGCGAAGCGCGCGTTGCGCCTATATATATGTATATATTCCACGTGTGTGCGCGCGCGATTAATAAAGAGCCTCTTCCGCTCGCGCGGAAATCGCGCATAATTAATCGCTGCTCTTGCAGTCATCCGAGCTACATGGTTACAAGCTCTATAAGTATATTATATAGTCGTTTCGAGGATAGATATATTGAGAGTGAGTCGAGGTGAAAAGGATGACAGTCTCTTTAATTTTTCATATATATAGGCTACGACATTGGAACCGTCATTTTTCATTGAAGAAGCAGGAATATTAAGCGAGGACGGTATTTTGTTAACGCTCCGTTGCTTTCTTAAGCGCGAATATGTATATATTTTTGAAAAATTGCGCAACAACTCCAATCCTTCTTACATATACGAAATTCGATTCTTGAGTAACACACTGCGCGATATTTATGGACTACGATTCTTATGTCTCGTTTGCTCTCGCAACGATATAACGTACGGAAATGTCGAGTGGGGTCTCTGGTAAGTCTCGGCTGACACATACGCGTTTGTATACCACCTAATCCATCACGATCTCTCTCTCTCTCTCTCTCTCTCTCAAAGTCGCGTGATTTAGCCGAGACGAAAAGTCATATGACATGTCCGTTTGCGCTGCATTATAACGCATACAAGATTGATGCAGCGATGATTTACAATATAAATATCGCGTTTATATACATTGTGATTTACACATCGATATACGTATCGAGACGCTCCTCATCCGTACATATCTGCATTCTGCGAGGGGCACACGACGATCGCTCATTATTTTTTTGGGGCTAATAACGACGGCTAGTTTGATCGTCGACAATCCAAGCGCATAACTCGAGACAATGATTTTCCTTGCAAAAAGAGCCTTAATCTATACCGCAGGAATATCTCGAAAATTGAAAAACCGATATATACGACGTGTATAATCGGCCCCGCATTATAACTCGCTCCTCCTCCTCGATATATGCACTATAGCTGTGCTTGAGTTCAGCGCGCGAAGTTGACGTCAGAGCTGCTGCTGCTGCTGCTGTTCGCTGTTGCAGCGCCCTAGATCGTGGGAGGTCACCGTGTGTCGGGCCGACGGCCTGGCGAGGCCAAACCCCCTCGGACTGTGTGCGAGCGCGAGTGTGTGAGCGACACGGCCGCAGACTATACGCTATATGCGTCTTTCTCTATCTATCTATCTGCAACGTGTGCGTGTGTGTGTGTGTGGCTGTATGGCAGTAGCGCGAAGATAGAATGCAACCGCGGCGCTTTTCGCCTGTGCGATGAGTTTCTGGGTTAGAGCCACGGTGCAGATGGATGACGGTGATGATGCGATGCGTTGCCGAAGTTCTTTCTCTCTCTTTCTAGCTCTATAATGTCGGAGGGAAGGGAGGAGGAGGTTGAGGGTTCGTCGAGCGCGCGGTTCACGGTGGGTCGTTGATACCGATGCAACTGGGTTAACTCGCGCGAGCCTTGAGGATTTTCGAAGCGCTCTGATGTATAATGTGTGTGTGTGTGTGTGTGTGTGTTGAGTTTTCTACGAGCTCGCGAATGAGAATACGGAATTTATATATACCACGCGTGGAGTCTATCTTTTATACTCTCAGATATATATCAGGTGAAAAAAAGAGAGTAAAAGAGAGTTGCAGGTGACGGCACCTGTGTTTGTGTGAAAAATCTCTGTATAATCGTGCAAGTGCGGGATATATCTAGCATTATACACGTATATATACTTTAATTCTCATTGTTCGCATGCGTCACGATCGGCCGATTAAGCGATCCCTAATACGGCACTGCTGGCGTGTACATAATATACGCGCGGCCCTTAGCCTCCAGCCGGATAAGCGAAATCGAGAGCGTATTACACCGTCGCTTTTATTATCACGAACTCGCTGCCGATCTTATTCTCTCGTGATGTGTGTTGTGTGTCGAAGTTTTTTTTTCTTCTTCGCACGGTCTACTAGTTGCTGCACGTCTCTGTCGCATGTATATAGATTTCTTAGCTGGTTGCCAGTTTCGTAAGAGATAAGTGCCTGGGGTCTGGTGCGGCATTTTTTCGTTACGAAGATCGATTGCTTAATTCTTGAGGTGGAGGACCGTGGAGAATCGATTATTTACGAGGCGATTTTCGTCCGCGGAGCTGCGGTATGCAGTTTTGGAATTTTCGTATATATGCGAAATCGAAGAGTTGAAGTTCGCGATGAATCAAGATCTGAAATATAATCGTAAGAGTATACAAGTTTTCTGAAGTATATAAGCCTCATTACACGACTTTATCCGCATGAGCAAATTGTTTTATGACTCTCTAAATGCATTGTCGATCGCGCAACCATGTAAAATGATTTACACGACGTTATCCAAACATAGCACCTGCTTTATAATTGTTTGATTGTTACCAAAATCGCACGATATATCATTTGAGCGCAGAGTACAGTCCCGAAAAATGCTCTCGAACCTTTTTGACAACGGTAAATCAAACCGCGCCAGCCGGGCGTAACTATAAATACAGAGAACGCGAGCCGCGCCGTGAGAATCAACCAAGGCTCAACGAGTCCAAAAAAACAATTGTGCGAGCGTTGAAAATCTCACGCGAGAGATAGGCCATAAAGAATCTGGTGCAGCGTGTATAATTCGCGCTATATATGTATATAGTCTATTATAATCGATGTTTCAATTCGCTAATCTGGCTGCTCGCGTTACACAATGCGCTCAAAAATGCCCGGGTCGAGAAAGAAGAGAAAAACTCGACGACCTGGACTTTCCAAAGCGAGAGGGAGGGGGATACTTTAATGATGAAAAGTAAATGGTGTATGGCGTCTATATACCATTATATATATATATATATAGACGAGGTGAGGTAACGCGGGTGGCAACGATGCGGTAGACAAAGCGGGATGAAAAAGTAAAAGCTTTTTTCCGAGAGATACTTTAACCATTCGGGTAAAAATTCTTATATTTATGAATTCTCGACTATAAAATTCACGTGTTTTCAATCTAATTTTTTAATCTTTGCATGTTTCAGGTGAGTTCCCTTCGTTACGTCTTTTCAATCGAATCGTAAGTAATATATGCGTTCACAAACCTACAATACTCACAACCAATAATACCAGCAAAAATATCGACAAAGTCAACACAATATGACGTAGAAAAGAGAACGCGCAGAACAAATCCGGCCGGAGTATACGGCGAAAAAGATAGAAAAAAAAATAGCGGGCAGAGGTCACAAGCTACAATAGCCTATTAAGAATTATTGGAGCAGGTAAAGCGTCGACGCGCGCGAGGTCCGGGCGCGCTTTTCATGCCTCTCTGTGTCGGCTTCTCGAGAAGCGCGCGCGTTATACCGTGAGTAATGCGACAAAAAAAAACAAGCCAGCGTGTATTGCAACCTCCCTATTTGCGGAATTTTAACAAAAGTGTCACCGAGTTGTTTATCTTGATTGTTATTTATCGCAACGAATTCGGGAGATCGGTTGCGCTGCGGCCGATCGGTTGGATGTATATGCGAGTTACGTAATACTATACGCGCGAATAATTGCATTACCGATGCTTGCAGAACTAATTCGCGAGAGAGTTTGCGCATTTTCGACTGTATATAATACACAGCGTTACCGCGTGATTATATATATATATATATATATATATATTGCAATATTCGCCGCACTGTATACAGAGATTAGCGATCTTTATTATATTGCACGCTACCATACAACTTTTTTTTTCGATTTATATCGCGGTTCGAAACAACGTTTCCCTCGATCAATAACTACTTATACAGCTTGCAAATAATATAATCTGTTCATATATATGTATATATATAGCTATAAGCGGTTATTTTCGCGCGCGCGCGGGGGTTACGGCAACGTGCGCCGCTCGAACGTATGGTATTATATTTAACGATTTCAATCGGCGCCCCTAAAAAGTCCGCAAAAACAGATTCGAATCGCGGCACGAACAAAGGCCCGCGAGTTACACAAACCGAAGCCCAAACAATATAACCGATCGCTCCGCGGAGCCCGAAAAAAGCCAAACCTCTGCGCGGAAAGTTATAGAAAACAAACGACAAAAAAAAATCCGTACAAACCGCCCCGGCGAATAATAATGCGCCTTGCGGGGCAATAAAATCGCCGGCGCATGAAAAGTCTTACACGCCTATATATATAATTATACGTCGTTTTTCACGCGCACGCAGTTTCGCCACTGTATACGCGCGGCTGCAGCGACCGCGCGTATACAGTCCGCATACTAATATAATACACGATACACACGGGGTCAGTAACACTGCACGAGGATTTTGCTCTATCGCGAGAAAGTCTCGAGTCTATATAGAGAGAGGCTGTGTGTGTGTCAACGCGCTCTAGCCGTAGATGGAAAATGCTTTGCAAATCTGCCGACGACTGACGACGTGGGCGAGATAGTAAGAGAGACTGCGGAGATATATACGCCGAGTCGGAGGGTACTGTGCAACGTTTTAGGATTTTTGCGTTCTTATTACGGCGGCAGGTTGAATCAAGTGTGACCGTTATATTCAAGCTTCTCTGTATACCATATAGATATACGTTCGACCCTCCAGCGAAACTTTTTATGTTATGCGAGCTCTATATGTAATTACGTAACGCGATGCAAAACTGGCAATTAGCAAGACAATAAATTACTTAATATCCATTACATACAATTACGGGCTCCCTCTCATCGCCCTCGAGCTGTCTCCCTTTTTCGCTTTGTATATACACGTTATAATATATCCGCGATTAGTTTAGCCCGATGATATATATACCGAGCAGGTATGTGGGTTGGGCCCCACTGCGCTCGGGTACATATATACGTATAGTGTGCGATATACATAAGCGAAACTTTATCTTGATGCTACGGCGATTCTATTTTTCGTTCGCGGTTTCGCGATACACGTGGGTACGTGTACACGATTTCTGAATTGCGAGAAACGCGTAGCTGGCACACACAGACAGTTTATTAACGAGAAGTGATTAAGCCCTTCAATATCCATCATCTGAGCTTTTCACGCGATTCGAATGCATGGGTTGAGGAAATTTTACTAAAATAAAAGAGTAGGCTTGAACATATATTATATCGTTGTGTGCGTATATGTTTATGCTTAGAAGCAACAGGATGTGTATCTGGTGATCATCATAGGGGCATTGTATCCATTACGTGAAGTACAAATGAATGAACGCTGCTTATATCAGCTTTTTTCCACGATTGCATTCTATCCATCTCTCTTTTACATTTCAAACCTTAGATAAATAATTTAATTCTACTCTACTTCGCGTCGATTCGAGATGCACTATCTTACTCGATCCAATGAAACCGCTAAACAGCGCTCATCATCATCCTCGTCAGTGTATAGAGCTAACGCAAATATCTGGCAAGTCTAAGCGACGTGAATGAGCTCTCTCTCACTCTCTCTCTCCCCCTCATTCTCGCTACCTGGCAACGCGCAAAGGAGCGCAGCTGCACTATATTTAACGAGAAGATTCTCTTGTCGACGTTGTCCATGATCCGGGACGACGAGACGACGCGCCGGCGTCGCCAGATTGCGTAACCGTGCCCAGTTTATTTGCAGGTATAGCTAGAGAGACACCAGCACGCATATAGTAGGCGCCGCGCGTGACCTCCTAAATTTCAGACGCGATGCGTCATCTTCCTGCTGTTGCGCATATAGCCGAGTCTTGGGGAGTCTCGTATACTCATCGTATACCGTCAAAATAAATCTCTCGCGACGACCCCCAAAACGAGTCATCCTCTCGAAATCCAAAACAAAAGAGGCATGCCGAGAAGCCCGTTCCCACCTGAAAACTCGCTGCTTATCGAGCACGTGTACGCGCGCGCAGCACCACGTGTGCGGGTGCACTTGGCGGATCTCGCGTCGAGTTCCCCGACCTGCGACGATATAATATACCATCGCGAGGAAATGACGCGCGTGCACGAGAGACCGGCTTCCAGAACGTTCCGCGAGCGATCGAGCCGCAGTGCGGTAATCGGCAGTGTCGAATCGCCGCGCCCTGATAAAATTAGGCTGTTTTCAAAAATGCAGAAAGGAAAGAAATTTTTTGCTCTTTTTAACGACGTGAAGTTTCACTATACCAAGCGCGAGTTTGCATAACGAAAAGTGGGCAGAGCGAAAAGCTTATAATATGCGCAGGAGGGAAAAAATGCAAAGTTTAATGGCTAACTTCGAATCGCTTCTGGCGCAAGGGGTGTTGACATTTTTATGTCAGCCGGATCACCGTTCACTTCTTACAAAACACGCACACCTATGTGCGCTTGTATGTAGACATGTCACAAATCGTGTTTTGAGCGATTACGCGCTCGTCGAAGCTGTATACACATAATAATTATGAACATGATTTCGCAGAGCGCCACGAGTTTGAAAAGTACGTCTATATGGCATCCTTATCATCGCCTTCGTCTAGAAATAGTACGCTAACATAATGCGTATGTATACTACATCGTCGTTCGCGCGTAAAAAGCGTGAAAAAAGAGGGGAAGAAAACCACGCTTGTTATCGTTTCGAAGAGAAATCATCAAACATGTGTGTATGCACACGTACGTACATATATATACATACTTACATCGTGGCGCACGCACTGGCTGATGCAGAGAGCGCTTAATCTGGGCTGGTGGGAGGGGAGGGGGGATCGGCGTAGAGAGAATTCGGTCGAGTCGTTGAACGCGTTGGGTCAAGGTTACAAAGTCTCTCTCTCTCTCTCTCTCTCTCCTCTTCCCTTCTCTTTTTCTGCATCTTTCGCGCTTGAACGAGGAAAATTGACGATCTGTCCAATCGTCGCGTCACGCACACACTCCAAAGTCATAACGCGATGAGTCGATGATGGAAAATAATGCAAAAAGCTCGCGCCCTTCTGCGAAAAATGCATTATTATTATTGTGTATTTATTGCTCTGTTGCTATCATCGCTTTTTCTGTACACGCTTTTATTGTTATGGGTGGAGGAGAATAGAGCAAGAGAGAGAAGATTCCAGAAGCTCGCACTCGAGCTGCAGAAAGTATACTATATCGAATGCGCACATATGTATTATGCATACGTCTGAGTTTGAGATTATTCCGGAGAAGGGGTGATTTTCAGAGACGTCCTCGTCGACCGCGATTTTATTTCGAAGCTTCGAGATCTATATATGTAGACCTGCGTCGAGAACAATGAGTGCATTATATATAAGGGAATAATAATCCTTTCGAAGACAAATCGTACGGATTTTCTTGCAAAATCTCGCGCGAGAATCACTTTTAATAATAATCTAGATTCCAGTCATGCGCTCGCTTGCACAATCCCCGCAACCGTTCACTTTTCCACTCGGCAATTTCCCCCTTTCTTTCTTCTCCGCACCCACGTATATGCGCGATTGAGCGTAAAAAAAACCGCGCGAGAATTTTCGAAAAAGTACACACCCATAATCGTCTAAAAATATATCTCATCCGCGAGCAACATCACAGAGGGGGGAGATTAGGCGCTGCAGCAGATAAGCGAGCGCTCGATTTTTCGCTCACATTGCACATATATACATGTATATACGCGCGAGAGCGGCGGCCGGCTGTGTCCCAGTGAGCGGACGTTAACCCGACAACGGCGGGGCCGAGGACATCCGAGCTGCTGCTGCTGCTGCTGTTGAGTCGAGCGATATGATGCAGAGGAGGGAGACAGAACGAAGGCGCCCGAATATCCTCGATGGTGACGACTTCTCGACGGCCCCGAGTTTTGCGGTTGTATTTGCTGTATAGCTCGAGAGCGAGAGTGATACTGATGCTTCTATTATGTAATCAGATGGACGGAGATTGCGGTTCGGTCTTCTTTTTTTGGAAGAGGAGGTGTATATGTAAAGTTGTTTTTTTTTATTGTGCGTGTGTTGCGTAAAAAGTACGTAAATTCAAGGGAAATAAGCGGAGAAGTACGAGAGAGCTTATACGGGTTGACAATAGGTAAAAAGTACCAACGAAGATAGGTTGCCGGGCATGAAGAGCTCTCCATGGAAACGATCTTTTTCGCAGTCGACCTCCCGCCGTGCACACTTTCCTTGCGCGAAAGAAAGCCTTGGTCACTTTTTATATGCTCTCTGATGAATGATGCAGTTTGTTTGCACTCAATGGCCGTCGCCACGTTTTTGAACAAATCCACTTAAACGTAGATGCAAATTCATCGGATTCGCTTCTTATATGTTCATACAATATATCCTCGGTCTGTCTATCCGATGAGTTTAATATCTATTTTTATCGAATGCATAATAATGCAGAATTGAAATGATGGAGTGCGCGTATATGTATATATATATAGTATATAGTATATTGTGTGCGCGAGATATCCTTCGATATTTTCCCATTAAGCTTTTGATTGTTTATAACTGCAGTAATTTGCCTGGTAATCGTAATGATTAGCGCTTATGACGCGCGACGATATGAGCGCTGACTGGATAAATGCCGGCCTGTGATAATATATACATATACATATATATATATATATCGATTGAGTAAATACAACACGATTATTATACGTACCAACAATCGCAGCTGCGTACTGCTATTATATACGCGCTATATTTTTATATTAATAGTAACTCTCGCGAGCGATGTTTATTTTTAATCGAAAGATATACAAATTAGAACGTTCGTTCGTTATCTTATAACAACTGCAATAACGACGACGACGTTGACGACGACGACGACGAGACGAGGGATGACGGGTCCAGCGCGCGGAGTCGTTGTCCGGTCGGCCTCAGCGCAAGCGCGACCCGATTATCACGGCCGGGTTGTGCATGTGTGTGTGTATGTGGAGTGAGAGAAAGAGAAGAACGGAGAAAAGTGAGCCGACGGGGTCGTGAACTGAAATCGGGTCTGATATGGAATGGCAATAAACGCGGAACTTTTTTCCTTGCTCACAGCGCGCATGAGCTTTTTCCCGCGATGGGGAAGGCTTTTGCTTTGGTTTGTTATTTAAGCACGGTGTTTATATCTACGTGAAAGTATGATATCAGACCGCGTATACACCCCACGTCTAAATTTTTCACCTATCGCAGTTCTCTCTCGCTCGGCGACCTGTTAAAGCCAAACCGAAGGTCGAGTCAAATTTAACCCCTCGCAACCCTCTCTAAATATACTCCCCAGCCTCCTGCCTCCCACGCGACCCGGGAGAAAGAGAGAGAGACGTTCGCATCAAAAGCTTATATATACTCCCTCGAAACGCGCGAACCTGCGCGCACACACACACATATGCCAGAATGGGAAAATTGGATCGATATATAAAGCAGTGGTGTACGTGCCCGGCCCTTTAGGGCAAGTGTGCGCGAGTGCACGTAGACAGGTCGCCGGCCTCGCCTCGACTCGCTTCTCTTTCTCTCGCTCTGTGTATACATATATTCATAGCACCCTGCTCTGAAAATAGCGGCTCATTTCATTCGCTCCCGTGCAGCCGTTCTCTGCTTCTGACGTAGTGCGAGCATTTTATTGTTTCTAGAATGCGTATCTCTCGCGGCTGAGGAGAATTGCGCAGCGACTGCATGTACATTGCGCTGATGGCGAATTAAATCGTTGGGGCCGGGTTAATTAATCGCGCGCGACACGACAAATTGCCGATTTGTTTGCTACGATATTGCTCGAGGTGGAGACGTACTTGTACGCGTTATACGAAATTTGAGAGACTAATTTAACGGATCAAGCCGATTCTCGTTATCCACTGTGCTGTTGAATACGTGGATATTATAATGTAATTCTGTATACCCGGATCGCTATGAAATTCATAACTCTTGTCATTAATTATGCATTCTGTGTAATACGCGATGATCGATTAATTGTAACATTCCACTCGCTACGAGTAGGATATATCGAGCTGAGTTTGTAAATTTTATTACATAGTAATCGAGCGCGCATAAACTGACGATTATAAAAGAAAATGCACTACATATATTCTGCATTTCAAATCGCTCGACGAGCGAGCAACAATGTAAAGCGTCGCTTAACAGTCGGCAATAAAGTCAACGATTTCTTCAACATCTCGACAAAAAAAAATCTCGGCATTGTCCACCAGAGACAGGAGTCACAGGTGAGCATACAATGTATTACAAACGCCGGCTGAAAGTGCAAGTCGTCAGTGTATATATATATGCGCCGGAGACATAAATCAGCGCGCGCCACCACGTTGGTCGAGAATCTGCGCGCGAGCTCTCGGTTAAATGGGCGCGGATATTAAATATCTGCATGCTAATGCACGAACGACACGAACGACTCTCCCTGTGTGTGTGTGTGTGTGTGCGTGCGCGCGCGCTGTAAGGTGGTGGTGGGGTTGAGTCGTCGAACTCGGCATGATTATTTAACGAATTCGACAACGATTTTGAGGGAATTATGTCTTTAATCCAAAGTGACGTTTCCTTTGTTTGAGTATATAAAAATAATCAAACGCCCAGTAAAATCGCGTATAAAAATTATACCTCACATCCGCACAGCGTTCACTCACCTCTCGCTCTATATTCCCGCAGTAGAGCTGAAATAATAAAAAAAAGCTCCCCCTACTCTGCATAATGATTCTAGCGCAATTTCACAAAACGCATTTACGTTCTTCAGAATTGTGTCTAGCGCACTCACCGCTGCCCCGTATGTTTTTCTCTAAACGTTCTCCGGTCGTATGTATATAAGCGAGCCGCGCGAGAGCCGCACACACACACACAGGCTCTAATTATTTACATCACATCATCTGCACAGCCGAGTTCCACTCGTTAGTTGACTCTCGGCTATCTATCATTTTTCTACGGGGAGTCTATGGTTACATGCGTGTGCGCGAATTTATATATGTATCAAGAGACGGCGTTTTTTCTCCGATCGTTCGAACGTTCGATCACTAGCATAAGAGTGGTAGCGACAGCTACTATATAATACAGCTGGTAAAGTAGCCGACAATTGCATAAATCGTCTAACGCCGCGGGAGATATATATGTATGTACGAATTACGTTATAATGTATTCCGATTACCGCCTGAGCGAGCGGTTTTTGCATTGCGGGTGCGATATTATACACGTATATATATGACGAAATCTATAAATACTGCGTGTCTCCGAGTTCTCCGATCAGCTCTGGATATTATTATCTGCGTATACGCGAGATTGGAAATCACTTAATTCGCGGTTGTTGGCCGATATATAAGTAGCCGAGAGAGTGAAAACGACGCGCTTCATTAATGTATAACGTAGAGAGATCTATTATGCACTTGATGCTTTTCTATTAGCGTTGCGCAAATCGTGCTGTAAAAAAAAATCGCTCATAACTTTATATCTGGCGAAACTTGTTAACACTGTATTCAGTCCGGCGACGAATGTTGAAAACGAGTTATATTTCTCAACCCAACCGCATGTATATATACTATCGCATTTTCGAAATCCCTATACATGCTAATGCACGAATCAAAACTGTACGTACATAGTTGTTCGGTACACCCTTCGAATTGCAAAACGCTTTTATGAAATGTGTATATATATATACACATAGATAGAGGCATAGAATCGGGAGTACTGGAACGGCCGCAATTGGCGAAGGTTAGGCTGTGGAGATGTGCGCGAAATAGGTAACTGGGTTACCCGTGTCCTCGATGTTTCCACGCACGCAGGAGCGGGAAAGTCTACTTCGCGGTTCCCCGAGACAGGCTCAATCTCAGCTGTGCATATGCGCAGCGGAGTAAACTGGACCAGCGGAGTATACCGGGGCTTCGTTGAGAATTTAAAAAATTTTTAACGCATATTTGTGCGGTGTATGTCCATCAGAAAGTACACAAAAGCGTATATAGTATCTGATGAACTATACTCGAGTAACTCGTATATAAGTTACACACAATATATGCGCAATGAGAAGTTACGCAAACGAATTGTGGCAATAGTAAATTCCGCGAGGTAATAAAGCATCCGCACCTTTTCAACCCAAACGAGAATGAGGCGATATTTATATCGAGACAAAGATATCGTCTGTATAGAAGCCCTTTCTTCTCTCGGCTTTCGCATAAAGTTCGAATATGAAAAGCTCGAATCCAGCAGTGCATTTGTCATTAAGCAGGAAGTCGTAATCATAAGGCGCAATAAATCCCCTCCAAAAATATGTATCTCGTACTGATCCGATCTACACACTATTAGAATTTTTCGCGCCGGGACACACCACCCAGGGGTCCCGGAGAGTTACAAAATCGCGCTGTATACCGGTTCGAATGATAAATCTGAAGCGGCCCGAGTAATAATATATATTAGAAAACAATGCAGACCTATATCACACACCGTCGTGGTGGCTATAGTTATTATAGGGACGACTTTTATTCGGTCGAATATCCTGCATGGATTCGGTTTTTTTCGGGACAGTCCACTGTGGGCCTTCGGGGCTAACAGCTGTGTCCTTTTGTGCGACTGGTATATCGATTGCGGTGTCCGAATAAAATCGAGTATGGGTTGATACAAGAGAAAAAGGTGAGGCTTGTTTTTGTCTTGGAAAAGTGTCCCGTCAAAAATCGATATAGCATGACTAAAATGGCATCTGATTGGCTGTCATTATTTAAACATTATAAAAGATTCATTTTTAAATCGACATAGCGAGCGATACTAAAAGTACTGAAAGTAATGATATTATATTGTCTTAGCTGCATCAATTCTTTGAAAAGTGTGCTACTGATTGGTTGTCGTTTAAATAACGCTAACTTCTAAAGTCCTAACCTTAAAATGTAGAGCACGCTAACAAATTACAGTTCCGTAATTTTTAATAGTTGAACATCTTATCATTTATAAATATTCCACATTCATTATTACCATCATACAAAGGCCACTAAAATTTCGTGCAAACTTACTCTATTGTATACCTCATGTAATATACTCGAACGGCGAGAAGAACTCGTAATATTTTAAACAACGAAATAATTACGCGAAACAGCCGTGTACTACCACTCGTGTCAATGAGGGAAAACAATAACAAACGGTTGAGAATGAAAGCTCGATGAAACTTTCCCCGTTGATTGTCAAGCGAGAATTTCCCCGCAACGAGAGACTCTTAAACTTTGCAAGAAATAACGTCGGAGACTCGGGAAAGTTCACGCGCGTGCTCGTGTTGGAACACACGTGGAAAAAGAGGTGAATGGACAGGAGAGACACGGCGCGAGCTACATTCCCAAGTGCTAGAGATCGAGAGTGCGCGAACAGACGACTCGTTTTTCTTTCCTTTGTCGAGTTTTTACGAGACTGGGATGTGTTGGTTTAGGATATTTACGCAATAGTGGAGCCGATGAGAAATTCACGAACTCGGCGCGTCTTACATTGATTTTTCCTCTCGGTGATCAAATTGAAGGAAGAAACTTTGTTAACGATTGATGTTTTTTTTTGTTACAGGTGAGTGTCGTACATCCGACTCACTCAAATACGATTGTATTATAGGCAAGTAAGTGTACTCGAATAAGTTTTACAAAATATCCCCTCGCCCGCGAATCAGCCAAAAAGATGACGAATCCCGCTATTTAGCTCAAAGTTCAAATCGCCCGTAGTATAACATAAAAAAGGAGACGCTCGGCAGACGCCAGAGGAATCGTTGCCCAATCCGTGACTGCAGCCGTACAGTCGCGCGCTGACCGGAGCGCATTCCTAGACATCTGCACTGATGTGGTTAGGCAAGAGCCGCCGCGCACGGTAGCTATATACTTACACTTGCATAGACGCGCTGCTAATTCTCACACACGATATATATATACAGCTGCTCTCTTTTCTGCACTTTCTCTTTTTTTAGGCGGCTAATATTGCGCGTGCGTGTATGTTCTAATCTTCGTCTTAAACAGTATAATTTTTTCTCTCGCATTTGTATAGGTATATGATATTGAAAATTTTCATTTAACGTCAGGTGCGGCTCGCTGCAATTTTCATAAAATTCGAGCAGTATAAAGACTTGCGCTCTATCGGGGTAAAAGTGAATGCCTCTTACGCGTGCACCTATACACACACATACACATGCATCTGCGGACAATCGAAAAAGCCTTGTAACGCCTAGATTATGGCGCGCGTATATAATAGTTACGCGCACCATTACCGCTCTCTCTTTCTCTCGCGTGTCGTATATATCGCACCATATTCATCATCGGGAGAGAGAGAGAGAGAGAGAGAATAACGAGGACAACGAGCGCCGCTATTGCGACAAATGATAACGAGCCGCAAGGAGAGTTGCGCCGAGAGTATATAGGAGAGAAAGAGAAAGACAATGAGCGCCGATCGTTCGTCGAGCTCAGGTGCGGTCGGTTTACGAGCAGCGCGTGTTTCTCCCTTGTTTGGACTGCAGCGGCGCGAGGAATGAAACGCTCGAGAGAGAGGATGACGTGTATTTTCCGATGACAGGTTGTTAACTTGGAATATATCGATTATAACACTGCAGTTATAAAGATTATTGCTATAGAATATAAATATATTATATTTATAAATACGAGGTATATTCGCGCGGTTGTATTTATACATCTCCGTAGAAGGCGCCGCTGCGCATATGCGAGTTTGAAATATAACATAGCTCATTAATAAGTTAAATCGCTTTTCACTTAGATCGACCGAAGGAAAAAAGGACTATATATACACGCTCCTCGAAAACTCGTGCACGAGCGGCGAAAATTGCCCAGTACTAGCTTGTATATACACGGCACTTTTTGCGCGCACACACAGTATTGGAGAAGTTTACATTAGCGTTCGTCTCCCGATTCGCACGACGCGGACTAAGTTTACCGCTATGCTCTAGACTCGCGCTTTCGACAATCGTGTGCCAGAATGCACGCGAGAGAGGTGGAGAGACTATTTTACAAGAAGAATTTACAGACGCGCTCAGTCACGAGAGTCTCTCGACACGCAAAAAAGTAATAAGGGCCGAGAAAGGGAAGAGGAGGAGGGATAGGAGGTATATCAGGGAATTTCGCAAAGCTTGCCGTGATTAGATTTGTAATGTGGCTTCTGTGGCGGCGGAGAAAACGGTACGTATAATCGCAAAATTTACGCTACAGTTCGCTGATAAATCAATCAGAAATAATTCGCGATGTATAACGATCCTGCTAAACGACGATTGCCTAACGGTGATCCTGCCAGGCTCTCACGGAAATTTCGAGTCTCGAAAAAAAAAAATGAAGGAGTCGCATCGCGCGCGTTTTACGATCAGCTGCGCTGCTGCTGCTACGCCGTCGCCGTCGTCGTCGTGGTCTTTCGTCACAAGTTGCTCTTACATCACGCGCTTGCTGTAAGTATACGAGTTTCCGATATAGTACGTCCTATACGTAGAGCATGTAGGTGAGTAGTTTTTATTACGTGCAAAAGTTAACTTTTTATTGTGAGCGACGCGCGTTGAGCAATGATAACTCGTGTTATATATACGCATGAACTCAATATTATATAGTCGCGACGAATATAATTCCAATCCGCGAAGCAATTACATACATATCAAGACGAAATAATTGAAAGAGAGAGAGAGAGAGAGAGAGAGAGAGAGAGAGAGAGACTGCACTCGTGTCGCAATACCAAAGGCGGCGACCCAAAAAAAATCCCATAAAAAACACGCGTATATACGTGTGTGTATATACATATACATTCGACGAGTGACCCTCGGCTAACTGAATTAGTAATGAGCCGCGAGGCGATTAGACAAGAGTATACATTTTCGCGCGCAACAAAGAAAGGCGCCGCTCTCTCGGCTAATCGCGCATAAATTACTGCACCGCCGCCGCAGCGCATTCTCAACCCCGCTGCACGAAATGAGCAGGGAAAAATGTATATGCATCGCCGCGAGGGCATATACATGTCTGATGCCGAAACTTTCGAATAGCTTATCGCAAGCTGCTTGCGCGACTTTTCGATGTTTCTGCTCCATTAAAGTCGCAAAGACGGAGGTGTTGTCGCGTGCTAAGCGTCAGAGTATGCATGTATAGTGTACAAACATATACCGTGAAAGAGAGAGATAGATAGATAGATAGATAGATAGATAGTTTATTATAGGCTAAGGACTCGGGGTCCTTGATAGCCAAGTGCAAAATAAAATCATACAACATGATATAAAATAGAGCAACAAGCTGGTGCAACACTCTTTACAAAAAAGTAATATATACAACAAAAAAAAATAACATAAATAGAGTAATACATAGTAAAAACAAAACAAAAATATAAATATAAAAATATAAAAACAAATAACAATAACAGCCTCACAACAAGCGCGCCTCGTGAGGCTGCCAATCGCATGCTAGCAGAAAGAATAATGTACATCGGTGTCGCATATACGGTTACAACTTGTTAAGCAGAAATATGAACAAGTCCCTTTTGAAGAGAGAAAGAGAGAGAAAGAGAGAGAGAAACGCGGTATGCACTTTGACGCGCGAGTGTGCGGAGGCTGATAGAGCGAGAGTCGAGCGTAGTAGTAGCCGAGGGCAATGAACTCGCGAGGCGAGACAATGAAACTTGGCGATTTGTACAAGATTTTCCGAGTATTATCGTGCTGCGGTATATGGGTATTCTTGAGGTGTACAAGGTTGAAAAAATATCATCGTTTTATATCGAGCAATAAAATTGAAAATGTCATTCGCGAAAAACTACGATCTCGAACAAGCTACATCGCGCAGCAGTAGTGGCCTCTCGGTGTCGACGTCCTCCCCTGCCATAAAAATCAGGCGCGCTGCGCTCCTGCTCTCGCGAAACTAGGCCGAAAGTGCGGGAAAGTACGTTCACACACAGAGCAGAGCTCTCGCGAGTATAACGAGCCCAGCGCGCAGCGCTGCTGTCGTCCGCTTATATACGTGTATACCAATACACATACATATATACGTAATATTATATCGGCGGTTTAACGCTACATGTATAAACTACTTGCGGCAAAAGGAAAACGTTCGAGATGCCGAGCGCTTTCACTGACGGTCGAATATGCCATTTGCGCGAGGAGAGACAAAGAGATTTCGGGATTGATCGGGTATTAAGGAGCCGATGGAAACGTAAAATGCAATTATATATGTATACCGGTATGTATCGGCGCGGGCGTGCAAAGGGTTATAAATCGAACGGTAGAGACCATATCTCTCGATGGCTAATAGAGTCCATTACTCGCGGCTGTGCTTACAACTATATATGTGTATCAGAAATATACTCGATGAAATATAAACACAGGTTCGTCGATAAACATCCTTCTGGTATATATACTTGTATATAACTACAGGGCGTTGCGCGGGTCATTTGTATACGCCGAACTGCTACGCGCTTATAATACGCACACAACAACGCAGTTGGTAACTCGTATATATATATATATATATATACCCAATCGTTTATTGACCCTTCGGGGCATCGCGACTACATATTATACTTCCAGATCGCAGCAAGAGTTTTCAGAGAGCAGTCAACCGATTTTCGCACCGACCAAAAGGGTTAACGCTCCGATCTCACCTTTTCATCCGAATAACCAAAAGCAGGACACGTATAGGCGTTAGTTCGCTACGCGCACAGACATCAATTTCGCAAGTGTCTATATACATATATATATATATGTCAGACGGGCCCGCGCGTGCGGAGCAAAAGACATATATGCAGCAGCAGCCCACGTGGTGCGCGCTCGCGCGAGATAAATCGCGCCGAAGGGTACAACGAACTTTCGTAAGCTAATTGCCAGTTTTGCACGGCGCCGCCGCTGCCGCCGCCGCGTAATTCGAGCGTGTGCGTGTATGTATACGAGTAGCTGTCGATCGTTGAGATGCTGTCGCAATTGCAGTTCGTGTGTGCATACGTACGGGTATGGATTTCTTTGCGCGTTTTCTTCAGAGAGAGAGAGAGAGAGAGAAAGAGAAAATAAGTAGACTCTGCGGGATTTGATTTTGTGGATTTGCGATTGGCGAGTAGATAAAGCCGCGGGGTATTTTAGACGATTTGGAAACGGTGTATATAGCGCGGTATTCGATTGCGAGGGATTTTGCGAAATTTACACATTCTCGAGAAGAAAGAAAGTTATATTTTTGTTACAAACTCGAATTTCCATTCGATAAAACGTCCATTCAACAATCTCGTCATTTCCCATTCACAATACTCTGACATCCTATGTAGATATATAAAAAACCTGATACAAATATATACCAGTCAATTCGCGGCGGAATTTCGTTGGCCAATAACTCGTAGCGTAAATCCCGCGCGAAAACGACGCGGAAATAGATTATCAATATATATATATATATATCAGGTCGCCTCGAGAGGTTAATGAACGGTGACGGGGGGAAAGTATATACGCCGCGTATATTTATACACGCGTACACCTAGTAACCGCGCCGTCGTCGAAACGGCGCTGTATAATTAGCGTGAAAATCACATCGAGATGGGGTGGCGCACGTATTTTTCGCTCGACAGTGTATATATAATACAGTTTGCCCCGTGTATCGCGTGCGCGGCAGAAAATAATTTATGCGCAAACGATCGATGTGCAGCGGCGGGTCTCAGAATTTTTACAGATGTTTGTGATATAAGCATTGAGAGCCGGTTCGACGTTGCATTTTGTGTCGAGATAAACATTTTTCTGAGCGTTCTATATTGAAAAGACGCCACGAATTTAATTTAGCTCGATTCTATCGCAATTATCATTTCGTTTAAAAATTGAAGACATTATTATTGTATTAAGCAAGCTCGACGAATCCAAATGAAAAGAGCAATGAATCATATCCCACAAACCGCGCTGTATCTCACCAACGCGAAATGCTTATACACCCTTTCGGCAATATTCCCCGCGCGACAAAAATGAAAATTCCCATATATTTCCCCGTTACCCACAATTATCCACGCAGCTGCACACTCAGACACACACAACTCCATTGATAAATTATCGTCGATATTAGCTCCGACAGAATCGGGCTGCGGCGATCTATTGCGCCAGGCAAATTAAGAAATACAGCAGCAGCAGCAGCACGAATATCGGACACAATGACATCGTCGTCGGCTCGCGCTCCCGAGAGTTAAATGCATTTTCCGTGTAGCAGCGCAGGTTAAACGGCCGATTGTGCGTAGGACTCGCTGACTTTTTTTCCCTTTTCTTAAAACTCGACGCAGAGCACGAGACATAATGCGGCCCACGCCGAGTCAGCCACCGCCGCTGATGCATTTTTCAGGGCCGGCGCGAATTCCTTGCGCAACACCGCCTGGAATTCCCTTTGTCTGCGCGGCCCGTTAATAACCGAATAGGCGCGCGAGTAGTGCAGCCGCGCAACTGCGAAATTTTTTTTGACGATCGTTTTGTATATTTGTGTGAATTGAATGTAGAATATTTTCTATGGTCAGAAGCTCTTCTACGGTTGCGGCAAAAACACACAGCTGTAGATGGCACAGATTCGTCGGGGCGGAGCCGATTTCGCGCTGTGGTGCCGCAAGAACTGTGAAAAATCCCGAGAGTGCGTCGTGTTGCTGTACGTCTTAATCGCGTGCCAACGACGATTTCTATATGCGTAAACAAACTGATTGAACAGTCTTGTTAGTCCAAATGCCCGTTTCGCGGACTTGCTGCATCCGCCCGAGGCTTTTACGCAGATGGATGCGTTCTGGAAAATTGTTTTACTGAAATGTCCGTCTCTCCCTCTCGGAACGTCGAGGAGAAAAAAAAGAAGAAAACGTCATGTTGACAACGGTGTCCGGAGTGTACAACCTCAACGTCGCATCGCAGCACGAGACATATACACACTGCACTTTGTGCCTCATAGACGGCTCACACCCAGAAAATCATGAAAGAAAAAGTCATCGGACTTGTTCATCTCTCGAAGACTATCTACTACCGTGTACACGTCCATTTTGATTTACGGCTCGGCCCGAAATTTATGAGCTCGACCAGGCCGCACACAACGAGTGCCAAAACCGCAGCCGTAAAGTTTGCCCGCAAACCCGTAACTGCCTGCTTTGTGCTGTATACCTGCCGCGCGACGTTTCCCCGAATCTCACACCGGGAAACGCAGCTTTGTAGCGGGAGACGTTTGCTCATGGTCTGCCGGAGCTGTTCGTCTTCGAATATAATATATTTATTAACATTCATTAGTGCAAGTAATGATCGGCTTGTAAATTATTCAGGCTGCTGGGGATGTCTTTAAATTTATTTATTATTGTTATATGGTCGCTGATGATGAGTGCTACTACTTATGCGCGTCTGCGGTTTTGGAAAATTTGGACAAGATGCGTCTATTGTATACGGAGAAAGTTGTGTATGCGTCTGCGTGACTTTCAAAAGTTCGGAGACTACTACTCTAAAGAAAAAAAAAACCAGTCGAATTAGGTGAAGCATTATAGTGTCATAAAAAAGTGTGACTAATCATCGAAATTGAGTAAGAGCTCATCGATGGCCGTTAATCCGCGCGACGAGCCGAGGCAGCCTGATCGCGCGAGGTGTCGATAAAACGCAGATAAAATCCACGTCTGATTCGGCGCTTCTCGTGTTTATTTTCCGATTGAATAATAAACGTCGTATTATGTAAAGCTTTCTTTCTCCGAACAATAAAATTCTGAATCAGCCTTCACACGACGAAGCAGCACATGCAATATTTTGACAAGTGTTTGTTGTATAACAAACGCTTACTTATTTTCCTGCACTTACGCCGTCCCTGTACGAGTTACCCTCTCTCTCGTCAAACAATCCTTCATTATATTGCTCAAACAAGAAAAGAAGAATAATCGAAATTTCAACGCCAAAGCGCATGCGCCGTATAGTTAATCCAGCGGTGACGTCTTTTCAAGATTATAACCGCCCCGCGGGTGTCCCGCATCAGTACCGTATTAAAAGCGACTCGTCAAAGCCTCTTCCGATGAATGATCGCTTGATTGCAGACTCCTCGCAATTTGTTCGTTCCGAGGCGAGGCTCGTCGATTTTCCTATTTTTACACGCCTCGGTATCACCGCTGATGATCGGACATTGTCGTAAAAAAACGCGCTGCTCGGGCACGCGAAGTTATAGAGCGAAATAGTGCAGACGAGATCTAGAGCTTGCAAGCTCGGAGAGGCTACGTCCGTCAGGCATTAAATTTAACTCCTGCGGGCCAGCGGCCGCTCTGGATTTCGAGGCTATCGCGTTCTCTCGGCGCCGTTCTGCATTCCTCCTACGAATCTTCTTCGCGCCAGCGGATGTACGCGGATATTCGCTTCTGGTCCTTGAGCCTAATGAGCTTTGTGCGCGTATCTGTGCGCACTGATTTCGGAAAAACGTCAATCGTATCTATAATAGATCGAGCTTCCGAGTAGGGCTTGTTACGCTATATGCATAGCTGTTATCTTATCGCCGTTGCGCGTCGATTTTCCAGAAATAAAAGAAAAACTGTAATCAGTACACTGGCAGTGCGATGACACCGAAAACCATCGACAATATTATCATTATGATAACCGTATGGAAGAACGGCATTACAACCACGTGCGGCGTCCCATCGAGTGCGTCAGCCTATATAATATACCCGAGAGAAGCAGCAACAACAAGTGTGGAGCGAGTGCAGTACGCTGCTGCGACCGCGTGTGCATCGCGCATACTCTCTCGGTCCATTCCTCTCCCTCCAATATACACACACACACGTCCTCTCCTATCGCTCTCTCTCTCTCTCTCTCGCTCTACACGGCCCAAGCAGCGAGTTCTCCATCTCTCTCGGTCTCTCGGTTGGCGTTGCGCTTGCGCGCGAACTCGCGATACGCCGACTCGGCGGCAAAGTCACTCGCGCAGCGCACCGCACGCCATCAACACAACCACCAACTCGACGCTCGCCTGCTCGGCCACGCGGTCTCTCTCCTCCTCCTCTCTTCGGATATTGGAAGCAAAAAAAAAACAAAAAAAAAGAATTATCCATTTATCAGAGATCTCGTTCTATCGTTGCCGTCGTTGTCGTCGTCGTCGTCGTCGTCGTCGTCGTTGTTGTTGTGACGAGTTGTGAGTGACTGGACACTTGAGTATACATCGCGTGCGAAAGCATGAAGCTGTCGTCGTTCGCGGAGTGTTGCCCGGCCAGGAAAAACGATCGGTGCCTTCGCTGAGGAAACACTGCACTGTTATCGCACACAGTTGGACCGGAGAGCTTTCGACGCGTTCAGGCAAGCTTTATAGACAATCGAGAGACGGACCAAGAGGAAGCAAGGATAAGGACAGAGGGAAAGAGAGAGGTGAACGCACATGATAGACAGACGCGTGGACGACTGGTGCGGCGTGCAAGCGATGACCGTGCAGGAGTACAAGGCGCGCGGCGCCGAGGACGGCGGCTGCTGTCGACCCCAAGCCGTCGACATCCTCAGCGTCCCGGAACCCCTGGACAGCGAGAAGGAAATCCAACCCGTTGTACAACCCCAGCAGCAGGACAGTATCTACAGACCTCAGGACAGCGAGAATCTACTCGGCAGAGTCTTGGCCGGTGAGTAGGGGTCGCATTGTACTAGGATATAGCGAATCTAATCGTGGCTGTATTATGATGAAGAAAAATATCATAGACGCCGAATAAGACATGTATATTATAATGACAGAGAAAAAAAAGTAACAGTGTCGAGTCGCTCCGTCTCTCTCTCTCTCTCTCTCTCTCTCTCTCTTTCTTGCAGAGAGCAAGAGCGCGGTTATAGCTATAGCGGAGGCGGCAGCAGTTTCACTTTCCAGCGGTGGAATGTAGGTCGCGACGGCCGGGTAGGAGGCTAGTTCGTTGCCCTCTTCGGACGGCCTTCCACTCGCTATACTCGCGCTAGCGATTTTTCCCCCACCATACACCTATACACTCGCTCGCTCGCTCGCTCGCTGTGTATATGCGCACACGTCACGCGTACACTGAAACATATATAGTGTGTACGTGTGTGCGAGAGGTGGAGATGCTTGGCTCTTTCGGAGGCTGTGGGGGGGATTTTTTTCGAGATCGATCACGATGCTTGTTTTCGTGATTATATTTTTTATGTATGCGAGACTTTCGGTTTCGTTGGGAACTGTATTTTTTTTTCTTCTTTACGGCGGGATTTACGATCGAGTCATCGGTTTGTTTTCGAGCTGCGATAATGATAAAGTAAAATCACGGGCGTCTTTCTCATTTCTTCCATCCGTTTACCGTGCAAAAATTCCACCGGGGTACTCGTAACGACAGCGCTATACTCCGAAAGTCAATTAACAATCGAGATTATGCGCAAAGCTCTCACCGAGCGAGATAAGCAACAAAAAAAAAATTGTATCAGTTTCACATAATAATTTTAGGCATCTCCTTATCATCATCATCATATATATAGCCTCTCGCTCGCTCGCATACACAATCCTTATAGCGCAGGGAGTCACTCTCTCTGTCTATACAACACACGCGCGCAGGCTCGGCTGGCACAGGCGAGGAAAGTGGGTCGCGGGGGCCTTGGCGCGAGGCTAGTTCGTTCACCCTGCCTCGCTCGGCCCGTAACTGGGGCAAGATGAAATTAACCGAGCAAACGCTCTCTCGAGCGCGCGCGCGCTCCCCCACTCGCGCGCCAATAGTATACCCCTACCACGCCGGCTTTTATAAGCGAGCGAGCGCGCGCAAGCTCGCGTATATCCGTGAGCTGAACTCGCGTGTGCGCCAGTTCAACGAACTCCAACTGGGTCTACGAGCTTCTATCTATCCGTCCTTCTTCTCTCTCCTTGCATGTGTGTGTGTGCGTGCGTGTGTGTGTGTGCGTGCGAGTCGAGCTTTCCCCCTTATTTAAGCAGCGGCTACGCTAGCTGTATGGTAACAGGCACGAATAATCCCCAACCACTGTCTGTCACTCGAAGGTCACCGATGTGTGCGTGCATGTGTGTGTGTGTGTGTGTGTGTGTGTGTGTGTGTGTGTGTGTGTGTGTGTGTGTGTGTGTGTGTGTGTGTGTTATATTGTAAACGAATTTGAGAACCAAAAAAAGCCAAGTCTGCGGGAGGAGTATGTGTATATTTGCTAGTTTCTGCACTTGATTTCTCGTCGACTTGAAAATTATATAATTGATTTCGTATATGTGGTCGCAATATTTGAATTGCTAAGCCAGGTAATCGTGCAGCGGGTTTGTTTTTTTTCCTTCTCCTCGTGAATGGTTGATCCGATAAGGGAATTTCGCTTAGTCACACTTTCCCGGTGAAAATATCGATGCCCGACGATAAATTAATATCGTCAGGACCCAGAGATCGCGCGATAATAAGTCTGCGAAAACAGATTAATCAACCACGTCAACAAACAAACGATCGCACCTTCGGCAGAAGAAGAAAAAAAACGACTTCCCCGACAAACAACCGTCGCGATAAATCAAGAGCAGCTCTTGTTATTGCACAACGCTTTAACCGAAACATGTACGCACTTGTATAATCGACGCACACATATATACAGCATATAACACGTTGTCTAAAAGCGCGACTTTTTTTCGCCCACTTCGCTGCGCTCTCTCGTATACTTACGCAATGACGCGAACGACGGTATATTACGAATTACGTTAACGGGACGCGCTGGAGGGAGGAGAGCAAGATGGAACTTCTATAATATAATAGCGCAATGAATAGAAGCAGCGGATATCGTTATTGTCGTATTTATGCAACGTTACAGAGAAATATCAATAAAATTCGATCGAGTTATCAGCGCTTGGGTTTTCGGTTACACGGAAAAAATCCCCCCGCCCTCTCAAGACAAAGAACAAAAAGCGACGAGAGTAGTTACGCGCGCGCGGAGAAAGTACACTGGACCCCGATCACTCTCGCCCGTATTGCAGCCACGTGCTTTCACTATGCAGTATTGTATATATATATATATATAAATATGCGCTTTTATGCGCCGGGCCTCACGGCATTTTACAACCGCGCCGTTATAATGCATATTCCTGTCGGCCGTCTGGCAGTAGTTTTTTTTCACGCAACCCTTTTTGACAGCTTTATTGGAGACGACCGATTTTTTCCGTTGCTTCGCTCGGCCGCTTTTTCCGTATGATGGGAGTCAAGAATTTTTCCGGGAAAGGAAAAAATTTACGGATTTATGTGACTTTTTTTTGCGCATATTCGTAAATTCTGGACTACGGCTTCCCCGGGGAGGATTAGAGAGGACAGTTTTAGTGCGTTATTTTCCGGGGAACGGCGAAAAAAACCCGGCGGAGCAATTATTGCGCGCGGGTTTTCCAGAACGTTCTCCCGATTGTATACATAAGTAAGACGACACGCTCGTGTCGCGCACGTTTTTCGCAGCTGCAGCGAAGACGAACAATAATACAGAACCGATCGACCTCACCTCGAACCGATCGCTATATAATATCTATGTACGTTGTACATCGTCACGTTATCCGAGGCTGATATTTATCGGCGCTCGTCGTTTTCCAGGACTAAGTATATTACATACTATTTAAATTCGCGTATATATATAATCTATATCGATTTTTCTGGCCAGACCGAAATTCGAAATCTATACGAAAAGCCGCGTGTACATCTCGCAAGAACTCGACGGAGCCTAGAAAGCAAGAGCTTAATCGGCAGCCTATAGGTGAAAAAAAAAGAGCCGCACACTCAGGCAGGCAGATAGTCGCGATGACGAAAGAGCTCACATCTCTTGGTGAATTTTCTAATTTCGTGCGGCTTGCGCGATGACGCTGCTCGCTAACCTCAAAAGCCGAGGCGCGGGCAATGACCTAGCCTCCTCCTCCCGGCGCTTCTGACCTCGATCGACGCCGCCGCCGCCGCTCGCTCTGCCCCCCCCCCCTCCCCCACTATATACCAACAGACTCCTCTGCGGAGCGACGGCCGCGAGCGAAGTCGCTGCTGCTGATGTATATAATGTATCTCCCCGTGTGTCTCTGTGTGTAAGTGTGCGCTGTCGCTTTTCGTGCGCGATTAGGAGCGGATTACTATCGGGCGGCTCGAATTTTTCCTATTTCTCGAGTGTATATATATGTATGTATATGCATTGTAAAAGAAGAAGCCACAAGCTCGAATTAGAAGGCACATTTGACTCGGCTGATTTTCCACTCGAAGAAATAATATACACTCAATAGGTCAAGCCGATGCCCGAATAATCCCGATAGAAGCGCGCGTTTCCACAGAGGGGGGAATAGAGCGTGTGTACGTGTGTGTATTATACACACGGGGGGAGGGGAGGGAGCTTGCGCGCGAGCGCCCCGCCATCAAGGTGAATAACCCCGAACGGGGTCGCGAGTCTCTTATCGTCATATACTTCGTTCTCGCTCTGCTTATCGGACCCGATGTCCTCTTCTGTTCGTGTTTCGTCTCTGCGATCATCGGTCCGTGTGTATACGTATATATGCGCGAGCTTTTTTCGCGGGATTTGTATATATAAATAGCATCGATCTCGTTCGTTAAAAAGCTCATGCCCGTGGTTGATTACGTAACTTCCTGCAGTCGCAACGCGTGAAAAACATCATGGAGACGCTTCTAGAATGTAGCCGTCGCGCTTTTATTTGACTTTGCTCGCGTTAATAGCCGACGTCCCGGTTGCACCGAGAGCGAGAGTCTGCGTAGCTGAAAGCCAAATGAGCACTGTAAACATGACTAGTTTATATAGCGATGATAAAAAAAAACAGTATATGGTTTGGCGCGAGCTATTTTTACACCTTTTCCGCGAACGTGGAAGTATGTGCTCGATGATTATTGTTGTTTATCGGGATTTTAAGCAAGCCCGACGATGCTCGATAACAATACCTTTGTAAATGGGTTACAAAATCACGGAGATAAAAATCTTCTAATACTCCGATTTATACAGCGCTGCACGGCTTATCCAAACATAAACGAAATTAAGTGTAACAAGCTGATAAAGCCTTTATATTTATTATGGATACCCTCGATTACATTCACAGGCGGATCTCTTTATGTAACGTGTAGAATACTCCGCGAGAAGAGAGAGAGAAGAAAAAGGTAAATTTTTAATAACAGCGCTGAATATTGCGCAAGCTCGATATTATGCCATTCTACGTATACAAAAAAAGGCTCGAAAAAAGTACACAGCCTTCCTCCTGAATTAGGTGCAACAAACTCTTACACTGCGGTTGTTACATCGATTATTTCGGCACGGGTATACAGCTATATATATACATAGGATAGCTCGACGGCGTGTTTAGAAAGCAGAAAACGCTCATCATCCTTTCTCTCTCTCTCTCTCTCTCTCTGTCTCACTCTGTATTCGGTAACCGGATGACGCGACAGGCCGATGTTGCTCAATGGTCTCGGCGGCTGAGGCCCCGTCGCGGAAAGTAAAAGTGGAAGTAAGAGCGTGTGTGCGTCGCGGCCCAAAGGGAAAACGAGAAAGTAGTATAAAAGCGGAGGCCTTTTTGGGCCCGCGGCAGATGCTGCGCGCGGTGAGAGTCGTTTTTTAAACGCACAGCGTCTTTCACTTTCACGATGCGATATGCTTTCTCGTCGCGCGAATATCACGTGCCGTTTCTTTTTTTCAGGTTGTGTATTACCCCTCGTCGAGGTTCGGAAACATATGAATCAAGCTTACCCCGAAAAGCCGAATGTTATTTTTCAAAATCCGTTTTAAAAGACAAAGCCAGTCATGCACGGCCCGTCGGAATCTGAACGAGTCCACGAGAGTCCAACGCTCCGAGAACGTATATATCGTGTCCCGCGCTTGCGAAGGAACCTACTCCCACCCCGTATCATCACAGCGCTGCGGGGGTGGTGTGGGGCGGCCGCCGCGTCGAGGCCAACGAACTCTGACCCAGCGAGGGCAACCGGAATCCCGCCAACCACACCCCTCCACCCCCCCTCAGCTGGGCTTTTCAGCAGCCCCGGAGAGAGCTTCCACTCTCCCCCCGACTGTATAAGCAACTGTATAGCAACCTGTCGCCCTATTCCCCTCCGTATATAGTGCTCCAGATACGGCTGGAGGGGATTTTTTTCCGTCTTCCATATATACTCTCCAGCGCGAATCATAACTTCTCTCCGGGGGTGTGCTCTTTTTTACTTCGAGGCTCGCGTGTGGCTTAGATTTTCTGGGGGGGAGGTTGACTACTTGGAGACACGGCTGTTTTTTCTTCTTGTTTACTGCGTAGTATTTTACAGAACGCGACAACATGAGAGAGGGAAGAAAAAATATAATACGTCGTGCGCAGGGTGGATGACCTCGATATATAGCGTAAATCATCTGTGCAAGCGCGGAGACGGCTGCTCTTCGCGAAAATAGCATATAGCGCGGGTTCGTGCACTCGGCGATGGAGCTAGAAATAGAGAGGAGAAGAAATCAGTGTGTAATAATAGAGACTGAGAATGCGTTGGAAAATATCAGATTTTTCGCGAGAAAAGAACTGGAGAAGATTTTGTAATAATAGCTGCTGGATGATTTATTTCGCTCGCTCGATATAAAATAATTAAATCGAAAGCAGTCTGTATAACTACTGTAATGTCATTATAATTGAGCCCGAGATTTTTGGCGAATCTAAATATATGTTTCGCAGCGTCAATCGCTCTGTCAATTTATTCACATCGGTCAATCCCAATTAGCCGTATACTCATTCGGTAATAAACCTTTCGGAAGCTCGAAAAAAATTAATAAAATAGACGATAGCTTGGAGGAAAAAAAAGACACGAGCAAGATATCGCGCACGAGAAGCGTAAAAATAAAGCGAGAAAGTCAGTAGGAGAGATGGGTTGAGGGGGGAGGGTGGAGGAGAGGCAAAAGTTGGCCTAGTTAGGGTGAGTGGCACCCCCCTCGGTCAACGAACTCGCGACCTCGAGCTTTCTCCCCCTACACGCGCAATAGCATCAACCGAGCTCGAGCTATATGTATAACGTTAAACGTCCGCCCGCGCTTTTTCCGTGTCCTGATTAGGTCTCCGCATAGGAATCGGCCTCGTTCCTCTAGCTCTTTCCCCCCTCTCGTTGTTTTCCGTGATCTGGACGCGGTGGGTGAAAATGGCGCGGCACTTTTTTCTTCTGTCATTGTTCTCCTCGAGATAGCGCGATTTCCGGATTATACTATATCTTCAACTCGCAATGATGGAAACGCTTACGTTTACTGCGTCAAATAAATGTATATATATATATATATATATATAAAGTTTTAGCAAACGGCTAAAATCGTACGTTTTTAACGGTAATCCCCGTAATCCTGCCGAACTCAGGCCTCCGTCATAACTCTCCGCCAATAGCTTGACCCTTTTTTTCTCTTCTACTCTCTCGGAAAAATCGCTCGCTCGGTCCTACCGTTTTGACATACTTAATAAAGCAATATCGCCATAAAAAGCCAACGGAATACCTATACACAGCAACAGCCGTCGAAAGGACCGTCGACAATTATTGCCCCCTGTGCGCGCGTCCCATGCATACCTCTCGACTGAGAAAAAAAGGGTAAAAACGGTCCTCCTTTCCAGCATATATATATATCACCCCCAATAAAACAAAGTCCGGCCGTCGTAGCTTTTTTCCCGTTTCTGACTCGCAAACGACCGAGAGCCAAAACATTTGCCGGTAATACGGCCCTAAGACGGCTTAACCCTTCGCTAATCCTTTGAGCCTCTCGGCCGGCGTGATTTTACGACCGCCGGCTCAATAATTGTCGTCGAAGGGAGAGTCGGATAGAGGAACTCGTCGCTTAACTCTCGGGACTTTTTAAACCCGTTAAAGGACACGGACTTTGCCGTTTTACTGCTCGCCGGGGGAAACCCCTTTTTAGAAGGAGGCCCGTATACGCGCAGTTACATGGACCGATTTTATTGCGGAAGGACAGCGGGGGTGGCGATTTTTTCTACACCGTTATACGCGCGCGCGAGCGGATTTTACTCGACGACTTTCTGACACATTTCGTTCTTCTGGGCATTTTTTTTGCGCAACCCCTTTTTTTGCTGCGCTTTTACAGCCACACAGCGTCGTAAAATCAAAGTTAAATTCGTCATGAAGACTGCGGACCGAGAGTTTAACTCTTGACGTCGGTTATTTTTTTATTCTATCCAATGAACAAAAAACGTTATTCTCGCGCAATGCATCTTCGAAACGAAAATCTCATCTGTGTAGATACATATACTTTTCGCGAAATGCACAGCTCGGGTCAGGTGCGGGCGGCGAGGTGCCGTTCACCCCGTGTCATAACCTCGCTCCAGTGCATAGCGCGGGTTCACGGGGTCGCTACCTATATCTGGATCAGCGGCCCCATTCGCCGGAAAATCGAAGGACGCGCTCGAATTTGCCCGGTTACTCGGTACTGCATGCAAGATGCATCCGTGTGCGGGTGTGTGCGGAGCAGCTCTTCTATTTCGGAGGTACATGCATACAGCTTTCGCTCGCAGGATGGCTGCGCTTTGTAGAGCGTAATTTGCGCGCCCACGAGATTTTCCGGGGCTGTGCTTTTAATTTCTGCGGTTTATGAATTTTAGTTTGAAACTGTTGCCCGCAGAGTGACGGGAAACAATATTCTCGTGCTCGTAAGTAGCAGTATATTGTAAAAATACACTGCATTACCGTACGTGTATTACAGCGATTACAGCTGAATATGTAGAACGACAATTTCCAATGCTCTCCGCTCCCCTTTCTCCCAGGGCGACGATAATAATTCCAAAGTTCCGTCATCACGGGCCGCCCATTATTCAATTATAAAAAGCAGCCGCCACGCACACGATGTGCGGTATGTGTATATAACCGACACACAGGTAAAATCATCGAAACTCGGCCATCTGATTTCCGCGAGTTACACACTAGGAGTGTAGCATAATAGCGAAATGAAAACCGCAACAGCTTTCCCGCGCGAAATTACACACAGAGCGCGCGCAGCAGAGAGACTTTCACGTTCGCCGCTTACGCAGTAGTATATACCCAGTGGCTAATTTACTTTCCATCGACGCCGCGCGCCGACGAGAACTTTCCTTTTGCGCGTGTGTGCATTTGTAAACAATCGGCACGTTGCGAGATCTCGTCGTTTCCGCCTTTGGCTATTTTTAATTAAAAAAAAAAAAAAAACAAAAGCGCGTGTGCACAGATTTATTAGAAGAAAGCTATACCGATCGCGATAAATTTGTTTCTCGCCCGACGTCCCACTTTCGCCCGCGCGTAAAAAGTGTACCGCGCGCTTCTTATTATGCGCATGCACACTGATAAAAAATCGCGAGAAGACGCGGCTTCGCTTATCGCGATGATGACAAACACGTATTTATATATTCTCCCCGAGGAGAGAGAAGAAAAAAGCGTAACACAAGTCGCGCACGCGTATCCTCGTTCGGTGTCGATGAACCAAGCGAGAATAGCGATTCCGTCTTCCAAGGACGCCGCTGCTTTCGTACGCTTTTAGTGTCGCGCCTCGTTAGGTAAGCGCCGTTCTGACCCTGACGATTTATTTTCGACTTTTGAAAGAAAAAGAAAAAGCTAGCTCTGCAGCGTTTCATCCTCCGTATACATTATGTTTCGAGCATATACGCGGATAGCGAAAAATGAGTGAATTATTTTTCTGGAAAAACAGAGAAGATCATCTCAGCGCCGAAAAAAAGCTCCGATCACCGGAATCCTCCCCTCCGAACAAGAGCTTGCGAGCGCGCGCGAGAGAGTAGGGGAGAGTAGGATATCACACTACTCTCGTCCGATGGGGCTGTTGCCCCGGTAGCTCGACCCCGTTTTCAGCCCACCACGTGTCTCTGACGTCAGTGCAGCTCACCCCCTCGCGTGACCTCGCGCCGCGAGTTCGTCGAACTCGGGGGGCGCCGAGCTTCGACCTCTAACCCGGTCAGCTCGAGGGAGCTCGCGTTTATGCATGTGTGTGTATGTGTGTGTACGTTGCCCGGGGTGTGTGTATTTCTGAGTGTTGTATTTTCACTCTCCCGAGAAAGATTTCGATCAACGCGAGTATGTGCGTAGGTGTCTTTGAGCTGAGTAGCCCTGCGAGCTTTGTGGATTTTCCTTGTTTTTTTTTTTTCGGAGCTTTTGTGAGAGCGCGCGTGCTGTGCTTTTTTCTCTCTCGGCAAATGACGGGGTGTGTATATGTCTTACGATTTTTTATGGGAGAAAGAAGACGATTCGATGCCTAACTTTTATCCGCATAAAAAGGCTCCTCGACCTCGTAATAATACAATGAGTCTGCAGCAAATGGATGTAAACTCCGAGCGATTGCGCAATACGCACGACCCATAGAAAACTTTCACAAAATCTCCTACATATATATATCTCTCGCTCTCGTTTCGCTTCACCGTCGCGTTCGGATTCTAGAGCGATCGTATATCAGCTAGAGATTTTCCCTCCGTTAATACCCACGTGCTCGTAAACGTCTGCTTTGTGTCCCGAGCCAGAGCTACTCTTGCAATATATTCGCCAATGTAGCGCGTAGTAGTTTTTCTCTCTCTACCTCTCGCAGGTGTGGCTCGAAAAAAGGCTACACGGCGGACTCGTTACAAAATAGCTCGGCGCGCGAGTATAATATTATAATCCAAAATCAAGCGCGTATATACGCGATGGCGCAAGCCGACCTTGTACGGAGAACTCCTCTCACGATACTTGGCTTTTACATCATCAGGACCCACTTTTGTACAGCGCGCACTCTCTTTCTCTTCTGATGGCGCGAGCCGCATCGACGTATGCGTCCTTCTTTCCGGATTTCCTCACGGGTCGCTGAACCCCCTCGGCATATCGGGGTCATTACGGAAATCTCGCAGCCCCTTATGTAAAAGCTCGAGAGCGAGAGCTTACATAAAAGGTGGACCGCGCGCGCCTTTCGAAATATCGCTCCTTTCCATTTCCTCTAGAAGTAAAAGTATGCGCGTGTAATATACACGCGGGCTGAGGATCCGAAACGAGGTTACTGCGGCGATCGCGAAATCCGACGGTGCGACAAAGAGAGCTATGCGGCTTTAATTTTAAAACCGCAAGCTCTCTCGGACATGCCTCTGCGCATGATGCTCGAGCGATCGGATCAAAGGGAGCCGAATGTCTATGGCTGGGCGCATTCCGTCCCTCTCGCTTTTACAGCTAGCATATATACACCTATAGAGTTTAGTGTATAGAGGCCGGTGTAATGAAATCGGAGGGGGCTGCTGCGGCGTTACGACCGTATTATGGGCTTAATCTGCGAGATGACGAGAGGGATTGTATAGGAGAGCAATACAAGGCAGGACGAGTTTATTGTGTCTGCGCGATTCTACAACTTGACCTACTTTATTCTCGAAAAACAACAACAACAACGAGAGCGGTTGATTATCACGAAATTGTCCGTATAGGAAAAAAAAATCACCCGCAGCAGCAGCAGCAGCGCGAGACTCAGTATCGTAAATTAACACCTCCTCGAGCGCGCATCAAAGGCCTCTCGTGCAATTGACAAAAGCTAGACTGTGTGTGCGTGTACGTGTAAGTATAAGAAAGATAGAAAGAAAAAAAGCGCGAGAGAGAGAATAAATAGTTCGGCGCAAACAGTTACACACAGACACAAGTAATGCGTCAGCGCGACTCTCAAGGCCCCGTGCATTTAGCCTCTCTTTCACAGTCGCGCACACCGACTCACATACACACACACACACACACTCGCTGCCGTGTCCCACTTTCCTTCGCGCTCGGTCAACGACCTGCCGAGTACGTGTAACTCAGCGCCAAGGTGGCGCGCGCGCGCGAACGTATTATACTCTCGCGTAATCGCTTCTTGTGCACCTGAGCCGCGAGCTTATAAAGACTTTCTTTCGGTCGGTTTCATTTTCGGCGAGAGAGAGAGAGAGAGAGAGAGAGAAAGGGGGAGGAGACAGAGAGTTGTATAAGCTTCTGCGAGAATTTTTTTCTCTTTCGCAATTCGCCTTTTTTTTCTTATAGACGAGAATGTATGCGTGTATTATTTAATTGAACGGGACCTGCTTTCGAGAAAACGCATGTATATAACGACATTTTTAATTGGGCAGTCATCGCGGGAGAAATATTGGGACGTCGCAACGCGCACTCAAGAATTCAATTGAATTTTGTGCGTGTGTAATACGAGCGAGAGAGTGGATCGTAAAAAGGTTTATAAGTACACTGCTCGCGCGCGGCGATATTCGATGAACTCGTAAACCTTAATTGGACCAAAGCGTTGCGCGTCGCTCCAGTTTCTGTAACCATATATGAGCGAATGGTCTCCTAAACCCTCATCTCGCGATAATCAAAATTCAAATTCCGAAAATAGCTCTTGTACTCGAAATTCTCGTCCAAAACTCAGGAAGGAATTTTCAAATTATCGCCGACAAAGAAACACGTGCTCCCAGCACGTTGCCGTGCGCTTATCAGTGACGGAGGTTCGCGGTAGTGCCGCTACGCGGCGCCAGCAGATTCGCGAATTCGAGTCGGTACGACAGGGATCGCGAGTTTCCTCTCGCGAGGTGGAGTAGCGTCGGTAAGGAGACGCGCGAAACTCGAATCTGGATTTGCGTAAGCTGTATATTGCGCGCGCATACGAATTCGTTGATACTGACTTTTTTTATCTTTCATCGTGATTTCCTTATACCAATCGAATGTTTTCTTTTCTGTTCCAGGTAAGTCGCGAGTATAGCTGCATCGCGCTTTGGGATCTCGTGCATAATGTCAGTGAGTGTAGAGACTTAAAAGAAAGTTGAAAGTTTAAAATATCGATGGGACGGCCGACACATTCCCTTTGTATAATATCGATTACTCCAAGTTCATAGGTCGTATACTCCGTGTCTATATACACTTTCGCTCTTTGTACATACTCAACTCGGTGCAGGTCGACACTATTGCGAAGAAAAATAAAAGATGAGCGATCAGAGCCCAGTGCGAGTCTATAACTTGCGCGCGCGCTGGCTAGTCAACGCTTGCGCACACACCGGTACACTCTATACCTCCTCCCCCCACGTTCACCCTCCTCTAAGCCTACGGACAGAGAGTATATACAGCCTCTCGTTTCAGCCCCTACCCCTCGAGACAGCTGATATGGACCCTCTCTATTTCTCTCACGAGAGAACGTTGCGTTCTTATAGTCAGTAGCTCGCGGCTCGCTGACAAGCAACCCTCGCGTGTATACGTGTAACGTCTCTCTGGCCAACCGCCGTCATGAGCAAGGTCGCGGGTGTAATAGTGCGCCCGGCCGGTAGTCCCAAGGTCGCCCTGAGGTTCGATCCCGCGGAGGTCTGCGAGGTCAGCTTCGTTGTTGCCGACGCCGAGGATGGGTGCTGCAATAACAGAGGTGCGCTTATATTGTGTATATATATATCCTGCTGCTGATGTGCACTGTTGCATGAGATGAGAGTGCAGTGGACTCGCCGCGAGATTGATTTAGTTGCTGCTGCTGCTGCTGTGGTGTGCAGTCTCTCCTTGTTGACTGATGATGGGTCCTACCGCCCGCGGAGACGATTATAATACGATATAGCCTTGTTTCTGCGTAACTGCGTAAATCCAGCCAAACAGACTCGTCGTTTCTCGAAATGCCTCGTCCAGCTGTCGTCGTCTTGTTCCGTTTTTTTTGCATCGTCGCGCGTGAGAAAGAATATTCTAAAATCCAATGCAAAAAAAATCGACTAACCCTGCGGGGGGTAATATATACAGTAGAGCAAAAAATATCTTCGTGAGAGAGGGTTGCCGCGCGGCGATAATTTACTGGTGTAGCGGTGGTTTTTCTTCCGAGAGACCCTCGCCGCCGCCCAAAGTACTGACCGTTATACCTGCGCGCGATTCGAGCGCCGGGGGTTTATGACTCTCCTCGTGTCCTGCGACACGAAGTATCTGTATAGGCAAGGGTCTTCCAAGTTATTATGCGAAAATGATCGGCCGATTCCCTCAGTGTGGTACCGTAATGGGACACCCCGACTTCAGTGGAGGTTGAGCCCGACTCTGCGGCAACGGGTAACTCCCTTGAGGACTTGTTTGCATATTTATATAGCTGAGTATCAGTAGTCCCAGCAGCGTTGACGTTTTAATTCGTTCGGGGGACTTGAATAAAAAAAGAATTATAAAGCAACATCGATCGATTCCTTCAACTATAATCAAAGCAATACGTACACAGCAGCCCCTCGAAAATCATTACTCATGCAGCCCGTCCTTCCCCGGCCAAGGGTGACTCTCGGTTTCGCGAGCTCGAATAATCGGGAAATTCAGCCCTCTCCGCTATGAAGGTGAAGGTCGCCTCTCCCTCCCTCCCTCTAAAAAGCCCAGAGAGAAGCTGCGGGATACACACACGCGTTTATACCTATACACAGCGTTTGACACTGAGCGAGGAGTCGCTATCGATTTTCCCGCCGCTCACGTGCTCGCTGACATTGACATTGCGCGCGACGCGAGCACCATCTCGCGATCGCGAACCGCGAGTGGAAGACCAGCTGATTCCCCGCGAATCGACGAGATGGCGCCCGAGCGCGCGGACAGCGCGCTTTTTCGAAACGTTATTTTATGCATCCGCAGACTCGTACCTGTTGACGAGAAAGAGATGAATTGTAATATAATTTAGTCGACGACCCGAGGAAACGAAGGGAGTTGCGCTTCTGCTCGAGTCGCAATTTTGTCGTCCTATCTTTCGAAAGAGCGATATTACACTGATATAATGAAATAATCGATACATACGCATACGTTGGATACCAAAAATCGTCTCTTGGGAAACAAAAAGACAATAACAGTCAGACGTAAACAAGCGTTTCATAAACGCAACGCGCATCCGAAAAACAAAAATCCCTGTACCCATTCCGCCGCGTCGCGAAACGAATAGCGCGCGCAACGAAGTGGCACAGAAAACAACGCGAAAACTTCCCGGGTAAACCCACGCGCCTCTTCGTATATACGAGCAACGAACGAACCTTATTCAGGCCGCGCGTCGTCATATAACAAACATAATATAAACTTCGAAAATCGGCCGCGCGCGAAAAACACCTCTCGTGTGTGTGTGTGTGTGTTGTAACGGCGAAATTACGTGCGCTCTCGCTCGTTCATGTTGTTGACGCGTATTTTTAAGGACGAAAGAAAGAAAAGAAAGGGGGGAACACCGCGAGCTGAGGCTTGTTTTTCGCCGCCGCGATGATGGCCCACATTCCGAGCGTCATTGGGAAACGCGGGTTGCGCAAGTGCGACGCCTGCAGGAGCTTCTATATTATGCTCTCCTCGATTTATCTAGATTATACGGAGGTGCGCGTATGTATAGTGGGTTTGCGCGTTCGCGCGCGAAATCGAGGAAGATTTTTAGCGAGGCCGAGTGACGCGTTATGATTGTTCTCCCGAGTTTGCTCAATCCCGTTTGTTGATGCTCCGCTCGTGTTTTTGAAAAACATTGAGAAAGAATCGACCTTCAGGCAAGTATAATAATCGAATATTATCCAGTCCAGCCGATGTTTTCCGAGAGATGTAATGTTATTTGTGCGCGTGCATACGCGAGACAAGGTCTCGGTGATGCAAAAAGTTTCTTCTTTTCACCTTCTTTAGCTCCTCGATTTTGCAATTTTTCTCATGCGCTCGCTTGACCTTTTGATTGTGCAAAGAGAATTTTTCTCACGTTAAGTAACGTATTTACCCTCGTATGAAAAAAAAGAATCATAACTCATCCGTTCGATTTACACTTGAGTAATCGTATCAACGGCGATCGATCGGTTTCGGAAAACCCAGTAGTCGTAAACACGCGGCAAGTTTAAAAAACACACAGCCACGCGTCACTCCGTTGCTGCTGTTGCTCTATAACAGAGGTCTACGCCCGCTATCGGGGTCTATATACTCCTCCTTCTCGACCCTTCGCTGATGCAGCGCTGAATCACACTCCACGCGGCTAACCGTACTATAGCCGACGACGGTTCGTAAACACCTACATCCGCCCTTCTTCAATACAGATATATATACACACATATCTTGCTATCCGTCAGTTTCGTTTCTCCGACGTTTCGTTCCTTCTCTTTTTTTATACGATCTTCGTGACTCCGCGCTGTACGATTCGAGGGAGTAACTCACTGCCTATAACTGTTTACGTTTTTTTTTATCGAACGGAGCGCACGAATTACGTCTTTTCTTATAATACACTTGTATAAATTGATATTTGACGTAAACTGTATCGCATTGTTTCTTAATCCCATAAATAATTCAGCGGCATCGGATGATCGTCGTCGTCGTCGTCGTCGTCGTCCCCTTTCTCCGAGAAAACGTAACCAACTAGGAAGCCCAGTGACTTTCTTTTCGCCGCTTCGGTAATCGTGTGTTACGCAATGCTCGGAGAAAGACACGCGACGAAAAAAAACCTTCGCTTTCACCCGATGGGTGACTCTCTGATCACTTGACGAAAAAAGAGGTTATAATATTATATATATATATGTATCCACTATATTACACTCGTTCTCCCAAATCGCATTACGAAAATTATTGCGCTCGCGTAAAAACGCGGAGAAGATCGCTATGTATATAATATACAGGCATGTGTATATATATACACAGAGAGCGAGGAGAGAGAGTGCTTTCACCTTTCTCCGCACCGATGATCGAGCCATACGCCAGCAGCTCTTTCTCCGCGGGGACGGCTTTTACTCTCGATCGCTGTCGAGCTGCGCGCAGGAGAAAGCAGAGCAGCGCTAGGAAGTGTATCGATCGACTACTCGATATGTAACAATAATACACGTATGTATGTGTGTATTTTTAACGAAACCGTGTCGCGCGCGCGCGCGCGCCTGCGAAAAAGAAACAAACAAAAGCCGCGGCTTTTCCAAAAAGGAATTTCGTAAGTCCTCTCTCGAGTTCACTCCGAGACCTCATTTATCGCGAACAAGCCTGCGTGGATTTATATCGCGACGCGTGTATAATATACCTATATATACAGGCGGCGGAGCTGTCGACGAATGTATGTCCAAGAGAGCGCGCGCGCGGTGCGATTGGGCAAGCAACGACGACGACGGCGGCGGCGGCTTGGCCTGGATGTCGGCCGCTAACCCCGGACGAATCAAGGCCGAGCCAACTATACTGCTGCTGCTGCTGCTGCTGCTGCTGCTGCTGCTGCTGCTGCTGCTGCTCTCGTACATGTATAGAAAGTAAGAAGCGCGTTAGAGGATTCGCTTTCGCGATTTCGACACGAGAGAGTATTATATATGTCTGTAAATCTCTATGTGGTGAATAAATAATTTTCGAGTGTATTGCTATAGTGTGCGTGTAATTTTTGTTGGAAAATTAGCATCGATTATTGTGAATGCCGAGCGTAGTCTCAAAGTCGCGGAGTGTGTAAAAGGCGATTTAAAACTCAGCTGTGCTGCTGCACAGTCATTCACGCACACATCCAATTAGAATGTTAAATCCTTTTATATACTGCGCTCACGCGTGACGTAATCGAACGCGCGGTATGGATCATATATTAGAGCAGGATATGCAAGCGTGTCAATGCGATAATACAACAATATGATCCTCGAAGGTGCGACCCTGGAACTGTATACCTTTGTATATTACGCTCTCGTAGAGTTATGCATCAAAGTTTTACACCTACAGGCACATTTATACAAATGCGAATCTATACATATACGACCGAGTGTGCGGTGTGTATAGAAGAGTCGTAAAGTGGCCGTCTTTATTGCCTCGATTTCAATGTCGCATTTTATATCGCATCGCTCTGGTTAATGGCTAATGACTTTTTTTACTTTGCAGCCGCGGGGACGACTGCATAGTGTATAATACACGCGGGACGATAAAGCGTGGTATTGTGTGCGCGCTGCGACCTCGATAGATTATTGAAATTCGTGCCTCGCCGAGAAGCCTATATATTTATTGGTGTCATGAATAATTCTAGCGGATATCGGCAGGCAGCTTTTGTACACTGCACATCGCGTAGTTGGCTTCATTTTTTTCGTGCATTCCTTGTACGAGGCGATGAATCATCGAAAATTCCAGACACCTCGATGCATCGCAATCGTATGCACGTGTCCTTGCTCGGTCTCCTCTGGACCGCGACTTTGCGAAAGACTCTGCCAAATGCACCCGTAGCTCGCCCACGATCCTTTTTCCATGGCACGCGCGCAATCGACCGTACGCATGCGCAACAGCACCGTTCCGCGATCGTTGACTCCAACGCCTATATATATAATACTTGCGCAACCGTTGTCTAGAACGATGCGACGGCCCGAAGGAAAGAGAACCGCGATTATTTTCTTTTTTTTCAACGGATTATATTCGAAACAAATCTTCGAAAATCACAAAGTCCGCCGTCTAACTCCAGACGCTATAAATAAAGCCGAGCGCGCGCCCATAGCGCAGCAGCAACGCAATCGTCAATTAGATGAAAACGAGACGCGCGCAGCGGAGAGAGTGCCGTCATCGAGGATAGGCTCGAAAAAAAAGGAAGAAGAGGGGGCAGAAAAAAACGTAACTTGCGCAACGTCGTCTCGGTATATACAGACCGAGGCGTATATAGTGTGTTACAGCAGAGCCACCCGAGGCGACTTTAATCAAATTTGAGCTCGAAGCTGCTCTCACTCGATGGTCATTGCCCTGGCGACCCACTTGGGCAGTGTTGCGCTCATGCTCGCTCGTCGTCTCCTGGATGTCCTTTATTACGTTATTTTTCCTACTGTCTAGTAGACTCGATCCGGGAATTTCGAGGCTCTCTTGCGATAGATTGTCTTGCAAAGGGTTTTTTGTAAAGGCCGTCGCTGCGTTTGCATAATGTAATGTATAATGGATTGCTTACGGGACGATCGTCGCGTGTGGATTTTCAAAAATATCTCTGATTTTGAAACCGCGATGACGAATTGTTTTCGAATTCGCAACTTGTATTTGCTGTCTTGAGAAATATCGGAAACACATCAGCTCCTCTGTTTACTAATAAACAATTTCATCCTCAAGTAAAGACTAGCTCGCAATGTTTTAACGTCGGTAATGAAATGACGATTAAAAGTAAGTTCCCAACCTACCCGAAAGACCAACCCGCTGCTCTCTTTACACACCTCGGATTTCGCAATTATATAGAACGCTTCGATCGTGTGGAAAAACACACACATACACGTGATACGTGTCGACATGTGTTTACGAAAAAAAGTCCGCTTGTAGGTACACAACCATCGATCTCAGACGCGCGAGCTTCACTGTATATATATATATATATATATATATATATATATATATATATATATACATATATTACTTTCTTTTTCGCTGACAGCACAATTTCCGCGTATGAAATTCATTATGCGATCACGCAGCGAGACTCAATGGCGTAATTACGGGCTTCGATCTTGAAACAGAAAGTTCGGCGTGTGCGTTACTTTTAACGCGACGCGACTCACTCGTCTCGTTGTTTATCATTACGATGCACACGGGATCGTATTTATATTCGTGAAATATAATTTATCGCGCGTGTGGACTCGACAAACTCACCGCAGGATATACAGCTAAATTTGCGGAAGATTGTAATAAATCGAGGAAAAACCCTCTCGCGGTATATCGTCGTCGTGGTTTTTCGCGTAAACACGCGCTGTGCTATAATACCTATATAGCCGTTCTGGTCGGTCCGTTGACACGGCACACACAACTATAATACACATGTACGCGCGGCGCGAAGCCATAGGTCACTCACCGGCGCGTACGTGAACCGTTAAAGTATATATAATATATACTCTTGCGCGTGTGCTCGGCTCGTGCGAAAAGGACGAGCTGCGCACACGCGAAGCTCATATATATATGTATATACATACGGGGGATGTCCGACTTCCTGTGTTCTCCGCGCGGTATAGTTATTCTCGTTATGGGCCTTTTGTGTTGGTTCTTTTATATTTTTTTCTTTTTTTTCCAGCAGCTTTTGGATTAGGAGTCGGGGGCGCAGGAAGCGACTTCGCATATATATATATTCCTTTCGGAAAGGAGGTTTTTGAACCGTATTTTTCGGGGTCAGGTTGTTGCTCCGGCGGGCTTTTTAAAAATACGTTTGCTATTGCGATCATTGTACTTCATATTTTGTACGTGTGTGTACAGCCTCAATGGTAGAATAAATTACGCGATGGTATTAGTACGCGGACAAGAAAAGATATCCCGCATACCAAGCGAATCGCAAAAGCCACACGCGCACTTCCTCGATCGAAAAAAATCCTGTTGACTTCAAAGTCACAGCTATACATATACACTCCCTCGCTTCGTCCTCTACTTACAGGATACCCATCACGAATGAATATATGTAACGGCACATTTCTGCGCGCGCGCGCGCACACACACACAAGACAGTCGCTGAGTTCGCACGTGTCGGAATATATATCTTCAAGGCTGATGCTGCCGCCTCGGGAACATTCCAGGACGAATCGAGGAAATGTCCTGGATACGAGGCTCATTCCTGCGGAGGATTTCGCGGTCCGGTTAACGACCTCTTTTTGAGTCTGTATATATATATAAAAGAGTTCGTGCGTTCGTTTTTTTCTCTCGCACGTATACACTCGTGCAAGAGATTGTACGAGATCTACATTTTTCTTATCGAAGTTGGCTGGTCCATTTTTTTTATCAGCTCGGCTTGTTCGGGAAAAATTAATTGAATCATGTAATATATAGATCGGGAAGCGTTGCGTCATCGGAGAATAATCGATTAAAGCTTGTTCGGCATAAACGATGTACAATATAATAAATACACACGATTTCAAGGGCACGCGCGCGTACTCCGGAAAAAAGGGGGCCAAACAACACACAGCAGTATATCTATAATGTACCGAAGAAAGCACCATCATCCGATGCCGTAATCGTTGAAGCCGGTTCCTAATGCCTAATACAATCGTGTCTAACGGGGGCACGCGTATATACAAACACTTTCGGTTGCTGGCCCCCCTCTCTCTCTCTCACTTTTTTTGTCGGCCGTCTTCCTCCTCTCCTGTTTCGCTTTTAAAAAGCCGAAGCTCGTTTGATCGGCGTTAGAGAGTTGTTGTCTCGTGACCGCCGAAACTTTCGCTTCCGCCTCTTCTCCCTTTTCGTCGTCTGCTAGCTCAAAGCCTATACCTGTATAATACACAGAGCGATTTATTCGCGACTGACTTTCTTCCGATATGATCTAATGCTTACTATGGCAGAATAATTCAATTTATCGATCGCTTGAAAGACCGAAGTACGTAAGAAAAAAAAACGAGGTGCACCGCGAATCCTCGGCCCATTAAATCAAATCCCTCTCGAGCACACGATATGTCGATTATAATATGGCGCGCAAACGCGCGCACGCGCGTGTATATATACGAGTATTATGTGGCTCGTTTAAACACGATTTTTCAGAGCTCCTCCTGCGCGAGAGGGCCTTGGCATTCACTGGCCGCACAACCAGGTTGAATAACCGGCGTTACGTCACTGGCGCACGCTCGTATGGATACTATCCTCACATACACTCGAATACGCGTCATATATATATATACGTGCGCGAGCGAACGAAGGAAGAGAGCCTTAGGAAGAGAAGTGCGCGGCAGCAGTGAACAGCTTGGAAGGAGAGAGAGAGAGAGAGAGAGAGGAGTATATACGCGGTGAGGTCGATCACCTACGTACGGGGAGTCAGTGACACCTCGAGGCGAGGATCAACGATCTTCGTTAGTCCCTCTCTTTCCCTCTGTGTCTTTATGCTTCTGCTGCTTCTTGTTCTCGTTCCTTCTGGACTTGCTTTGATATTGTCGAGACGAGGCCGTGGTTATACGAGTTTATATTTCTGGAACATTATTTTTACGCGGAAATAATAATATATGCTTTTGGAGTAAGTTTTCTTTTTGTAAAATCATCGAGAGCCATTGAGTTATTTTCGGATTACGCGAGATCCACGAATTTAGAGTAGCATTGTATTATAAATAAGAGGAAAAACCGAAACGTATATAAACGAGTCTATAAAACAAGAGAATATATACTCGGCGCTAATGAAATATCTGTATATAGTGTATAATGATGTCTGAATTATCGTCGCCGAGATATCTCAAAGCGTCAGGACTACAGTTAGTGTTTTCTCTCACTCTATATATACGACTTTATTACCGTCAATTTACTGTAGACACACCGCGGGATATGCACGTTATATACATTACGAACTGATTTTTCCGCGCGGTACACTTACATTTTTTTTTTGTCGAGTCTCCTTACGACCTGATTGTATATATACGTACCAATATAAGGTTCAGCTTTACGTACTAGACTCGTTGACTTGCAAATGAGTCGATGAAAGAAAAGTATATATTATTACGTATTTTCGGTAGCCATATAGAGGCTCCGCTTCGTCTATTTACGTATAAGCGACACACGAGTCTAATAGCTGATGCGTATATTTTCGCACACGTGCGACGCGTGGCACACGTCGCGTATGTATTATATATATCTCTCTCTGTTTCTGGGACTTTCGATGAGTCTCCGAGATTTCTCAGGGTCAAGCTATATAAGCTGTTACTTCCTCATTCGACACATCGTGCGCAATACGTTGTCGAAAATGTTGCCTCTCAATACTATATACACATCGAATCGTATATGATAATAAAAGTCAAACAAAAACGCTATTAATCCCATCTATCCCACTAACGAACGAACTCGCTCGACATTACCGCACACAGCACGCGCGTGATCGTCCGACTCATTCTCCCTCTCTAATAAAAAATGGCGCGTGCTCGGTCAAAAAAAAAAAGAAACTTCTCCACGCGTCATTGCGCAACGCGATCCATCAGTTCTATTTAAGAAAAAGAAAAAGAAAATATTCAGGAACAGGAGTTTAAACAAAAAAAAACCAAGACCTTGACCGTAGCGATCATCACCGGCCCTTGAACCTGTGACGCACATCGGACGGCAGATTCCCGGGACCGGATAAAAAAGTGCCAGTGACCGAAGACAAGGCCATGATCGCTGGGCCAGAATCAACCGTATCGTCATGCATCGCGCGTGCATATAAGCCGAAATTTCAACGCGCACGTGCTGTTATTGCAAGTCCGCTGGGATTTTCCCGCACGCGGAGGATTTTATTAGCCCGACGATTTTATACGCTCCTTTCGTTTCGGGGGTTAATTGCTTTGTTGATTCCGCGAGTGCCGAGTGCTTATACGACGGTTCGTCTTTTCTCGTTCGAGCTCGTGTATTATATAGCAATATTAAATAGCAGCGGTAAAAAGAAGAAAAGAAAATCGGTTATACAGTCGCATTGTTCTCGGAGAACTGATATGCGCGCTTGGAAAAAGAGAGGAGGCACGAGGAATGCGGTCGAGCGCGATCTCGGACGCTCGATTTCGAATCGGGCCGGGCCACTCCACTGACATACTACGATTTCTGGCCCCTCGAATTCGGAATTATATGTATACATATATATCGCGGCCATCGTCGATATATCGATCATTTTCAGTTTTGATTCACCGATCGATTTTAACGAAAGTCTACGCGATAAAACTATAACCGATGACGAAACCTATGCCTATATGCATATCTTAATTAACGTGTGAACGAGATACGCTCGCGACTCGTTGCGATAAGGGCCTCGATAAATAAACGCATCGCGCTGCAGCCCGAGAACGAGTACTATATAGCAGTATAGTCCAGCTAAAAATAGGTCGCGCCCGGTGCATCGTCGACTTCCTCGTTCATTGTCGCGAATTTGGTTCGGCTAACTGTACACATGCAAGTACTACTAGCGGCGCTTCTATAGGGGCCGATGCTCGCGCGCGCGCGCACACACACACACACATACATAGACACTTATATGTATATAGAGAGAGAGTCCGAGAGGGACTTTGATTTATCGGCCTGGCGGCCAATAGGCGTTAGAATATCGGCCGCGCGGCTTACCGAGCGCCTTTAACGATCTCATTTGCACTCCTATATATATTCGCGAGGGCTCGCTGCACCGCTAGACGGGCTTCGCTGAAAAATAACAGCGCGCTTTTACGATGCGCGATTTTATGTATTCATTTTCTTTTCTCTTTCTTTCCTTTTTTAACCCATAAATAAGACTGCATCTGACATTTTCCGACAATATTTCGAAAAGTTCGAAAGAATTTCAATCAAGTGCCATGCAGAGTCAGCGACCTGCAGTTAACTCGCGCGCACAGCGACAGCTGCTGCACCGGCTGAGAGAGACAAGTATATATATATATATATATACTGCATACACGCAGACACGCGAGTGAACGTGCAATAGAGACTACTCGCTCCGCTCTCGCGGTTCAACGAACCTCCTAACCTCCCTATCAATGGGACCGATAGCTTCCGTGGGATACGCGCGCGCCTCTCCGCACACACATAGTATAGCGGCGGCTCTTTGCCTATTCCGCTGGCATTGCTTCCGGGTCAGATTTTTTCACGAGCTTCCGCACTATGCGTATCTATGCTGCTATGTATACAGGGAGTGCACTGCTTATCGCTGTCAAGAGTGTATTGCAATTTTTTTTTTAATTTATAATTCTAGAGAAGAATCATCGGTGAGAATTTTCAGATGGTTATAATATATACATTCACATTGAAAGATGAGACGGCGGCTATTCTTAAAATAATGAATTAATACAATTTGACGCGACAGTGTATAATCGAATCTCGCAAGAATAGCGACGTCGAGGTTTAAAATAGAAAATCGACTAAACGAGTCATCGCTTTTCCTTTTACCGAGAAAATGTCCCGTGTATATATATATATATACACACAGCGCTCGAAGAAAAATGAATGCATTATGCGCGCGTGTTCATTGGCCCGCGGCGGCGCAGCACCGCTGACCGAATAACCAAATTGTCGTGCCTTGCCTATATACTTTCTTCGCCGCCGCTTACGTAAGAGACAGCTTTCTCGTGCCTTGATTTTCCGCTTTAGATAAGCTTTTCTTTCTTCCTTATACTTCTCCAACCGTCTATTACAGACGTAATATACGTAATTTCAGTTTTTCTTACACATTGAAAAATCGGGAAAAAAGGCGTGCGTATAATGTACGAATCGTTCGATCGGAACCTTCTATATATACGTATGTAATATATCCAGACGATTGCGCGCGAGTGTAGAAAGACATAAGCGTGTCAACCTGTTAATTCGCGCACTGCGCCTACTTTGATCGCTACGGAGAGAAAGAGGCGATATCTCGAGAGATAAACTCGCTGCCGCGAATCTCGACTCTCGCTGCGGCGCTACTTTCTCCCCGCGCGAGGCTCATTGTGCATTGTCTCTTTCTCTCACGATTATTTACTCTCCCGCAAGCGGCGAGAGAGTTCGTGACTACTACTACTACTATTACTACTACTACTCTCGGGATATTCTTACACCATTATAATACGCGGAAGGTGTTGCACAGAAGGATTGATACTCTCTCGAGCGCGACGCGCGCTTTGTTTCTTCATTAGCGAAGAAGGAGAGGATTTATATTGTGTTTGTTATGGAGAAGAGGGAAAAAGAGGTATATAATGATCAGGATCGTTTAATCAGCGAGGAGCTCGTTTCACCGGGAAACAATGCGCGCGCGAATATGAAAGTTCATTGACTCGCGTTGACCAGTCGACTGTATTATATAGCTTCCCCCCGCAACGATGCATGTATATATATATATATATATATATATATAACCTGCGCGCTTGCCAGCATCCGAGAGGGACTTTCAATCGTCTTTTATATCATTAGCATTTTCGTATATACGCGGCAATTTCCATCGTCGTTTACATACGTTGCGCAACCCATGTAGCACTGGTCCTTTTATCATCGAGTGCGTAGTATTATATACGTACGCTACTACGCTCGATGTAGAGCAACAGAAGGCGGCGGTGGAGGTGACTGACCGAGGCCGTCCACAGTTGCAGCGTTCACTAACCTAAGCTCGTTTCCTCCCCACTACTGCTTATGTATATACTCTGTATACTCCGCGAGAGGCAGATGCAGCATCGGTCGACGATCGCGAATGTGCATACGTGTGTATGTACATATATATATATAGAGAGAGAGGGATTTGGGACGCAAAACTGGAACGAGTTCTCGCGAGAGCTGGCTATATTATATATATATACTGAAAAACTGCGGCCTGAATATCATCTCTCTCGTGTCGGGGTATTTTTTCGACCCCGGGTTTTTCTCATTTCATATACGTACACTTCGTAGTGTAGGTGATATCATCGGGGTGGAGACCCAGATTCGCCTCGGAAATTCCGCGAAGCGTATACACTTTTCATGCGGGTAAAACCCAGGTCGCGGACGCTGAAAAATCAATCGCGTTGTATACGAAAATTTTCAATTTCCTTCGGTGAAATACGACACGATATACGAGGATTCATTAGGGATTCCGAGAAGGGAGACTCTTCCGCGCGCTTTTTTAAACTTATATCAGCCAACGGCGATCTCTCGCACGAGTATATATGTATGTAAGTAATACGTGAGCGTATTTGTATACGAAGAAAAGGGAAGAATGAGAAACACACGCGGCGCGGGCACACGTTCCGGTGATTTTCCGGCGATGCTGTGCTGGACGCGCTTTGGTTAATTTAATCGTCGAGTTCAATGTCGTACGTCGCACGTGGGATATGCTGAGTCACAGCACAGGAAATATCCGTTGAAAGGGACCGCATTCGTGCGACTGATCTCTCGTTTCGATCAACGAAATTTAGCGGTAAACGTTCGATTTGTTCTTATAGAGGGGAACAATAAGGTATATCTATTATACACGTACTCTCAGAGTAAAGCCGGAGAAATGCACGACGAGGGTCAAGTAGCCGATGGCCGATCAGAGCAATGCAGTGAATACGTGATACGTATAACCGTCCGTCGCGACGAATCCCGTAACGAGCTCTCTGCATCGAGAATTTCCTCAAAGCCTCGCGTACAGCACAGCAGGTCGCAACCTTTCCGAAAAAGTCCGTCCGCGCTATTGTAAAATAAAAAATTTAACGAGACTACCGCAACCAGTACAACAACAACAACAACAAGAACGGCTCTTTCTGCTCCACAGCGAAAAGGATAGAAAAGCTCGCTCGACGCGTACACGCGTATATAAACAACGGTACCCGGCGTGCAACAACCCTCGTCAAGTACGTAGACCCTTGACGGAAGGGCAACGACACGCGAGTGAGTCTATAGCAATGCCAGCGGGCAAATGGCATATACTCGCGGGGTAAAAGGCGGCAAATTACAGAGACGCAGACTCGCGCGTATATACGCCGGTGTAAAAGGGTGCAGTGACCTGACTTTCGCACGAGTTTTGATTTTTCTCACAATACACGCTAGCGTAACCGATATTCGCGTGAATCGAATGAGCAAATGAATCGAATCCATGCTATGTAGCATTCCGCTGCGACTCGAGCCAAATCCCGACAAAAGGAATGCCCCCGGTCGTCGATCTTCGAGACTGACTGCGGGATTAGATGCAAATTGCGCTTAGCGGTATATAGCTCTGATCCGGCGTAAGTGCGGAGGCGCTACTATATATACATATATATGCGCGCGTGTACATAGGGACGCGGGTGTGTATCTGTATAGAGTAGAATCGAAGGTGTAGATGTGTACTAATTACCCGCGGAAATGTTCGCAGTAACGGCTGTTGTACACATCGAACAATTTTTAGGCTATGTGTGTTATATAGTGCTCTAGATATATATGTGGTCCTGAAACGGTTGCGCGCCCTCGAGAAACTTCTCGATTTCGAGGGGAATAATCGGGCCGCGAGAGTCGAGTGAACGAACGTTCGCCGAGGTGCGATGAACTCGGTCACCGGGCAACAAACTGCAGGCTGAGCGCGTGCCTCCTTTATACACTGCTTCTCTTCTCTTCTTCTCTTCTCTCTCTCTCTCTCTCTCTTTCTTGTGCTTGTACTTCGTGCGAATGCCCGGTCTTCGCCCTCGATCGTTTTGTTTCCTGTCTTGCCTCATTTTCGCCTGGAATTTAGATTCGAACGTCTTTTTTTTCATGAAAAAAAAATATGTTATTTTAATATTAGAATATAAATGCGTATTCGTTGGGAAGATAGGACATTGAGTTTGAGGCATTAGCATGATAAGTCTATGTGGAAGAAGAAAAAATGCTAATGAGGAACGCGACTCTGATGTCACCTCTATGGTTTCGAGCACCGAAATGCTAAGTTTGTAGCTTCTGGAAGTGTCTGTGAATAGAATTCTAATGAGATGCGTAGTCGGATCTCTCAATTTTTTTGACACGTGTTGGACTTTACGATGAAAATACAGGTACACTCGAAGAAGCTGATATTTTTACTGAAAAATCGTCACTTTCTCACGTCAGAGCCCCTGATTAATCCCATCGTAACATTATTTTTCGATGCATTTTCCAGTTTCCCTTCTCGCTATAATTTCCAATAAAAATTCAAACAGCACAGTAATCGTCTACACTCCATCCGTGTACTTACAACGTCGTCTCTATATATAATACACAATCTCGACGCTCCGCTAGGCGCGTTTTATCGGTCCTTTAACCCTGAACTTGTAGCAGTCTCGGCGCTTATTTCCTCTTGAGAAAGCCTAACCACAACAGTTCGTTTTTGCCGGACTCCATAGAAGCTTCCTATCCCGAAAATGTCCCCCAAAAAATCCGATGACTAACCCACTGTTTTTTTCTCTATATGTTTCAGGTGAGTACACATCATCTCCGGAAAGTGGCCTGACGCACAGCTCTAAATTCCCCATCTTCGTCTTATAACGCAGTGAGTGACTCCTGCGAGCGTCAACCTACATTTCGGGCTCGTACATAATACTGCCAAAACACTTTGTCCGCGCGATATACCCAAAAAAACAGTAAGCATCGGAGGTATTCGAACGAGACGCCGGCCGAGCAATCATCGTACTTTCCCGAACACCTTTCTACGATGTATAATATACGTATAGATAGGGGAATCCGATAAACATGATGACGAAGCCACTTAGCGCATATTACGTGAGGGGGTCAGCGACTCCCGTCGGTCGTCGCGTTGCGTTATATGCGTCGCGTTTTATGTATGTGTATGGATATAGCGGCTCCTCCCGCGCGTAACGAACGCGTCGACGGTGTCCAGAAGTTTCCTCTGTACCTAATATATATACGTCGATACGCGGTTGTTGTTGTTTATCGCGGAGTCAGGGACGTTGACACACTTTTATGCCGGGGGTTTTTTCGTTGGTTGAGTCCATTGTTGTAGTAATTTTTTGGGCGAGTTGACTTATATATAGATCGATTGTTTCTTAATAACAAATTGCATTTATACTACACAGTAAATCTTCAGTTCCATTCTTCCGCTCGACTGACTGTAGCTCAGACGGAATAATCTCGCCTATAAGCGAGCCTCCATAAGTTATTGCGGCAAGTGGCTCGCGTAGCGCTCTAGTTAATCCATTCGCCTCATCTCTATCCATCTCTCTCTTTCGCTCGTCACTCACCTGTCAGCGCGATGCGCTATATCTGCATCTTTTCCGGAGTAGCGGACCGCGTCCCCCGCTGATTGACGTTTGATTTTTTTTCTCGTCGCCCCCCATTATACTCGCCGTGACGCTCTATTGCTGATGTCTTGATTCGCTCTTTGTGCTATAGTTAATTTTTAACTTTCAGGCTTACCTCGTAAATCTCCGTATATTGTAAGACGCAGCAAAGTTCCAAAAAAGGGCACAAAACACCCTCTCCGCATTATCCCCGCGACACAAAGCCTCGATATGCTATCTCGATAAAGCAGTATACAGTGTAGAGAAAAAAATACGTCAACTATTTCTCTCTCTTGCTCTCTCCTATAGAAGACAAAGCTGCTCTTCTGAACGACCCTCCTGATTACCAGGATAACGAGCCAGTTCATACACGCCAGCCTTGGGAGAGAGAAAGAGAGAGAGAGAAAAAAAGTGCACGGATTCTATATGTATACTCCTATGAGAAGGCGGAAGAAGCAGCAGCGCGAAGGATAGAATAGGATAGATAGAGAGAAAGAGAGAGAGAGAGAAGCTAGGCATTCCGCGAGCGCAATTACCCCGCGACTACCCGGGGGAGGCACACGCAGTCGGCGAACGGTGAAAAAGGCAGCAGCAGCAGCAGCAGCAGCAAGAGAGAGAAGCGGCAGCCGAGCTTATAACCGTTCGGGCTGCATAGCACGTTGTGCAGAGTGAGTGAGCGAGCGAGTGAGTGAGAGAGAGGGAGGGAGGGAGAGAGAGAGAGGAGCTAGTGTGGGTTACCTGGTTAGTGACCGGCCAACCGAGTTCACTGGCATCGGTCCTCGAGGTTCGTTCCACCTTGGCTAATCTTGCGCGCTCGCACGTGCAAATTCTCTCTCTCACTCTTCCCCCCTTTTTCTTTCCTTTCTTCTCTCTCTCTCTCTCTCTCTCTCTCTCCTGCTTCGCGAGTTTGTTGCACTCGTTCCCTAAGGTTGCGCGACGTGGCATGTGCAGACGGCTCTTCCTTTATTCGCGCATACGTATACGATAAACATATTACATCTCCTGGTGACGATGGTTTCATCGATCGTGCGCTAAATCGGTACGCGGCTAATATGGGTCACACAGGACTGCGTTATGAATATTCCTCGATATGTTCGATTGTACATCCTCGAATAAAAATTGCAGAAGAGTGTACATATAGCGATTACGTCGCGAGTATAGCGCAGCAGCTTGTATATATACATATATACTCGCGCGAGGCGCAGCGAAGAAAGTGCTTTCTCCGGCTTTTTCCCGCGCGCTCCTCGCGTGACACTCACCTTCGCGCACGCACGCGTCGAATCGAGAGTTCCCCGAGCGGCCGCTGAAAAATTAACGAGCCATGCGATCTACGTATATTATACTCTTATTTTTGTTCCTTTTGGTCGGAGATTCGATTGTTCGAGAAAAATCTTCTAATTAGTCGTTACTCGATCGGTATGGTATCGAGCTCGTCTTATCCGGTTTTATAGCTCATCAATTAATTGCACGGCGTATTATAACGATCGCGAGAGATCGTTTTGCATAATTAAACAAGCATGTGCGCGCGTGTTTAAATGTGTACACGTGTTTCGACACTGGAGCGCGCGAACAAATCGGTATCATATCTGCCGGCGCGAGCCGAAAAATCATCAAACCGATCTTATCGTTAGGAACGGGGTCAGGCGTGAAAATCACGCAGAAGGAGAGCCGTTGAACTCACGATTGCTCACGAAAGATATACAAAATGTGTGACTAGGACCAAACGACGTGTTATACTGCTGTGCAGTGAAGTGTGCCATATCTAGTCCATCTTCAGCGAATCGTTATACGCATGAACGTGTGCGATGATCGCGACCTGCTCTCTCTCTCTCTCTCTCTCTCTCTCTCTCTCTCTCTCTCTCTCTCTCTCTCTCTCTCTCTCTCTCTCTCTCTCTCTCTCTCTCTCTCTCGGATGTGTCGGGGTCAGTAACCAGGTGATACACCCGAGTTCGTTCACATCGTCGTGTATTCTATACCTTGTTGTCTTGCCGCGAGAGTCTCTTCACCTCTGAAGCACGGGCTGTTTACGCGAGGGGACGTTTTTCGGTAAACACAAGGGTTAAGACAAGTCGAGTGTGTCAATGACACCTTTATTATACTCACGCTGCACAGAGACTGTCAGCCTAGATATTATATCGATCGCTATTATACGAACAAGCGAGAAAGAAATCGTTGCGTCAACCTGCATACAATAATGCGCCCAAGAGAGATCGTTTTTGTTATTCACGTTTCTTATCGTATATTTACCGCGAGCGATTCATCGCGCGTGAGCGGAGCCAACGAACTTTTGGCAATGTGGGCCAGAAAAATAGTCCCGGGAAGTACGCAGCGAGTTTTTTTTCTCTCGGGGTTACTACGACGTCGCCGCGCGTATACATGCGTCATGCAGGTGTGACGTGATCAGAGTTGTTGTCGTCGTGTACATTATACAAGAGCCGAATTTTTTCAAAGTGTTGTGGCGTGCTTGAAACGTTCGGTATGTACGCGTGGATTTCACTCGTTGCGCACTTGTTATTTAACAGGGCGTGCAATTTTGCATTATACCGAAGGCATATAAGATCGATAAAAGATCTGAGATAACGTGTATACATTTTGTGCTATACATCCAACGTCACAAGGTACACACCATCGTCGAACCGGAAATCTAAGTAGAAGAAGAACGTAGAAGAAGAAACAAATCCAAGGCGAGAAAAGCCGTCTAATCGATTAGGGCCATCTCTATCAGACACTCTTATATATAAGCCGGTCTTTCATAACGCCATGGCTCACAGCGGAGGGTCGACGTCCCCGGCGGCGGCGCTGCGCGTTATGTCATTCATTACTCGCTCTAGGATCTGTGTGTGCGTCGCCGCGTGCATGCGTATGTATATATATATATATATATATATATATATATATAATAAAACTATACGTGCAAGCGAGCTCAGAAGAGAAGAGCGTATAAAAGAACAGTTACAGCCCTTCCGATCGGTTCTTGTCTAATGTACGAGAGGAGTCTTGTTGCTGGTGTATAAGGTATATATACTATATACGAGGGACAAAGGGATGTACCGAGAGTATACGTGAGCTGTGTAATGATTAGCTCTGCAGTTTGTATAGACGTATATACTGGCTTATTCTATCGAGGTTTATTCCACGATCGAGCGCACGGTGTAACGAACTCACGTGTTCCCTATAAATAATATCTCGTTAACAGTCTATACGACGGCCGCTCTCCTGTGGTAATCGTAAAAAGCTTTATTTTATGTAAGTCCCCGCAGCGCGGTGCAGCCGAATATACATGGATTCATGCCGAGAGTCCATTACATAGGATGTTAATTTCTCTTTTTTCGTATATTTATATAAACGGAGCGGGAGATTATACGCGCAGTCAATTAATAATTCATCTAGGTCAGTTTCGCCTCGCAGCAGTAGCATATATATAAATACTGCTGTCCGTAAAACTGATAAAACCTGCACTCGAGTAGTGAGAGAGTCGACAAATTTATGCATTGGCGTGTATAAACTTCAAGTTTTGACCCTCTTTATCGCTGCGAGATAAGAATCCCGCGAATCGGCTTATACCGCTACGATACGCTGCGTATAATGTGTCTTTCTCTCTCGCGACCAGTTTGCCGGTCAGCGTTAAATATACCTATACATGTATAATTTTCAATGGCCACACGCGCACTCGCGATCGCATATACCGATTAAGCTAATACGATATTAGATTTAATATAAACAAAAAACTTAAGACATACCCGTGTACAATGTAACACTGCATACGCACTTTGCATCGGAGGTTCGCGCGGCGTCAACGCCCGTCCAGGCGCGGGTGTCGTAGCTCGGTACAGTTACTCTTTGGAAAAGCCGCTCGCGCGAAATGCGTCACCGGGATATATCTGCGTATGGGAGCAACGTACCACCTGGAAGAGTTCAAGATTCCTTTGGAAAGAATTCCGATCACTGCCCGCGATGAGCACACGGATTTCCAGAGGAGAGAGAGAGAGAGAGAGAGAGAGAGAGAGAGAGATAGATAGATCGAGATCGGCGAGCTTGACGATCGTTAATTGCTGGCGCAGGGGTCAGAGAGCGGATCGTTTATGTATAGGCGCTCGTGATTAATCGTTAGATATATATATGAGTTTGTAATTACCAGTCGTGAGCTTTGCATTATTTTTTCAAATTATATAGAGGTATATAATAAAAGCAAAGTCGTCGTGGATTTGGCAGAGTCACTTGGCACTACCGTTACGCAAAGATACAGCGCGAGCTCGTGAGACTTCTCTCTTTCTCTATATATCCAGTTTTCAGACGAATTCAACGGATTCAGGTGTAATCTATTATACGCAAACCTATATAATACAAACCGCGGCGCTATGCGAAGAGAAGATAAAGCGTGATGAAAACTAGTTTCTAAGCCTATATACATCCGATTTGCATATTATAACTATATAGACACTTGAAAGTTCTAGAAATCAAAGTTTATACACGTATGATAATACGCGCACTCTCTGCGTCGAGTCGATAACGATATAGGCAGTCCCGGTGGCAACAGGTGGCAGTATGTATATATATAGCATCAGCGCGCATCACCAGATAGAACAATGCACCCGCTATCGCGAGTCCATCACCTTGCGCGGGTCATCGGCCGTGGCAGTACTAAGACACTTCTTTCTCCCTCTCTCCCGTTTCATTCGCGATGCACTGCAGCGAAAGAGAAGGAGGCACACGAAGGATCAACGAACCCGCGGCTTTGTACGAGCCGTCGTCGCGAAGGGGAATCTCATGCGCAGCGTATATATGTATACACACACACACACACACACACACTTGCAACAATATAATAACGATGATGAAGATTTGGCGAAATTCGAGACGACCCGATATTGCGCTTATGATGCCGATGAACTCGGTATACGTGTGCGCGATTTCGCTCGTGTTTTTTTTTCTTCTTCTTCGAGTTCGGATATTCAATATATGTATATACGACGCGCAAAGTTTTCCGCTGAGAACATCGTAGCTCGCGAAACCGTAACCAGCATCAGCGCATAAATCGCGCTCTAACCGCGTCTACTCTACGTAAACAAAGCAATCACTTTACGTGCACACAGTGTATATAACGCGAGAGCTCGTAAAGAAGGCAGGAGGCGTAGAAAATTTTGCTGCGCCGCAAAAACTCGCGGAATAAGACGTCATTATACGTTACATGAGAAACGGGCCGTTTTATCATCGTATACATGGCTCTTTGCCCTCGAAGAACGATAATCAGCTTGACCGTGGGTGGATCGCGCAAGGAGAACGGAAACAACATTCGCGCTCTTATAATTCGTCGTCGCTCTCCTGTCAGTTCCTGCATTATGCCAATCCGTACGCTTATATATTATTACACGCGAATTTACACGTTAACCCATCGATCCTCCAACAAAGAGCTAATTTCGCTATACACACACATCCATATCCGCGATACGAGCGAGAAGAGAGCGCACTCGCCGGGAGAGTTCAAGGACTCTCTCTAAAGGGGGACATGATTCTGCAGAGCGCGTGCAGCGGCAAGAGGAGGGAGTTGCAGCATAAGGGCGCTCAGGATCGTTACACCTAGGCAGGGCATTGCACCGCCGGGCGACGAGCCCGCTCACTCGCGAGTCTGCGGAATAAGACGCGCGGCTGTGCAAGGAGAGAGAGAGAGAGAGACGGCCGCGTGCAGTGACCCGCCCTACCGTTAGGACGGCCCCGAGTGAGAGAAGGAGAGAGAGAGCTTCTTCCCCTTCTTCCTTTCTTCTTCTTCTTCTTCTGCAGACTTCGTCGCTTCGTGACTTCGCGAAGCGGCGCGCTTATCTTCTTTGTGTGTCGTCGGGTGTATAATATGCACTAGCTATGTAGCCTCCTTTATATATAGTCCTTCCTTTTCCGATTGACCGCCGCGTGTGCGCGACCACAGCGGTTATACCTATATCGGCGCGGCTTTGTCGCTGTGCGCTGGCTCTTGTACGGAAGATTTGCGATTTCGCTTCACCTGCAGCGGCGCAGGGCGTGTATATGTGTATAGAGAGGGAGTGTAGTGCAGTAGCAGGAAGTCAACGCCCGGAGAGACTCGTGCGGGTTCTCACGCTCTGACTTCTTCTTCTGCTTCTTGACTCCCGGTGCAGATCCTTTTTGTTGCATTGCTGTGCTTACGCAAGTACGGTGTAGTTGTACTATAGATTCTGTGTGCGCATTGTCTCGGTTAAACGATAGCCGCTCTTCGGCTTAGAATTATGTCTATATGTATGTATATATAAGCTTTGTTTCAATGCTGACTGAGCTTGTAACTGGAGATTCATTCGCAAAAGCTGCTTTTGTATTATCGTTCGTATGTGCAACTTGAGTAACTCGAAACTTCAAGTTTGAAGAGTACCAGTCGCCGGCCGTGGCGAATTTTCGAAATTTGATACTCGAATCGAGAAAAAAAAGCCTTACTTTAAACACGATCGACTGAAGAATCCCAGGAATCAGCTCAGCGCGCAGTAAACAGATCCTAAAAATCCTTCCAACTTCTTGCGCCAGCACCATATAGCGGGCCTCATTTTTACGACTCTCGTGAGCTCTCGCTAAAAGAAATCGAAGCTCTCGCCCTCATGGAGATAGCTATACACACACTCGGATTTTCCCGGACTCCTCGACGTCGAGAGCGAGTATAACAGTCGAGTGGCTGCTGCAGCGCAGAAAATTTACTATAACGGAGAGCCTGTATAGACACTCTCCGCTGGGACTTTCCGAGTAACGGAGCCCCCTGACAATTACACCCTCGCTCGGCATCGTCTCTGTGTGAGATTCGCCGAGATAAGCTTCACGCTTGGCTGATGGGCTTTTTGGTATCGTTGACCCGAAATTGCCGTGGATGTTTATGCGTTTAGTCGCATTCGTATTCTCTCGTGCGAGCTCGATGCCGTTTTGGACGATTTAGATAAATCCGCACGAGTTCGCTGTCTATAGTATGGAGTTTCTTTCTCACGCTGCGATTTATCCGCCAATTAAATTCGACTTATTCGATATATAAACGCCGGCAGCAATTCTCCTGGAAAACTGACGAGAAACAAGGACGCGTGTATATATTATATCAGCGTAATCCAATTAAGTCGAGCCAAGGTCCTATGTAAACACGTAATCGAAATTTCATTGTTGGCCAGTAGGTCATGCTCTCCCTTGATTTCCGCTCTGCGAGATATTCAAGAGGCCAGGTATACGTGTAGACCCTCTTAAACGACGGGTATACTCTCCCACCTTCCCTCTCTCTCAGTCGACCGTTGTAATCGGATAAGCTGGCCTCCGGGGCGGAGACTGCTTCCAAACAGAGCACAGTGTCGTACAGGTAGGTATTTTCAAAAATTTTCGCAGTTCGCTCTGGAATGCGTATACTTTTTATACCAACTGCTACTGTGTATATATATGTATATGTATATGTATAGAGCGAGAGAGGTTCGAACCGATGGCCGAAATTCCGAAGCAAAAGGGGGACGAGAGGAGGGCGAAAGAGGAGCAGTAGTGCGGGTTAGTTCAGTCAAACGAAGTTTACAATAGGTTATGGTCCGCCTGGCCCCGGTGGAAAGTCTCGAGGGTTATAAATTCACTAGCGTCACGATTGTCTTGAAAATCTCTTTATTAATCCCGATTGTCTTCGAATTTCGGAGGAATCACTCGCTCCGTATGGAAGTAACAGATGAGTCATCGTTCAGCGAGTTTTCTCGATGACTCGAGACCTAGTTAGGGCGTTTCGACTAATCCGTATAATGCGATCGAAACGGGTGGAAAATCTCGGCGTTTACAGCCCTCTCGAAATTAATTTTTTACCCAAAGCTTCGGTCCAAAAAAAAATCATTCAACCACGCCTACACCGCCGCCACGTCATCCCTGCCCCAGAAGGCGTAGGTGCATAGTCCGCCGGACGATTACCGATGCATCACAAACCGGATCGCCGCGCGACGATTCTTCTTTTTTTTTCTTTTCACCTTTCGTTATTCTAATGCAGGCGCACGAGCGTCGGTGGAATAATAACGACACGAGCCCGCAGTAGTAGTCGCGACGCGCTTCATTGTGTGCCTGGATATAGGAAACGTTTTATAATTCTCTTAAGTTTATTAATTATACATAGCGTATAAAAAAACCACGTAACGGTGTGCGCCAAAGCTACACGCGGCTTTTCAATCCTCTAGTGGTATCCATATAGACACACGCACACACACACACATACGTTGAAGCTCGTGCGGAACGCACTCGCGCGATTCTCTCTGCGCTTGGCGCGACTAGAAAAGCTACCTCTCCCTATCCGAGGAGATAGGGTCAGTGACCGGGAGTGTGCATGTGCAGAGAGAGATAGAGAGCTCGCGTGAGCTCGCTCTCGACGACAGCGCGATGCACTTGTAGCTGCACTCCCACGTCGAGCTATGCGCAGTCCCGTAACATTCGCGGAAGCGCCTCTCTCTCTCTCTCTCGTCTTCTAGTTCTTTCTCTCTCTCTCTCTCTCTCTCTCTCTCTCTCTCTCTCTCTCTCTCTCTCTCTCTCTCTCCGTACATACGAGAGGGGAGAGATTGGTCGGCAAATTGATTTCGCTTGTACACAGTCGCGCGCGAGTCTCCTCTTACAAATTGATCGCGATCCGCGCGCGGGCTTTTTGCTCCGCTTCGATTGAGCTGTCACGATCTTGTCTCTCTTAATACATACGCAGCCTTAACATATACACTATAAGGTACTCCGCTTTAATTTGCATACGTACACACCGCGACGACAGAAGATCGTACTTATGTCGGATAATCCTCAAGATTTATTAGGTTAATCCTTGCGTTTCGAGGAAGGTACGTGCCTTTATAAGCTGCCTTAAAGTCAAGTTTGTTTTCCGCATAAGCAAAAAGTCAGCTGTCAACCGCCGGCACTCGAAGGAGATTAAAGCCGTCACATCAGAAGCCACAAGTCCGAAAATGAAGGATGATCTCTGGGTATAGCCTCGCTCGGAGAGAAAGGATTTCTCCACGGGGTAAAGGGTTAAAAGGTGGGGGGGGGGCACTTTCTCGTCGCATAATTGTCGGACAATGACGGCGTCGTTACGTTGCGGCGCGCCGCCACTCTTTTCATTCATACTCCTCTAGGGGCGTGGTGCTTCCTTATAACGCGCTCAAGAGAGAGTGAGTGTGACCAGGAAAGGGTTGTAAGCTCCTACCGTAAATTAGGCCCCGAAAATTTCACGCTATCCGCGCGTATTATTGTTTTCCGAAGTGTGCGGCTGTAAACTGCGGTTCGCCGGAATAACGACGGATTGATCAGAAGAACACGGGGGGTGAGATTTTTCTCTCTCTCTCTCTCTCTCTCACTCCGTATATAATGTAGGTGGGTGAATGCACAGGCACGAAAGGGCTTTGGGAAAGGGGTGAATGCTGAACCGGGAAAAATTGCAACCGAGACGACAATCGCGTGGAGGAGGCTTTTAAAAGAGGCCGCAATGAAATTGAGGGAGACAATTTGTTGTTCCGCGATGCGTCTGACTAATCCCGTCGGATTAAAGAGGCAAACGGCTAATTTTCGAAAATATTGGAACAACAAAGCCACGAGGAGTCCAGCACTCGAGCTTATAACTCTATAGGACTTTTGACTTCGCTCTCCCGCTTGTTTTGGATTATCCCTTCCGAGTACATGAGCAGAGCCCGAATATATTATAATCTCGCTCTCTGTGTGGACCGACAAACAAGAGCTGCGGTAATCGCATTACGGCCATATTTCAAGCAGGTACCTACCTAATTGCTCCTCTAAGACCCTCACTGGGTGACATGCTGCTCTGACTATGCTCGAGAACAGTAGTCGCACAGTATCACAAGAGAGAAAAATGATGAACCACAAACACACCTACACGCCGCTGCTCCTGCCGAGTGCAAATATATATATATATGTGTGTGTGTGTGTGTGTATAAAACAGAGTAGAGGTCGTGTATATTTATGATATATTAAGCCATGTTTCCCTCTCGAACGCTGGGAATTAGAAAGTGGCGTGTATCTGAAAGTTGTTTCCCGATAATGCGTACCCACTTCCATCTTTTTTCGCGTATTTTCAATCATTAAAACGCGACCTTAAGGGCGCACAAAGAGCGGGAAGAAAAAAAGCGGCTGACCGTGGCCACACGACGGCGACCTGTCCGATAAAAAGAAGCAGCGGTCGAGAGGAAGAGAAGAAAAAGCTCTCGAGGCCGAAACGAGAGGACTTGTACCTATATATATGTCGGCAAACTGGCAATGCGGAGCAGGGCATGTCGGGGCCGCGGCTGTATTGGAGCACACGCACGTATGCGTATATACTTTTGCTTCGGAAGAAGAACAAGAACGATCGAAGCGTCGGCGGCGCTCGTTAATTTTCAAGTTGAATCGAGCTGCATCGAGGGGGAAAATCGAGGGGAAAATCCTTCTTTTATATCATCACCTTGATACACATGTATATACGTATCTCCTTTCACCGCGCGCGATATGATCTCCACGAACGGAAAAGAGGAAAGCACTTGCGTTATGCGGGGCAAAAGTCGCTTTAATTGGCTGTTTGTTTGATGCAATTCTTCGTTTTTCCTCCGCGACGACCTCTGATGCCGCGCGCAGTAAAAGTATATCGTTCGCTCGCTTTGTTCGCACACGAGCGAATTCCGAACTCGTTACGTATACTTCGAAAATCGTATCCACGAACAATATTCTCTTCGTCTAATAAAAGCGTAGTCCTCGCGAATAAGCCAACGACCTCTGCTGCGAGAGTAAAATAATAAGAGGAGGTGCAGCGACCTCGTTGCCGCGGCGGTATAGAATCGCGCTCATTACGCTCGCTCTCTTGCTCTGTAGTGTGTATATATAAGTATAGGCGCTAAGGATAGAGAAATGACTTTTTCCATTTTTCTTTTTTCCCGCGGGCAACGCACGCGATGTACCATGTATATAGCGGTGCGCGAACGCGACGCAGTCTGTATATGTATAGAATCGTGGCCTAATGAGAAATCGGTGTATATAATTATGAAAAAAGCTCGTTACTATATATCGAGGATTTGTTTTTTCGGATATCGTATAAGGACACGCGTCGCGGAAAATCGTTCATCCCGGGCATCAAGGCTGACCTGTTGTCCGATTCCTTTATGCGCTCGCGATATAATCTCTCGAGCGTAGTGCTGTGCAAACGAGCATCGAGAAAAAAAAAGAAGAAGCCGGATCTGTGTCAACGAGTATGCGTGTAGCCCGGTGAATTCTAGATCCTGCTAACGAGGCCGAAAACGACCCACTGAACGGAATCGAGATTACAATATATCCCGCACTTTCTTCCCTGAATCGATCGGCTAATGACGATATATATGCTTATAAATCAGTGTGTGTCATTCAGCGTAAAAATTCGGAATCGCCTGTATAAAAAGGAGAAAAACAGTCTCCTGATCCTCTGAGCGGAAACAAAGCAGCGATTGTTCGCTCATATAGCTCCCTCCTCCTCGCGCCGCGAGTCCTTGGCACTGAGCGACCGGTCGGCGACCCGACGCGAGTCTCTCTCTCTCTCGCGCAGGGCTATACGAAGGACATCAGTACAGTGTGCGAGAGAGAGAGAGAGGCAATACCTACTCTATCTATCCTCTATATAAACCAATCGTTAAAATAAAAAGCCTCCGCTCGTATATATACGCTTCGATTTTGCGGCTCGTTACCGGCTGCACTGCACAATGCACTTCCGTAGCGCGCGCGCGCGCGCGCAGGGACTCTCTTTCTCTAGCTATATGGGCATAACGGTTAGCGCGGCGCGTCACGCACATACTCTCTGCGCAACGCTTGTGATGTCACTGAACCTGCTGCACTTTTGTATAGGTGTATACATATTTTTTTTTTTTTTTTTTTTTTTTTTCCTTATAGAGTGAGAGGTTAAGGGCAAATCCATTATGGACGATATGGCACCGTCTGGTACCACCTGTGTGGGACTCTCACCCACTAAACCCTTCGTTTACCGTTAGCTTTTGAGTTCCAACAGCAACCGAATCCTCTCCGTCCTCCTTACCGACCCTAAGTAAGTTGGACCTGGCTCTTTCTCCAATAAGCCCCCCCGCGGTAACACCGTTTGAGTACTGCTTCGCGGGGGAACTTTGGGCTACCGCCCTCGTCTGTTGATGTGGTCGTCATCACGTTTTCCGCTGCCGTCTACTTCTTACCGCATCGTCCGGTCGTCTGTTTCTTGCTGCATCTCACGTCTTCTTCTTCTTTTTTCTTCGTCCTTTCGGACCTTCTTAAGGATGTCTGCAACAAAATTGTTTATTGCGCTCCATCCGTCGGCCGAAGTCATCATGGCTACCATAATAGACTCAGGCGTTACTCTGGTCTGTAGGTAGCACTCAAGTTCTTCTCGTTCCTGTTCATAGCGTGGACATTCACTGAACACATGCTCAGCGTCCTCGATTACATTCAAGCACGTCGGGCAATCCGGGCAATCCTCCAATTTAAATCGGTGCAGATACGCCCGGTAGCATCCATGTCCACTCAGAAACTGCGTTAGGTAGAAATTTATTTCCCCATGTCTTCTTTTTGTCCAGTCTTCTACACTTGGTATGAGGCGGTGTGTCCACCGACCCTTACTACTAGAGTCCCATCGCTTTTGCCACTCCGTCATTGTTACTTTCCTAGCGGCATCCCAAATTTCTATCTTGGTTTTGCCGCTGTCTCGTCTTTTTCCTTCGTCGATTGATTTTCTCTCCCTTGCTAGTAGGTCTATTGGCGGGAGACCGGCAATAACGCAGACCGCCTCGTCCGATACCGTACGGTAAGCAGACGCGACTCTAAGTGCATTTCGCCTGTGCACTGAGGAGAGCTTTCGTCCATATGCCTTCACCAGTACAGCGTCTGCCCATATCGGGGCTCCATACAACATGATTGATGTACTAACGCTTGCCAGTAGCGTTCTGCGATTCTGTGTGGGACCACCTACATTTGGCATCAGCCGCGCCAACACTGCGGTAGTTTTTGCGGCTTTCTCTCCTGCTGCTTCCAAGTGCTGTTTAAAGGTCAGCTTTGCGTCTAACGTTATACCTAAATATTTAATAGTCGGTTTAGAAGTAATTTCATGACCGCCTATTCTCAAGGTGATTGTCTCCGTCTTCTTTCTGCTAGATATTAGGATAGCCTCCGTTTTCTGGCTTGCAAGCTCCAGATTCGCATTATTTAGCCACTTCTGTATTTTAATGATAGCTTCACTAGCAATTTCAGCTACCTCTTCTTTCTCTTTTGCTACCAACACCAAAGCTATGTCGTCTGCAAATCCTACGATCATTGCTCCTTCTGGTAATTTTAGCTTGAGTACGCCATCGTACATAATGTTCCACAACGATGGGCCCAGTACAGACCCCTGTGGAACTCCCCCGGTAACCTTATAATTCACCGTGCTCTCCTCGGTCTCGTATAAGAGAGTTCTGTCCTTGAGGTAGTCAGACATTATTCTTCTTATATACGGAGGAACTCCTAGTCTCACTAGTGCTTCGTGAATTTTGCACCAATTTGCAGAGTTAAATGCATTTTTAACGTCAAGTGTAACCACCGCGCAGTACTTTTTCGTCCCGCCTTTCCATCTTTTCCCGCTTATGGCTGTCCGTGCTGTATTCACCACTAAGCCAATAGCGTCTAATGTTGAGCGGCACTTACGGAAACCATACTGGTGTTCCGCAAGCCCCTCTGGCCCCTCGGTTTTGTCTTCCATCCTAACGAAGATTATGCGCTCTAATACTTTGCCCTGTGTATCGAGCATGCAGAGCGGTCTGTATGACGACCCTTCTCCAGGTGGTTTGCTACCCTTTGGTAGCAACACAAGCCTTTGCTTTTTCCAGTTTCGTGGAAACGTTCCTTCTGTGAGACAAGTGTTGTACAAGTCTATAAACTCTGCTGGGTGAGCCTGGATGGCATGTTTCAATGCAATATTGGGTATGCCATCAAGTCCTGGAGCCTTATTGTTTCCAACCCTCCTGCAGGCTGATAGTAGCTCCTCCTCCGTAATTAAGGGTATATTATCTACATCTATTTCTTCTACCATAGCACATGGAATGTCCGGCTGATTTGGGAAGAGTGTTGTTACCACCCTGCTTAGTACCTCTGGGCACTTTGGTGGGGGTATGTAACTTCCCTTGATCTTCTTCATGACAATTTTATAAGGTCGGCCCCAAGGGTCTTTATTGACCTCATCTTGCAGCTCTCTTAAACATCTTTGTTTACTCTCTCTTATACACCTTTTAAGGTTGCGCTTTGCTTCTTTCATTTTTTCGTTGTAGTTCTCCACCGTATCCATTCCTCTACCGGTTCGGTAGAATTTCTTCCTTGCCCGTTGTTCCAATCTTCTAGCTCGATGGCAAACGCTACGCGCTTGTTTGATCTTGTCATTCCACCAATATGCTGGTAGCCATCTTTGACTGGACACTTTTCTCGGCATTACCGCGTCGCACGCTTTGGTGAGCTGGCCCGTCATTTGTGCAGCCTTGTCGTCTGCTGATCCCGTCAATTGAATATTGTCAAACATCGTCAAGAATAACTCTTTGTCATACTCTTTGGTTTTCCATTCAGTTCTTGTACTACTGGGATTTGTACAGAATTTCCTGTTTGGTCCGCCTAGCTCCATTATTATAGCTAGGTGATCACTATTTGTGTAGTGATCACTCACGATCCATTTGCTTACCTGCCTTACGAGGCAGTTACTGACAAATGTCAAGTCTATGAATGACTCTGCATCTCGTTTTTTGAACGTCGGGGTGTCGCCTTGGTTCAGCAGAACCAAGTCTAGTAGCGTGAATGCCTCCAGTAGCACTCGTCCCCGTTTATTGGTTCTGCTACTGCCCCACTCGATCGCCCATGCGTTAAAATCTCCTGCTATTATAGCTGGTTTTTTATTCGTAGCGTCTTGCACCAGCCGGTCCAGTAGTTGTTGAAACTGCTCTATTGATGCGCTAGGCGGGACGTAACAACTGTATACATGTATGCCGCCTATTTTCGCTCTTACGAAGCCATTTTCCTTGTTTACCATCTTGCCCTGGAAGGTAAAGTCTTTGCAAGCCCAGATTGCGGCTTTACCTGAGGCGTCAGATTCCCAGGATGGTTCATTCAAATCTTTGTACTGCTCACTGACGAGAGCGACATCGAACTTGTGTTCTCGTACAAACTGACAGAGAAGGTCTTGCGCAGTCTCACAATGGTTGAGATTTAGCTGGACTATTCTCATTACCCTTTCCTGATTTTTTTAACCGCTGCTTGGTAGGCTGGGCACAAGTAGCTACCAGTGACATGGTTCGTCGGCATGTTGTCGCCTTTTTTTCGGCACAGTAAACAACACGGTTCATTACGGCAGATATTTGCTTTATGCCCCGTCTTACCGCATTTGTAGCAGCATTTGCTGCTATCCTGCGGATCAGTACACTTGATAGCGACGTGGCCGAAACCAAGGCATTTATAACACCTAAGCGGCCCCTTACTGCGGTTCGATGTACGGATCCTACAGTTGACCCATCCAATTTTAATTTTCTCTAGCTTCGTGAACTTGGTCGCTATTTCTTTCGACACTTGCACAACAGCTATTTGCGTATCTCCGTACGCTTTTCTCAGCGATTTTACGGCAGTGATCTCAATCACATCTCTTTCTCCTATTTCCCTTTGCAAGGCCTCCAGTACCTCCTCTTTTGAAGTAAGTATGTCGAGGTCCCTTATTTCAAAGGTCTCCTCTTGCTGCAGTGTTTTTATTGTGGTTCCTTCCACTAGTACAGCTTTAACCGCTTCTTGGAAGTCTGCGGTTTTAACTTCTTTTGTGCGTTTGAGCTCTATGAGGAGATCTCCCGCCACCGTTTTGCGTATTTTGTTTACGCTATCTCCTATGGCATTCAGTGAAGGAGCAGTTCTCAATGTTGACAAAATGTCCACGTAGCTCCTTCCTTCCGGCGCCTTAATGATAAGAGCGTCCGGTCTGGTCGGTCTTGCCCGCTGTGTTTTGTCTCTACTGGTCCTACCCTGGTTGTTAACGCCAGGAGCCTTGTTGTTCTCCTTACTTAACTGTTTCTCCTTTTTTTTTGCCTTTCTTGTAACGACCTCTTGCCAAGTTGCCTCTTTAAGTCTTTTACTCTCTTTCTCCTCTTTGTTACTCCTATCCTGCGGAGTATTTAAGGCCTCCCTTGGTTTATCCGCCTTTTTCGGTTTCAGACTTGGTGTTGTCTGAGTTTCCTTGCCTTCCGTTCCTGGACGTTGGCACTGTAGCAGGTCATCCTCCGCGCTGCACAAACTTTTATACATGACACTAATGCTTCGTGCCATGTCCCTGATAGTTTTATGGACGTTATTTTTGTCCCTTATAAACTCTCTTAGTTCCTGGATCTTTTCTCCTAGACGCTCCAGCTGGTCATTTCTTCTTTCAAGGTTGTAGTCCCAGTTTGAGTTACTGCCTCCTTGATTTACCTGCTCTTGTTCCGTCCGTATTGCCCTTTCGGAAATAGTCTTTATTGGACTACACTCCATGGCAATCGTTTCTCTACTGAGACTGCTGTTATCGTCCGATCTCTGGGTAGGGAACCCAGTTTCTAAGACACTTTTTGGGGTATCCGAAGTCCCCAAGTTTAATTTCTTTGATGTACTATGCATTTTATTTTTGTTTATCCTCCTCTTCCAACTTTACTCACCTACCTTCCACTGAGCTCTCTCCGCGAAGCTATGCTTCACAGGTGTGAATTCTGGCCTCATGCCCCCGCGCAAGTCTTCCTCAGAAAGCCTCCGGGAAAGGGTAACGAGGCCCCCCCTCTGACCACAATAGGGCCCGTTCCGGGCGCCACCCGGCACTATTGAGATCATTGGGATTTTCGCCGGATGATAGGGCAGCTAGGGCGTGTCGGCGAAACATCCCCGGGCCCCTGTACTTTCCGGCAGCCTGGGAGTGTCAGAACCCAGTTTGTCTCGTATCCTTTCCCTTCAGCAGCCGAAGTCGAGTCGGACAGCGGCAATCGGCGAGCGCCTGCTTAGTAATAACCCTAAGATCGAACCTTGTTTCCGGTAGTGACAGATCTTCAAAAAGCTGCTTGGTCCGCGGGAGATATTTTATTTCTCTCCTACCCTCTGTTTGCAGCACTACGTACGTAGTACTATGCGCTTACAGCGAGCGTTCCTCTATCCGCCACCCGAGGACGCGCCACATGGGGTACAGCTCCCCCTCGTGGAGGTGTATACATATATGTAGCAGCATGTGCGTATATGTGTAGGTAATATTATGGTTATGTGCCAGGACACGCGTCGCGTCGCGAAACCGTTTTCGCGCAGTAGTTAGCGCGCGTATTATAGAGTCGTTGGCTCCTATTCTCATGTGCTTGGCTCTTTTTTTGTCGACACCGGGAGGTTCGATGACTTCCCCTCGCGATTTCATTGAGGAAAATTTTTTCAGGGGCGTCGACGCGCCGGCTTTTCTGCTCGCCTTGCTGGAATATGATGAGAGAGTTCAAGGCTATGTACTAATGTATCGGACGATGGCTTTGATTCCAAAGTTTTCTGCGCAGTTCGCCGCGGAGCTCTCTGCGACTTGGTGTATTCTTGTTTTTCTCTTCGAGCTTATATACAGGTATATAGCTCTTATAGACCGATGGATGAGTAAGCGGAAAGGTGAATGTTGTGTGTTTTTTTCTTCCTCTTCCTCGTGGTAGTTTGTTTTGGATTTTCGATGAGCTAAGCGTTAGAAGACTCTTCGATGTGTGTATATATGTATGTGCATATATATACATTATAATATTGTATTACGTTTCAATTCAGCCGAATGTCCTCCTCGAGTTCATCGGAAAAGAATAAAATTTCTAAACCGACACGTTCAACGCCATCGAGCGTATAAACGTACAATACAGCAGGAGTCGACAGAACCCGATATATATATATATATATATATATACCGGCTATCCTCCTCGCATAATTACGATGCATGAAATTCAATCGCTGCGCGCTATACAGAACACCTCTGTCTCTCCTTTTTTTCCATTGTAATGCAGGCGCGCGCTCGCGCGCAAAGAAACGAAAAAAGCATATATATACTTATATATACCTTTTCCTCTCGGCATTAAAATATTCGTCATGATGTCAGAGCACGTGTGTGTGTGTGTGTGAGGCTATACTCTGTACGCGTCAGCCGGTCATTGACACAAAGCCGCTAATCGACACGGCCTCTATGAAAATTAGTTGGGTTTATTTGTCGACCTTCGATCGACCGAGTTGAGCCTCGCTCGCTAATGGCTTTTTAAAAACGAGATACGGATAAATCACCCGTGCAGGCCTCCTATATATACATATATACGTATATATATTACAGAACGCGATTAGATTTTCAGCCACGCGCACGCTTTTATATTGTATTATTACCTGCTCTAAAATTTTCCTCCGACACTCGGGCGGTGATCTGATTCTAAGGTCACAACCGATATTCCTATATAAACTATAATAATGCATTGAACACGCGATGCAGGTTCATTCACCGCAGGAATAGCAGATATATAGCAGCTGTGGGAGTGCATATGGGAGTACGACGTGTGCATGTGCTTCTCTTGTGTGACGTCACCTGTATACAACTCCCATACACACACGCACACGTGACTGTACAATCGAGGTCGTGGACCTTCCGGATGCTCCCATCAGGAAGTTCGTGTACCTCGTTTGGCATTCAGGAGGAAAAAAAACTAAGAAACACACAAGGAAGCGCGTAGTGTGACTTAATATGTATAATACACTTGTACAATCGGAATTCGGGGGAGACGAGATAAACTTTTGCGTCAGCTATCCTGTCGCGGCTGGCTCATTATACAGCGTCTCCTGAATCATCCGTATATAACTTCATTATTTACACATCAACGTCCAATAATTCGTTCTATTTGTGGACGCATATATATGCAAAGCAAATTTATGTATACGACAACAGTCATCTCGTAAATAAATATATATATATACAGTTCGAATCCCGAAAAACTAGATCACGCGCGACGAATTACAAAACGACCTGTGCGCGGAAGTGACGCGTACGCGCAAGGTAAAGACGCGCTCGTTGACAATGAGACGCTCTTCACGCGCGCGCGCGGCTTCACGTTTTTTCATTTCGAACGACGAAAAAATATAATGCGAAGACCCATGTCGATATATAGCGATGACGATCTCTCGTGCTTCCGCCACGACTCGCTTTTGTGAAGGACTTTCGGGCCTTGGAGTTACACACACATATATATATATATATGCTTAATCGGCGATTAGATAAGAGATAGATCGAGCGCACGGGTTTTCGGCTCTTTATCTGACTTTGAAAGTTTCTTTTTTTTGTATGGCCTGAGATGCTCGTAAATATTCATTCTTAGCGGCTAATAATACAGCCGCAGTTGCGTCTTACATAGACTGTATATCTTTGAATGTTTTATTATAAGTCGCGGCACTTACTCGGTAGAAGAATTATTGATAAAGCACATCGTTCTATATATACAATTTTATTCTATAGAAGAATGAAGTTCTCCGCTCGAATTAGCTCGAATATATTATATATACAAAGCCGACGTCATGGTGTTGCCGAACATCTGACGTCGCACGAGGCAGTATAATCCTCATCCTCGAGATGAGGAAGAAGAAAAAAAGGAAGGCGACACCTATAAAAACCGACTGAAGCAGCAGTAAATTCATGCGCATTGTGGAGGAGAGCCGGCCTCGCAAAACAGACCGGAGCATCATAGTACACGCGAGGGTTGCAATTTTTCCTCTGCGCTTTGAAAAATACTCGAACCCTCATAAAAATTCGCAGGTCCCGTGCGTCGCACGCGCCCGTTCTGCTTGCAAACAACATTATTACGCAGTCAAAGCGGAGGACAGTGCGCAGGCACGAGACACATATCTCTCTCTCTCTCTCTCTATGCGAGAAGAACGCGCGACGCCGAAAGCAAAACTGGGCTCTCGTTAACGGGCCTCACCGAGGTCCCGTCGTAAAATCATGAAAATGAATTATTGCGTCGATAATAAGGGTAACGCAAGCGAGCAAACACTCAAGGCCCCCACCTTGTGTCGCGCGTCTGCGCGTGCGCGCTCCTCGAACATCAGGGAAAGTCCCTCCACGCGAACGGACTTTATGCGTTTATTATGGGAGCGCAGTAATAAACGCTCTTTGGGCTATTGAGGGAAAAAAGTGCCTGCAATATCGGACGGGCCCCTTGTGTATATATACATATAGTTTGGAGTGGGGGATGTGCCTCGCTGCTGAGGAATTGCAGTGAAGGGTGAGGATGAGCGGGTTAGGCTTCTCGGGGCCTTTTACCCCCACTCTTATGTTGTATTATTATTATAGCTCGATATTCTGCTACCTACGCGGGTCGGTCCGCTTTTATATTGTTATTGCCCGGCTTTTTTCCGAAAAATATCGGGTTTCCCGGTTGCTGGCTGTAGTCGATGCGGCCGTGTTTATAAATGTGTATTTTTCTGGGAGGCCGTTTTACACGCTTTTAGGGTTAAAAAGGGTCAGTCGGTCGTCCCACGCTCTTGAGAGGAGGGAAAAAAAGGGGTCGACGACGCTTTTATTGCGAATATAACGGAGCGGGAAAAGGGCTTTCCCTCGGATGTGCCGATACTGCGATCCTATTTTTTCCTTTATTGCCGGTGTATATTCCGTTCCTTCTTTATTATCTTCTAGACCTCAGATTGTCCTTTGGGTTGTCTCTCGCCCCCTTTCCTTCGAGTGTTTATACCGGATCCGCGAGGAGTCTTTGTCCTAGTTTTTGGAGAATTGGATTATATTTTTATTTTTGGGGTCATCCTTGAGCATCTAAGCTCGATCGAAAATTAATCGAAATTATAATTTTATGAGCCGCGAGCTATATTTGAGCAAAGCAATAAACTTTTGCGTACATCAGCCGCAAACGCTCATATCCGGCTAATTTGAATAACTTCTCAAAATATATCGGCAAATGTAAAAAAAAGCGAACGTCCTTCTCCGTAATAATGTGACTACATACATCAGAAATCATTCCCGGAACCTAAAAAAAAGAAACGAGCGTCGAAAAAAAGAAGAGGTTCGATGTCCTTTGATACTTCGCTCTAAGGCCGATTGATTATTTTTCTTTTTTCTTCACGGTACGAGTCTAGCCTAGACGAAATTCTTACCGCAGCTCTTCCCAGGAGCAAGACGAGCAGAAGGACGCCTGCACAAAAAAATTAAAAAATCAGACTCGATATATACGGTGTCCTGTGCGCGTCGTCGTCCTTCGGACTCTTTCGCGCGGTTCAGCGTCCAAATTCAAGGACTCGGGGGTGGGAGACGACGACATAAAGATCGTACGAGCGAGCGGCTGCTTAAAAAAAAAATGTGCTTCCTGTATTATAATCGAGTCCATAACGTACTCGTATAGACCCCTTTTATGAAAATGGCGCGCGTGTCGTTAAACGCGAAAAAGGACATCGGCCGCGAGGACGAGCTCAGAAATTATCGTCTGCTTATTTGATCGATTCCCAGATAATACTTGTTCCGCCTTTCGATTTTGCGCCTCGACGTGTGAGCAATCACTTCGGAGAAGAATCGTAAATGAATCGTGGACCTATGAAGATGCAAAATTTAGAAAAATATACCAACAACTGCAGCAATAAGAGAAAAGAAGCAGCAAGTAGACGCAAATTGAAAGAGGAAAAAAAATGCAAATTCTCTCCGAGTAATACACACAGTGTGCGGGCAGGTGTGTTACACAGACAGCGCCCTTCGACGTTTTGCCTCGGTTTTTGCCGCGGCTTCGTCCTCCCGCAGCACATATATAGTCCCCACCTTCCGAGAGCACGATGAACTCTCGCGGTTCGTCGAACTCGCGTCCGCTGACTCTCCTCCGCGAGGACGCTGAATTCGCGCGTTTTCCCGTCGTCGTAGCCGCTCCGCTTTCTTCTTCGCTCGCGTTTTCCCGCTGCTGCTTTTTCAGTATACAACGCGAGACTCCTTTCTCCGATGACGAGCCGTGGGTGGATGGGTGGGATACGATCCACGTCGCTGGAGTCGAGTGAAAGGAACGGAAGATGCGCGTTTGATTGATCATATATATATGAGGATCGCGCGCGCGCATCGAGAAAGTGATATCGAATTAATGAAAAATTCATCATCCGGCTGCACGAAATTCACGCGCGCTATGCTTACTGTAGAATACGAGAAAGAGAGCCGAACCGAAAGAGAAAGCAAAAGAGCCAAAACGTAAACAATATCGCTTAATAGCCAGCCCAGCTCTCCTCGCGTCTCCCCTCGTATCGCACACACGTGCGCACGAGAATGTCCGTGTGTGTATATACTTGCAGAAGAAGAGCGTATATAGAAGCGGAGCGACAAGAAAAAAAATGCATCGGGAATCCAAGAATACCGAAGAAGAAAAAAGAAGAACACCTCGGAGAGCTCGGTCGAGAAAAAAGATCAGCCTCGTCGGAGAGAAAATAAAGATAACGAGCGACGCACGCACACGTTCGCTATGAAAAAAACCAGTATATATATACACACACGCGCGCGCACATACACATGCGACGAGGAAAGAACGCGGCTCACACACACACACACGAGCAAGCCGAGGTTGGCTCGCGCGTCGACTCGCTCGCTGAGCAGCAGCAGCAGCAGCAGCGCATGGCCTTGGCCGCCGCTGCGGGGTAATTCAGTCAAGGTTTCGGCCGATGAACTTCCTCGGCTGCGACGACGACGTTAGAGGAAGGAGCGAGGGAGTCGGCGGAGAGGGGGTCGCCTCGCCGCTCGACGACCAATCGCCGTGTGCCGAGCGGCTCGGCGATTGGCTGCCGTCGTATGCCTCGGAATCGGCATTGTAGAGCCGCCGCCGCTGCTTGTCAGTGACCTCCAGCATTGAAAATGCGATGAACTCTGTCACCCTCTCTCTCTCTCGTACGCCCCTAACCTTCCCTCTCTCTCTCTCTCTCGCTCGTTCAGTCTGTCATTCTGCTCTGCTCTCTCTCTCTCTCTCTCTGTGTACAGTGGGTAGCCAGGGCGTAGACACTACACGGCAGAGACCAAACTCACAGAGCGCTGCTCTTTCCCCACTCCGCTCTCCCCGCGCGCGCTTGCTTGAGCGCGAGAGAGAGAGAGAGAGAGAGAGAGAGAGAGAGCCAGAGCAGTACACGAGGGAGACCAAGGGCTGCAGTGGCGAGCAAGCGAGCGCCAGGTGAGCAGCAGCACAGACAGACAGACTCTGTCAGAGCTTAGCGAGCCTCCCTCGAGCGCAGACTCACTTTCACTCTCCGCTCGATCCAGTGAGAGAGAGAGAGAGAGAGACACGGTGCACCGAGTGCGTTTTATATATCAACGCGCGCTGGCCACCCTGCTCACTCACTACGCGATCGTCCTTCGTCCAGGAAGGACCGTGCCTTATATCACAACGTATACGATACAGTGCAGTCTTCCTTCGCGCAGTGCTTTTTTTTTGTTCAATCGTAACGTGCGTGCTTTCTACACACAGTGCTTTTTATTATTCGGATTTTTCGAAAACATTGTGCGACAACTTGTATCACCAAAGTGGACAAATGTCAGGGTCAAGCTGCAACCGCAGGAGTGTCAGTGTTGTGTGACAGGTGTTCATGCCGTTATAGAGAATCAAAAAATAATAATCGCGCGTCTCCGTCCGTCGCGATATGATGATCCTGTCACCGGACAGCAGTATGCAGCACTGCCTGCAGGCCCAGCCGGCCTCGGCTATGGCCCAGCCACACTCGCCCGTCATGTCGTCGACGGCACCGCAGTCCAGGCCATCGTCTGTCGGGCCGTTCACTCCCAGGCCCGTTTACTGTCATTATCAGACCAACACCAGTGCGACAGTCAGTCCAACCGGTTCGCCGCCGATCTCGACGAACATGCCCACTATGGACTCGACCGTGTCCTCCGCCAGGCCCGAGCCTGAACTTAATATAGGTATGAGAGGATTTTTCTCCGTATTACAGAGAGAGAGAGAGTGATAGAAACATTCTTTTATAATAGAAACCGCCTTGGCAAAAGAATCGTCTTGATTTACCTATATATATACATACACTTAACGTATGTACCATCGAATCACCACGCTTCCTTATCATATCACCATTATCGTCTAAACCGGAGCTCGATAAGCTCGCTGTGTATCCATCGGCTGACTCGTATAATGTATTAGCCAAAAAAAAAACGGAAAAAGCCCCTCGGTAAAGAATCGCGCGCGGATGAAAGTCCGCGCGGCGATAAAAGTTTTTCCCGCCCGAGAAAGGCGAGATATCGCGCGGTTATCTCTCGCGCGAGTATACATACACATAGCAGCGGCAAGCGAGCCGGCGAGTGAAAGCAGAAAGTTGTAACACACCGCGATGCTGTAACTCTCTCGGCGGCGAGCGCGGAGAAAGTGTTCTTCTTTCTCTCCCTCTATATCTCCCGTCGTCGCGCGCGCACGTGGGAACGGCGCAAGCGCGCTCGTTCTCTCCGTGTGTCCCTACATGTCATTTGTTTTGATTTTTTTGCGGTATGCCGTACATTTGAGCCCGAGAAAAATAGGATTGTGGAGCTGTGTATCGTATCGAACCCCGATTATATATTTATTTATTTTTTCGTCGATGGTCTAATCGAACTTTTTCCTTGCAGAATTCGACGGAACCACGGTTCTCTGCCGCGTCTGCGGCGACAAGGCCTCAGGTTTCCACTACGGCGTTCATTCCTGCGAAGGATGCAAGGTAAGCGGAATTATAAGGAGACTTTGCGCGAAATCCCCTCTCGACTCGTTTCGTCAGCCGAAACCGAATTCCTCGATGAAGGAAAAAGAAGACGTAGAATCGAAACTACGTCGCAGCTGAACAAAGACTGTACGGCGCAAAAGCGCACAAATATAGCACAAAATATGTGCGATATATAATATCTGCTGACGATTCGTCGACAGAGGCTTCGACGCGCGTGGGGGAGAGAGGACAGACCAGTGCCCGCGGAAGGCCAGGAAGTGAATGGAAACTCGAACGTATGCGTGTGTGTGCGTGTATGTGAGCGCGCGAGTAATCTTGGCGCGTGTGTCTCTATATACTCTATAGTATTCGCGAGTTGAAGGCCGGTGTCGCGAAGAAGCTATCGACCGCGAGTGCGGAAACCGAGGAGGGAGTCAAGGCCCTCTCTTCTCGTCGTTAAATTTAAACTCTTTGCGCGCGCGCGCTCTCCCTCTCTCAAGGATTCTATGGCTATACTTACTCGGCTCGAGATCCGGATGCGAAGACTCCGAAGGACTATCGTTTTTAGACTCTGTGCGATGATGCTTTTCCGAAAATCGATACGCGCCCACGAAAAACCACACAAAGACTACGAGGCCGATCTTCTGGTCCACCGCACAGCGACGTGGATAGAATGAGAAAAGAGAGAGAGAAAAAAACGTAGAAGGAGATCCGGACGCTCGAATTACCAGGAAACGCGCGGTCTACATGTGCTGTCCGAGATGGTCACAAAAAAAATAAATAATCCACGTGGATACGTTTTATATACTCGGGCGTATAGAGTAAAAAGAGATCGAGTGGACCGGGCTGAATGGGCGGAGGAAAATATGTGGCGAATTTTCTTAATGGGCCGCTTCCGCGTAAAATCGGAACGCCACAGGTATAGAGAGACGGATGCCTGAGTCCCGGTCGGTTTTCCGGAGCAGCTGCTCTCGGGAAACTCGTGTTTTTTCTCTCTCAATCGACTGCGACGCTCTTAAAACACGGCCAAAATATTTTTAAACAATAACGAGTTCGAGACAGACGCGAAACAAAAAGTCCGTAACGTTCACTCGTTCGCGGGGTTCGTTGCCCGCGTAAGAATCTTTTTTCTCCCCGCGATTCTTGAAAACGCCGCGCATACACTCTCACCGTCTGTCAGAAGTGCATATTACTTTCTCCGGAGCGCGCGCTCACGAATATAATCAAGTCGAAAGTAAAGTAAAATCACTCTTCCAGCTCTCGTTCCTATCGATTAATCAGAGCGATAAACGCGACGGCTTTTTCCGGCAAATTAAGGACCCCGTAACGACGATAAAAAATATAAAAAAAAAATACATCTAGTCCACCTCCGACCTCGAAACGCTCGAGCAAATTTATATAATCGCTTCCTGCCCCGAACAATTCGTGCGTCCCATTACGTAAAAAAAGAACGCGCTCCGAAAAATTTCTATTTCAAACGTGTATACACACAGTAGTGTGTATACACATCGGCAACGAAAGCAGCCGCGGCAGACGCTCACGCACACCGAGAAAGAGAGAGAGGGGGTGGGGGGAGCTCGTCGAAGGCCGCGGCTCGCGCCGAGTCAACGTCCTCGGCTAGCTCCGTCTCTGTCGTCTCGCGGCCCTGGCCAGCAGTTAGTAGAGCTGAGTCGACGTTCTCTGTGTGTGTATGTGTGTGTGTGCGTGTGTGTGTAAAGAGGGGGGAGAGATCGTGTCGCGAAAGTCGCGTTTATACAAGAGGTGGGGAGAAGAGCGCGCTCGCGCGTGTGTGTGTATATATATGCGAGCTCTTCCCCTACCACCGCGAGCAGCAGTTGGGCGAGGACCTCGAGAGAGTGCGCCAGGTGCTTGTGCGGTCGAGAGACGACAGATCGGCAGATCTGCTCCGAACGTCGGAGCGCGAGCATCGGTGATTGATGAGATGAAACTTTTTTTTCCGCTCTTGTTATTTAGAGTTTCCTTTTTTGTTCGCAGCTCGAATGAATTTCGAGTATAGTTTCCAATGAAGCTAACTTATCATCTCGAGGTATACTTTCATTGATGCAGCGGACGAGTTCGTTGACCCCGTCGCATATGCGAATGCACTCTCGGATAATATAGTAAAGTAACGCACTACTGCCAAAAGAATATTCTAGGAAAAAGGAAAAGAGAAAATGTTCTGCCTTATGCGCGCGCGATTATGGGCTCGGAACAACCCGCTGCGCGGGTGGACAAAGGCATTCGGCCGCGCCGCAACAGGTTAGCTGTGGCCCACCGAGAGATGATGTCCCGTAGCCGCAGGTATACACGCAGAAACTCGGCAATAGTAGCTTATATATATACACGAGAAAGTGCACATCTCACGGGGGGGTTTGCTAAACTTTCCTATTCGTCGTCGCTGTCCCATAGTCGTCGAACTGCGTTCGTTGTGGAATAAAACCGCACACGCGAGTATAATTTCTTCAATTAGCCTGGAAAGCAGTCATTAATCACATCCCTCCCCTTGTACGTAGCGACGGGAAAATTCTGTTGTGCCTCGAGGGGAAGACGAGCTCTCGGAGTAGGGGAGCGAACGTGTGCGCCCTTTATCGATTTCACCTGGAATGACCGAGTTTCCATCAGCGCGCGGTGGTTCGTATACACAGACACACAGACACACACAAGTTAGCTGATACACATTCTATTTCCGATGATGAAATTATTCGGGATGTGCATATATACGGGGTTTCGCGCGTTTGTAATAATAGCCCGCTGCTGGCGTCGACGAATTTAGCCGGGAAAATCGGAGGAAGAGAGAGAGAGAGAGATGCTTATATATTTTCCGACCTAGCGGTCTTTGCTCTCTTCTGGAGAGTATAATATAGCAGCGTCGGTATAATATAAGACACACGGGGGAAGAGAACGCGGAAGAGAGTTTTAGTCGCGACGACACGTCGGGTATATATCTTTAAAGCGAAGACTAGGTCGCTCGGTCGCACTACTGTTGCGCACCTATTTCGCGCTCTCCGTGGCTATATACTCATGGTCGAGTCCATACGCGCCGCGAGCGACCCATATTTGGCGAGAGTATCATATAGGTGTGCGCGCGCTAACTTCGACTGCAGTATCACACAGGAATAAATAAAAAAATCGAGAGTTAGATATATCGCTCGAACGTTCCGGAAACCGGGAGTAACGCACTCTCTCCCTCCCTCTCTCTCTCTCCCTCTCGAGGGTTGAATAATACGAGGCGCGCGCGTGCGGGTGCGAAAGGGGTGCATTAACCCTCCGGTCGTCGACCTCGCGACGCTGCTGCGCAGCGCTACTGCAGTTACGTCATGTGCTCGCTCACTCCTCCTATATACACGCTCCCCACCCCGTCGTCACTTTTGATGTCGTAACGAGTCGTGATCTCATTTTCATTTGATTGCGAGTATATAGCATCATCAGAGAGCGCTAGTCGGGTGTATTTCGGGCTGCGCGCACTCTCGGGGTTACTGACCCTTCGAGCGAATCTACTTTGGAATCGGGTCAGCCGCTTATTATTGCGGTAGGTGTTCGCGGAGAAGTAGTTATATATCTGTCTCCCTCTCTCTCTCTCTTTCGCTCTGCGCGGAGCGAGGCCACTCCAGATAACGCACTCCGCTGCTGTATTACATATATACTCTTCGTTTTAGTCGCTGGTGCAGTGGTCTTATCTGTTATATACCGCGCACTGCTCCTCATTTTTTCCCAGCGCGTTCATCTTTTATATATACGGTAAACAATGATCGTCACCCGAAAAAATTCGGGTCACCGTGCCAGGCGCGGCCCGCTTCGCGTCATAATAACGCAGACGAAAAACTCGTCGGCTCGTCCAAAAATATTCCACGCATCGTCCCTCCGTATATACGTCACCGCGCGCGGATGAGAGAACGAATAGGAGTAAGAGAGAAGGAGGAAAAGAGTGCAATTGCCTGCTCTCGCCATTAGCGCCTAGAGGCCGTTCTCGGGCTCAACGTCCTATGCCCGCTCTTTATCTCTCTCTCTCTCTCTCGCTCTCTCTCTATATATATACAGTGTATTATATAGCAGTAGCCTAGCTGCAACTAGGCGCTAGTGCAAAATTCTCTCGGGGTCGCAGCTCGCGCCGGTTAATGCCCCCGAGCAGGCGGCGAGCGTAATGCCGTTGAGCGCATGCGCCTGCGCGTGTGTACGTCACCGTTACTCCGTTTCGTTCTCGCGCCTTCTCTCTCTCTCTGTACCTTCTCTTCGAGTGTATTCCCCTCTCTCAGCATTCACCTTCTCCTCTTCGTCTTTCTCTCTCTCTCCTCCTCCTCCTCCTCCTCCTCTCTGTACTGCACGCGGTCGCGCTCCGGTCGTTGGCCTCGCGAGTCGCGTATATAGTCGTGTAGCTAGCTCGAGCGCGCTCTTTTACACCCCCTCTCTCGCATCGAGAGGCGAGTCTATGCTGCAATTCGCGCGAACGTTGGCCCTAACGCTTCGATATCGGAGACCCAGATCTCGCAGCGCGGATATATATATATACATGTACACATCCACCCCCGCAGGATAATAAGCTCGCAAACTTCGTAGAGTGACCCGCTTCCTTCATCCCGGGGTGCGACGTCCTCGCGCGACCCTTTGCGTGACTTCGTCAATAACAGTCGCGCGATTATATAGTACGAAAGCTCCGGTCTGCTGTATGCGCGTCAGTGGTATATCGTCGCGCTCACCCTCGGCGCGTGGAGGACGGAAAAATCAAAAAGCTCGCTCGCGAGTGCGTATACGTGCGGCGAGGCGCGAACACAGGTGCGGGAGTAGAGCACGTTGACTCTTGAGCCCCGGCTGTGTATACGTGCGATGCAGCAGCCGCGCCGCGCTGGTCGACGACCCCGTCGTGACCCGTTTGGGGGGATGCAGCGCGACGGAGATCGATGCCACCGCCACCACCACCAGCACTACTACCACCCTCCTCTCCCACTGCTCCGTACGTTCTCTCTCTCTCTCTCTCTCTCTCGGGGTTCATCCGGGGGCAGCAACCCCGTCCGGGCGTCGTCCCGGACACGCTCGCGCGTCCAGAACTTTCGGATTTTTATCTATACATATACATGTAGAAAAAGCATGTATATTACCAGTAGCAGCTAGCAGAGCCAGGATACCTCGGCAGAGCTTTATACTCTGTACGAGAGCACCTGCTTTGAAAGCTCGCGCAGGGAGGGCAACGTCCTCGCTCGGCCGAGTGCAGCTGTAAACGCGGGGCGAGACCGTCGCCCGCGAAGGCATTCGATTACGAATTCTAATCCTAAGACTCGAGCCTACCGCGAGCCAATTAGCATTCGATGCAGGCGCTATACTGCTACTCGCGCGCTGCATCGACGTGTCCCATTTCTCTCGCGCAGGACAAAAGAGCAACGATCTAGCGGTGGCAGCAGCAGCAGCAGCATCGTCGTCGTCGTCGTCGTCGTCGCCGTCGTCCTGCAGCGCTCGGAGCTGCAACGGTACACCTCGCTTCTTATACACACACCGACTACTGCTAGGCGAGGTCGCGAGAACGTTCTGGCCTGCTAGCGCTCTTTTATGCGGTGTATACACTTACTCGGTGCATATATATATACATTGCGAAAACTCGAAATACCAAAGTCGTTTTGAAAAGCAAAATTTTTTATTTTCGCGCCAAGTTTGCGACACGCCTGCTTTGTTATAACACCGAGCGTACCTTGTGTATAAATGCGCGGCCCGAAAATTTCGCCGATATAATAATGTACATAACGTAACGATCGCGCGCGAAAAAGGAACTTGCGACACGGACGTGCGAGATCCCCGCGCTCTCTCGCGCTTGCACAATCTCGAATTCCCCAAAGGAACCCGCCGCGTAAGAGTTGCGCAAGCTCATCACAATAACATATCCAAGCGAACAACCCCGACTTCGAAAATCCGCGACAAAGTGTACACACACATACACACACACACACACACGCACACACACATAGAGGACAGAACGGTTACATAACGAGCCTTGCCCCCTACTACTACTGCTACATCTCGCCTGCTGCACGTCGAGGTCGTTGACCGAGCGGTGTATCTCCCCTCCCCTACGTCACCGCGGCGCATCTACCCTCGAGCTTTTTCGGCCGCGAGCGCAGGGGAAGATTCCGAGAATAGTTTTTCCTAGAGCGAAAAAGGAAAAAAGGAACTGCGTCGCGCGCTTTGCCAATATACTCAAATACTCTCTCCGCTCTGCTCTCGTTATAATTATACGCATTCGCGAAAATTCGCGTTCGAAAATCGAAAATTTTCCAGAGCTGCATGCGCCTATCAGATAATACCGTATAATATACAGAGCGAAGCATCGATCACGCTTAAATTTTCGTTAAGCTCGCCTAGCCTATATACGCACACCGATCAATCCACCCTGCCACCCCCGCACAGACCTTCGAAAAAAGGGACACCCCCGATAAACTAACTCTCCCCCTCGCACACACACCACACACACACACACACACACATACATATACACAGAGTACAGCAGTCTCTAATCGCGATGGAAAAGTGGGGGCGAGGACACACGAGCGAGCGAGGAGGGAGAAAAAGAGAGCGAGGCAAAAGAGAGAGACGGCTGCGGCAGTCGTGCGCGCAGGGACTCTCACTTTCACGCGGTGAACTGCGGGTGAACGTCCGGGAATTGGGTCAGAGGGCCCCCACCTCGAGCAGCTAGGCAGCGCGAGGCTGTGTGTGCCGTTGCGCGAGAACGCGCGAGAGAGAAAGAGCTATACGAGGCGTACGTGCTCTCTTTCTCTGTCTCTCCCGCTGCTGCTGCTGCTGCTGCGACCGCCGCAGCCGCGCCAGTCCACACTCAAGCTCCGCAACAAACGGTCGCGCGCATTGTCGCTCCGCTCGCTCGTACACTTGCAGCGAGAAATTTACACGAGTATACAAGTCATTGTTGAGACGAGATATGTGTGATGTAATCGGTGATCGAACGAAGCTACTGTGATTTCGCTCCGATTTGTTTTTTTTTTTCATTTTTAATTCGTGCGGACAGAAAGAGAGAGGGAGAGAGAGAGAGAAGTGCGTATAGAAAGCCCGCGAGATAATTCGAGAGAACAGAGAGACACACACGCACGACGCGAAAAGAAGCGAAAAAAGTTCGATTAGTTTTCCCATGGGGTGCCTGTGCGAATGTGATCTGGCCTGCAGAAGCAGTCCCGCGCTAAGCTCGGGCTCGACTGGTTCGGGCTCGTCCTCCGACAGCGACACTGGCAATCTGACTGACGAGGGCTTCGGCGATTCTGCTTCTTCTCAGGGCTTCTTCAGGCGCAGCATCCAGCAGAAAATCCAGTATCGACCCTGCACCAAGAACCAGCAGTGCAGCATACTCAGAATCAACAGGAACCGCTGCCAGTACTGCCGGCTCAAGAAGTGCATCGCCGTCGGCATGAGTCGCGATGGTGAGTACTCGTTTTTCTTTCCTTTCTATACGTGCACAAGGTAAATTCGATTGAACCCCACCTTGTGTATGTATAAACGGGTACGCGTTTATAATATATACATATATACGAGGCTGATAAAGGACGACGAGAGAAACTTTTTTTTCGGTAAGCGATGCTAACCTCGGCGCCAGCAGAGCGTTGCTCAAGACGCGAGAAAAAGAAGGCTATATATCCGCGCGCGGAGGTCAGAGCGATCTCTGGCCTTTTTTTCTTCTTCGTGGATGGACAGGAGGAGGGGTGAAAAAGAGCGTTTTGGAAATTTGGGTTGTCGGGGCATCGACCGTTTACGCAACTGTATACGACGACTACGGCACTTACATATACGACACGTCTTTCTCTCGCGCGCAAACAGTGTCGCAACTCGCGCGGGCGAAAGTGGCCGCGAGAAAGTATACCGCTCGATCGACGTTTTCGTTTCTTTTCCTCCCCTCCCGCGTATCATGCTCGGCTGCTGAGCCGAGGAGAATCGCGCGCGCGCGAAAATTTCTATGATGATCATCGGTATATTGCTCAACTCTGGCTCGTCCGATAAAACAATTACGCGTGACCCAGTAATCCGCATCGCGACAACAAAAACAACGCCGCCAGAGAAACAGAGTCTAAAAAGCCCCGCCGAAATCCAGAAATGGAGTCTAATAATCGATCCTTTCGCGACTCCGCTCTCCCGTTCCCTCCCGTCTTTCGCGCGTATAACGCCCGCGGGGTCAATAGTCGGTCGTTGCTCGGCTTGCAAGTGGTTCCGTCAGTGGAAAGAGAGTACCGCTACGCGCCGCTACGTCCTCGCACACTTTTCCTCCCCGCTCTCGTTCTCTTTCCCTTCGGTCTTGCCCCCACCCTCGCGTCGTATCCCCCCCGAGCCTCGACTTGCCCCTACTACCTGCTTCTCCCACTCGGCGCGAGAGAGACACCGACGGGTGGCGCCACCACGAGCGGTGGACGGAGACCTCGCGAACCCGCTTGCTCTGGCTGACTATCGCGCGGCCCCTTCTACTTACCGCGCGACGCGACTCATTCGTCCTTCGGACGTCGAGCCGTGAGGAGCTCTCGATCCATGCATGCGATGAGTTACATTTTTTTTATGCTTAGGTGACGATCGATGGAGAGTTGTTTTGTTTGTCACTGCGAAAATCGATGATTTTTATCCTTATTTTAGACGCGTAGATTGAACAATAATTCGCGGGTGAAAGCTCCAGTAGAATCGGACGAGTGTGGTCAGCCGTAGAAGATAAAGTACGCGTGTTAACGGAACAATAGAGTACCCAGCTCTAGCTCGCTTGAAATACATAACACAAGGCAGAAAGATTCTCGCCAAAGTGAAATCCAAACTTTCTCAAGCATCCGCGGCATTATCCAACTTCTTAATCAAATTTCTCCTCGCTCGCGTATTCAGACTTGAACTTTTCCGCGCGCCAACCACCTCTCCACCCACACCGACGCACACGGGCGCGCGCGCGCTCGGATTACAACGCGCGTGTGTGTATACCCCCGCGCGCTACGGCGGCTATCGTCTCAACCAAGTTCAAGGCCAAAGGCTCGGCGCGCGCGGCGCAAAGGCCGCCCGCTCTCACCTCCCCCCCCCCCTAACGTGTGTGCGTGCGCGACGTCCGCGGTGGGGGAAGAGGAGACTTGCCGCCGCGCCGCGGTGGGGGTCGGCTGTTGAACGCTGCTCGCGGTACGTCAGTCAGTCGGCTGTGATGCTGTCTCGCGTGAGCACGCCTCGTACCTGCGCTCCTCGAGTGCCGAGGAGTTATTGAGAGAGAGAGAGAAGAAGATTGCCGCGTGCGCGAGTACACATCGCTTCCAACGTGCACAGCAGAGTCAGTGCGAAAGTTATAAATTGTTGTTCCTTCGTCGACATTGTGCTTCGTCGTCGTTGTCGTGTGTGCCATTATTTTTATTCGTTTATGTGACAAGGAGACGGAAAGAGATAGAAACATCGGCTCATCATTAACTGCGCTGGTGTGCCGGTGTTCGCGAACGAACAGCGGGAGATATTTTCTTCGGCCAGTGCTCGATAAAGTACTTCAACATTTCACCGAAATTTGAAAAACAGCTCATGCCCGCCGTCATGGGGGACGAGCTGCCGATCCTCAAGGGGATCCTCAACGGAGTCGTCAACTACCACAATGCACGTAGGTGTCATCGACCTCCACGCGGCAATGATTTTCCACCCGAGAACCCCCGATTTTCCCCCCGCTCGGAACACGTGCGCGGTATGTGTGCGAGTGTCTGGCTATGACCGACGCTTTCTACTGCGACACTTTCGCTGTGAAAGTCGCCGCGATGCATATGTACAACTCTCACTTTCTCCCGCTCGCGCGTCCTTTATCCGCAACGCGTACTTCTACAAAAAACAAACAAACAAATATATAAAAATGAAAGTGACTTAAAGCGAATTCGCTCTTGTGCTTTTTGTTACAGCGGTGCGATTCGGCCGTGTGCCCAAGCGCGAGAAGGCCAGGATTCTGGCGGCCATGCAGCAGAGCTCGCACAGCCGATCGCAAGAGAAGGCCGTCGCCGCCGAGCTCGAGGACGAGCAGCGTCTGCTCGCCACTGTGGTGCGCGCTCACTTGGACACGTGCGACTTCACCCGCGACAAAGTCGCGCCGGTGCTCGCGCGCGCCCGTGAGACGCCCAACTACACGGCCTGCCCGCCGACTCTGGTGAGTAATCGTTGTTGTTTTTATGGAGAGAAAAAAATGATTTTCCTCGCGAAAAGCGGTGACTATAACCCATGCCTGCTCGATGTTGCAGGCGTGCCCGCTGAACCCGAATCCACAGCCTCTGACCGGCCAACAGGAACTCCTGCAGGACTTCTCGAAGAGGTTCTCGCCGGCGATCCGCGGCGTCGTCGAGTTCGCCAAGCGAATCCCCGGCTTCAGCCTGCTGGCCCAGGACGACCAGGTGACCCTCCTCAAAGCCGGAGTCTTCGAGGTCCTCCTCGTGCGTCTGGCCTGCATGTTCGACGCCCAGACCAACAGCATGATCTGCCTGAACGGCCAGGTGCTGAAGCGCGAGTCCATTCACAACAGCAGCAACGCCCGCTTCCTCATGGACTCGATGTTCGACTTTGCCGAGCGCGTCAACTCGCTCCGGCTATCGGACGCCGAGCTCGGGCTCTTCTGCTCGGTCGTCGTGATCGCCGCCGACAGGCCCGGACTCCGCAACACCGAGCTCGTCGAGCGCATGCACAACAAGCTCCGCAGCGCCCTTCAGACCGTCCTCGCCCAGAACCATCCCCAGCACCCGGACATTCTGCGCGAGCTCCTCAAGAAGATCCCCGATCTCAGGACACTCAACACGCTCCACTCGGAGAAGCTCCTCGCGTTCAAGATGACCGAGCAGCAGCAGCAGCTCCAAGCTCAGCAGCAGGCCCAACAGCAGGCCCAACAGCAGCAGCAGCAGCACTGGCCCATGGACTGCGACGAGCCCGTCGGCTCCTGGGGATCGGCCTCGGACGTCGCCCTCGACGAGGCCGTCAAGAGCCCACTAGGCAGCGTATCGAGCACCGAGAGCACCTGCAGCGGCGAAGTCGCCAGTCTGACCGAGTACCAGCAGCACGTCGTCGCGAGCGGACACCACGCGTCGAGCGCACCCCTGCTCGCGGCAACCCTCGCCGGTGGGCTCTGCCCCCACCGCAGAAGAGCGAATTCGGGCAGCACGAGCTCCGGCGACGACGAGCTCCACCGCGCCAGCCTGGCCAAGACGCCCCAGCCGCCCCAGTGCCCGCGCTTCCGCAAGCTCGACTCGCCGAGCGACAGCGGCATCGAGTCCGGCACCGAGAAGCCCGACAAGCCCGCGAGCAGCAGCAGCACGAGCAGCGCGCCCACCAGCGTCTGCTCGAGCCCCAGGTCCGCCGAGGACAAGGAGGTCGAAGACATGCCGGTGCTCAAGCGCGTGCTCCAGGCGCCCCCGCTCTACGACACCAACTCCCTCATGGACGAGGCGTACAAACCCCACAAGAAGTTCCGCGCGCTCCGACAGAAGGACAGCGCCGAGGCCGAGCCCGCCGTCGTCAGCGTACAGTACAGCCAGTCCCAGCTCCACCTGCATCTCACCTCGCCCCCGGCCAGGAGCCCGGTCCAGCCGCAGCAGCAGCAGCAGCAGCAACAGCAGCAGCAGCAACAACAACAGCAACAGCAACAGCAGCAGCCGAGTCAGCCGCAGCAATCGACGCTGCAGTCGGCTCTGCAGAGCCAGTGCCCGCAAACGGCCAGCCTACTGAGCAGCACGCACTCGACGCTCGCCAAGAGCCTGATGGAGAGCCCGCGAATGACGGCCGAACAACTCAAGCGCACCGACATCATCCACAACTACATCATGCGCGGCGAGACCAGCCTCTCGCCGAGGTCCTCGCCCGCTTCGGCCTGTTCGCCCTCCCCTGCTGAACAATGCGCGTCCACCACAACCATAACCGCCCGTTCGTCGCCCATCCATCAGCAGCAGCAGCAGCAGCAGCAGCAGCAACAGCATCATCAGGGTCTCTTGCAGTGCGCCTCGCAATCGAGCTACTCGCAGCAGAGGTGGCCGACGTCCGTCATCACGACGACGACGGGGGCGAGACAACAGCAACAGCAGCAGCAACAACAGCAGCAGCAGCACCACCACCACCAGCAGCAGTCTTCCCCGGACTACCTGGCGGCCTCGCCCTCGAGCTCGCCGAGGTACCTCTCGGCCGCGGCGACGAGTAGCACGAGCACGAGTCCCAGGCCAACCTCGAGCGGCAGCGCTCACCTCGTGCTCCCCAGCAACATGGTCGAGCTGCAGGTCGACATCGCCGACAGTCAGCAGCCCCTCAATCTCTCGAAGAAGTCGCCGTCCCCCTCGCCCAGGCCGCTCATGAGCCAGGGCTCCACGTGCAAGGCCCTCTCGCTCGAGGCGTAGTGCCGTAATCGTCTTGATCGTTCAAGAGATCGTACCCACCTAGAAGAGGCCGTCGTCGGCGGCAGCTCGCCGGCCCTCCGCCTGCAGCCTCGCGACGAGCGCCGATTCCAAATTCCGTGCGGGACGCGCTGAGGGGGCGGCTGGGGGCCCGCGCGCGACTGCAGCCGCCGTGGATAAACACAAACAAACAAACAAACACACCTATATCTATATATATCTCTCTCTATATATATATATGATTAAAGTGCCAGGACGCTTTGAGCGCGTTATACAAACCAAATAATTTATTATTTAAACGGAAGAGGAGGAGCTGCTACTTCGACGAGAGGGGCGAGGTGAGCGGATGAGAGAAGAGATGGGCGCCCTCGTGTCACCGCCGAGCCGATCGAAAGAGAGCGGTCGTTGTAAACGACCGCTTTGCGGCAGAAGCTGAAGAATTCACACCTCGGCGGTACATAGGACGGGATGTATCAGTGCAAAATTTTAAACGTACACGCGTTGTTGTGTACGTTGTTGTTGTCGGACGCTATCGCGATGTTAAAAGTGCCGACGTGACGAAAAGGGTGCCGTGATCGCGGATCTTTTTCCATACCTTTGGAGGAAGATGAAGAAAATGAAAAATTATAATAACGAGCCCATCCATCCATCCAACCTACTACTACTATTACTATTACTACTACTACCACCAACACCACCACCACCACCACCAACACCACCACCACCACCCCCATCTCAGATCCGATCGATCGTCGTTCGAAGGAGTGGAAGAAGAGGAGGCTCAAGATAGAAAGAGAGAAATCTACATGGCTCTCGAACAGCAGCCTCCGCATCGAAGGAAGAAGAAGAGAGTAATGAATTTTAAGCGTTACTGAAAAAAAATAAAAAGGTTAATAATCTATTACATGTGATAATCATGGAAATCGCGCATCCTGTACAGTCTCCACCTCATTCATCGATCATCTACTCTACTATAATTATTGAATTTTATGCAAGTAATTATTATTATTGTAATATCTCCTAAGGCATAGTGTATAATCGTATAAAGAAAAATGATTATATCATCTTGCATGTGCGGTACGTATGCGGTAAGAAAACAAATATTTCTCAGTGTGCCTGCGTCAATGACCGAGTGACCGAGAGCGCGTGTATATATCAAGTGTGAATCGAGTTAAATATATATATTATATATATATAGTATAATCGGAAGAAAAGTCCGAGGCTATATTGACGAGTGCGAAAATTATTAATGAACCCAAAGGGTTCCTGCGTGCGGTTATATGCGAGAGCGCAAGTGAGTGTGTCGGGGCAATCGGACAAACACAGCAGCGTTTTGTTGAGAGAAGCAAAAAATAAAAAAACTATTCAAAATTCGCGACATGAAGTTTTGTCAAATGAGACTGAACGGCCCACCGCGGCGGCCCCTTCTTTCCCTTATTACCCTAAACACGCCCACACTTGCACCACCTACTACTACTACTACTATTCCTTCACCACCTCCCCTCCCCATTCCCCCACCCTGTGCATCCTCTCTACTCACCCTAGCTGAAGACACACACGAAACCGAATTCGCGAAGACAAAATATGATGATTTACGTGAACCACATTCGACTCAATCTGTATAATATGATCGTAAGCGGAGAAAAACTAATATGAGAGGGAGAGAAAAAAACCCAAGCAAAGTGTCTACAAAAAATAGCTCATTAGGAATCTTCGTAGACGTAAATGTTAAACAATACACGGAGTATAATTATGTGTCGTGCGTATGCATGCATGTGCGAGAAGGGCAGAGCAGATGAGGAAGTTATATAAAGACGCGTGAGGAGTTTACTTGTAAATAGTAGTCTCGATAAGGCTAGGTCTTACAAAAAAATAAGAAAAAAAAATTACAAACCTTAGGCGCGTGACTTTTTGCGAGGCGACGACGATGACGACGACGCCGACAAAAATAACTGTCCTGTCATTCAACTCCTCGAAGAACCCGGCGCTCTCTCTCTCCTTTCTGTGTAGCTCTCCTTTGCTGCTGTCCGCTCAGAAGTGAAACGAGAGACCATCATCATTGTGCAGTTTTTCTTAGCCAAATGTAATAATTATGCTCTCCTTTCTTTCTGTAACGATTCTTTCCCAAAGTCGAAGAGAACGAGTACATGCACACGCACACGCTCATCACGCAAATTAATAGGACTCTGTTTCCTCGAAAGCCCAGAGAAGAAAAAAAAGCAGATAAAACTTGTATCCCACCCCCTCGAACGCTAATGTACTATTTGCTCCTCGATGTATTTATTGTACTTGGAGTCATTCCTGTGTATATCCCTAAAGGTTTGAAGTTAATTAAAAGAAGCGCGAAGACGCGATCATTGTAAAACGAGAGTGAGAGAGCGAGAGTGTGAGAATTGTAACGAGTATGAGAAGCGAAGCCTAGAAACCTGTGCATTATTATATAAAGTGTCCCCCTTTGTACCTTTCGAAAGAAAAGAAATAAATCCTGTGTTTCTCGTAATCCGAAAAAACAACGCCTCTATTGCTCTTTTCATTATATTACCCCACTCATAACAGACACACACATGCCTGTCCTTTCCCGCTGATCCACGATGATTCTCCCGTTGTTTATCCCCCCTTGTTCCCTTTGCAGTATACCCAAGCCTGTGCAGGAAACTAGCGTTGATAAATCGTCGTATACTGTTATGCATAAACTACACATAATAATTATTATAGTAAACGATACATAAAGTATGATATATTTCTCTATCCATTAAGGAGGAAGACTACAAAATACAGATGAAAGAAAAAAAATGAATGCGCGCAAGCGTAAACTTACACGCATACACATATTACACACACACACACACACATATACACACACTTGGAGTATAAATGACAAAAAAGAGTTGATAAGAATTATAAGAAAAAAATACACAACCACGATGGTAAATGAGAGGAAAAAAAATATTACATGCATACATAAACATTGTAAACAATTTTGAAAACACGTACAATTGTTGTTTTCTTGGCGAAGAATGAGAGGCAAAAGTAAAATGAAAACGAGGTATACTCCACGCAATTATACAAAGCAGCCCCGCATATTGCCCAGTGAGCACGTCATTTTGTACGCTTGGGAGTTGTGAGGTCGTCTGAATAAATATGTCTGGTGAATTATAAATCAATTTTCTATTTATTGAACATTATTACATCCTCCTACCCTTTCCTTCCTATATAATGCGATACATTGAAAAGTACATGAAAAAAAAAAATTACGTATAGAATGAGCTTGCAAAGCATTTGAGAAATATTCAGTTTTTATTTTCGATACAAAATTAACGTAACAGCTTAATTTTCTTGTTTTTCAAATTTAAAACGTATTCGATGAAAAAAAAAACTTTATCAAGTTCAACACCGTATAATATCTACGTGGAAACCAACATACTGAAGGAGAGCGACGACGGCTGCAAGATGCTGAACGGCCTCAAACATCGTTAAGCTTCAATCTTCATCTTCCCCCTAGAAATTTACCTAACTGCGGTATTGACTTCTTCTGCTGAGATCTGATGAGTAACGGCATATTATACAGTCACTGCAAAGATTGGCCGCATAAACAAACATCATCTCTCGGTATCAAAGTCCACCGAGTTCGCAAAATCCCAGCTACACAGCGGAGCGCGATGAAAGCCATATTAATCGCTTCTCTTCCTCTTCCAAAATACAATATTTTTTTCCCGTCGACTCTTAAAAAATGCCGAAGATAAGCCGGTATAGCATTAGCCGGCCAATAATCCTTGAATGTTATAATAACGCGCGCGTTATCGGACTATTTGCATCATACTTCCCGGATTTCGTTATCTCCGGTCCTTGGATTAGCCGAGCTTTAGTGCTGACCGTGAACCGCCTTCTATACATAACGGCCAGTGTAATTGGAGCTTTGTAGTATATCTGAGATAACTTTTTGAAAAAAAAAGATCGAGCGGCGCTAGCGCTGTACATATTTCCGTTTGTTATTTTCCTTCTTATCGCGAGATGCCCGTGTCGGTATTGAAAAATACGAATAAAATCACTCGATTGATAAATCCGTCGCCTAACGAATACAAAACAAAGCTCTCACAGCGTTAGAATTCGTCAGACTTGAAGAATTATACGCACAGCGCAGAACCGCCCACCCGCACGCGCCTGACCCGTTATTGTATATATATAGGTATTTCGCGTAAACACGAGGAGCAGAAACCGGCTGCCTCGTGGCGACAGGTGGGCGGCGTTGCCCCTCGCGACCAACAACCCCCATGACTTTCCTCGCGGTGCGCGTGCATCCGTACCGCGTGAACTCTGAACTTGAACTGTTATTGGAGGCGATAATATATTCGAGTGCAACACGTGCCACTGAATTTTCTCTACGCTCCTCTATGGATATGTTTTTTTTGTTCGATGTGATTTTTCGCGGTTCGCGAATGTAGAAAGAAACGACTTCAGATTCGAGGGGATTTCATTGTTTTGCCGACACGTGGACTGCGTATCAACTGCGGGATACATATACCCCGATTCAGCTATGTGGATCGAACGAAAGGCTCGATGGATATTTGAACTTTGTGTGCACCTGCGGAGAAATAAAACTGCTGCTGTTTGCTCAGTATGTATGCATGCCAAAGAGCGTTTTTATGATTTTCGTGGAAAACTCAGTGCCACGTGGCGAATTTAATCGCCAAGTTGGTAAATATCGGCCGCTATATACGACCGTTATATGTATATATATCATTGTTCTATATCGATCGATTTATTTCACTTCGTTCGCACGTCGACATTACAGCGGAAAGACGCAGTCGATGAAAGATACGATAAACTTAAGGTTCACACCGATCAGCAGCAGCTTATTTACCGAAATCGATACCCTCGCGCTGCCTTATCGCGCTATATATATCCCCTTAATTAATCGCCGACGTCGAGCCAACGCACGTCTCGTTCCCTCCATACGAAGTCAATGAATCGCGACAGGTGTCGATACACCCGAGAACAATCAACTCTCCTCTCTCCCTCTCTCCTATACTGTGTGTGTGTGTGTGTGTCTATATATATATATATATATATAACAAGCGCAAATCAGAGCAGCTAGATTAGATTAGGTCCTCCAGCGAAAAAGACAAATTACCTCCGAGGCTCTCTCTCTCTCTCTCTATACATATATCTCTCGTTCAGTTTGCGGCGCTTTTTTTCTCGAGGATAACGGTGCAGCCGCGGGCAACGACTATATATATATATATATATATATATATATATACAAGTTTGCGCTGTGACGCTGCGCCGAGAGAGAGAGAGAGAGAGAGAGAGAGAGAGAGAGAGAGAGAGAGAGAGAGAGAGAGGAGAGTGATAAACGAGCGGATAATAATTGGAGGGAATCGTTCGCGCGCAGAAGCGGTTTTATGAATGGAGAGAGAGAGGAGTGCAGTGACTCGCGCAAGTGTCTATTAATACGCGAGGAGATGTAAATAATAATATGCGAGCCGTGTGTTTTGCGTGATTTACTGGGAGCATAATTGAAAATTTCTCTCGCAGTGTAAGAGAGATCGCCGCGAGACGATTTTCACATCTCTGATGGATGGGCTTTTAATGCTATCGACGGACTCCGTGGTTAGGATGCAGTGTCTGGATTACACGGCAGCTAACTTAATTTCGCGTATAGATTTGTTTTCCTATACAATTTCCATTATTTTACGTACCTATAGAGCTGAAGAAGCTGAGTACGATCACGCGTTGATGTGCGCATCGATAATACGCGCGGGTATCGAATAAGGCACACCTACGCAACTTTCATACTTTTGCCTATAAATAAAGACATACGAGAAAATCCGTAGCAGCAGGTTCTTGAGATACGGAAAAATCGATTCGCCGGCGACACTTATACGCAGATCCGGAGTTATATATACGCTTTCGTATTATTCTTCTTTATATTCTCCCGTATCGCGAGTATGCGGGAGAAAAGTCACTCGAAAATCAATCGAGCCTGCGGGAAAGAAATACAAGTTCTCACCCGTCTTGTTCCTTTTGGTTTTACCTTTATTACATACTCGACATCTGCCTTAGAACGTCTTCGACAGAGACGTCCCGAGGTCGAGTGCGGCGTCGACAACCCTTTATTCTGTTCGTAGCTATGGCCCCTTCTCTTCCGTCCTCGCAATCGTTTAATTCTCATTCGTTTATCCAAATATCACACGTAACGCAAAAATAATGCTCGAATGAATGATTCGCGAACTCCGCGCTTACCCCATTACACGCACAGCCCTGATCTTCCGTCGAGAGAATCCGCGTCCTTCGGCATATCCGGCGACCTAGAAAATATCAAAATTGGCTCTCGCGCACAAAAGAGCCTCGAGTAACTCCTCTTGTAATATACAATACACACACCCCATACACACTCGTACACTTACACGTCATCATCACCAGCAGCAGCAGCCGCCGCATATAAGACGCGGACGGCGCGTCGTGTCCCTGATATCGAGGAGAGCTTACACATACACTCGGCTCTCGCATTCCCAGACTGGACCCGCGCGCAGTCCCTTTCGTCTTCTTCTTTTCTTCTGCGAACGTTCGTCCCTCCTCCTCATTATTCTCCGCTATATACTCCTTCTCTCTTTCTTCTCTCGTCATAACGTGCTGTGCCGACGACTTAGGAGACGCTCTCGCGTTCAAGGTTGGACAGCGAGGTCGCAGACACATCCGACACCACCCCCTCCCCCTGCTCGGCCGTTTTTCTTTCGCTTATTGGGAGCTGCGAGTGTATTACGGGATTTTTTTCTTCATTTCGCACATGTATATTATTGCACGTATTGGTTTATGTGTAGTTATGTGTGTATGTGTCCGAGAGGTCGAGATAGAGAGATATGTGCAATTAGTGCAAACAAAACGCGAGGTTGTTTCTGGCGAGCGGTGCAGTAATGAGACATTAATGCGGAGGAGAAAAAGAAAAGCGAAAGCAGAGAGTTGAAGGTCGGCTGGTCAGCGAAATATAAATATATATATATATATATATATATATTATACGGATATGAGAGAAAGAAACGAGTCGGTTATTCGACGGAAATAACTGCGGAAGAATTTTGTTAATGTATCACTGTCATTATTTTTCAGTGTATAGAAATATTGACTAATATTCCCGGAAAGAAAATATACGTACAAACATCTAAAGATTCAGCTGAAGTAAAATTAAAAAACAAAAATGAATGTAAAAAAGTAAACTCATCCAGATCTCTATACGAAAAAGGGATAATGGCAATGGCGCCGGGGCCATTGAGCTCGACAGCCAAGATTCTTCAATGAAACTCTACCTACGTTATTACTCTCGCGCGCGCTTATATAGTCGTAAGTCTTCTCGTATTCTCATTCTATTTTTTTTTCTTCGCTCGATCTCGTTACAGTATACTTTTACTTCTGGATCTCTTATCTTATCGGTACGCAGAGTATGTGTGTGCAGTGCGACGATTTGCACACGGTTTGTCCTTCGACAGAGAGAACAATGGAAGCTCTCTCTCTCTCTCTCTCTCTCTCTCTCTCTCTCTCTCTCTCTCTCTCTCTCTCTCGGCCCTTGAACTGTACGTAGAGTTTTTTCGATTTCCATTCTTTGTTGTTAACGCATTGAGTCGTCCTACCGATTCATCGTACTAATACAGAAATAATTATTCCGAATTTTGAAAAAGAGGGAGGGACAGATCTCATCTCTTTCTCTCATCGCAATGTCAAAGCTATAGCGCGTCGTCGAATCCGCTGCTCGGTCCGTGTATTATATATACGTTTCTCGTCACGTCCTCGGGACCTGTTAACGGAGAGCGCGATCGGCACGCGCCGCCGCCTTTTACTTGCTAATATCCAAGGACGAGCGATGAGGTCCTGCTTCGCTTCCGCGACGCGACTCGTCCTTTGTCTTCTCTCTGGCTACTCTCCCGCGTCATATTTTCTTTTAGCGGTACATATATTATAACGAGATCGTTTCGCGTGAAAAAAGCTCATGACTTATTTATACGCATATTTTCGGATTTTAACGACATGCGCACACATGATTCCATATAGAATTTTTGTTTTGCTCTCTCTCTCTCTCTCTCTCTCTCTCTCTCTCTCTCTCTCACACGCGTCGATTGTTTTTCGAGATGCACACACCTGACTTCGATCGGCCTTCAAACGTTCCGTTTTTACACCCGACAAATTAACTCCTCTCCCTCGCTTGATAAGCGTATATACACACATCCTCGGGTGCAAATGACAGAGCGGTTTGCCTGGCGCAAGGTCAACCGGGTTGCAGCGGCAGAAACCGATGGATATAATAGAGAGAGAGAGAGAGAGAGAGCCGACAGCCAAGGTCGCGGCGTCCGGATTTACCGTTGCTCGCAGTGCGTTGACTCAGGCAGGTGTGCAACACTATAACAGCCGCGAGCGAACATATATCTATATACCATGTGGAAAGGGGGGGGGGGGGGGAGTCTGGTGTTGAGTGATCCGCAGGGATTAGACCTCGAGCAGATTTTGCATTCGCGTGCGTGCGACGCACGAGAGGATTGACAGAGATTCTGCGTTTGTTGGGACATCGGATTGATTGAAATCGAGATTTCACTGTTATCGCCATGAATAGATGTCTAAATTGTTTCTTCTTTGTTTTGCTCTATTGCGAGAAAAATATTGAAAATGTTCGATTTGAGTTTGATCCAATATCGCGCAGAGGTAATGCCGTATGCGATATATTATACACGATCGTCCACAGCGAATTCGCAAAAGTTCCACTGCGCAGAGTATATATACATATTAGCCAAGGATATGCCAGACGTATCACTACCACGACTACATTAAACCCATACACACACACACACACACACACATACAACAGGACGTTCGGCAATCGGCGCGTCTGCCGGCCTGTTAATCCACGCTAATTCCCAGACGACGGACCCCACCTATATATATATATATACATATATACTACCGTCTCTAATGACAGTGAAACGGTCAGAGCTGCCGACTATACTCTCTTTTTCTCTCTCTCTCTCTCTCTCTCTTCCGTCGTTCGTCGAGCCGTAAAAAAAAGTATACCGAGTATATAGCCAAGGACTGCGGAGGTGTCTGATGCGCGAATATGCTTAGCGATCGCGACAGACTTATGCTTCTTTTTTCGAGGGTCAGCTGGATTTAGTTTTGAGTTTCAGGAAGGATCGGAGCTTCCGACGAAATTTGTATAGTTGTCAATTAACCCTGGCGTATATATATTAGGTACGGCTATAACAGGATGAGTTATGGATCTGGACTGTTTTATTGATCGTCATAGTCGGATTATTAGGCGGGTAAATCTTTATAAGCTCGATTTCAGGACTAATTTTGAAATCTATTCGCTCAAGACGTGAGAAGAATAAAACGTTGAAAATAATCATGTCCGACCGCCTTATAATCAGACCAATGACATACGTACCAGCAGTGAAAACAAGATACTCCGCATCGGATAACTCTCGAGAGCCATAAGGCAGATGGAGAAGCTCGTAAAGCGCGACGACGAATTAAAACGAGATCGCGCGAGGAGTCAACCCTTGTGACTGTATAGATATATACACATGGAACAATGGCCTATAAACGAGGCGGTGAAAACGCCAAGGTCGCCGTCGGCCAATTTATCGTCCCATAACATTGTTGACTATACCGCCGCTCCTTTTTTTTGCAAACGCCTTCCTATATGCTAATTTTCGAGAAAGTCGAGAAAGGTGCGCGCAGCAATAACAGATAATTTAATAGCTTTATGTCTATACATATATATCCTATCATCCTCGGCTGTCTATTGATTGACTTACCAGTCGGTGTTGTCTCCTGTACAGCTAAGGCTGAAGGATATATCAGTATATATAGTGCGTGGGCGACGCGAAAATATCGTCGGGCAGAGGAGAGCGATGTGACGAACGCGGAAGGGCGGATCCGAGTCGGCTAATTTTTCGTGTGAGGCATGCGAACGACCTCGGATTACGCGAGGAGAGAAAGAGGATCCTAATTCATTAAATTGTATTTTTTCCTAGAATATCGAAGACAAGAGTGGACTTGTTTTCAAACGTGTACGTCTAAAAAATCTGAGTCATATATTATTCTCTCTCTCTCTCGAGAGAGAGAAAAACCTGGGAATACCGGCACTTTCATCGATTACATAGGTATAAAGAGTATATAGACTAAACTCTCCCTTCAGTTTGCGTAATCGAGTGCTCCGTTCGCGCGCGTGGCTGTCAGCTAGGCTGTTCTCCTTCTCAATCTCTCGAGCCCTTTTCGGCGACGACCTCCGCACCCTAAGGTCCTGTTTCTTTTTTTTCTCTCTCTCTCTCTCACTCTCTCGCTACACGTGGCAAGGTCGCGACCTCGGAGAAGAACACCCGAATTTTCGCTCTCCCCTCGCATATGTATTATACTTATAATACATACGCGACAGAGATTTCGAGACTGTGTTTGTATTGTATTTTTCGGCCATGAAGCCGGTCGACGCTTTCGCCAAGTGTTATAATACGCTAAGCGACGAGTAATTTGATTGCAGAATCAATTTTCAAGAGATGAATACAACAAACTTAATTTATTTCTTTACCGAACAGTAGACTAGTTTTACTGAACGGAAATGCGATGTAAATAAGAAGAAAGCAATATTCCCAATGAATCGCTCATAAATCGCTGGGAAGATTACGCGAGCCACGCCGGAAATCAGGAGCGAGAGAAATACATTTTCCCAAACCGACCGCCGCTCACTCATCCTTGAACCATCAGCAGCAGCCGAACCGACACAAAAAATAAGTATATAGCATGTGAGTAAGAGAGAAGAACAAAGCTAAAGTGAGACAGAGACAGAAAGTGTATACGATATTGAAAGTATATACACGAGGCCAAAGGGAGAGAGCCGAGGGTTTCCTACCCCAACGCGAGAGAATTTACGAGCACCGCGACCTTTCTGTATATATATATACCGCGCTCGCGTGGGCGAATCTTTTTCTCGGATACAGTCCTCCGCGGTGTATGTAGCCCTGTCGTCCCTTTTTTTTTATTTTTCTCCGCGCGCGATTTAGAGCCACCACGGCTCGTGTAAGATCTTGGGGCTGATTTTTGAAAGTCAACGGAGGAGCATCATTTCGCTGTGTTAGTCTCTTCTCGTTATCGAGTATAACATAACAATATGCACCGTAATCATACGCTATCCCTGATATATATTACAAAAGGGGTCTTACCCCATCGCACTGTTACTACTTACCCACGACCGAACTCCTCACGAATGACCGTCGCAGCAGAACTAATTTAATAATAGGTAGCCCAAAACTCGAAGGCCTTGGCAAACTAACCCAAATTCCGAAAAGCTACGCACACAATTCTCGCCCTCGCAGCACGCAATACATGGCGCGCATCTGTATATATACGCATCACCAGCCCTTTATATAGATGCGAAGGTCACGCCGGCGGTAGATCCAGTGCGTGGATGTATATAGACGCACATATCAGCCGAATAAGAAACGTGGCGGTCGAGAGATGAGAAAAAAGCCCATCGACAAGGTTACCGCGCGCACGCTCGCATTGTCAATTCACCCTCTTTTTTTCGGGGGTTATTAAGGCCCCTAGACTCGACTCTCTCCCCCCTCATCGAGCTGCTCCCAATATCTGCGACCTCGAGAACTCACGCACGCATATAGCGCTACGTATACGTATATACATTATGTACTGGATATATTTACGTTCGTTTTATAGAGATTAGCATTTTCGCTGTTTTTCGATTATGAAGTAGTGCGTAGTGCGGTTGATAATACGCGTGCTTTATTTACGTAGTTGTTTTTCACTTACGAATTCCTCTGCGCTCTCTGTCATTTCGTGCGTAATGTTCTATCAGTAATTGTACAACAAACTCATAATAAACGCGTCTTCTTTGCTTTTCCGTATAGGAAACAACTATATTACATATAGACTTTTTTCCGTATGATTTATCGTACTGTGGCTAAAAAAATATCCCATACAGCTACTTAAACCCCCGTGACAGATTCCGAGGACACAAGTATACATAGCGGTATATAAAAAAAAATCGTGAAAAAAGACACGCGAAGATAATCCAAAGCAACGTACACGTGCCCAGCACAAAATAAGTCCTCGCGTTGGTCAGAAGAGGTCGATTTTTCCGATGAGCTGTATACCTCGATCTTAACACTCGAGAATCGAGGGGAAATCCGTAGGAGAGTTTCCTACTTCCGCGTTTCTCATGAGCCCAGACTCACATAAACGTGTGTATGCGTGACCTTCGCCGGGTCCCGTTGACGTATACACGCACGAATAAGTTTCGTGTTTTTCGCGCAACCGCAGTATAGAGTAATCGTGACGCGTGTTTGCGCCGGTTTTTGTGCTCGTGAGGAAGAGATAGAGAGAGAGAGGGAGAGAAAGAGAGGCAAGCTGGAAGGACGGCAATCGGAATTAATGTCGACTCCTGTCCGGCGCTTCTTTTGTTCTTGTTGAGCCGCTGGATCGTCTTGAATTAGACGCGTGTGTATTATACGAGCTCCTTTATCGCGAGATAGAGCGTGAAATTTATGGTGATTTTCGGCCTTGAATCGAATAGTGTGTAAGATTGTAAAAATATCCGTGATGTCCACGACTGCGATGAGGCGATAAAACGTTCGCGATTATATACGGCAGAAGGCGCAGTAAAAATTAATAAAATCTTATAGGCAAATATAGAGACTTTCGGATATATATAGCAGATGCGCGTATACCATACTCCCACGGGTGTTCGAAAGCTCTCGATAAAGGCCCTCGTCGGGCAATATAACGATTATTACCGGCACGCGCTAACCCAATCTACACAGAAGGGAGCGTTTTGGAAGCAGGTATATGGCCACGTGTTTTCTCTCGCAAACTTTGTACGCGGTGCGAACCGATAAGATTAATGACGTTCGAGGACGTCGCGGACTAGTGCGTGGTGGCTACATATATACACGTGCGCGCGCACTTCGAGGATAAAGCTCGGGAGAGGGTAACTTCCTTCCGCGTTTCGGTAGTAGCTTCCTTCTTTTCTTTTTGCCTCTTTATACGGGGGTGACCATTCGAGGGTTGCCTGGGCTCTTTATCTTTTCTACGGAATCCTTCGGGATATTTCCGATTCTGCGGGGTTGTGTATACGTAAGGACGAAGACTCGTCGTTGGTTGGAAAGTTTTGAGGGTCTGCTTTTGATGGATCGTATATATGATACGTGTATATATATGAGCGAGATTATAGCATATTCGTGTACAGATGGCTGAAGAAAGGACGACATTATATATATTTTTTCATTACAGAAATAACTTTGGGGAGACACGCAATATACGCTCAACACGTCTGTCCGTCTGCAGAAAGCAACGATCCACATCCGCGTATATATATATACGCATATCTCCGCGTCACGCATCGACAAGGACGTTCTGGGCCAGTTCACCATTAATTCTCATTGTCGCCTAACGCGCAGCTTATTCTCTTCCTGCACTGTTATAATACATTACATATACACACACATACATATATATATATATATGCGCACAATAAAAGACGCCTATAACGTAACCTTCGCTCGCTCCGCGCCTTCCTAATAATTGACGATCGCCAATTATTCCGGAGGACTGTGTGCGGACGCGACGCGCACGAGAGTTTCACGCGGCTGCCTTGGAATTCGCGCAAAGTGTCATTGGCATTAGAGGTTGAGCGGAGGTCGCTCTCGCACGTGTGGATTATGCGTAACGCGTGTATGTCTATACTGCGTGTACTTTGTTGCCGACCGATACGCGCTTGTTCCGGGTATGAAAGGGTTATGTCCGAACGGAGATTTTAACGAGTTCTATAATTTTCATAAGCCGTAAAATGAATCTCTGCAAACTTTTTCAAAAGCCGCAATTACAATATGTGCATCGGCGAGCATCACAGAAATTCTCGTAAAGTCTACGACCTCAGTGGTACAGAGATACCAAACACGGTGTGAATCCCTCTTAACGAGCACACGTATAATACACGCACGCGATGCGCACGAGCGCCGCGACAGTGCCGTTTTTTCCCGCAGGCTTACGCTGCCGCGGCTGCCAACTATACCTCCCCGAGACTTTTCCGCGTTGCTGTCTTTTTTTACCCACAATGGATCACGTGGATGATTCACTCGAAGTGTTTAAACGAGCGGTACCTTTTAAGAGAAATTATTGCATTGTAAAAGCGGCTTTTACGACTCGGACACGTCCAGATGTTTATACATATAATATATACATACGTGCATACGTCGCGGCTAAAGTGTCATGACTTTATAGAGCTAATAAAGAAACGGGACGCGTAGTGTGTGGTGTCAGTGCAGCGTATAGTACGTAAACGTATATAGTTTCGAATGACACATTCCTCAAGTTTTTGTCCTCGCAATCGGCCGACACGTGTAGAATTTTCGTGCACCAACCGCGGACCATCAAACACGATTGATTCTTCTTTTTCTTTCCTGTTGTGCAATTTCATGTTTGAACCGGCTGTAAAAGTCGCGCAATGAATTCTGCGCAGTTATTTATTCAACTACGCGAATGTCGCAACGGCGTGTTTTTCTCCAAATTAATCCCGACAAGCGCACTTCCTCTGCCGACTGTCAATTCACCCTGTCCGGGCCGCTCTCCCTTTCAAGTCCGTGTACGTAGAAAAGGCTAATTGCCGCAAAATTTGCATATGCGAGTATTCGGCGACTGCGATGTAGGAGAAAGAGACAATAATCATTGCCGACGGCCATTTCTTATTTTTGCATCTCGTGTGCATTCATCCGGCGATCGCGGACGTTTGACCCTCGTTGACTCGCAGGATTGGAGGGCTTTTGTGTGTTGATGCTCCGCCACTTGACAGCGAGTCGTGTAATACGACTTGGATTCGGTTTTCGGTCTCTATAATTGTATTGCTGAAACACGTATACAGACATTGAGGGATCGCCTCGTCGCGCGAGCAAATTTTCTTCAGATTTTATGTAAACGACAAAATTCTACAGTATAATATACCCGATACAGCGCTTTCATCGTGTTTGATCAGCGTTGCATAGCATGTCTGCCATAATACTCCGCCTCGCGATCGAATCTCCAAAAATACGCCAAGGAACAGCTCTGGAGCGTCTATCGTTTTGCGCGATCGTTTATTTTCGAAATTCGCCAACTGGCTCTCTCCGTCTCGCTTGTATTCATCTGCCTCCAAGGTGAAGTCCTGACTGATTTTTCCCAAGGTCAAGGAGAGACTCGCGCTCTTCGAGCCGAAGAGAGGGAGAAAAAAGACCGATACGGATTTAGAATCGAGGAGACTCCTGGCGACACACGAGCGTGTCTATAGGTCGCGCCTACGCGCTAATATAGCGTTATGCCGTGGCTTTAGCGCTTTTCTTTTTGGTTTTTGCGGGAGATGGACAGGCGACGTGAGATATTGTACTGTTATTGGGGTTTCGACTGTGTCGGAAATGTACAATGTTATTGCTTTCGTTTTATTATTGCAATTTTTTTCGTCGTATAATTCTTGAGAATCATTGTCTCTTCTCGCACACTCAAGGCAATGACATCGATAAGCAGAAAAACAATTTTTTTCCGTACCATAATCTCGCGCCTCGTGTAGTCGTGTCTCTAAAAAGCATATGTATATATCGCGTGCATTCGAAAATATACCCGCAATACAAGACCGAGCCCAAAGAATGAATGAAAGTCATTGCGCTCCAAGTGAAAGTCCCGTATATACTCGCGGTGAAAATAGACGCGCAGACGGGAGACATTTTCTTCGCGTTGAAACGAGCGAGATTGCCGGGTCTAATTCACCCACGCGCCTCGTGAATATGCATGTATATAATACCTGCTTCCCGGCCTTCACACTGGCGCTGCGATATAAGAAACGATTGTGTTTTAGCGCGCGCGCTTTCTTTTTCGGCTTTTACTCTTCGATCTTTTTGCTTTTCCCGCTGAGTTTCGAGTTTCGCGGATTTTAGATATATATATACACCTTTCGGAATTCGACACGATTGAACTTGTACTATCTGCGGGAGTAGCTAAAAAAATTAATTCACAGTATCGGGCGTTGAAGCAAATCACCGGTGTATAATCCGAATAATTCATTTTACAACGCAAAACCAAAGCGAGCATCATCGCGTATATAGATATAGCTCGTTAGGGAACGCATGAAGATCTCAATCTGAAAAGTCGACTGTATAGCTACATATATATATTTCTGAGGTATTAACTAACTAATAATGAGCCATCGGCGTCGAATTAACGCTATCGGCCGTGTATAATATATACTCGGCTCATCGCCGCGTATTTCCGCACCCGGTGCATCGCGCAGACCTGTTTACACGCCCGCAGACAGACGAGGAAAGAGATAACAAAAGAAAGACAAGCAAGACCGATAGGGAGAAAAAGACGACGGGAGAGAACCGCGCGCAAGGTCCCGGCGACCTTCGATCGAAGCTTGAAAAATGTCTTTATATTTCGATGTATATATATATATTTAATATATACACTCGCGAAGAAGAACGTCCTGTTTTCGAGACGGCGGCGAATTTTTATCGGCAGTGAATATATAAGTCGGACTGCGCGAGCGCGCGGAGAGTCCGTAAACAATGTATACCGTGTTTTGCAAATCGCTTGAAATATCTTTTGTCTGCGGCTCTCCCTCTCTGGGCCTGATGTCTTTGTATAAATCCTGAATGATACGTAAACACACGAGCCCGGACTTAATGACGTTATGCGCTTGATACTGTTATATTTATATCGTTGTCGGAGAAGAGACAGAGAGCTGCTAGCTCCGTTTCTTTTTTATTCAAAGAATAATTTATACCGGTTAGGCTGAATTTTGTGCGTATAGCTTTTTGGCTTCTTTGCACGTCACTTTGAAGACATTATTTCGTACGTCCAGTTTTCCAGTCGACGAGTTCGAGTAATTGCAATAATTACGAATGCGGTATGCACAACTGAAACTGCGAAAGACAGCGCGTTGTAGCCTCGCGCCTCGGGACAATAAAATTATATTTAATTATACACGCAAAGTGATAAGATTACATTCTCTCGCTTCGTCAACTTTTAATCGCACATTATTGTAATAAAATAGTAGACGCGTAATTATTCGTAACAGATATACGTATATATTATACACTCGCAAAGGAAAGTCAGCTTAGCATCGAGGAATTTCCGGGGGTCCCCTATAACTCACATCGTTTATTTCTTCGCTCGCGGCCCATCATCCGGTGCTTTTTTACACAACTGACCAAAAAATTCGCGCGTATGGCGAACTCTCCCGCGCGCAGGCTAAAATAAGCTCTTGACACCACCGCGACCTTGTCGAAGCTTCTTCGCGCTCACCTCCCCCTGTCGACCTCGGCTATACAGCCGCTCTATACTATATACTAGACCATCCTCGCTCTGCGCGTTTCTCTCTCTCATTCCGCGCCTCCCCCGCCGTACGCAGTCGTAAAACAGCGAGCTGTTGAGTCTCGTCGTGCTTTTACGCGCGATTCTTGTTTTTCGCGAAAAAATAACGCTCGGGGATGGAACACCCTCGAAAGAGCGTTTCCATCTACTGAACATTTTTTGACTATTAGCCTTTGCGCGAAGGACGACGTATTTATTTTTCCGTAAATTCTCGGACGAAGAATTTCAATACACGTTATATACGCTTTATCCGGATGGCAGGCGAAAGGGACGAGACATATTGAATTTTATAAGGTCAGCAGGAATGGAATATCGCGTACAGGGTTATAGTCGCGCTGAAAAATCTAGTATAATCCGTAAGCGCGCAGACCTCGTGTGCGGTTTTTTCGCCATGACTCGTTTCTTTTTTTTCTCTTCTTTAATTTCATCGAGCGCCATCGCGAAAGAGAAATAAAGTTTATGCCCCGGTAGGCTTCCCGATGTTTACACTATATTCTCTAAATATAACTCTTTATACACGAAAAAGATGGAGAGCCGTGTCGAAAAAAAATCGAGCAGGATTTGAACTCTTGTTTATCCCGAGTTGTAAGACTGAATATATTGACGACGTTATTCGAGCAATAACAGGCTGCCCTTCGAGCATCTACCTAATTACTCTCAATTACGGTCGTCCCAGACTTCATCGCACATGCAACTCTTGTATATGCATAACAATCGTATATACACATGCACGATTGAAGCTGATATGAAAATTCAGAAGCAAATTACGACAACATCCCCACCCTACAGACGTTTAAAATTTGCGTTACTTAAAGAGAAATAAAAAAAAACGCTGAAAAGTCTTAGTCTCCATGGCAAATAGGCGTGAAATCTATTACTAATACTAACTCCGCGGATGATTCGCGACCTGATGCTCTTCGCGACGGTATACGCACACACATACCGATATACATCGGCGCACCTTGTGAAGCGAAAACCGAGCCGTCGATTCAAGGAGCCGCGAGGTCTCTCCGCGTCGACTCTGACCGCGATAGCGTTTACGAGAATATAAGAGGAGAGTTCGTGCGCGCATTATCGCTCGTCGCGGATTACGCTACCGCGCGCGCGCGTGGCCGGACAAGGTCGCGAGTCTCGATAAATCGCGCTGCGAGTCTTATCGCGACGAGTCAGCGCTGTGTACTCCAGAAGGAGCTTGTGCGCTCGTATATAACATTGATTTTGCACGCGCTGCTGGGGATGCGTATGACGTTGAGACATTTTTTTCGACGTATCCGTTTGCTGTTTTTTTTTTTTATAAAAGTCAGTCGGAGTAATTGCAACTATGCTGGCTGATGTTCGCGTATTTTAATTTTAAGTATAGAGAGGAGTTTGTGATATATGCGCTTTGTATGTTTATCGAAGCTGAATATAATGGGACGTCGGACTGACCGATTCGATTAATTCCCGCGAGGTGTTTGAACTGACTCAAGGCTCGATTATCGGGCGTATTATATTGTAAACGAACTGAGACACGAAATCCTTGATCTTAGCCTCTATTAAACCTACAGCCATTTTAAATTCATTCGCCGTCTATTATAATACACGCGCACAACGGCCGTATATAAAGTGCGAACCGAAAAACTCCTCAGCTCTTATTAATTCTCACGTTACTTGCTATCGCTCTCTGAAAAGGATGTCCCGCAGCGGTTCACGGCCAATTCTTCTTCGACCTCGATCGTCGCTTCGTCGCGGTGGATCTTAGCCGAGGTCTCCTCAGTCAAGTGTCGCCTCTATATACGCTCGATGTATACTATTATTCAAAGGCAGGTCCTTCGTCGCTCTTTTCAATGGCTCGAAACGGAAAGTAAAAGAGAAGGAGGAGGAAAACGAAAGAGAAAGGACAAGAAACACACGGTTGCGTAGTGTTGTGTGTGTAGCTAATATAGGGCGCTTTTTTTTATCGAAAGTGAAATTGAGCTTTCTTTTTGATGCTTGGATGTTTTTTTTACAGCAAATGAGGCTTTTTGTATATGGTAAGATTAAGCGACGCTGAGTAGCCGGCGGTTATGACATTTCAAGTGGAAAAGGTCGATTCGGCGTATCTATTAATAGCCGCAGGATTTGCGTAATGCTTCTGTCGCGCAGGTACACAAACAATCCCGAGGATGCGTATACATAATAGCTATATATATATAAATATATATTCGTCGAAAAAGTGGCTCAATCAAACTGCACGTCGTCGTATCCTACAGAAATAAACAAACCTTCCGCAAACAATAGCCTCTACTGCACCGCATCTGCAGTATTTGCCAACCCAGCGGACCTTGAAGTCGACAAAGAGCAAATACTCATTATCGGCCACGAGCATGCAATGTCAACCGCCTTTATCTCCCGCTCGTGCGTATATATACAATATATTCGCGTCGATGATTCTCAAGTTAATGAGAGCTGCTTTCGATCGTGTTCGTCGGTGCTTTAAGCATGTGCGCGATGATTTCGAAGGAGAGCGAATGAGTCGCGCGTTGATGCGCGCTGCGGTGCGTGAAAATTGCGAGGTGAAATCGGGACTCGTTTATACAACGAGATGATGGCGTTAGACTCGTAGGCTGAAGATTGAGTCATTACGTCCCGGTTTTTTTTTCTCCAAACGAAGCGATGAGTAGTTCCCTTTTTATACCCATAAACGATATATATGCTTTAAAAATGGGACGCGATAGTTACACGTGTTCTACGTACACGAAAAAACGATCAGCTCGCAGGATAAGCCATCTTGCGAGAACAAAGATCTCAAAATTCGATTATACAGTAGCAGAGAACGCATTACCATATTATACTTCAGCCTTTTTCGAAAAATTTTAAAACGCCTGCTATTATATCGGACATAATCAGAGAGACACCTCCTCCGTTATTCTCATCAATTCCGATTCTCCTACGTATATATAATGATATACTTTGTACTTTTCAGTACAGCGAATTCATACACATTCATAGGGATCTCGCGGGTAAAAGCGAAAGAGAAAGTAGCAAACTCCTATACACACGTACAGAACGATACCGAGTGTCTAAAACAAACTCAAACAGCCCGCGCGTCAATTATCCTCATTAACGGACTTTCGAGATATATCGAACGGACATCGACGAGCGTCAGGTTCGACGTACCAAGCGTAATTACAGCCGACAACGACCTCGCAACAGCAACAACGCCGACTGGGAAACCGTGACGGATAAAAGGGAAAAGCGTGAGACTCGCGCAGGCTTGCGCTTTCCTCGTGCGGTTAACGGCCTCGCCAACGCGTATGTGCGTAGATAATGGAAATAAGAGATTGTTGCTCTAATGCGCGGATCGCCCCGGGTGAACATCTCCTTCGTTCGCGCCTCGGGTGGATTTATAATATTCTGCGTGTGGTTGGTTAGCGAGAGTGAAAGCATTATGGTGAGCGAAATTTTCGACGAGACGCTTTCCTTTGACTTTTTCGAATCTCGGCCATTATTTCTAGATTAGTCTCTATTATTGTAAATTATTCAGTGCATATACACACCGTTGTATTTTTTTCTTTAAAATTCATGGCTACGAGAGAATATGCAGTGGTTTTCGCTGAAATTTAATATACATGCGCAAGAATACATTAAAAACATTGGAAAAAAACTATTTTAAATCACAAAAACTCGAGCTCTTTTTATCAATACCACATTCATATCAAAGGTCACTCGGTATATGCGGTTTCGCGTTGTCCAAAAATATTACGAGCCACCTTGAAACCACCACAAAATATCAAGCCCATCGATTATAGCAATTTTTTTTCCTTCGCATATGGATACACTCTAAAAACCAAATCGCGCGTTTTGTTACACGACTTTTTACGACAGAGACGTCTCGGAGGAAACGAAAAGTTGGGCATCAGTCCGTCGAAGAAGGCCATCGCTATTCAATTTTTAACGAGAGTCCTCGCACGTCGTCGACCTTCACGCGCGTATTAAGGTAGAAAAAAAAATGGTTTTACGCGAATTTCGAATCGGAAGATCGTGCGACGAGTGTTAACGAGCGCGTTAATGGCTTTTCGATTTTCTTCAACGGAAATTGCTTCGCGCGCGGCTTTACGACCATGGCGAATCGTGCTCAATGTTGTGGAGATTTAAAATATTAATTTTCCAAGTGCTTCTTTAGAGAGCGCGCGTGTTTTGTGCGAACTCGCGTATATTAGCCGCAAGAACCGCGAAATAGAGGTGGGCGCGGTTATATTTGTTACAAGTGCGCGAATCGTTTTTGACCTACTGACACAAATAGCTGCGCGACATTATTTTTTTGTTTTTTTTTTTTGTCAACTATCCCACGTCTATGTGGTTTTGACGAGCGTCCAAAAGAAGCGAAATCCCTGTTTGTAAACTTTATAAATATTTAATCGAACATCGATAAACATTCATTTATCATAATCAGAATATTATAAATTTTCGAAGAATTTCTACGCAACAAAGAGCTTGGGATACATTTATAAGAGTATGGATTTGACGGTCGGCAACTTCGGCTCGCTGTAGTTCCGAGTAATCTAAAGACTAAAATAAAACACCCCTGTAGATAACGACGGGATACTCAAGGGACCCCTACAATGGAGACGAACCACTAACCAGAACACGTCACTATAACACTCAACTCGTTTGTCCACATTGTAAATTACATTATTTTCACTTTTTTAACATTTTGATTAATTTCAAATATACCGAAATGTATACCTCCAAGTCGGTGCAAAATAAGCCCTTAAACACCCAACGCCAAAACACAGCACATATCATGAATCTTACGTAACTAAAAGCTGAGACGCCCGTGTGTGTTTATATACGTGTGCATTACTCCTCTGAAAAAAGAAAAAAGAAAAGAAAATCACGGCCTCGTGCGCGCTGACATAATACAGCCCCCTATATAGACGAGAGCAAACTCTTGCAGAGAGGGGGGGGGGGGGGAGAAAGAGAGAGTTCGACGACCTGAGGCGCAGAGTCGCGTCTGCCCCGCGGACGACAATACTTCCGGCGGATCATGGAAAGAGACTATATACGCTCGCGCAGCTCTCGGCGCTTGTTTGATTACTCACGGTACCGTTAGGGAGACGCGTGCTACCGACGAGCGCACTGTCCTACTTTGCGAGAGGTATACTATAGTAGTGCCGGCTATACCTTTTGTATGTTTATACACAGGTACGTGTGCACGCGCGTCGCTTACTTTTTATATGCGTTGATTGTGAAGGTTTTACTGATGGAGATGCTTATTGCTCTTTGAGCTTCCGTTTGATTTTTTGATGTTATGCGCGGCTGTGTCATATTGTTTATAAATATTTCAAATTCGATTTCACCTACTTTTCGTATTTGATTCATTCATGTATACCAAAAATATATAGTATTAATTTAAATTGGTATATAGAATCGAGACAAGAAGATCATATTTTAAGTGTACAGAGTATAGTGAAAGCTTTGAGGGAAAGAAGCCAAAATGTAATTAAAAGTTAAATTTTCATTTGAGCTATAATTTCGGAGAGAAACGCGGCGTGTACAGCATTGTATTATTCAAAAACTGTGTCACTAATTTTGCCTGTCATCGCGCAGTGCTCTCAGCAAGTTTCTATCTCATAGTGCCTGGAAGAGAAATGTCTAACTCGATGGGAGTAACAATCGCATCTCGAGCACTTTCGCTAAGCGGTGTAGCAATCTCGACCTGATAATGAAAGTTTAACGCTATACGTACAAACGGCTCATAAGATTGCTCGTTTAAAATATGCTATCCATCGACGATTAACGACAAGGTTGCTGAAAATTTACACAGGGGTAAATTTGTGGATAAAAAAGATATATAGTTAAAATTTTAGAAAAGTTTATTGCTTCTGAGGCGAAAAGTTGATTGCTTTTAAAGTGTATTGCTCGGAGCCTCTAAATCATAGAAATTTATTGGAAACGAGAAACGTACATATTTAACCTCAAAAAGTGAGTTCAGTCAGCATCTTTATGAAAGTTATCATTGGTGACTAGGGCGACAATTAATAAGTATAAAGTTACAACAGTTAATATGTTTTAAGAATTTTTTTCAAGAACTAAGACGACGATACTTATATAATGTACACAATTTCAAAATAAAATTGATGTAAAAGACGCTTATGTATTATACGTAAAGCAACATGACCGCTTGACTCGCATCGACACAGACACAAATTAGGATTTTACGTGTCCTGCCTGCGTCATGCTCCGGTCAAAGACCTCTTAGTTTCTTTTTATATGATTGTACAAAGGAAATCCTTCTGTTTCGTGCTATTCTTTCCATGTATATGTACCCGTTGCTGTTGCTGTACTGTAATATGATAGCCCGCTAGTATATACCATACCTATTTTCAGAGCTCGACATTCTTTTATGTTTCAAATGGAATTGGAATTTCCAATAAGTGTAGAGCATAACTTATGTGTATTAAGAAAAATAGTTAAATTTTTTCCAAGAATTAATTTTTGTACGCGCTATATTTGATTGAAGATACGCGACGTGGTTTATGATAAATATTTTATGAATTTATTAATTAAAATAATGTTATCTATAAAAATGTCATAAAAGGTGACCTTAGAGTTCAATGAATGGCTGTTAACCTCCATCTAAAAATAAAGGTCGTTCTCCTGATCCCGGAAGAAGTGGCAAAATTGACCTTGACGCCTGCGATAGGTGGCTCGCCAAAACCTCGTCGAACATTCCCCTCGAGTATTACTCTCCATTTATCTATTTTTCCAGGAAGTAATAATAGTTATCCATATTTCTTGATTATCGGCGCCATTTACAGAAATTAAAGCTGGACGGCAATTCATATTGATACTATATAATTATATAACATTTTGTTTATACACTTATTACTCACAAATCATCACTTCTAAACTTTATGTAAAGTATAAATCTCAAACACATTACATATTTAGAAAGTGTAAATATCTTTTTTTTTTATATAATAATTATCAAAAGCAGTAATGTACACTTTATGATGAAAAGGCGATAAAAAGGAAAATTTTCCGTCAACTGCCACTCTTACACCTTACCTTACATCGGCCCATTAGCTCAGTTGGTTAGAGCGTCGTGCTAATAACGCGAAGGTCGCGGGTTCGATCCCCCCATGGGCCACTTTTTTTTGCAACTTTTTATTTAAACACAGCAAAGATTACGTTATTACTTTTCATGTTAGAAAAAGAAAAGTGAATTCATCGATGTTATTAGCTTCATAATAAATACAAATCTTTGAATACCTGTTACGTAACACTTATACTACACTACTTTGAATACTACACCGTCTATCGACAGTAGCTATTGAAATATACTTACCGTTTATTGATTGTTTTTAAATTTTCATAAATATATTTATATTTAATTATAATCTCGTCTATAAAAATTTAGCATATAACTCATGTTTCTCAACCAGATTACAGAACTCTACGCCTAAACAGATGATTACTTACCATTGATACCACATTGGGCAAACTGCAAAGATATGATACAATGTTGCAGATACATAAATGACAATATACAAAACTTCATTATCATCGTCAAAATATCAATTTCCTCTTACAGACATACAATACCAACTCCCCTAACTCCATCGGTATCTTGCTTCCGATTCAATTTTCCATCCAGCTTACAAAAAAACTAATCTAAAGAATTTAGAGTGCCCACAATCTCGATAAGCCAACCTCGGATCAGCAAACACAAGAGTGACAGAAGCACACCAAAGAGTAAAGCAGTAGCAATTCGATCGAACGTTCCATAGTAGAACGATAAGAAGAAGCCATCATCGTATATATATATATATATATATATATATTTAAGTTTGTGTGTGTGTGTGTGTGTGTGTGTGTGTGTACGCTCGCGGAGGCACTTGTGCTCGTTCGTTCGTTCGTTCGCGCGCAAGCGCGCACTGACCCTGAAGGTTCAAGAACACCGGGTGAACGGCCGCAGCCCATCGAGCGAGTCGAGCACTCCGGCGACTCTCCGAGTTAGCCGTTCTCGCTCAAGCGGTATATATAGTCTACTTATTGAGAGAAGGAGATTTTAGACTCAGCCTGGAATTATATTGTGCCTATATATCGCCATCCGAGAGTTTTCCACTACTGCGCTGGAAAAAATCGGTTTGACTTGGCCGACGTCCCAACGGCGGTTCATGGGAGTATAGAGAACGAAGGGGAAATTCCGAACAAACACTTGGCTGCGGTGTATCATCGATGAGACTCTTTCCGATAAAGAAGGTTTCGCGCGTTTTGTCTTTTCTGAGGGAATTTATCGCTCGTATACTCGCGCTGCCTATGTGTCGTGCTTTGTTGTATTGCGCGAGCGAGTGCCGATGACGGAATGAATTGCGTGTTGAGATGTAACGAGCCAGTTTTGGAGGTTGAAGGACGCTGTGAATATTATGTGATTTGGAAAATTTCGAATCATGAGCAAGTCGGGTTGTTGGTTTATGGCCTGATGCGATGGTCTTCGATGATGGAGATATAAGGAAGAAGCCTCTAACGAATGAACGGACATGTTTTCTCTAGACGATGTCGATTGATGTCAGCGACTATTTTAGCGCACGTGAAAAGCTTTTGAAAATTTTTCACATTATTTATTGGTTCAACGGCATCAGCGGCAGGTCAATACACTCGTATAATATATATGTATATAGTCTCGCCGAATTATTAATACATTCTTTGAACTCTATTATAAGATAGTCAGATTGATCTACTACAAGGAAAAATATTGTATTTTCAGAAGAATAACAAGGTCAAAGATAAGCTACTCACAAAATGAAGCTATACCTCAGCGAAGAGCGAGGATTCGAAAAGCCGGCCGGCGAAGGTACATTTTTTAAGGTACGACAAAAAAACTCGAGCTCTCGTTTCGCACATTGCGGGCAGGTTCAACGTCCTCCAGCATCGCGAGAGCGAGAATATAACATAATAAAAGAACGGAAAAAAGGACTGGCACAAGAAGGAAGATGGCAGAGTTTTTCGATGCGCGCGCGCGAGGGGAAAGAAATAATAATGTTCGTTCGGGCGTGACTCACACCGAGAAGGAGGAAAGGGCTTCAATTATCGGGCAGCTGTTAAATTTACCCTGGGACCGTATATTTTTACATTCTTTTCCTCCGCAGCGGGAGAACATGTGACTCGGTGCTCGTTTTCGGCGCGAGGTATATACTTTATTAATGAATATATTAAAGGGAATGTGCGGCTGCGGCGAACTTTTTCGGAGCGGGCCTGTAATTTCGGTAAACGCACGTTATTTGTACTGACGCGAAAAGCGCTTCGCGTCGCATTGCTGCGAATGTAGCTGTGTGTGTGTGCGTTATTTTCAAAGTAATCGATATGTAAGAGAACATTTTTCTTTTTCCGAAGCCCATAATAATATCGTATCACAATAAATAGACGCACGAAATCGCGAAGCTCGTCAAGAGGAAAAAAGAAGAGTCAACTTGCCCGCGCGCAAGGTCGTCCCGAGATAGAGACTACGCATTGCTATATGATATATAGTCCGTTGAAAGTGGAAATCATCGCGTAGTTCCTATCGAATTAACCTTCGTCGCGCTATCGGACGATTTATATATATTTACACACTGTGTGTATTGTAACGGCCGGGTTCAAGAGCACAGCCGATCGTTCGCTCGCCGAGCGACGAAATAGATAATCGAGGCATTATTGCGACGTCTAGCGGAAAAATAACAGCCGATGATTATTATCGAGTGAATATAGATGTAGATAGACGTCAGAGGCTGTTTAAGCTTCCGGGAGGCGAAATAGACATGTATATAGTTTTCCCGGATAATATTTATTGAGATCGAGTTTTTGTGAAAGAGCAACGTTTTTATTAGTGCGATATATAGGGGGGAATAACCGTGGTATGGAGCGATAGGAGAATATTGTGACTGCTTGGGTAATTTATGAGTGGATCGACATTGAACGCTTGAAATAATCGTATACTATAGATAAAGATAATTCGATTGGTTAGCAGTAGTACCTTATATAAAATTTAAAAAATTTCACTGAAATTTTATTTCTGCATAAGGGCGTTAATCAAGATAATAACCAACCGATCAATAAACTGTTACAATATAGAAAATGTCGGACCTACAAACAATCATAACATCCATATAGTACTGAACTCTGGAAATTTTCCTCCTCACAGACATGTCCAGCGATTTTCACGCGACGCAAGCTTCGACACCTGGAGCGAGTGATTATAAAAGCGGTGAGCACTATGAATCTTCAGTCAAGGTTCCTCTTTACGGGTTCATCTACGAAGCCCGTGCGTCACACTACCGGCTCTATATCAATAACAAGTCTTCAGTGTCAAGATCACAAGGTCTCAGCTGGTTCAATATACGATATATATATATACGTATAAGTGTATATTATAATCGAGAGGGGCATCGGGGAGACACGTATATAGTGATCTCTTTGGGCTGGTGTCGTTGCGCTCGGCTTCGTTCTTTATTCGATCAATCACCGCGAGGAGCGAGAGAAGATACGAGATATATGTATTATATGCAAAGGGACAGAGACCGTTGACCAGCCTCGAAATCCTTTTTTATTGTATGCTAATTGCCCGCCTTGATATTTCAATTCGCTACTACTGATGGGCTTTTATTTTACAAATTGACTCTTTGGATTATTATCTGAGAGAGAGAGAGAGAGAGTTTCGATTTGATGGATTGGTCGACGTTTTAATTGTCCCTTGCCACCATTTTGTGAATCGTCGACTATCAAAACGTGTTTAGACGTCGTGCTTATCTGGTATAAATGTGTGCTTTTTCACACTTTGAGTTAGAATCTTGATTTGAAAAGTCACTATAAAGTGTAATTTCACACTTGTGATGATCAATTCGGTAAAACATGTAATGAAACGTGAAAGATTCCGCAGTATTTACGTCACTGGGATGATGAATTAAAAAAAAACAGCAAAACAGTAAATACATAACTTATCTAAAACTATTCACGCTGATGACGCCACACGAGTAAAGTTGAACCATTTCAGCATTTTATCAAACCAAACATCCGCCCACTCTGTCAAAATACTCACAACACCGAACGATCGGTAAGTACATAATAGAAGAGTAAAAAAGATCTACGTCCCGTCTACTTTCACTTTCCGCGCTCCATTAGAAAATCAAACACATCGCCTTAGGATTTCCATAAAGCTCCGATTCGATCTCCCTTCCAAGATCATCTCCAAAAAAATATCATCCGATCGCTCCTCCTTCATATCGATCCCCGTAATATCGTATAAAGCACACGAGCCAGGCCGCGGTTATCTCCGATCGTCCTTACACACAAGTGTGTACATATCATACCTACACAGAAGAGCTCTCGAGTATATATACGAAATCGACGATTTTCTGTGTCACAAACGCAAGAGAGTTTGTAAGTATACAAGAGCTCCAAATCTTTCGACAGCCGCCGCCGCCGCTTGACGTAACGACCTTAATGACTCGAAGCGTGACGGCTTATGAAATTTCGTACGACCGCGCGCTCGGCGAGTTCGTTGAACCTATATATACGAGCTCGAGTGTCTGCGGCATAGAAAATCCGACGATTCGAAAAGTACGTTTATCCGTGGGAGTTAATGCTCCATTTTTCACACCTAGATCCAGAGATGACCCATACTTTTTGGCGGGAAAGCCTGCTAATGTAAACGCATATCTGTATATAAAAACGAGTCGTCTCGAGGTCACACTTTGGCCGTGTTTTGCGTACATTATGCGATATCGATCGATGGCGGCCGATGATAAAGTTTGGAAAACAAAGTCTTGCGATACTTTGTGAAATCGCACCGATCGACCGGTATACGCATACGGTACGCGTTGTTTATTTTATAAAGAGCCTTACGAAACGCTCCGTTGACGCTGCGATGAGTACATTTGGAACGTAGGCATATAAAAAAAAACACGCATATACATCCAGTTCTAAAACTATATGTTAATCCATTCACAACACGCTCGATGGCGGCGAGTGTCATTGCTCTCCGCATTACGACTCGATCGCGCAACCTTTCCGTATCAAAGTTCAAAACGACGCGGACATTTTTAGAATCCGTGAAAAAAAAGCCGATGACCGCGGGCGGCACGCAGCCCGGCTTTTTCATATCGCGGGGCAGCTTCAAAGCGCAAAACAAAGCAGCAGCGGGAGATTGGCGAAAGGAAGGAAAGTCGTTGCCCCTAGCGCGCAAAGTTCGAGGCCCTAGAAAGAGAGCTGCTGTTTGTCTCGCTGCTGCTGCTGCTGCTGCTAACGGTTTGGTCTCCGCGACGCGGCTGCCGACGGTGTTCTATACGTTTTCTCGCGTGTTTGCAGAGTTCATCGAGCCCGAGAGTTCGCGAGAGTTGATGCGACGTATACATGCCGTGTCAGGTGCGCTGTATTTTTTACTGGGAATCAATCGTGCTTATCTATAGAGACTCGATGATTTTCCGTGTACTATGAAACGAAATAAAACCGCGTCCATCTCTCTCAAAAGCTCACACCTTCCGAATCCCAGCTCTATACATCGGGCCGCATACCCGATCCCGAGACTCGCTCCGTCAGTCTCCGATACTCTTCTATACGCAGACAATACGAAAAGTCTATGTATATATAGCGCCCAAGCGCACGCAATTGCAGCAGCGGCCGTATCAACGACCGCGCGCGAATGCCGCTCGGGAATCCGCGAGCTATACGGTGCAGCTCGCGGTCGTTGGCCCCGAGTCACACACACACACACACACATACACTGCAGCAGCGCCACACAGCTAACTCTCTCTTTCTCCCTCGTCAGAGCCGAGAGTTGAACTCTCGCGCGCTTGCGCCTATTTTCCCTCCTCCTCCTCCTCCTGGGCTGTAGTCTATACTATATGACTCTCCGATGTGTGTGTGTGTGTGTGTGTTGGCTTTTCTCCGAGAGCCTCGCTTTTGTCCGATGCACATGTATAAGATAGATGCATCGATGACGATACGCTGCTGCTGTGTTTTGTATGATTAGAACGGAGGAGTAGGATTGTATATATGCGATGGGAGGCGAGGTGGATGTGGGACAAGCGGGTTATATTAGTGACTGCTGGAGTTTCGGATGGCCTAGTTGATTATCGCGACGACGACGGAGGTGAAGCCGAGTTCGTTGACTCCTTCGCTAGCGCGCTTCTGCGTAGAGTCTCGGGATCGTTTTCTTTTTTATTAGGGGATGCGCTTTTTTCGCTAAATCGAATTTGTAAGCGTATTGATTTTCGTGTATTTAAATTATACATAAGCATCGCTCGTTTTGGGGATCGAGCGGAAGGGATGACAAAAATATCTCGGATTTATACGAAAATACTAATCGATCGATCTCGATGTTCGCAAATATACTACATTCTTTCCTCTTCATTTGTTGCAGTGCTTTGCTGATCCACCTCGACGCGTGTCTTCGCAGCTCATGCAGACGGTGGAGGTTCACTGGCACGTCGAGTGCGTGCGATGCCCTTTGTGTCTCGCCTATGTGTAGTGCGTTCCTCTGTATGTAATCCACCCCCCATCTTGCTCTGTCTAAGTCCAAGTCTCTTTTTTTAATGCATAACGAACTTGCCACAACACGAATGTTATCTGCAACTGAGAAAGCCAACAACGTAGTACGTAATAAGTACACTCAAGCAGTTATAGCACACGCAAGCTCACCAAAAGGCAGTTTGGCACAGCTTATTTGGGTACTAGAACCAGGTCCAGATCATAAATGCTTTGTGGTACGCGCAAATCGAAATTATTAACTTTAGGTTGAATATACTGCATTTATGAATACACAACGGGATACATACTATATGCCAGTGTACATCGCAATACGGAGATACATACCCAGACGTATACACGAACGATATAAATAAACAGAGCATAAATAAACCATCGATTACACACTCGTGTACATTGCCCGTATCGATGTACAACGTACGCGTGAATTTTTATTAGTATCGAACGAAAGCAGTGATGGTTTGTGTCAACGTGAATCATGTTTGACGTGTGCGCGGGGGTATTCACAATAGAGGTTGAAACTTCTCCGTGGAAAATAATAGCCGCGTGTTCCCGTGAATCATAACAGTATACGCAGTCATCCCGAGAGTTCACTCGCCTCTACGTGTAAAATCCGCTGCTGTAGCTGCAGACAATATCCCACGGGGGCCTCGAGAGCGCGATAATAATTTGCATGTCCCAGATAGCCGTGACTATATAGAGATGTATAAGCTTGCAAAGCGGCAATTATACACTGCATCGACGGATCGCGACAACGCGATCAAGCTCCCCTGCAGTTGCGCGGGGGCGCCGATCGTCATCGAATTTTGTTATCCGTTTCGAAAAATGAACGTTCGTTCTATTCAGTATAAACTATCACCATATCGGTCCATATTGCAGTAGTGATCGCTTATATGTGACTGAAAGTAACGCATCATTGAGTCTTCATTCCAGTAGTCGAGCGTGTATACTATAAGTACGCGCGCATTTACCGAGTGACATATTCGTGAATCATCGCTGCATACGAGTATGCACAAAACTTTCATCGCTGCATCGCGATTCGCGCGAGAGTTGCATTAACATTCATTCGCAGTCGCGGCTGCATATTAAACTTTTGCTTTTCAATAACGCCTCATGTATATCCCTATAATGATTATATAGACGTGTCACAAAAATGTTGTTTAATCGAAGCACGACGAGGTCGTTGACTCGTGGACGTAATTAAAAAAGCACGCGTTAAAAATTGGATTTTCGTCTGAAATTAAATCGCTCTATACAATCGGTGAAAAATCCATAGTCCCCCCACTCGAAGCACATTAGCTCCATTATACGAAATTAGATCAGCGGCCCATCAACTAAAAAGCCATTTATCACGCGCGCGCGTTGTCCGAATCTCCGCCAAAGGCCCGCACACTATATGTATATACATATACACGTATACAGAGCGGTAACGCAATAAATCGCTTATCATCGCGCGAATTACGTACACACAGCGTATAGGCGCCTATAGCTATTTCGTCGTCGAGGCCAACAAACAGCTATAGAACTCTCTCGGCTCTCCTCTGGGATCAATGAACACTCGCGCGAGCGAGCGCGAATTCGCCTTGGAAGTAACGAGAGATACAAATAGAACCCCTCGTGTGCTCACGCACAGTAGCTCGTTCGCAAAAGAGAGAGAGAGGCTATGCTCTCTAGGCGGCGAGTCTGCGAGTAGTGTAGTAGTAGTAGTAGAACGTGAGCTCGTGCGATCGCCCCAGAGGTGACTGCCCCCGTATTAGGTCACATTTGCCCTCCGCGCGCGCTATGTTCTATAGCGGAGAGAGAGACGGAGAATTAAACGAGTGATATATGCGCGTATGTTCTTTGAATTGAGCGAGATTTTTTTTTAGTTTTTAGACGGTTTGGGGAGTAGGCGTTTTCGCGAGGGCTGATGCCTTTTTTACCGAGGGTTTATGTTGTTTATGCAGTTGGGGAATTTTCTGGAAGACGAGAGCGAGTGCTTTCGGAATGTATATATTTAGATTAGCCATTAAACGCAGTCGAAATTGAGGAAAGTCTGCGGATGCCTTCGGAATTGCGTGCCTTTTTACGTCGAGAGACCTAATCAAACAACGATTGTACTCTTGCACACAATGTCCAAAAGAAGCCAAAACTATTTTAATCCCCGTTAAACCTCCAACGTAAATCTACTCCGATTAACGAAAATACTACTACCATCTTTCTTCTTACATAACCTCCACCCCCGCGTACAGCGAGTTAATTTTCAGCTCGAAGGACATTAGCATAGATCGCGCGTGTATGCGGGGGAACGTTCGCCTCCGGCTGAAATTATACCACTTTCTTCGATCCAGCACGCGCGTTACGTGTTATACAATGCCGATGACGGCAGTGCGATATATACTGTAGGCGTATTTTCGTTGACCGACGCCGCCACCGCCGCGGGATTTTATTTTCGTATATGCTTAGACGCGGGAACCGTCGGCGGTCCGAAAAAGGATTGGCAAATCACGATAACGCGAAGCGCCTTTTTTCCCCGAGTCGCCATCGAGCTACTGTATTTATGAAGAGTTATTGTGGGTAGATATATGAGTATTGCGTTTTTGGATATTTTTAGGGATGTGCAAGACATTAGAGAGGCAAGCGCAAGGATAGTCTTTATTTACAGTCGTTGAACTATCGGAGAAAGAGAGAGACATAGAGAGAGAGAGGGAGCTGAGAGCGTGGAACAATTAGTGAGACATTAGGAGCAGTTCGCTGACGCTTACGGTATCATCGTTCAAACTAGGCGAAGGGGCACACGACTGTTTTATAGCGGACGTGTATAACACGATACAGAACGGACATATCGACTTCTGTTTTTTGACACATTTTTCAAACGCGCAACCCGACATACCAAATCGACCGATATCGCAACGAAAAAATAAAAATAAAAGAATACGCATATCGCATAAAGGGCGAAAATCCCATCCTATTCAGCTCTCGCTGCATCAGACGAGAGGAAACTGCAGTAAAGTGGAGCGAGAAGAAGGCGAAGATCTCGGGCGCGGAGGCAACGACCCCTCGGCTAGGCTGCATACACACACACACACACATATATATACACACTCTCCTCTTCACCGCCGCCGCCCCCGCTGCAGACGCGATCCGCAAAGTGTGCGCCGCGCGGTACTTGCGCTGAATAGTGAGCAGGCCGTTGACACGCGATGTGCGCTCGCTTTAGAGAGAGAGAGAGAGAGAGAGAGAGAGAAGGATGGAGGGAGAGAGGAGAGCCCCTACTACTCTTTTAGAACGGAGATTCTAGATGTGCGAACGAGAGGAGAGGGTATATAGGGGACACGGCTTTTCGTTTGATTGATCGGGTTTGTCGGATTCTCGGCTGAGTTATATACTTTTTGTATGAACTCTGACGCGTTGAGCTGAATGATTTTATTTTTTTTTCTTTGTGAACGAGCTGTGATTTTGACGATTCGAGCAGGAGGATTGATATTCGGGTGAACAGTTACGAACTGATGCGTGTGAATACGGTTTATTTTGAACGAGTGCGTTGATAGACGTTTTTTTTCTCGTAAATTAACTGTAGAAATAGTTTGAATGCTATCTTTTTTAGTTGACATAATGAGAAATTTCATTCGGAATCAATACACGATATTAACGATTAAAGATTCTTATTAGAATGATAGCTTATGATGATGATGCAGGAAACGAGGAAAGGAAAAATTTCCTGCACGCCACCTATGTTCGCTAGCCGGAGACAGATAGTCGAAGAGCTCAAGCCAGTCCAAAACAGTTTTGTTTCACGGCTCTACGGGTCTTCTTTTTCCGTGCAGGAATGAGACAATGTGTATGTTATAAGCCGAGTACAATGCACTGTAGACCTGGCGACGCGTCGCGCTTCGCTGCAATCGACTATAACTATTTTTACCTCGAGAGCTTCGCATAGCGCGTGCTTGCGGCCGATGACATTTCTCTCTCTCTCTCGCTCTCGCTCTTAAGGCCCGGAAGATTAAGTGTTTCTCTTCTTTTTATCTCGAAGGGGAGCTTCTTTTTCCGCGATGCCGCCACGCGGCGCGAATAAGCAAATATTCCGGGCTCGGAATGCGCAGCATTCAAAACAAACCGAATTTCGAGCTTTTATACGCCGACGAATGATCTATTGCTGTGCTCGTCTTATCGAACTGATACAACTTAGAATACGCAAAAATTGATGAATTCGCAATCACGCAGCAACCAAGCATCTGACGAGCCGAGCATAACCATTGGCATGTATATAAACCAATGGGCGCTTATAAGAATGCGACAAGGTCAGATCCTTCGTCTGGTCTCCGCGGCTGAAACCGCACGCAATGTCCTCGTTGTTGCCCGGCGATGGTCTTGAACGACCGATTACGGCTTTGTTACCCTATCTGTGTATGTGGATTATACGCACACGAGACGGCCGTGTAATTGACAAGTCCAATTACGCGGCGGACGATTTCGCCTCAATGACGCGTCTCCCGTTACGAGTCCATGTGTGTATACACAGCCTCGATAAAAGTCACGCGCGCGCACGCGAAAACAATGGCGCTATATATCGGGAAAGAGCCTATCACAGACGTACGAGCTGGTGCAAGGATGCACCTGATGCTGTAAGCGGCTGTGGTTATTAGTCGGGTTAATTGTGCTATCACGTGCACCGAGTGGAAAGAGAGTTTGATCACGATCGTGTATGCTATTGTTTCCTTATTTGATGAAGTTTGTATAATACTTCGTACGATATGACGGGTGTTTGGTAGGGACGGGTTGGTGGCTCGTGACCTTGTGGCGTCCGTCGATTTTTGGGTGAGTTTTCAAACGATTTGATCGATCATTTATAGAGATCTATATAATTCGTGACGACTAGATCGTGACTGTTTCGTAACTGAAAAATTCAGTTACGTTGCTCGGAAAAATGAACCAACTGTACACTCGCAAACGAAGCTAACTCCCGTCTATATCCACCGTATTTCCGGGAATTATTGACCGGCTAGCTAGCGCGCACAAACATAAGTTTCTTATCATCCGCGAAAACAATTTTCCCGTCGATATTATATGAAAACACGACTTGCATATTATATTATTTATGTCGAACACCGCGAAAAAAAGCAAGCGCGCAGAGGACGTCCTTTCGCACACACACACACACACACACGTTACGTGCTCGTGACGGGCTTGTACTGTGCGCGCATGTGCTCATTATCTGGCGGCTATTTCGCTCGAAGGGAGATTTGAATTTCCAATGCGAAATGTTTTTGCTCGTCGCGCGATGACGAGTCCTCGGACTGCGGTCGGTGCGTTATCGCCATTTTGGCACTGGACGATATATGTACATGTGACAAGGTCGAACGAAAATGATGAAATGCATGATGTTTCATGCAAATAGACCCATATATCGGGTTAATGTAAAAAAATGCTTGGAAGGTAAAAGACCCCTAGGGACATCCACCTCTCTAGTAAAAAAAAAATGCATTTCTCGCTAACGCATCACTGATAAACGGTCTTTCTTGTGCGGCACGTACCGAGAAAACGCACCGATTAATTAAACACCGCTCGAGAGTTCGTATAATGTGAAGTTGACTCATAAGCTATAATATACCAAGCGCGATTGTCTCTTGGAACACTATCCTTTGGAAATCGGAACGTGTATGTATATGTAGTTATAGTTCGGCGATCCTTGCCTTGAGCGAAGAAGAGCCGATGCAATATGGGCTCGATATCAAGCAGCACTCTTGCTCGCATATGTATACGCGCCAGCTCAACAGGTTGTGTGTGCGTTGCGGTTATATATTATATATACTCGAGTACGAGGCGCGGCGTCGCGTGTCTCTAAACAATCGGCCGCTCGATAAATTGCTTCGAGGGAATAACGCTTCAGCCGCGATGCGCCTGGTGACTTCGTTATTCGAAAAATGTTCCATGAGCTTGTTTCGATTTTGAATACAACGTCTGTAATAAATACAGTAAATTATTGCTGTTTGCAAAATAAAAAATCGATTTCATCTCGCGACAGAAGTTCCGGTATCACCTCACCACAGCTCGCCATAAAGCTGCAGCAACGGCATCGCCAAAACTATCGCGAAAAAATTCCGAGGAGGTGTATAAACATTCTCGCCTATGAAGCAATGCACGCGTGTTTAGGTTCAAGGGCGCTAAGCTCGCGGTCACGGCCTCTCGCGCGGCTCGGTCATCCGTTATTCCATTAATTATTCCAAGCGCGCTTCGCTTGTCACATGCCTAGAAGAGCGCGCGCACGAGTCGCCGCAATCCTCCTGATGCTATCCTGTGTCCGTCTCGTCATTATGTAGTTAAAATGCGTTCGTTGGCACGTGCGCGAGCTATTGGTGTATAGGTAGCGCTCGATTTAATGATTAGTAGCTGTAAAATCATCGTTTGAGAAGATTCATCAAGCGGGAAAAATCTCGAGCGCTAAACTTTCCATTTAATCACGTCCCACTCGGAATTCTCTCGCTGTAAGTTCGAATAATTGAAAGCGCAGTCTAAAACTGCGAGCTTTCACCGTTCTAATTAGCGAAGCTCGCGCTTTCCAAGTTCGCCTATCTGCGCGAGCGAGCTCGTTAATTAACCCGTCGCAATCGACAGCTTACACGTGCCTCACCTCCCGTACAGCGCATCGAAAGTCCTATATATCCTCTCGTACACGCGCGCCAGGCTTTTATAATATTATTCTTCGAATAACGAGCTAATCGCTCGCTCGCGAAGCTTCAAGAATTCAAGAATTCAAGGTCGCGATCGCGATCGAAATTTCGCCGTCGTATTTTCCAATAATCACATCAGACGCATTAGCAGCTTATCGTCCGAAGAGAGAAGAGAGGGAGGCCACGTGTGTCTCGTAAAGAAAAAGAGTTTGCGCGCATAATAGATGCTATCGCGGCGAGAGACGAAAACACCTCGTGAATTATACCGTGTGCCTTTTCGTCATATACATATATATTTATATATATATATATATATGTTCGTGTGTGTGTGCAAGTAGCAGCAGCGTGTGCGTTTGTTGACGAGAGAGAGAAGGGAGAGAGAAAGACGTGCGCATTGCAGCCTTGAAGAGAAAATCGCGCGATGATGACGAGCCGATAATAATAGGTGGCTTTAGCGCCGTTAAGCTTGCGCGGGCTATTTTGAATTACGTGTCTGTGTGTGCGTTTAGGAAGTTGGCAGCGTTCGATCGAAACTCGCTCATATACTTTGTATATTATCGTGTATATAGCCACGCACACACGACATTCTTCGCCGGTATAGGGTTTCGCAAAAATTCGCGAAAGCGACTCCGGCCAATTATATATATATATATATATATATATATATATATATATACCCGCGCGACTCCCGCGGAAGCCGCTTACACACTCGGAGGGTCACCTTCCGAGAGTTTCTCTCGGTCGTCGAAAAAGATCGCGGTGTCTAGCTTCAATTACATAATACACGCGTTTTCGCGGACTACATGTAGGCATAATATACCATGACGCGCAACGCGTCAATATGCGCGCAAACATGCAATAAACGCGCCTCGTCACACGCGTAACGTGCCATTCAGTGACAAAAAAAGCGGGAGAGATCGCGAGCGGTGCGATAACGCGCTCGTGTCGCGGAATCGACTCGTGTCTATCTGCGACTCTCTTTAAGCGCACACCATTGATATATACGCGCTGATTAGGAAGGTCGATTGAAAAAGAAATTGCGCGCGACATCGAGGACATAGGTGAATTGGAAAATTGCTAAAATGTAGCGCGCGTTTTGTCGCTCATTATACTATACGCGTGAGACTGAGATTGTATATATAGGCTTTTTTATTGCTTCTGCGAGCGATTCGAGCGATGATGTAAGAGAGATTGTTTGACTTGGAATTGTTTTAATATGATGGTACTTTTGAGATTGACGAGGTCGGTGATATAACTCTACGGATTAGCATATACGCGTATTAGCGCTTAGAGCTTGAAAGCTCGCGCTTTTATTACTCGGCTGAACATTTTAATACGAGTTTCATCTACGCGCGTTTTATGTTTAATATTAAATACCGAAATACTTTGTGAAAAACCAGGCGGCTTCGTTTTATCAAACTCGCGGTTCATATTACACAGCAGAAGTGCTCTCGGATCTGTAAAATATTGCATCGCCCGAAATTTCAAACCTTGAACTTGTAATATAACGACGATATTGCAACGACGTTGCGAGATAGTTGGCTCATAATTTTATACGAGTTTATACGCGCAAAGTACACGCAAAAAAGACCGCTCGGCGACGTTATTGTTTGTCAGTTTTAATTGTATCAATTTTTAATTGCATCTCGTTCGACGATACACGATGGGCATCGTCGAATCCGAAGGACGCGCGAACCGCTAAAAATAATATTTCTCCGATATTCGCGAGTAATATCGTTATGATATGTGCAGCTTTTAAACATATGACTTAACAGCGTCGTGTAATCGTCTGGAGCTTCGTAATATTTAAAAACTTCAGAGTTATAAATATTTTTCACTTACGTAGTTGCACCGCAACGTCATTCGATATAAAACCTAAAAGCCGGACGCCATCACCCCCATTCAGAAGCTGATTCGAATCTCAAAAAAAAAAGAAAAAAATATCCATCAAACGTCAAAAATTCCGCAACGCCCCCGCGCTCAAACTTCTCCGCAGCCCAGCGTATCCCCGCAGAAGTCATTGTCCTCGCATCCCTCCGCGTCAACTGCGCAGCTGAAATCCCGACGACGACAACGTTGCCCTTTCCTTCCATCGCAGAAGAAAAAGGCGTCACACAGTAGCTCTGCTCTCAGGGAGAAGATGATGATCGGCAGCTCCTCTCGGCCTTGACTCGCGTAAAAAAAAGAGCAGCGACGCTTAGCGGCACGTGCGAGACCGGCGTAAGTGTATTGAGTAAACGACCGTTCGCGTATTTATTATTAGCGTTCGCCGGAATCGCGCAAGGTCGTCGTCGCTAACCAAGTGTATATACGTGTGGTATATAGTGAAAGAACCGGATGAGAGAGGAGAGATGGAAATTTTCGAGGAGATATAGATATATATGTATATATAATAGGAGGAAGTAAATAAGGAGCTATGGATTTAGGAGAGGATATAGATTGTAGAACGTTGAGGCACGCGGCTATAGGCGATTACGTACGAAAGGTCCGCTTTCTTCGTATTTTGACTTTTTTCCCAGCGTGACCACGTTTGTTACGGATTACGGCTGGCTTTATCGCTCGTCGCGTAATGCTCGCGTGTAAAATTTTATAACGGAGATCAGCAATGTCATTTGTAAGGCGAACGAAATTCGTCATGGATCGCGGGAGCACGTGTATATATGTCCAATGACTTAACGATTTAATAAAAGTCTTTTATTCGCGCAGCGAAACGATGAACGATGCTCGAATTGTTGTTATTTCGGGAGGTCTCTCCTTGCGCGATACGTCTAAATCATGTAGCGGACGATCGTAAATACTCGCCGATATATATATATATATATATATGAGGGAATGAAAGCTCTCGCGAGCTTTTTATGCAATATCGTTACGGCGGCACGGCTGTATCAAAAATTTGAGCAAAAATAAAAAGAACTCGCACTGACTGATTACACCTTCTGAATCAAATCGAGTGTGCAATATAAAAAGCCTCGTGCCAAGGCCAGTTTGCTCGACTTGTTTTTGACTTACGACTCGAGATACTTTTTCCAGCCACGGGACAGATACATTTAATTTATATTTTCTCTCGTTCGCCAGATAGTACGGATTTCGCGTTCTAGAAAACAGAGTCGCGCTCGAATTCAAAATAAAAAAAAACACAGTACACTCGCTTGTATATATATATAGCAAAGCTATCGCCGCGCGCTCTTCTCCACGTAATCGCAGACCGGACGCTTAGTCAGACGTTTTCAGTTTAGACACGCGTCATTATATTCCAAAGCCTGCGATAGCAATAACAAAAGGAAACTTGGGTTATTATAATTCTCATATGAACGACGCTCGCGTACGAGGGTGTGCTTGCGGTGGACGCGATAGGTTGCCGATCGGCTGAGCGCGAACGAAGGTCGCGTGTATCGCCGGGCCAAATGATCCACCTAACAGCAATTTCCAGAATTAAGTCTCATGGTCAGTTGCCAGTTTAGCTATATGTGTATGTATATACAGGCTAATGCTGTTGCTGGCCGGTTAGTCGCGGAAAGGCGGAAGAGATGTAAGTGTAATTTATTTTTAATATTTTTAATGGTACTTTTGAGCTAGAAAATATAAATAAATAATATACTCTGTGAATGATACGGCGCAGCTATTTTTCATTGCTGTCGGATTTCAAGCTGCCAAGCTCCTCAAGAATATACTTTGATCTATAGCTGTGTATAAAGCATAGTATATAAAATGCTCGTTAAAAAAACTACAAAGATGTCTAGATTTTCAATTATTTAATTAATCCCGTAAATTAAAATATTCGTAACATATTTATACGAGCGGAGGCCATCCTAAACAGTATCCCACCAGGTCATTTATTTGGCGCTCTAAACGCGTATACATATATACGTTTAAGCGTTAGTAAAGCTCAGGATTCGGGCCAATAATCGACTTCCCTCTATAATATAGGGCTGAACATTTTGTTGGACCTTGACGTGCCACACAGCTTACTATATGCTGGCGCTTGTACTGGCGTAATTTCCGCCGTGCTTTTACATTTTGTCAAGAACGCAAAACTCCATGATGTGTTGTCTACCTAACACTCGCACTGTATACGTGTATATAATGTATATATATATATACGTATGGAAATCATCTGGCAAAACAACAACGGACCGATATCGAGTGACCTCAGACTGTATATATATATACCCCCCCCCCCTTCGAAAATTCGAGCACACGATGATTCACGGACAGGAGGATCGGCGCTTTGATGTACAAATTTAGGCCTTTTCAAAGCTGTATATATCTGCAGTGTGTTATATATCGCGCAAGGGAGATTAGAGCTTCGGGGAATAGGGCATATAAAAAATTGAGTATATATCAAAGCTGGCCGATTACGGGGGCTGATCGACGTCGAAAAACTATTGCGAATCGCGACAGTTTTCCACAGCAAAAACCGAATATAAAATCCGTGTTCTGCTACAAGTCGCGGCTATGCAATATATATATATATATATATATATATATATATATATATATATATATATCGGAAAACGAGCGCATGCGAAAAAAATCGGCACGTGCGACTCTTCAAGTTCATCGGTGTCGAACTTGATTACGCGCGCGTCTCTCGCGAGGGGGATCGCGAGGAGAAAATGATTCGGTGCGACCTTCGATCGGCGCGCGTGAAAAAAAGCAGTGAAGAGTTAACAATAAAGGTATATACATGACTCACTTTTCGACAACGGCGAAACGATCTATCCCGGAGAAGCAATTAATTCAAGATATCTAACCGACTTTGTTCTTCTTTTTCGGGGGTATGTAATGTATGAGGATTGAGCAGTCAGATTTTCGTTTTTTCCCTTCAGTAAACCGTGCGCACTTCCATAACGATCGAATAGAGGCGAAATTAATAAAGTCCGATCGATAAGTAACATTATTGCGCGAGATTATATTTTACACTGTATATACTTATCGGCGCAATGTAGGCAATTTTTCCGTTTAAAGAAAACTGCCGCGCAGAAGATCTTTTTCCCCGGTTCTGACGGCGATAAAGTAGCGAATATCGCCTGCACGAGTTCGATAACGCAATTTGTTTTCAGCATTGACTAATGCAGCCGCTGAGGATAATATAAGAGAGTCAGCTACGTGGACGATGTTATTTTTCCTCGACGGCAGTTCAAGCACATAATATATATATATATATATATATATATATATAAAAGTATATACGCATGTAAGCGAGAGATTGGCGCTGCACGTGCAAAGTTTAGACTTGTGTAGAGAGACGAATATAGAGGCAGAAAATAAATGAAAAGTTGATAAGAGCCACTGCTCGGCCGAGATGCTGAAGTGCTTTGCTATTTTTCTCGAGATTACGAATTATTGAAGTCGAATCGTGGAAGTAGTTTTTGAATGAAACGCGATTGTATATCATACACACACACATTTTGCGCGTCAGAGCAAATTAATTCTCGTGTAAAACACTGCAAGCCGCTTAACCGACCGTCCATTAAACATGATTTAAGGTGTAATTCACGCATGTGTGTGTATCTCTTACATTGTACATAAAGATCGCGGCTACCTACGGCAATTAATTTCCATTGAAAAACTGGTTTTCTGCGTCAACCCGACGAGATAAACAAGAAAACAATTTACAGGATGTGATTATCAACGTCGTGCCTACTATTCTGGCTATTATTATATAGATACCATTCGCATAGCCATCACTCGCGCAAATTAACAATACGGCGAATGCAGGCACATTTCATTCACATCATCGGAGAAGTTCGCGAGCGTTGGGATACGAACGAGATAAAAACGAAGGAGAGGAGAGACGGAGATAATGATAGCGGGAGAAGGGCGGAGCCGCGAGTACTTACACAGCCGACAAAGAAAGCGAGATATCGGATGAAGAAAGAGCGCTGACTGCAGCGGAGTCAAGAGGAGAGAAAAAAAATTAATACGAGAGAGAGAGAAGCTCGTGACCTTGTCCTTGGAAATAATCTTTCCTCGTTATCGGACGTCGCCGAGGCTGCTGCTGCTGCTGCGGTTCGAGTTTGAAGCTATATACCAAGCGCGTGATGATTACCCGTTCTCTCTTTCGCGACGCAGCGAGCGAGCCTTCCGATGCGCGCGTGGATGCTTTTTTCGAATCGATGGCGCATGCAGCGTATGAATTCATCGAGCTCTTGAATATTTAACCGGCTTTTCCCTATTTTTATCTAATCGCCAAACATAACTATACGCGTATTTGCTCCACAACGAGCAATGCAAAGACAGCGTTGCATCGAATCCCGCTATATATGTATAGTCTCGCTTGCAATAAAAACACGCAGTCCAACTTTCGCACCTGCGAGTGTACGCACGCACACACATGTAACGCGCGCAACAACTTCGCTCTCCCACAGCACACGTGGCACAGCCGGTGTCTCGTTGACGTCATCGCGAGCGCGCGCGAGGGAATTCAAACGGTATAACCGCTCGTGTGTTTTCTTACGTCACGCGAGCGAGCGAGCGAGCGGAGAAAAGACGAGGCCGGAAAAACATCGCGTTCACCTTCGTGTGCGCCGCTACTGCTGTTATGCGTTTTTCTCCGATGCCAGGCTCCTTCCTGATATGCGCGCGTGCGCGAGCCGCGCTCTGAACTTGAGAATTGTTTGATTAGTTCCGCAGCTGCGATGTGTGTTCTCGTGATGAATGCCTTGTTCGAGGGATGATTGACGATTTCTTTGACTGGTATGCATTAATGTTTTCGTCGTTTTTTTCTTCCTTTCGCTGGATTCGTTGTGCTGCGCCGATTTTGTCGAAGGAGATTATTGGGCGATGCGGAAAAACCGAACAGTCATCGCGCCGAGACAATAATTAACTGTGAAACTTCCTTTATTTATCTCACGCGGAGAGCTTCGTAATGTCAACTCGCGGTTCGTGTTTTCGTAACGCACGCATGTCTTCGCGGTTAAAACGACAAAAATTATGCAGATTTCAGAAGGCAAAGATCGTTCGAGCTAAAGGCTTACTTTGATCGAAATAATTCAAAGATAAAACGTTTCCGTTCTCTCCTGATGTATAACACAAAGCCTCTTACGAATCATCGCCAAAAGACTGTATATACATATTATACCAATCACACAATGCACATACGCCTTTACAATGACGCAGACTAATGCCGCCTATATTTCTCCAAGTATGTATACCGAATGCATATATACGCAAGCGGAGCCATCGATAACGTCACAAGCTATATATGTATATATAGCGTACGATGTACACAAGTTCCTCGCGACGGTCTTTCGTCTGGGCAATTACCATTGTCGCGAGGCCGTTCGCGATTTCTATCGGTCGAAGCCGATCGACGCCTCTCTTTTCCCTCCGATCGTATGTATATAATATACATATGTGCTTTGCTGGAAATTGTCGCAAGGACGAGATCGCGAGACAGCGCGCGATTTCTCATTCATATATGTATATAATGCGCGCGAGTAAAGGGGTACGAAGATGGAAACGCACGGGAGAAAATATTTATTCGTTTACAGCCAATTTTTTGCGCATAAGCTTATCTACCGAAATGTCGTAGTGCATCTTAACAAATGAGTGTTTTGTCGAGAAAAGAACCTTGGGAGATGTATGTATGCATGCACGCATGCATTTGTGTATATATAGAGGTGGCGTGCAAGTCGAACGAGGAAGCAAAATCGGCGCTCGCGCGGATAAGTTACTCAATTTCCGTGAATATGATAGAGGATAATTCGCGTGCGTGGCTCTCAATGCCAGCTATGATTTTTAATATCCTGCGACGCACGGATGCGATCCTTGTATAGTTGATATGAATGATCGATAAAATATATTTTTCAATAGCGAAGATATTGATTTTTTAATTTGAAACATCTGTAAAAACGATGCAAATCGCTCGATATTCTCTCCCTACGCAATGATGATGATGATAATCGCGGAGGAGAATGATTTGAAATCAGTCATTATTATACATCTTCTCCTCTACATCTTCTCGGGATCGAGGCGCGAAAAACGTGAGCGTCGCACACGTTCTTTTGTCATACGTGATCGTACATGTACATAAATGTACATACATGTATACGAGTCTGTGTATATTAGGCTATAAATCTATAATAGACTCGTCTTCATCGCTGATCAGATCGGATCGATATAAATCGTTTATACGGATCGATACCAAATAAATTGTATTTATCCACCGTTCGATCTATATAGTCAACCGGTGATATAATGCGGGAGGACGAGGTATGTACGTCGCGTGCGAAAAGGTGACAGCGGATTATCGCTCGATGAACCGAGCGCGACTCTTTCTGTGGGTTGCGCAATAAAGTCAGATATATATATACATATATATAAAATAAGTATGTGCCCTCCACGCGCAGAATATGAGTGTAGCGTCGTTATTTAGCCGTATTATACAATAAAGTCCTTCGCCACGTGAAGTTTCGTAATATCGCGTATTATTGCGTGTATACGAGGATTATAAGCGTTCGATTGGAGAGACACATGTATGTCGGCGTCTAAAAATTTTTTCAAAAAGTTTTCCACGTGTCGAGCTAATCTGGGGATCATTATACTGTATGTGGCCTTGTGGCCAGACGTTAATCGTCAGCGCGATATCTATTGTAGTGTGTGCGCGTATAAGTCTTTATTGTTCCCGGCGGAATTCAATCTATTTCAGTTGAATATTCAGCCTTGAAAACGGCTATTGCTCTCTGTAGACCCGGAAAAAAATAATTTCATTCTAGAGCCACGTACGGGGAGATATCGGTATATATATTAGGAACGTGAATTGAGTTTGATCGCGCGGTCGTCTGCGCTTCTTCATAGATATCGATGATGAACATTTCTCAGTTTCTTGAACTCGTGTCTTTTATCGTATTCCTGGATTTCTGTGTACTATAAGAATTCTTGAGAAAATTCGAAGGTCGAGAATGTCTCTTTTGTAGATTTAAGTATTAATTTACTTTACATTCGAATAATCAACTGCACAACTCGTTTCATTATCCATTAATAATTGCGTCATGAAATCCAATAGTGACGATACGCGAAAAACTCTTATTTTAAAGACACTGAATAAACAGTTAAAAAACTTGAACAACCCCGTCAAAAAAAACCACCCCCTAATAAGAATCCCTCGACCCCTTCGACATCATCCTCGGCACGCGACGACGCGGCTCAACAGCCGATGATTACGAGCCGAGCTCGCGAGGTAAATTGCCAGAGAACACAGAGAGGAAAACTCACACACACACCCACACACACACACGCATAGACTCAGCGACTCGTCGTTATGTAGACAGAGAGAACCGCGTCGCGAAGCGCACAAGGACAAGGCCACGTGGTCACGGACGGACGGTCGCTCTCGGACGAACGAACGCGCGAGTCACGTACCCCTACTCTTCTGCTGATGCTTTGTCGTGGCTCTTCCTCCTACTATAGCTTGCTACTCTTCGCGGCTATGATATGTATATATATTGCGCGGTATATGGACTAGCGGTCGACGCGCAGAAGCTACCGTATGATCCTATTACGCAGCTGGTTGACCTGACCCCTCTCGCTTTTAGAGCTACTTTATATTGCACAGAGGTAGAGCTCTGTTTTCTTGTAATTTTCTCTGATTTGGTTCTGGGTCTGTTGTGGAGCGATAATTCGTTACTTTGTTCAGGATGTTTGGTGGCTTGCGTTCGGCGCGTGTTCATGATGTAACGAGTTTTGCGTGAATCGGTCAATTGATGCCGATGCTCTGGAAAATTCAATTATGTAATCTATCGGGAATTTTATGAAGAGTTGAGATGATAGACGCGATTACTTAATTTACGATTTCAATACTGGCAAGTTAAGAATCTCCCATTCGCAAACGCGTGTGCTTCTCAGTCATGGACGAACTTTTGTTGCCTGCTATTGTGTAATGAATCTTTGTGGTGCGTTTTTTAAACAAACGCAGAGATAGCGTGTCGATTATACATTTGTAAATTTAAAAAAGTATGCAGTTATTTAACAAGTATAATAATAATTATATTCTAGATCGCAGAAATAGCTATAGAGATAAGTGGCATCATCATTACTATGTGGCATGTGCGACAGAAAGTCAAAGACGACGACATTCTGCAGAGGAATCGCGTTTCCTACGCGAAATGCGTGAGAAAGAAAATCGCGAGCCACGTTGACAGACTACGTCAAATTTCCGCGAAATTCGGACGTTTAGCCAAGCTTTCACGTCTGCATTATATTTAGTTACCATATTCAGTTGCAGATCTACATGAGTAATCTAAGATAGGTGTCCTTGACAAGTAGCTTGGGTTGACGGATAAAATGATAAGAATTGCATGGTCGTGGATAAAAAAATTTGTTTTGATGAATATTGAAAAAAAAAATTGCAGCTTCAACCAGCATTCATTTCTTTTACTTTATATAAGAGTACGAATCAAAACAGATCTGCATATAAATAAGACTGAACGCTCTCAAGCTATGCTGACACATGAATATAAGAATGTGTTAACTTACGGAGATAACGTACAATTGAATGCAACTTAAACAAGTTTCAAAAGACAACGTTCTGTAATTAATTATCAGGCAGTTATAGCATGAGCAGCTCAAGCATTACGGATGGAAAACAAATTAATTTTGGTACGTAGCGCACCGCTACTCATATACATTGCACGCGCAGATTCTGATGAGGGGAATAGAAAAAGTGCCTATGCGCCATCTAGCTTCGCTGATCATATTCTCCATGCATTCGACATTATTAATATAACAATTTATCGATGTTTCATTCTCGCAAGCAACCTTTGATTCTCTCGTTTCGACAGCGCAATTTCGACTCAGACATCTTTTATATTTTTGTAAACATTCTCCCACGAAGCGGTAATCGCGTATCTTCGTGTATACGTTCTTCCCGCTCAGCTGAAGGCAAATTTATATGCTACTCCCGACGATCAAAGGACAATTCGCGGACGAGCGAATCATCCGCGATTTGCGCATCTTCGCGCAGTTGTGCTATATACATATACACACCGTAGCGCAGTGATGTAAAGATGCTTTCGGCATTATGCAATGTTTCTCCCGTCCAACTCGCAGCTTTTGATTCAGCGGTCGCGACGTACGTGCAGAAATCCTCGACTGGACTTTTCAATGTCGGAGGTAAAAATATGACCAATTGAGACTGTCAAGCAGTGCGAGTATATCGCATCAGAGGATTTCTTTTTCTTTGTCGAAGACTGGAGGCAAAAGCGAATTTTTTCAGTAATTGAGAGTTCGAATAACATATAGGGAAAATGAATTGTGAATTTTTGAAAAACGGCATAACGATCGTGGTTAACAATGCAAGAACGGTTTCAAGTTCACCGATAAGAATGCGCTTTTCATTAAAATTCAAAGCGCTCCAAGCAAGTATCTCATTAGTTTAAAGACAAAAAAAAAGTGCATGTAAATGAGTATAACAGCCTGTTGCGCGATAAACCACGTTCCTATCGGCCTCGATAAAAAATTCGTAAGCAACTACAACGAATCTCTTGAAGTCTTTCTTTGGATCGCATACAGCAACATACAACATAAAAGTCCCGAAAAAAGTGGTCTTCGAAAATTATCGGTCGAACTTCGAACTCGCCGCGTGTTTCGCCGGTGCACGTGTCAGCTATGCGATCGTCGAGGCTATGCACCTCATTATGAATTGACTCACGATACCGGATAATTAAGACTTCTTTTGCGTCAGGTGCGCGAAATCGGTATAGTGCTTTTGTGCTGCTGCGATTGCTTTTGTTACGAGGGACATATATATGTAGGCATATATAAGTTTTACAGAGATTCGCTTTTTATCAATATAATTTTGAGTTTTATTACTCAGCCGAAATTTGCATAGTTGTTAAATCGGTTTATGCACGGATTCAATCCTGCACTAATCATCGGAAGCCAATAATAATCTCCAGCCGAATTTCCATGCAAAACTTCCATCCTCCAAAAATAGCAAATTCCCCGCGAGCTACTCTCCAAAAATAACTCTCCTGTAGCAGCAGCAAGTGCCCTACCTACAAGGAAATTTTCGCCGATAATACACCGTCCGTCTATATTACTATAACCTCGACTCGCCTCGCGATAAGACAGGGGGTAAAAAGGACAGTCGGCGGTTGAAAAGACGCAAGCGAGTAGTAGAGCAGAGCTTGTGCGTAGTAGCAGTTGCAGCAGCAGCGCATCGATCCGCGGCCAAGGCAAGCGACGCCGCTGCTTCTCAGGGGCAAGGACAAGGTCGCGACTGACGGTCGATTCTCTCTCTCTCTCTCTCTCGAGTTCGCGGCCACGAGCGTTAGCCGCGTATAACTTATGTGTGTATGTGTGTGCGGCGCAGATTTTCGTTGCACCGCGGTTCGATGAGTCGCCGCAAGCTTGGATTTTGGAAGAAGCGTGCGGCGATTTTGCCGAGAGAATATATTGGCTTTGATTTATCGAAGCCGAGGATTGCGGATGTTTTTCCACGCTGGGAGTTGAATTATGATTTTCGAACTTGTTGAATTTTGAGGAGTCCAGCTCTTGCACAATGTTGCTCACGAGCTTCGTTAGAATTCTTAGTAGGAAATTAATCGTTCGATCTTACGTAATTTCATCTTCTACGTTTTTGTAACTACATTATATTCCTGGAAAATTAAGGCTAATCGAAGCACTCCTACATCATCGAGTTATCGCGTTGTAATCATCGCAAGATTTATACCCGCAGACGCGTTCCCAAAGATCATCGACGCGCCTCGAATTAATCGCGGCTATTCAAGCACCCAATAATCGCTTCCACATCGATATACCGATCAACCGCGCAAACCGGTAATCGACCTACAACTATAAGTACAAAAAATACCGAGATCCTCAGCGCACTGCACATATTGCATATAGTGACATAATCTCTCAGCGTTTCCGGCACAAGCGCGCTCGGATGAGCTCACGTTGTATTCCTTTTTTCTCAGTCTTTAAGCAACGAATAAAAAACGCCGCGACCTCGACTGCACGCGTCCGAAAAAAAAATTCGCGGCAACGTGCGAATTCCGCACGACGCCGGGCCGCGCGACCTTGTCGATATATATTCGCGATCACATCTAGCGAACGCTGCCGCCGTCGCGCGTTTGGTTACATAATTCAGGGTCACCCTGCCCCTCTCCTCCGAAGAGGCGTCGCTTCGAAGTATAAGTGATTATGGATTTTGCAAATTTTCACTGTGAGCGCGCCTAGTGCCGGCGCGCGGGAGTTGTTTGGAAAGGGGTGGATTTGGCGTGGTTATATATGTAATGTAGAGGGACAACTCGGTATCTGCTGCATACATATGTGCTGTTTAGTATAGAGACACTTTGTCGGAGTGTCGGATAATTTAAAGCTTCATTTCAAACGATATGTGTTTATTATAGTTTTATAATAATACTTGTATTTTGGATTGACGCAGAAATTAACAAACAATTTATAAAAAAAATATATAATGGTCAATTCGAATTGTCGCGCTGGCAGGCGAAGCGTTGATTGACTCGGAAAAAAGTGTATCATTCAATAAAATTGATTTTATAAATGCTCGGCTAATAAAAAATGCTAATGGCTCTTTCGACCTCTGCATGCGCGATCAGGTCGACGAAGTTCGATTTTTTCGCTTCGCGCTTGAAGTACAATAATGTATACACGAGGAATGTTTTCTTCACGCAGATATGGAAGGTGAGTCTATTATCAAAAGACCGAATTAACAGAAGCCTCTCTCGTGCGTAACCCCAATAATTTTCAAAGGCACACATATAAAATACTGCGCACACGTTCATGACACACACTCGTCTTCGTCATTTACATTTAAGAGAAGAAAATATTTAAGCAAAAATTTACATACGCGCTTGCGCTTACGTAAAAACACGCTCGACACGCTCGCTGCAAAGAATCGCGCGCAATTATTTAAAGCGTCATAAATACACAAACCGGAGGACTAAATATTTAATACAAAAAGAAGCGTTGTAGCTGATGCCGAGGCGAGAGGAAATAGCGGAGGAAGCAAAAAACAAAGGTCACGTTTCATTGTTGCAATTCATTTACACGGCAACAGCTATACATATATACATGAAAATAGGCGGACTGTATTGTTTATCGATTTTTCGATATTACGGAAAAACGAACCGGTAACCTCCGCGATTATAATGTCGAGGCTATACCGGCCGTGTCGATATATTGGAAAAGAAGTCTGCGGTTTCAGACGGTCAGGGTCTGTCGCGCGAAACCCCCTTCGAATACCTCTTTACCATCCACCCAACGGCCAAAGGTTAATCGCAAACTTTTACTGCAGCTGGCGCTCGGATAAATCGCGATTCGTGTCTTACCAGCGATCTAGTTTACAAATACACAGCAGCGGTGATCGTCCTCCACCTTTCTAATTCAAAGCTTACATTAAAGCCCGACAATGTGTGACGCCCAAAAAAGCCTTCGGCTGCGCACGCACCGGAGTTTCCCGATTTCTCGCGGTGGCCTCAATATGAGCGCGAGCCATATGTAACCCGGTTACATGTTAATCCGTGCAAATAGCCTACGACTCGCGTAACCGCGCGCGTCCTTCGCTGCTGCATCGCTCCGATACTCGTCTTTCTCTCTTACATATGCTCGCGTTTATCCTTTGCCTGGAGCAGCGGTTGCTTTGGGATCACCGTGAAAAATAAGGGTCTTCCGTGAATAATTAAATTCATCGACGGTCAGCGATAGACGATTGGCTTGTATGAAATTCGATGCGATATTCGGTTCCTCGAATCAGCCGCGAGAGACGCACAAAAGGTATATGCTGTATATACGTGTCACGCGCGTTCACCCCTTTGACCTCTAAATTAAGAGAAATGACATCTAAACTCAAAGAGGATGTGTATATCTGCCAGTCGCGATGAAAGGAATTCACGGAGAGGCATAAACAATAGTGAATCGTCGCGAAAAAAGCTCTGAACTGAATCATCACCGATACCCATGACTCATATACCCTCTACTCCCGCGTCTGCGTCTATACGCAGACCATAGCCGCGATAAAACTAAAAAAAAACGTCGAATAAACCAGCGTCTCGGTAGTCAAGGGATTTTTCGGCCTATGTCCCCCCCTTTCAGACGATGCGTCGAAGAAGAAGAGACGGAGTCGTAAACCCGCTGACCCTGAGAACATCAGACGCGACGACACACACACGCACGCGTTCCCCATCCTTTTTTTCGCTCTTCTTCTTTTATTTTTCAGATGCGTCTACGTTCTCGTCGCTCTTGATTTTTCGTACATATATAGCGGGCGTGTCTGGCTCTCTGCGGTCACCGCTCGTTTGTCCTCTGAGTGGACACCGTCGTAGCAACCGGACGTTTATTATTATTATTTTCTTTTTTTTATGTTTCGTATGCTAATTGATATTAATCGTCGTTTAACTTTGCCTCCTTGGCGGCTTGTAATTGCGGTTTATGAGGATCTGTACGATTCGCACCGGAGTCGATGGGTTTCGAAAAATACAAGGTTTGCGATAGAGTATTGAAGATAAATTGGATAATTGGGCTTTTGAGGTTTTAAGTACTTTTCGAGAACGAGCCGTTTGAAGTAAGAGGCTCTAAAATTTGAAAATTAGACGGCGAGAATGCACCTTAAAATTCAAGGTTAGAGCCGAGAGCTTTGCTGAAATAGTTTAGGTTAGGTCAAGGAAACCAGGCGGGGAGATATGATCGAGAGCTCTCGATCGGTGTGGTGTGCCAACGGATGGCATTTCATCATGAAAATTAGAATTAAATATGCTGCTATACTAAACATATCTATCCCGATCTTCATCAGAAACTAAACGACGAATTTTCACTCGTCCAACGTTCCAATCTCAATACCAAAATAATAGAATTCGATTTCCAGCTATTTCGAAGCCCAAATAATCCCAAAGCCTATGAAAACATCGCCTATACGAAACCGCGATAAAAGCCAGAGACCTTCGAATAAACATATTCCCCCCCGCGTCGATCGAACTACTACTACAAAATCGGCACACGGCCGCAGAACGTTCTCCGATAATCTCTTCGAATCGGGTATATGCGTATATATAAAAGTATGGCTTTCCAATAATACGGTCGCGCGCGTAAACGCACTCGGTCTAATTAAAAGAGCGCGACTTTTGTTGCCCTAATAATTCATACGCGCCGACTTGCCCGCGGCGGCGACGAATCCACGGCCTTTCCTTCTTTTATTACAGCCTCGTTGTGTACACATTCGCCCGTAATGGGTTAATCAAGGTAGGAATATTCGAATGTATCGGTTGGGAAAAGTGATAATAGAGTTTATTTTTGTTTTGGGCGAAGGTGATTGACTCTTTTCTTGTTGGCTCGATGTTTAATTCGCTGCGGTATATATATATAGTATAGGAATTTGACCCGACGGTCAGCAAACGTACACGCGATATATTACAAAGTTATTAGTCTACTGCCGTCTGTGCGTTATGCCGTAGAAAGTGCATAATGTATAAGTAATGGTATGTCATGCAACGCGCAACGGTCTATAACTTTAACTGTAGCCATTAACTGTCTTGTTTATATACTTGCAACAAAGTTTTGAGTGAGTTTTTCGTCGGCCTGTGTATTCTGAGCTACGAACAGTACGACTGTTTATCATTAATGAATAATGCTCGACCGACTGGAAATTACAAAATTAAAGACCGCATTAAGTTACGTCAAATTTATACGATCTTCCAGGATCTCGAAGCGCATCGCGGCAGCCTCTTTGTATAAATCTCTCGGAATCTGGCTCAGTGAAAATCGGCGATAAGTGTTCCGACGTGTCACACTTTTACGCCGAATGATTTATAAATTCGCTGAATTCGGCAATTTGGCCCGAAGAGAGAAACTACGTAGTTTTCGCTGCACCAAATTAATGCATTATCCGAAAATTCGGTTCAGCGAGTGGCTCTCGCGTAATTTTTCTGGCAAAAACGCAATCCTCCTTTGTATCGCACCTCGCGATTCATCCCACGGCAAAAAGCCGTGTAAACGACAGCAGCAGCCGTCACGAAAAAGACATGTATATATAGGAAGCTACACGGGGGAATCCGTCAAGGCCATCGCAGCGCGAACCGGTAAATGCCGCGAGGAAGAGGGAGATACACAGGTATATACGTGTATGCGACGGTTTATAACTTAAGGAGAAAGAAAGACGGAGAGAGAGAGAGAAGTTGCGTGTCACGCCGTGAAGGCGAGCCTCTCGACGTCACCTGGAAGAGCGGACTCCGTGACGCCGATTCCCAGTCCGTTATTTTTCCTTGGACGCTACTCGAGGCGGCTTTCCTTTGACTTTCGATTTCGCTCGGTGAATTTTTCCCGACGAGAAAATCGACCGGATAAAGATGGATGGATTTGCATTAATAATGCACCGGGACGTTTGATATTTTCGTCAATTTCATTTCATTTTTCTTCCAGAGATAAATAGTGCCACCCGACAACATTAATTTAACTTTCGCACATCGTTATTTTAACATTTGCAAAAAAACAGTATCAGTTTTATATCGAAAAAAGACACCTGAAAAAGTTTGAGCAAGATCGAGCTCCCGCGGACTGTATATGCGGCCTCCGCTTTCAAGTTTAACGAAATCGCACAAAACAAAAATAAGCTATGAAAATTGCTGTTTGTTGCAGTTATATTGCATAAGCGACAAGATCCGATTTTTCTTCTCCTTCGCATTGACATCGGCACTTTCTCGCCATGCGCCAAGTCCGCCCACGTAACGCACGCGTCCTTCGATTCAACAGCTCTCCTACTTATTCGCTTATACGCGTTATACTCCGCGGCGCAAGATTGTAGGTCAGTACGAAGGAAGAACATCGGCAGCTGGAGGAGAGATCGATGGAGACGAGGATTTGGAATTATAGGGCAGTCGCGCGCGGGCCGAGAGAATCAGGCTATTACGCGCTTTTTTTGCAGCGAGTTTCTATAAGCGAGCGTTAGATCCGTTCTCGAGATTACGGACGCGAGCCGATATGTGCTATGAATTTATTAAGGACTTTCTTTTGTGCTCTTTCGGGCGCTTAATTTTTTGTCTCCGATATTTTCCTCCAGCTGTGCAGCTTCTTAATTAAAACATCATATGATCCGCGCGCGAAGACAAAAGGCGAAAAAAAAACATTTACCCAACGTGACTAAACAACGCGAGTGCAGAACAAAAGTGTTTATGCTTCTCTCAACAAATAAAGTGTCCCGCGAGAGGCTTTTACGAGGCTACATATTCAGTTCATAAATTTGCGTAATTACAGAGAAAGAGAACGACTGCCCTCTGCGTTCGCGCGCGTCTTCATTTATAAAACAATGAATCGTCGCGAGTAAACTTTCTATTTCCTCGTGCACTTTGACTTTGATAGAGGCGAATGCCACCGTAATTGTGCGCGTAAATTTTCGAGAAAGACGCAAGTCGGAATAGGTCGTAACGACGAGAAGTCAATAAAATCCGTCGCTTTTGATCGTTCTGCTATTTTTTCTCAGCGTCGAATTTAGCCCAGTCTCGGGAAGTTCAAGCGGTTTTATCGCGGCTTCGAAAAACAGCGCAAATCGAGAGATGAAAGAGAATCGAGCGACTTTGCATTGCAGCTACGCAAATTGTTTATTTACTCGAGTTTAGTGTGAAGTATATAGCTACATACGTGTTATGGGTGTCGAGAACGATCGCGAGAATGCGGTAAGGAATTCGTGCGCGAGATTTATGGATGTTGGGCAAGAATTAGCATTCGCTCGATAAATTTACCGCTATATTTCGAAAGTTATATTTCGTTATACATATAATGCAGTCTGTAAAAGTGCTTAGAAATATTTTACACGTATCGCGGCAACTTAGTATTTTCCTTTGTTTATACACGAATACGGTCGCGGGTGAGTATACAAATTGCAAATCAGTCAGGCAGTTTTTTATTACAAAAACACGCTACCGCTCATAATCCGTATGTTGACTTTGTAATGTACGACTTATGTATGAATTGGATCGGTCCCAATTGTGAAAGTTGCGAAGAAGGTCAAGAAAGTATTTAGCCAAGATATGTGTGTGTGTGTGTGTGTGTGTGTGTGTGTGTGTGTGTGTATTCTCTCGCAGAGTGCGCGGGAAGAACGAAATTAGCTCGCGACAGTTTGAAAATATCTTTTTGCGTATAATGAAAATTTAAATGGATTGTGTATACACCTTCACTTTCAGTATATTTCAGAAATTGCCAACCACACGGCCGAGCGAGTAGAAAGTTATAGGCGCGAGTCTTAAAAGTAAAAGTTCTTTCGAGCGCCGAGTCGAGAAGAAAGAAAAAAATGACACTTTTTACTGCCAGCTGCAAAACGTGTATTAAATTATTAGGCATAATTTACGTATAATACGAGGAAGAGCCATTACAAGCTCGAGGGATTTATTAACGTCCATGTGGGAAACATTGTGCAGCAGCCAAGATTCTTCCAGATTATGCTACGGAGAAAGGGTCAAGAGGTCGAAGCGAATCAGGAAGTTTCACAATTAGAAATCTCTTTCTCTCTATCTATACAGTCGATGAAGAGAGTAAAAGTATTATTCCCTGATTAACGAACCGGAGGATTTCACGACCCCATTGTTATGGACTTTTCTCTCTCACTCTTGGCGGCGTTCGCGCGCGAGCTTTATATACTTGCGTGATTTCGACGGCGGCCTAGTGATGCATCGCTGCGCAAGCGGAAAGAGTGAGAGTGACACCGAAATCTGAGCTACGGTGAAATTGAACGATAAATATTTCATTGGGTTTGTTAATAGCCGATAATTGCCCGCCGCACAGCTCCTGCGCGTTTCGAATCTTCCGACGGGAAGATAGAAATTTTAAGGCCATTCTTCATTTTCGCGATCAGGCGTCTACTCGCCTAATCGAACCGATCTAACCCAAGTCGACATCTCAGCGAGATCTTTTCTAAGCTCCTCATTCGTCGCCTCTCTCTCTCTCTCTCTCCCCTGAATTTCTCAATAAAGAAAGCCGCGGCTGCTCCATCTGCCGCGGCGTCCAAAAAACGGCCTGAAAGTAAAGAAGCTGTTGCCACGAAAATAAGGACTTACGAGCGAGAGGTATATACGTAAAGTGGGTGGCGAAAAGGTATACAGGCATACGAGAATAGCCGTAAAGAAAGTCGTGCGGCTGTCGCTACCGCGTCGGCGGCTTTACTTTCTCTCGGCTGATGTGCAGCTCGAGAGCGCGCGGGGGAGTCTGGTCTCGTTTCCTGAGAGATCGCAAGACGCGTCGGCTGCTGCTGCCGCCGATCTCGATGAGACACGTGACCCGGATCGCTGTTTTCACTCTACTTTGGCTCTCGAGAACGTCTTCGGATAGGACCTTGTTGGAGATTTTTATTTGTTTTCGTTCGTCGATGCGCAGGTGGAGAGATTTGATCGTTAGCTTTACGTTTACGTATGATCGCTTTGTTTGGCAAATCTCGCTGGGAATCGTACATATATGCGCACTGAATGCTGCAAATTCACGGCGAGTCTTGCATTTCCTCTCTTTCTCATTGTGTGTTTCTCTGTAGGTACGAAACAAAAGCTATATGAACATTACGTGTGTTTGGAATACACGCTCACAGATAGCATCTGCAGATCATAAGAGCCTTTCACCAATATATTCCATATCCAAATCAAGAAAGCAAGACGATGTTTCAAAATATTTTCCAATATAACAGTTACACAGAGCTGGCTACATACCTCCACTTTCTTTTATATACACATTGATTTGCTGACAAAAGCGTTTTCTTATAATACTACTAGAAATCGTCGATTACGTACGATAATATATTCGATACTAAATCAATCAAACGTAATTTTCGTACGAACCCATCCCGACAAATACCGATCTTAACTTGTATCCAATATATTCGTTCAAAAAGTCCTTATGACGCTACTTTCCTTCTCAAAGAATATAAGTACAGCTTCAACCGCGAAAGTTTCACTCTCGTCGCGCCGAAATCTTATCTGCCGACATGTATCGGCAACGGGAGCAGCTTTTGCGCCATATATATACGTTTACAAAAAGCCGGGACTTGTCAAACATTATACGGTTAGAAAGTCGCGAGGAACCTTCTTGCACGGGACAATATATATATAGAAGGCTCTCGTATATTTCCGTCTTAATGCACCGAGTAATAGATTTGCATCTGGAGAGTAGAGGAGAGTCGAGATCGGTTTAATTAGCCCCGCGGTTTCCATCAAACCTCGGTATAAGTATAAATTTTTAAAAGAGACCCATACTGCAACCTCGTCGCTAATGATTCCTGTGTAGACTCTCGCTGCCCATGGGCTGAAGAAAATCCATACACAGCGAGAACAAGCCGAGACAGTGCGATTACGCGCTAATATTAGTCTCCGCGTAGATAACGAGGATGCAATTACCGCGGTGTCCGTAAAACAGAAACGACACCTCTCCGATTAAACGAAACACCGCGTGTACCTCGCGCTCAAAGGAGACAAACGAGCCGGGCGAAAAAGTAAAAATTTCACCCGAGAGATCAGCGTAACTCTCTTTTCAAAACTGGGCCAGAGTGCAAAAACCTGCAACGAGACGTATACACACATATACGGCTCTCCCATTTGTCAAGGCTCACCCACACGCGCTGACTATATGGATGCAGCCTCTCGCGAAAACTCGAAAGTGATATCTGCTGCAGCGAGCGCAAGTCGGTTATAGACGTCGTGTATATACTCTCACGCTTTCACGAGTTCGAGCGAGCGAACGGCTTCTAGGTGTCGTTGAACCTTGTGCAGCTTGCGTAAGTCGCGCGCCGCCGCGAGAGAGGCGAAATCGCGAGACAATGTCCGCTAAGCCGGAGAAGGGGCATTTTTCTTTGTTTTCGAGCTTTCTTCTTCGTTTTCATGTATTATATATATGCGTATAAGCTATCGCATGTAGTTTCGGGGGCTGCTCGTTTGGTGAAACTGATATAGCTGCAGATAGCTTTTTTCGCTTCGAGATTGATTTAGGAGTTCGCTCGCAGGGGGAAGTGTATATAACCTAGTGTACACGGGATAGATTTGCAGCCCGTCAAAGATGCAGAAAACGCGATAGCTATGCATATACAGGGCGAGATCATCGGAGAAAGTTAAAACTTCACTTTCCTCGGCATCACAATGTCCATTCAAATCAAGCCGATTAATTCGATGGCGATCTCCTCCGTCGTGCTCGCATCTCCATTAAAATCGGTCGAAGATAGCAGACGCGATACTCTCCCTCTCGATTCTTACGGCACTTGTTATTTGTATATACATATAAGACGTACGGCTCGCGAGAAAGGAGAAAAGCGCAGGCGACACTATTCCAATCGGACGATCGATCGATCGGCTGCCGAGATAATGGAGTACGGTATATCGCTTGAGTCACGTCACGTTTGTGAAGTATGTATTATGCTTGCAACAGGCTTATAACACACGCGTCGATCTATACGGTGCATCTATGCAGGCGGTGAACTTTCGATTGCGAAAAGTCGCAAGAATGCGACTCTCGCGTCGATTAAGTCACTGTGTAGATCGAGGAGCGCACGACTGATTGATTATATACGTGTGGCTGTGTGTAACCCTTTGCCGATTGCGTTATCGATCGGTACCGATCGCGTCTATTTTTTTTTCTTTGGGTATATACACGTATGCATAATTGGGTGACGAGGCACTGTTTATTACAACACTCGGACTGTTTTTGTTTTCGCTGAATTTCCAGTGTGATCGTGGTATCATATATGCGTCAAGCGGACGAAATAATACCGGGAAATCCGTACATACGCACGACCGAGACGAATGACACACGCAAGGAAAATTCCAGAACGCTCAGTGTTTTCGCACAAAGCAGGTGAAAAGCATTTCCACAATAAAGATCGCGTTCGAACAAGCGTTTTGTGTTCCCTAACGAGCTTACGCATTGAAATTTACCGGCGCAAATTTCGAAGGCGAGCACACAAAAGCTCGTCGCTGCGCGTCGAATTGATAAAAACAACGGGCGGGAATTGATTGATCAAACAACTGGCGCGCGCAAAAAAAAGAGCACCGGCTAGTCGCCAAAAATAAAAGACCTCGACACTCTTTTTTCCAGATCGTCGGCTGCGGCATTTATATCCAAAATCGTCCGCACGTGCGATCACGCCGATCGCGACCTTGCCGATTCTCCCTTATCAGAGAGCAATTAAACATTTTGCGAGACACACTCGACTTTGTATATGGCTATGTATATCAGATTCGCGTTATAGGTGTGCGTGTGTATGTATGTGTGTACTTTGGGCGGATATGTATATCGGATGGCATGCGCGGCTTTTGGATGAAACGATCTTGATGAGCGACTAATCGACTGATTTATCGCACCTGCTCGAGGTTAAAGGAACGATCGTTATTATATGCCGCGCTGCTGATCTCGTCGTGTGTGAAATGAGCGCGCGCGAGCGCGTTTTTTTTTTTGTTATCTGCATTTTTTGTTGCAGATGGAAGCTTCTTCGATTGTCTTCCTCGAATTCGATTTTTAAACACGTTGGAAAATTTGAAGAAACGTTCGAATACAAAACGAGAGCAAGCTTACACGATCGATTTGTGTATTTATTGTTGTATACAAATTCAATCAACAAAATTTGAATCTACAACTATTTGTAACTGGAAGCTTATTGTGTTACTTAACCTCGGCTGGCAAGCGCGCGCTGTGATAAATTATTCTAAAAATGAGTCTCGTTTGAGCGCTCGTAGCGACAACACGTGTTTGTGTACACGAGCTATCAGCTACCCATTACGCCTATATACATATATCCGCGTGTGACAAGAGCTTCTCAAGTGATTGTGCTGTGTTAAAACTTCACGGGGTTTCTCACCCCCGCAAGCATCTCAACATCAACATGTTGCGTGTTTCTGATGTCAGAGACACCCAACCTTCGTTCCAATCTCACAATGCCACACAAAATTCTTCTACCACTCAAGTTTCATACTCAGCTGCTGCTCAAACTGAAGTCTGCCCAACGAGAAACCAAGCCATAGTAATCGACGCCTTCCCGCACCTCACAATCCGTGACTATGCACTCGCCATTGGACAAATAATAGGCCCATCCAACATGCTTTCCATCTCGAAAATATCACAGAATAGAGTATGTATCTACTTAAACTCCGAAGCTAAAGCGGACGAGCTAGTCAACACTCACAAACAGGTCAAAATAAACAACACTATCTTAGACATTAGACACCTAAATAACGCCTCCAAACGCATTCTAATATCGAACGTCCAACCTGCCATTCCAAATGCAGCCATCGAAGCAATATTCGAGCAACTTAATGTCACACCCAAATCAAAAATCACCCGGCTTAAAACCGGACTTAATGATATTGGCTACACCCACCTCCTTAGTCACCGAAGACAAGTTTACGTAGATCCAGCTGACGTGAAAAAAATCCCCCCAGCAGTAAAATTAAACCACGACAACATAACATACTGGATCTATTTCACAACGGACACTCTTACCTGCTTCACGTGCAACGAAGAAGGTCATACTTCCAAATACTGCAAAAATCCAAGCAACCAGTCTATCCAGGGCTCTCTTGCGACAAATTCCTCAAATACCTCAGTACCAAACAATAACAATGAAACTATCGTTTCGCCCATGGAAACCCACATTTCTGCCAAACCAGACATCAGCTATACGGTCGACAACGCAAACGCAGAGTCAAGAAACCTTGAACTCCTGCTTAATAACAATCGCAAACGGCAGGCAGCAAGCACAACATCGTCGCCAAGCGACTGCCCATCCTTCCCCTTTCTCCCACCTCCTGCCCGAGCAAACATTCCAATGGATTCTGACGACAAAAATAATGTCGCCATCACCGCAACCAACCCTGGAAAACTCTCAAAATCAAAACCTCCAAAAAAGAAATCCAAACCATCAGTCCCCGACTCGATTGAAGAAATAATCTCTCAAATGCAACCTGCTATAAACAACTTTTCTGAAAATAATATTTCTCCGATCATCGATTTCAACGACATTGCAAACTTCCTTCATCATTCTTTTGGGAAATCCAACCTTCAAGCAGTAGCCACAGAATTATCGCTTCAGATGCATACTATATTAAGCATGCTCAAAAGCATTCACAATCTGATTACCGAAAGAAAGCTGAAATCCCGCATCGCGAGAATTCTCCAAAAAAGCGCTAACCCAGACGGCTACTCAAGTACTCCAGAGTCCTCTGTTGACGAAGAAGCCCCCTCCGCAGACGCACCTTAAGATATCATAAGTTAAAAATAATAAAAAAAAAAAAAAAATCACTATTATGGCTAATTCCAGAACCTCAACGTATACAAAAAATTTAAAAATTTTATTTTGGAATACACGAAGTTTTATACAACGACGAGCTGAACTTCGAACCAAACTTCATGATTTCGACATATGCATCTGCGTAGAAACATGGCTCTCACAGAAAGATCAAGTTCACTTTCCCGGTTTTGTGACTTATCGTAGCGACAGACATCACTCAAGAGGAGGCGGAATCATCATTTTAGTCCGCAGTCATCTCGCATTCGTCGAAATCAACAACATCATTTCTCCAGACATCTCCGTAGAAACATGTGGTATTCATTTAAACAACATTTCTCCGGCGACTGACATTTATGTCTGTTATAGAACTCCAGGTTTCTCACTATCACAAGGTCAATGGGACGACATAGTAAGCAATATAAAAGTAAATAATCACGCTATTCTTCTCGGCGATTTTAACGCTCACCACAGTTTGTGGAACTGCAATTATATAGACAGCAATGGTTCTAAACTTTTAAAAGCTATTGAAGACCGGGATCTTTTTATTCACAACCATAACACTATCACTCACCTAGACTCATACAGAAACTCCAAGTCAAACATTGACCTTGTTCTTTCAACCCTCAATCTATCCGATAAAATTAACGTTTGCGCCAGTGACGAAACCTGGAGCTCCGACCACTTTCCGCTGTTTATAGACTTTAGCATAGAAAAAAATTTCTACAATAAAAAAACCTTCAGACTGAAATCTACTCGAACTAACTGGAACCAATTCCAAAAAATTCTTGAAGCTGAATTTCACACCTTTTTATCGAACGATTTCACAACCCTAAGCGCTAGCAAAAAATTTGAAACCGTTCATAAGTCAATAGCTGAGGCAGTCTCACGTGCTACTCCTAAGAAAAAGAACTTAAATTATAAACCTAATAATAGAAACCCAGTTTCATGGTGGGATGCCGAGCTTGACAAAATAAAAAGACTCCGGAGAGCCGCGTTTAAGAAATGGCAATTTACACTCAGCTTAAATGACTCAATCGAATATAAACGACTTTGCGCGCTTTTTAAACGCACTATTAAACAAAAAAAGAAAAAAGATGCCATAAAATTTGCCGAATCTATTGATTTACGAACAGATCCCAAATATGTCTGGGACAAATGCAAAATTATAAAAAATAAATGGTGCAAAGCTTCCAAACTCTCTACTTCACAGCATCTTCAAACACAAACCCAAAGCTCAATTACATTCAACAAAATCAGCCCTCCTTGGGCCCAATCTAACCCTCAAGTCCTCCCTCAATGCCGTGAAAATAGCTTCCTAAGCTCTAGCTTCACGTTCTCTGAATTTAACACTGCTCTAAACAATAAAGACCCTAACTCAGCACCCGGAATTGATGGCATTGACTTCGAAATTCTGCAAAAACTCCCCACCAAACTCAAGTTAATACTGCTTGATATTTTCAACGAAATGTACTCATCAAACAGCTACCCGGAAAGCTGGAAACACTCCTACATCCACCTTATTACAAAATCAGATGGGTGCAGTTTGCGCCCTATTGCTCTCACATCTTGTACTAGCAAACTATTTGAAACCCTTCTCAAAAATAAACTCCAGTGGTGGGTCGAAAAAAACAACCTTCTTCCTGACAGTCAATACGGATTCCGCAAGGGAAAATCCTGTGCAAATAATCTCACTAACTTGACCTTACTTATCAAGGATGCCTTTCGTGATAGAGCCGAAGTCATAGCCGCCTTTCTAGACGTGCAAGGCGCATTCGACAGCGTCTGTATTGATATCCTTCTTCAAAAACTGGCAAAAATAGGCTGTCCACACAACCTTGTCTCTTTTATTCAATTCATGATGCACAAGAGGTACATACACTCGGATAATCTACCCGAAGGTCCAAGAGAGGTCTTCAAGGGCGTCCCGCAAGGCGATGTACTCAGTCCACTTCTCTATAACATATACGTCTCCGACATTTGTAAAAATCTTCCATCCTCTATTCATGTCTCCCAGTTTGCAGACGATATCGCCCTTTTCACCAGATTTCGATCTTTAAAAAGAGGAACAAGCCTCATAGAAAAATCCGTAGAAAAAATAGACACCAATCTACAACTCTTAGGCCTCCAACTATCCCCATCCAAAACTAAAATTATCCACTTCAACACGAAAAAAAATAAAAGCAGGTAACACCGTTATAAAAATAAAGAACCTTTCAATCAAATCCAGCCCATCGGCGCGATTTCTCGGCATCATCTTTGACCCTCAGCTTTCCTTCTCTTTTCAAGTTCAAGAAGTACTTAATAAATGCTCCAGAGCCATCAACATTATCAAATTTCTGCGTAGCACTTGGTGGGGAGCAAACCCTGACACCCTTCTAATGCTTTACAAAAGCTATGTCAGGTCCATAACCGACTATGGCAGCTACATTTACTTTCCTACCAAGAAATCTCTCAGTGACAAAGTAGAAAATATTCAATACTCTGCCATAAGAGCCGCCTTAGGCTATCGGATTTCTACTCCCAAAAATGTTCTTCTAGCTGAGACCAAACTCACTAGTCTCGCAAATCGTGCCATCCAACTTGGAACCTCTTTTTTCATTAAAACTCTGACATCCTTAAAATGTCGCACGAGCATCCTTATCAACAAATTCGTCCTCAGCCCCAAACCCCTCCCACCTAACCAAAACAACACATTTACCGCATGCCTCACATCTGCTTATAAACACTCTTCCTTTACTTTCACAGCCGATAAGCTCCTTATCTATGAATATAACTACTCCACAATCTCTTCCTCCATTTCCCACGACACTTCTCTAGGCAAATCCCTTTCAAAATCAAACACCCCAAACACTCTTTTTGACAGCCATCTTGCTCAAAGCGACGCAATTGCAATATATACGGACGGCAGCAAATCCCTCACAGGTGTGGGCAGTGCCTGCATTTGCCCCGAAACTAACTCAGTTATCCAACGTTCTTTGCACATCAATGCGTCCATATTTACTGCGGAATGCGCCGCTCTAAACGACGCTCTCTCACTGGCGCTAAAATATAAAAATCGCAATGTCTACATATTCACCGACTCTCTCAGCGCTCTACAATCTTTACAATCAACTAACGCCAATATCAAAACTAACCAATATATTTTCAAAATTAAAAAAAAGTTCATTCAATTCCACAAAAACAACTCCGCACGGCTCACTCTACACTGGATCCCATCCCACTCAGGAATCAAAGGAAACGAACTTGTCGATGCATGCGCAAAAGAAGCCGCCCTTTCTAATACGATGGATATCTCTCGCGTTCCTTACACTGACATTCTTAGCCTTATTAAAAAGGAAGCCAAAATGAACACTACAGCCTCAATAAAACAGAAAAGCACTCTCACTGGTAATCTCTACTTCACTTTATTTTTCAAAGACTCCACCTCACCCTGGTTTACACACAAACAACTTACGAGACAGCTCATTGTCACGATTAATAGAATAAGAGCCAACCACTACAGCCTAGCCTCTTCCCTCGCCAGAAAAAACATTGTAAACAGCCCATCTTGTAAGTGCGGCAAAGGCTATGATGAAGATGCCAACCACGTATTATGGCAATGCGACCTATACGAGGAACAAAGATGCAAACTGTTAAAAAATCTTATCGCAATCAACCTCTACCCCCCTTACAACATCGAATCCCTAGTCCATCAACCCAACATCAAAGCCTGCAAGCTCATAATCTCCTTTCTAAATCTCTGCGATCTCCAAGTTTAAAATTCATCTGACCAAAATGCCCCCGCTTCATACTCTTCGCAACGATTCTCTGTAAACCCTAGCGCCTATACTACAAACTCTGTACATAACTTGTATATTTAACTGTAAACTTCCCCCTTAGACTGTAAACCTTGTAATTATGTATTGTATATTGTACTCTACTTACTAAACTTTGTACACTGAATAAACTTGCAAGGCTGAAATAAACCGATAAAGGTTTGAAAGGCCTTAATAAATGAAAAAAAAAAAAAAAAAATTATTCTAAAAATGCCATAAATCTCTCTAACCGTAATTTCGTTTTACGGCTTATCTCATCATAGCAGCCGAAAAAAAACCGCGCGAATTTGGGCGTCTCCTCCTCTGCCGCTTCAAGGTCTCATTCTGACGCCTCTTCAATATCGCCGTTGTTATATATATACGTAAAAATCCACGAGGTCGTGATACATACACGGGTGCTTATCAAAAATTTTCGCCGCGCACGGCAATGTCAGCCACTGTCGCTATATATATATATATATACACGCACACACGAGAAAGCTCGTGCTTTCTCCGTGTGAGTGTATATGTGCGTGAAATTGGGATGATTCTGATACAGCGGCGTATGTTTTTTCGGCGGTGGCGCGATGATATCGCGGCCGAAATCTCGTCGCTTATTAATTGGTCCGATGGCCTATTTTTGTTTCTGCGAGAGCGCGTTATCGAGAGCTTTTTTAATTTTTCGTGTATTTTATAGCTGATTAATTTTTTGCCTCGATATTGAAAGTAAAGTACAGATATATATATATATATTTAGAGACACTCACTATACTGCGTCTATTCATCAATAATAATACCATTTTAATAGAATATATCTTCAAGACATTTCTCCAACGGGCTCTCGTAAATCATACATACTTCACTTTCTCGCGATTCCTATAAATTACCTTATGCATACGCACACTACATATATACAATAGCAAACAGATTCCGCCTCTTATCAACTAATAATAATATCAAAAGTGAAGCTGCCGCATAAATAAGCAATAATTCAACGCGTGGCATGTTATATATTATATATAATGAACGCAGGTTGAAAGCTCGAGGCGGCTCATTTTCTCTCCCGTGACGAAATTAGAAACTTCAAATCTGCCGATTCTCCGCGAGAGAGAAAGACAATCGAACAAAATGAAAGTAAGACATCCGAAAAAAAGGGACACGAGAAATCTCCTGCTTCCTCTTCCTCTCGCCGTAAGAGATTTCCCGCCGCTGCCGACTCTCTTTGCCCTCGAAACCTTCCGCGATAGTTACCCGTGCGGTATAAACCGACGAATGCAAAGTTCTGATCTCTATATAGAAGCTTTTCCTTTCTCTGCCTTTTAGAGAGTCGTGTCGCGTTTCCCAATAAATCGCGAAGTGAAGATTCATCAGATTTAGCGCGAGAGACGAATATTTATTTATTTTCATTGCATAAACGTCGAAGTACGATGATACGGTTACATTATTTGTACGTATGAAAACTTGTTAAGTTTCTACATTAAACGGTTTATCCCTTATAAAATCAATTATCGTAATGAAACATGCGGTTAATCGCTTTATGAGACACTTATCCAGTGACGGAGTCGGCGCTATACCACACACGTGAACATAACGGCACTTCATCATAGTCTGACAAACGTTCACGCTATATACTCTACAATCCAAAGTACATATAGCGAATAATCTCTCCGCGTAAAACATCTCGCCTCGAGCTTTCTACGTAAACTTTCGATTTCGCTCGTCGCCGCGCGAGAGAAAGAAAGGAGCAAAAAAGAAGGCACCATAGCGCGCGCGACCGCGATCTCGGCCTGATTCAACCCGAAAATCTCAAAAATCAACCTCCATAAAGCATACTTTCAACGAGCCATAACACTTTCAATCGCGTCCAAAAAGCGTCCGCGTATATCCGTATATATGTACACGCAACAAGTAGATCGAGGCTCTCCTGAGAGTTTCACGAGCTCTCTCCTTTTCGCTCCGTTGAGGTCAGCGGGTCACCCACGCCGCGCGCGACTTTTCTTTCTCTCGACCCGCAGCTCATATATATATAATATACACATATACTCGTGGCATTATAATTGGCGCACGAAAGCGACAGGGGGCCGCGCGGAAAATCGGAGAATTATTGGCCAATCGGTGCGCAGCCTGATGGGATTCAAATGACTGGCATCATATAATATATGCGGGCGGTGGAAGACTTTTAATTTTCTCGCGCGCGAGCGCGCGCGAAGGAATGGATCGTGCGCCGGGCTCACGGTTTTCTGATGCGAGAGATGTATTTTGCAATTTGCGCCTCGATATATCGGTATATACGCCAAGTAGGCTTATTTTAATTTTAGATACATGCAGATTAATTGTGTATACTCTTGTATACAGCTATACATGCACGCGGGCGATTTGTAATGATACGCTTTCAAAAGCTGCTATTTGCTCTTTTATAGCGACAAATTGATTTTATGATATTCGAGTCTCCGCAAAAAGTGATAATGGCCGCCGTATATATGTATAATACCTACGGTTTTGAAAGCGACTATCGGCGAATATCGACTTTAATGGCTCTCGTTAAAATTGCACACTGTTATATTGATAAACATATTGCGCCGACAGATTTTTGCCCGATTACTCCACGAGAAGCTGTGCGCGCGCACGGCTACCGCCTTACTTTTATTGCCGCCGATTTTTTCACTGCCGAGCGGCACTTAAGAAGCGTATATAGTTGCGGCAGACTGTGCGCAGAGAGTTACTAAAAGCCGTGTATAATTATGCTCTATATATAAAACAATAGACTGCTCCGGCGCGCGGAGAAAGGCCGAAAGTCGTTAAAGAAAAGTGAGAAAAAATCGGAACACAGCGAGCTATTTGTTGCGCCAACGCTTCGTCGCGTCGCCCCAATGCAAATGAAAGCTGTGTGTGTGTGTGTGTGTGTGTGTGTGTGTGTGTACACTTGTCTTGTTTGAAAAATTGAAACTTCCTTTTCTGATTGAAAAAGAGTCCCTGCGATGCCCAGCGAGCTATTAAGGACTGAGTCTCGCTTTTACTTCCCTGATCTCTGTCTCTTTCTCTCTGTAAGATTTCAAAAACCATATCCGGCATGGCGTTATGTATATGAACGAGAAAGTCCCGAGTGAATCAATCCAATTAAATTTTTGTTAAATTAAAAAAATCATTAATAATCAATCGTCGGAAACCAAAAACAATTTAACGTGTCGCTCTCTGCCCAGAAATAATCTACAAAGAAACAGACCACACGCAGCATCGTCACCCCGACTCCACACTCGAATCGGCGCGCGAACCTTTTTCCAAGCCGCTGAAATGCAGGTAGCCGCAGACATACCGTTTACACACTAATAATACTCGTTCCCGCTCAGTTCATAGACTCCTTTGGCGCGTGTGCGTTTCTTCCCATGCGGGGAAAAAAGCCCGCGCGGCAACCCAATTTTATTCGACGTCGTCCGCTGAGCTGCCGGTAATGGAAAGTGGAACGCCTTGCGTCTGTGTGTGTGTGTACATATATATCGAGAGCGGCAGAACTTTCGGTTTCACTATCTTTCACTCCGCGAGCCAGTGTAACCTCCATTCGGCGAAAGAGAAGCTGCTATATGCTCTCTGTCTGTCGTGCTATGTGTGTATGCGTATAAGTATGTAGGATATGGGTATACGGCTCAGCGACCGAGGTATTCGTGTAAAAGCGAAACGCGCTTTCGAGAACATTTTTTTTTTCGATCTTATATAAAAGGTAGCAAGGAATTTGTATATATATATATAGAAAACAAATATTCGAGAGCGATGCTTTGAATTATTCGAAAAATTGGAGCGAGATAATGCTGTGTGCGGTCGAGGAGGGGGGGATACGATAAAACAGTAGAAGAAGAAAGTATCAAGATCGAAGGATTTGGATAAGAACTGTATCCGAATTTTACAGAGCGAGATAACCATGAATTTCTTAGTCTTCTTTTAATCGACTATCATACGAATTTCGAATTATACAACTATATATAGCGAGGGAGGTCGACGACCGCGAGCTCGAGGCAACATCTGTATCGGTTGACCTACTTTACGCAGCTATGCGCATGAATAATAATTATTGTAGATAGATGCGGCTCCGACGTAATGTATATGTATCGCGTTCGCTTACCTTGATTTCGTTTTCATCAATAATCATTATAAGTCGTGCAGTTATTTATCGCGATTAGATAACTCATATACATATAACCGCAACTATAAATTTTTGCGCAAATAAACGTTCGATTTAACGTTGCAGAAAAATTAAAAGAACTCGGTATAAACATTACACGCCCGTACACAACGTACAATAGTTCACTTTCTTCGAAAGCGAGACCGAGATTTTCCATTACACGGAAGAGTCATTGGCCGGGCCAGAGAGTATAACATACAGCAGCTGTGCAGACGCAATGCACCGTTGCATTATGGCGCGCGCTGGCGGCTAATGACCGCGTAGATCATTGCACTAACCAGGAAATAAAATGAGCGCCCCGGTGAATTGCACGTTTTCCCGCGATTACCGCTCGCTCGAAGCCGCCCGACGCCTTTCATGGGACGTGCGACCGAACGACGAAGATATTACGGTATGGCATATATACAAAGTCGGTATGTGATATATCGTAACTCGCGTACGTCAAGGAGAGGAAAATGAAAAGGATAAAGCAGCTGACGTGTGGAAATGATTAAATTGCTGGATTTCTATACACGTAACTTTTATTGTTGAATTCGGGTGACGGCGAGTATGTATATAGTATATATAGGGAAAGGAGTTAGCTGATGTATATGTGGTGATTGTTGTATCGTAGATGTGTATATTGACGGGAGAAAGAGAAGCTGAAAAGGGAAAGTGAATCGCGCGCTACTTGATGGACTGCACAATGAGTATCGAGTATCGTGCATATACAGAGGATTTTATATATTAATAATGATAAATGTATAGATCGGCGATATTTCAGTCATCGAATGTATAAGCGCTGCGCGTTCACCTATATATATATATATATACGTAACGAGAAGGAAACGGACTGCACAAGATCAAAGAACTCCCACCGAATATCCAGACTCGCGAATATGGGAAACATAAGCTTAAGCCAGTCCCACATCGTGACGCAAGTATGTACAATACACACGAGCCGCCTCGAGTGCGTGCGATTATTAAATCCCCGCATATTTCCGAGATTCGAATCGCGATGATGCCAATCGACGATCGCGCGCCGCGTGTGTCATCGATTAGAGAATTAGGCCTATCTCCATTTATATATATATATTATATATACATTTTTTCTTCTTCGTGCGTCGGTACTCGTCGCTATCTCGTTATGTATTATATTGTTGTTGTTGTTGTTGTTGCGTCGAGAAACTATGAGCTCGACAGTGTCTAGCATTTATCGGTTATCGACCCTATCGGGGCTGGAAATCGCGCGCGCGCTCTCGGAAAGTGCGTTGTTTTATGTATATATATATAGCCTACAGAGCACCCGCTACAAAAATCTATGCGCTACTGTTGTATATACATATATATGCATTATCTCTGCTGTCGCGACTCAAGTACGGGAGCACTTGGGCTTTTTGAATCTAATCAGAATGATTTTAAGTGGGCACAATTTCGATTTTGCGATCGAATTTCTTGAGACCTGTAGTCGGCGATCGTTTTAATAAGCGTCAGATGAAAAGCTATAAAAAATTAAGGTCATCGAATTAATGTATGTCATCTTCGAGAAGCTATAAAAAGAAACGCAACTGTCATAACGTCACAGCAAGTTTAAGCAGTATAACAATACATATATATCTATAAGAATCGCATGCAACTCTATTTTCGCAAGGTTTTTGCAGGCGGAAAATAAATTACGAATAAAGCGCCTACTTTCTCCGTCGCAAAAGTAAAAGTTCCTTATTGGCACAACAACGCGACTACTCCTGCAGAAAGTCGACGGCCGCAGTTGCACTCAAAGAGTTGAATTTCATGCGGTTCTATATAATAGCTCTTGCGCACAATGCTATACAGTCTCATTCGTCATATTTCGCGAGCGATCGCTCCGACTATTCGAAAAATGTCGAAACTCCCGCCGTATGCGTTCGTTATAAATTTTAATGGATCATCGCAGTTCCTGAAAATCTGGATATATAATGCTGTATATGGAGCCGATCGATCATGAGATCGATCGAGTGGCTTTCTATTGTGATTCATTTAGTGCAACTTTCATTATACCTATTTGCTTGTGTACGCTATTTAGGCGAAGTATATGAAAATAAAGATTCATTGTATTATACGCGTAATTGGAATCGTTTATAAGAACAACTTAATTAGAGGAATGCATATAGACTTCCAGAAGCGAAAAAGCGTAAGGCTCTTGAAACTATTATTATGATAAACGTATAAGAATTTAATTTAAAAATAAGCTTCTTCCTTGAAGCATCCTTTAAAAATGCCTATTTCAAAAACTGATTTCCGGTCTAAATGATCCTATCTAACTATCTAGCCAAAAGACCCTGACAATATTTCGTGGAACGGATCATAGCTGCTTGTAAAGACTCGAAATATATTTAACGGGTCCACGCTATATATATATATATATATATGTATAGTACAAAGCCGCCGGTCTATAATACAGTCGGAATATTGACCGCAGCTGGGGTCGCATCGTTCCGTTGACGCGGATCCTACTTAACGTTTTACAATGGCTCAATTTGTATTCAGATGAAAAGTGACCTGCGTCGCGGTTGTATCTACCTGTGTTGTGTGTGTGTTCTCTGTCCCCTCTTATTCCCTTTTCGTTTTCTGCACGCATAATACATACTCGAAAGCTGTGCCGGAATGAGAAAAATTCGGTGACATATACTGGTACAACCCTTCAGTCACGGACGGTTCACACGATATCATAAGTATGGAGATTCTAGAGATGGTATAGAAAGAGTTTTTCGAGAAAGCTATGTATGTGTCATAGATCGATCATTTTTTTTCGTGGATGCATTCTATTTGCAGAGGACGTTTATTCAAAATAATCGCTGGATTATGGTTGAAAGAAATTTAGATCTGCCTTAGATATGTGAATTCAGGGAGTAACATCCGGCCGGCTTTAGTTTCCTTTAAAAATATTAGAATTAAGCAAATATTATAAAGGGATGTTTGTATTTTCATTTATAATATAATTATTTATAATCTTATTTAACGCATCTTTAGGATTTTTATATATGTAAAACTACGATTTTAAGATATCTCTTCACTAATATTTACCTTATTTATTTATAGCAATAACAATGACGATTAATAGCAATAAATCTGTTTATTGTAATAAATATTTTCAAGACTCCTAATTTCTATGATGATTTTCGTAATAAATCTACGTGGTTAATTTACTGTTACTTTTTAGTCGTCCTAAATCTTGTATGTGTAATGTATTACAATTTTTCTATACAGCTCTATTTTCTGTATCTATAAAATTGCAATCTTGGGTGGAAACATGCATCCCTTTTAATATTTTACTACATTAATAGTTAAACTATAATAAACACTCATTTAATATATCGACAAATTGCAGTTAATGTTTTTCATGCAGTTCAAGCATTTCATTAATATTATGCGCTTTATTCCGATTATTAAAAAATACACACAACTCCCCTTACTGTTTTCCCCCGCAATGGCGATTGCGGGACGGTAAAGAAGGTTCCTTATATACCCTACAGCCAATATACTAAAGCACTTGAACCCTCTTACACTGCTGCAAGATTCAGGGAGAGAGATTTGGAGTCGTTTATAAGATATTTTTCCTGATAACACAAAATGATAATGTCGTAATATAAATTATAAATTAAGAAATAAACCATTTAAAAAGATCCATAATGATAGATATTTATATGATATTGATCTATGGTACCTATCAAGTATGTTTGTTAATAGGTTAAGATTTACATAATTATTTTACGTTAATTGTCTATATCTTCATAATTAAATGTTATTAACAGTAAGTATGTGCATTACTGAAAGATAATCGATTTATAGGAATAGTTTTCATGAAATTGCACAAGTTTAAAAAAATTAAGTATAAAAATTGTTAAAAATTAAAAAATATAAGCATGAAAATGTTATTAATAATTAACTTAATGTCAATAAAAAATCTAGCTGAATATAAAAGATTTCATGCTCCATGCTCCTATCGTTTCCGTAGTGTAGTGGTTATCACGTGTGCTTCACACGCACAAGGTCCCCGGTTCGAACCCGGGCGGAAACAAATTCTCTCAATTTTGCAATTTTTTTATTTAACCAATTTATTAACATTGCTCAACCGGTTAGAAATATATAAAAACATTTTTAATATTTTTTATAAATTACAATTTATTAATAAAAAAAAGGGATTGCAACGCAGCAGGTTGAATCGAAGCCCCGAACACGACTACACGCTGGCATTTATATACAATAGAGCTTGTTTGACAGGTCCCAATAATTAACTCCCGAAGCAAAAGTGCATAAGTAACCAGGAATATGGGCAGCGAAAAGAACGAAAAGGCAGTGAAGTTGAATAAAGTATAGAGGGCCGTGGCGCGAGGGAGATATTATTCTCCGCATGCAAAAAAGCAGCGCGAAGGTGAACAGAAACTCTCGCTTGATGTGGAAAGGGCGGGGTCCGTTCCTCTCAGGACATCGAGTGCACATAGCAGCAGTTATACAGAAGAAAGAGAGAGAGAGAGAGAGACAGAGAAAGAAGAGCGAGAGAACCGATGAGCAGTTGGGCAGAACGCTCGCGACTAGACGTTGGTGTGTGCGGCTGCCGTGAGAGAGATGCCCTTGCACCTACTCGACCTTGAGACGGCTTCCTAACCTTCCCTCCCCCAATGGGTGCACGTCCTCTGCCGCATCCTTTGCCGAAGGGAGACGCAGGAGAAGTAGAAGGAGGAGCAGGAGGACGAGGACGCTGGAGAGGGAGATTCCGATATGCCGCTGTTGCTCTGCAGTTGCCTGACAAGCACGATTTTATATACCACCGCTTTTGCTTCTCTCGCGTTCTTCTCCTCCCTCGCCCCCCCCCCCTGGAACTCGCTAATGCGTTTAGCCCCCACTGTTTTATCGGCTGTTTTTTGAGAATGAAAAATGATGGAAGGATGGAAGGATCGCGAGATACGAATTGTTTTGTCATTGCTTTAGTTACTCGTATTTTGACGGGGCTTTATTTATGATTATTAATGACGATTCTTGGATGAGACAGTGTGACAATTGTGCGGTGGAATGATACATTGCATTCGGTTTTGTATAATTTGCAAACTCAACGAATAAATATATTTACAATTTTTTTTAAATTCCGTTTTCTTAGAATAAGTCGATGCTGATTTCTGCAAGAAATGAAATCTTCATTAATATATTAATTTGTTAATTTTGTATCGTTTAGGAGCCAAGTTTATTTATCATTTGTAATAATTTAATAAACTACTGCCGGGTGCTTTTTAAAATTTATAAGTTTCGATTGCTGACAAGTATAAAAGTTTAAACATTCAAATCCAAACCGAATTTCCTCTATGCAAAATATATACTTTCAACGTTTCCGTAGTGTAGTGGTTATCACGTGTGCTTCACACGCACAAGGTCCCCGGTTCGAACCCGGGCGGAAACATGAAACATTATTTTTGGCTTTAGATATAGGCATTTTACTTTTTTTTTCCTGTGTAAAACTCGCGAAGAAATTGAATACCGAAAAATTATCCGTTATTTATATGCAGATAGAAGATTTGCGACGGTGTCTGTAGTGAATAATGAGAAAAGTGATCCCTAGAGAGAAACCAACGAGCAATGAAAGTTCTCGGCTTTCTCTCCCTTGTGCAAAAAGGTCACAGAGCTGAGCATCTGTTCGAATTTACGTTCTATCGCGTAGATTACCTTATTCGCGGTGGTCGTTCATTCATCTCCTTGGAGGATATTTTCTACGTCAAATTTTGGCAAATTAAGATTCGTTTGACGATACTTGTTCAGAGAATGTGGAAAAAATTTATCATTGAACGTGTCAACTTGATTAAATAAAATGTTAAATGATATATAAGTAAATATATTGCTAATTAATGAATTGCAGCAATTTTTTTTCTCACTCGTCGGATTTAATATTTTTGCTGGCTTAACAGAAGTGTGTTTGAAGAAAAAAATGTTCGTGCGATTTTTACAAAATGCAACGGCTCATTGTGATAACAGAAAGAGAAAAAAAATAATTATAGCGATTAATCTCAGTCAATAACTAGATTAGACCTTGAACCAGTGAACACGTTCTTTTGCGCGCGAGAAACGATTAAACACGTCGTGGTTCTAACTTCTTGGGGGGTAAAGTGTCGCTTATCGACTTTATTGAGTTATCGCTTTTTCTCGCAGTGTTAAGTTAGAGCGAATGAGTGAGTCAATTAGTCGCGACCTTCAAACTTTTTATCGGCCATAATTTATGGTGAACACAGACGCTGCTGGTCACTTATAATTGAAAAATTCGATATACGATTAGTAATTTCTTTATCAACCTCGTAGTTAGATCATTGTTCCAAAAATCTGACACATTACTTTTTAATAGAAAAAGACGTCAAAGAGTTGCCTGCTTCGCCCAAGGATCAGTTTATATCGCGGTCGATCGATTTCTCGGATGGCTTTATAATGCCAATAAGCTTCGAGCAATGTCAAAACAATCAAGAGTAGAATTTTCCAGCTCATTACGCACGCAATCGTCATTAATTTATTTTTATAAAACCAACATTGTTTTTTTTTTCATTCGTTAACGACGTGAATTCAATTAATTTTTCAATTTCTTCCGGCACACTGCTCATCAGTATTCTACAAAAATCGAAGGATTTCAAATAAGATTCTAATAAATAAGATTTCTAGTGCCAACATGCAGCCCGTAGCTTCTTGGCATGATAATGCAAATTTTCACATTAAAAGCGTGTCGGGAATGAGAATAAAATTTTCATCAAATCTTCCTTTGTCTTATAAAAATTAAAGTTATTTCGCCACGAATAAAAAAAAAAAAAAAAAAACAAAGACTACGATGGAAAAACTTTTTGACGATCCGAACATTCGTCGAGCGACCAGTTTGCCGAATCGAGTCACGAGCCCGTCATTATTTTCGGGCAAATACACCCCTCGGCTATCAAGGCGCACACGATGAGTTCAAGGCCAGTCAAGACACTCATTTCTTTTCTCTCCCTCCCACTTTTTATCCTTCCCAAATAAAAAATCCACACCAGCCCACGTGTCCCGCATATATAACTTTATAGCTCCCATTATCAACAGGAAAACAAACCCATCTCTGATTGCAATTAAAAATCCCCCCGGTGAACCCCTCGATTTCTCTAACAATCAACTCGCACTTAGCCTCGAAATGGCACCTTTCGCCTGTAATATATACAACACATACGCTACGCGTCCGGGCGCAGCTGCAGCCCTCGAGGTCACGACCCCTCTTACATTCGCCTCACTCACGACTGTTTTACAGCCGCATCGCGCAGGGACTCGACTGCGTTACTTGATTTTTACGTTCTGCACGTATATATATATATATACATAAGTATTTACACACCACAGCTTTTCGCGCACGGGAAATACCGCGCTAAATTCGATCGGCCGCTGCGGGTTCTCGTTGTATATATTTATAGAGAGCTCGGATTCTCGACGAATTGTTTCCCCCCTCTCCCTCCTTTTTGCGCAAAGTCCATACTTTTTATGGTAGAGCAACTGCGAAAAACCTTGCCTACAAGAAACAACATCTTTATCAATCGGTTCGAGCCTCGGTTTTAGCCTCTCTTAAGATTCTTGTATATAGAATGAAAATCGGTATCGCCACAATCGCTAAAAATATACACTCCCCCCGGCGACCTTTATTATCCGGTCACGCACACGTTATATAGAGTATATTAATGTGCGTCGGAGGAGCGTGACATTCACCGTCCGCCAGACTCGCGTTCTTATCATTCTTCACACAGTCAAACTCGCGCGCATGTAATCTCTCGCTCGCATGTATGTGTATATATACATATGCGTGTGCAGAGGATTCAGACAGTCGGGCCATATCTTTCGCAATTGCCAAAATACTGAGAGGAGCGAGATATATAGAGCGAACAAAGAAGGTCGCGCCGCAGTGATAAATGAGTATGTATACGTATGCAAGATCGTCTTGTCCTTCACACGAGCGCGTCTTTATGTGCGCCCCTTATCGCGGCTCTCGTCGATTCCGTTATCATGCGCGGATCTCATCTGGAAGCTTCCAATGCTTACCCTCACGCGTGTGTGTGTGTGTGTGTGTGTCTGCGTTGAGGATCTTCTCCGTGGATTTTTGAGAGATACGCGTGATAAATCGTCAAGGGGATGAGTTATTTATATATAAAAAAGTCGTCGTGCGATGCAGATTTGTTTATATACTTGGAGCTTTAAGAGGAGTAATGATACGCGGTAATATTCAAATCTTTTTATTATACGCCGAACTATAAGTTTACAGGGTATATAGATCAAGAATTTTATCGCCGGGAACAACGGGCACCGAAAGGGATTCGAAGAGACGTGGAAAAACGAAACAGAAAAAATTAACCCGTCCGCGAGAAAGAGCTCGAAGAACACACTCGGGGCCGGGAAAAAAGGAGGATCGAGATCGGGCAAGGACAGGCTGAAAAATAGTCGAAAAGGAATACGCGCTTGGATGAAAGACCCACGCGTGCGCTCAGGGAATATATACGAAAAAAAAGGAAGTACGACGACGATTTTGCAGAGAACAAAAAGACACATACCGGCCGAACGAAAAGCGCGAGAAGGAAGAAAGAAGATCGCGTAGGAAATCTCCCCGCTCTGCCCTCGGATAAATAAATAAAAGAAAATAAACGATAAACAGAACGAATGAGAGGGCGCGACGATGGATAGTCAAAAAGGAAAAATCGCTCGGGAAGAAAGGATGAGGCGCGCGCGCGCGCGCAAGAAGAAATGAAAAAGATCAAGTTGGAGCAAAAGGACGGTATATACACGTCGCAGTGCGAAGGGCCGAAGAGAGAGAGAAAGAGAGAAAAAGACGAGCTGCGAAAAAGAACGAGAAGCGCGATTCCCCTCGCGAAGGAGAAGCAGCAGCGGCAGCGCAGGATGAGAGAAGAAGAGGAGAATATATAGAAGTACGGGGTTAACGCTCGCCGGTAGACGCAAAAATCCCTCCAAGGTCGGTGCATCCCTGCGCGTATATATATATATATATATATATATATATATATGCGTATATGTGTATAGTAGTAGTAGCCGCGTCCGGTGGTCAGCTCCCTACTCCGGGCCGTCTTCCTGTGCCTCGTACTCGCGCACCCACGCGCTCAAAGGGACACGCGCCGAGACTATATACATATATGCAGTTGCGCTAATGGAATCATGCTCATGGCTGCGGGCAAGACTGATGTGAAATTTTGATGAATGAGTATACACACATATACGTGGTAGATTGAGAGATAGTTTCACTGCTGCTATGGGATTTTATCTCGTGCGTGCAGGGAAGGATAGCGTGTAATGGGCCTGATACGCGATCTCGGCCTGTTACAAGCGCTCCGGAGTTTATTTAGGATTATTTTACAGCCGAGCTTCCGAGCGCCGGAGCAGCTCCTCGTGTTTCAGGATTGTAAAGAAGAACACATCCTCGGAATAAATTTTTGAATTTGATGTCTAAAACGAGCGAGGCATGAAAAGCCTCGCTAAAATCAGCGAGTATACATCCAGATGCCGAGACTTCGGTGTATGTGTGTGTGTGTGTGTGTGTGTGTGTGTGTGTGTGTGTGTGTATACAAGTACTTCAAGTCGTTGAAAGGCGAACGTCGCGACGTGACGAGCCGACAACGATCGCGCGGTGGAAGGCTTATATATACACTTACACTTCTGACACGAACGAGCCTTCGTCGAGATTGCAGGATGACTCATTAACGCCCGAGAGAGAAACTCCTGCAAGTGAGGACCCTTTGCGTTGAAAAATTGCTGCACTGACGGCGACGTTGCTTTTTTCCAGAGATGTCTTCATTTTTGACGCGTGTGAAAGGATAAGCGTTTCTGTTGGAGAAAGCCGTTTACGGATGATAATGTGTCGTTGCTTCGACTATACTCGTCGTTTTTATATTAGCCTGCAGTCGTTTTATAATAAAAATTAATCGCTTCGAAATTCCCGAAAAGCCCGATCACCGCGACTGACATCCCATAAAATTATCGAATAATACCACAGAGATATATACACGTCCCGTCGACTCGTAATTGAAAGCAAATTCGCCGCATCGGCTTTAATATCCCGCGAAATCGCCGCGCGATAAAGCTTAACGGTCTCGTAAGCGAGATCTTCGCGAGTCCGCTCGGTGAAAGCTCTATCTCTCTACTTTTATCTCTGGCAGAGTTTCAAGGATCTTTTACCCATATTCCGCTAAACTAGGCCAATGGGGAATTCGGCGAGCGTCGTTTTTTTAAGCTTGCAAGACTGTGCACCGGAGAAGCGAAGAGAAAGAATTACTATATATAGGACCATCAGACACGCTGCGGGGTCGGATTTAGAATCTTCGATTCCGGACTTATGCGCTGCTGATGCTTGCTCCGTTTTTTTTTACTGTGATGCCGGAATGCGAGTGACGGCGGTACTCGAATGCTTTGCGTAACGGCGCTTTTAGGTCTTGCGAAATAGCTCGGGGAGTACATAGACGAGAGTCTTGGAATGCTTTTGGGTTATATACAGAAGGGTGGTGCGATTGAAAGAATTAAAAATAACCTACACTGATGTGCGTAACGAGTATAGAAGACTGCTCAGATTGAGTTGTGCATGGCGATATACGCGGGAATTAGAAATACCAATACTACTATAGTTGACGGTACTACTGTATACTGCGATTCTACATGCAAATCTTTTTTTCTTAATCTATATGACAAAGCTGATCTTGATATATAGACGACGAGCGGCTATTTCTCAATTCCTGACTGCACCGCAACCTGTCGCATCCTCGCAACAGAATTTCTCCGATGCGTCTCGTTACACATATAAGCTATGCATACGAAAAGTTCGCAGAGGGTTAACGGCCTGCGATGAATCCAGACGCTGCAGACGCCCAATAAAAATATCTCGTATATCGGGACCGCTCTCCTCTCTCGCTCTCTTTTATTCTACTCTTCATTCCCCTCAGCGCCCTCGCAAGCGAGTAGCTCTTACCCTTCGCCGCTCCGATTCTCGGTATGAACAAGAACCGTCCTCTCTGACGGTCTTCTTCGACGATTTTAATATTCTCCATATAGTTCGAACTGCGCACGTTTTTGATCGCAGTTTTTGAACAAGCGTCTAAAACTTTTTTTTTGAGAAACATTCGCTAAAGTCGCATGTTAATCCTCCGCAGAACAGGATTCCCCGGGTTTCTCACACGACTGTACTTTACAAGCAAAAACAAGAGGCCAAAAATTCACTCTCCCGAGGCCGCGAAAGAGCCCTTTGTCCTCCCTGCACACTTGCAAAAAAAAGGAGCCTCGCACTCCCAGAAACTCCCCTCAAAAAAAAAAAAGAAAAAAAAACCGGCAAAGAACAAATTTAGATCGCCCGCAGCAGTGGTAAAACGGCGAGTCTCGTCCTGCAAGGTTCGTCGTCCCTCTGCAGCGGCAGCAGCGACAATGAAACTAAGTAGAAAGAGAGAAAGAAAGAGGGGACGAGGCGAGGGAAGAAGGAACGAGGCCGTGCGCACGCTATCTCTTTGTTGTTGATGCGTGCGCTGCAGTACGACTGCAGGGCAACGCACTCGCTCTCGTCAGTCGACTGCTGCTGCTGCTGCTGCAGACGCGAAAATAAAGTAACAAGAGTATACATAGACCCCTTCTCCTTGGCGATCTGTGTCCTCTTGAGAGGAGGAGGAGAGAGAGAGAGAGAGAGAGAGAGAGAGACGACGCGTGCGAATGCGATGCACTTTGTGCTGCGCGCGGGACTATATAGACCTCCTAATGGGGCCCTTCGCTTTCTGCAGCTGGTTATCGAGCGCGAAGGGCGCGATTCTCCTCGGCTTGGCCCTGAGAGGAAGGATGCTATGGAAGACGGAGAGAGAGAAGCTTGAAATTCAAGAAGAGACGCTGCGCGTTGTAAAGAGTAAAGACGATGCGGGCTTCCTTGCTTTTTTCTTGCGCTGCGCGGCCTGAATGTTATATTTGGGTTGTATTCTCCAATGCAATGCATCTGTCCTGCTTAAATGAACAATCGGCTATCGTTGAATATATCCGTCACAGAGAAAAAAAACCGGCGAAACCAACGCGCTTTCCCTCCCAAAGAGAGATAAAGGCTTATCGTCTCTCGGCAGCGTTTAAATAAAATAAGCGCGCGGCGATTTCTCGCTGATGCGCGCGGTTGACTTTGACGAGCTTATACTTACGTACGATAATAATACTCACAGCCCGAGTCGATCTTATCGCTGACGACTGTAATAAACGTCGCGCGGTGTACTTAAAACTTTTGAGATTCTGGGAAACCGATTCGATTCTCTTCATTATGCGCATATACATATGTACATGTATCGCTCTCTTTTCTGCTCGATCGAGTACTTTTCAATGAAGAAATTAAATTAACGAAGGCCGCTCCGAGGCAAACTTATCATCGCGTCCCATATATAAAACTCGAAACAATAACATAGCTATATATACAACGGGATTTTTCTATAAACACGTGCACCTATAATATGTACACGCCTTCGATAATTAGGGCACACCGCGCGTATTTAATGTTTAACGCGCGATAACGAGAAAATTATAACATTACACCACCGGCTGCTCTGCGTGAGTGTGTATGTATACCGTTACACATCTGCAGCTGGCCTTGGCTCCGGATTATCAGCTGCCAGCTCGCGGACATTTTTTACGTCCGATGATGATGTGTCACCGGCTGGGACTGCGCGATGTTGTATCGGGCCCTTTGTGCAGCCGCGAGTTCATATGTGTGTCGAGGCGAGCGAAGACGAGCATGTGTGCTGGAAATATATATATATATATGTATTTTGCCTGTGAGTTTGACAAGGCGAGCCTTCTCTATAGATGGGTTATATATACTTCGATCAAGTAGAAGGAATGTTGAATGAGTGCGGTTTTGTTGATTTTTGGGCTTGTTTATTGGTGTTATCAGTTGGCGGCTGTGCGACGATATTTTTATAGCAATATTTTCCGATCTTTCGTCTCTACGCGATGTATCACTGATCGAACAAATCATTGCATGCACTTTCCTGCGCTTTCATCGCAACAACTTTCGCGATTGAAACTATATTCGTTAAAGACTAAACAAATTTTGTGCGATATAGTTGAACGTTGAAAGCACGGGTTATATACATACAATATGAATGAATAAAACTGCGCTTATCAATACTATCAGCATTGAAAAAAAGTGTAGCAGCAAAATATTTTACTCTAAGTGTACACACACTGCTTTTCCTCGAAACGGAAACGCGGCGATTGTTGATTTTATAACCTGGCCGCCGTCCAGTCGTCGATAAAGCGATTTTTAATGCGCTTTTCAAGCTACAGCATTCCGTTCGGTCGATATTGAATTTTTTCTGTTTACCAAACAGTCATATAAGGCAATCCTTGATATTTGCTCACTGACTTGGCTCTGCAATTGTTAATCATTGTGTACAGCAGTCACATTGGAATAATCTCTGAATGATTGTACGGGATTCAAAATATGTATTTCTGTATAATAATTTAATTGGATGAAAAAAGCTCGAGATTTTGTGTTTATCTAATCGAACGTTTTTTTTATCGCAATTTTATATTTTGTTGCGCAAGGCTACAAATTCGTGCGACCTTTGTACTGAAAAATCAGTGGTATATAAAATGTCTCATATTGAAAATACTTGTATTGAAAACAACAGGTGACATAAGACTCATCTTCGGCAAATGTTTGTATACAGGAACTTTCATCGGTTGTGTACTATACAATAACGTGTATTTTAATCTTACATTCTTCTATATTTATCCCGAATACAGCGAGGATCAACAAAATCTTGCCGCTTTCAAAGATTTCAACTAAAAAATATTAAATCCGCATTCTCTCACGACCCACGCAAGTTACTACAAGTTCCACACAACTAGCCACTAAAACAGGCTAATCATACATACAGATATACAAAGAAGGCGAAATAGAGTACACGTTACACATCGAGTACAAAGCACATGCAGCGTTCCTATATAATGCAAGCAGCATCAGTGTGAAACGCCATTGTTTTCAACGCACATTGTCGCGCGGCTCGTAAAAAAGGGGGTGTATTAATGTATTCCGGGATGATAACCGGCTGCCGCGCGCGCGACGACCTTGGCCTTGCGCTCGAGCGTCAGCGGCGGCGGCGGCGGCGGCGGCGGCGTATTTATTCGGATTATTCTCGATGACTCACTGCAAGGCTCTCGTGCAGCAGCGCAAGCCGGTCGTTATACTCGGACAAGAGCTTCGATGCTCTGGACAGTCTGCGCATGAGATATTATTGGCTGATTATTCCTTTTGTCGTGTGCGATGATTTTTACTCAATAACTCGAAACGCGCAACTTCATTTTTTCAAGCTTATATATATGTACTTCAGAACATTTTGGTAAAAAAAGCTTCTATCGATGCACAATGGTACTGAGCTAGCATTGCGTCAAGCTCGAGCTTGACGTCGAATGTGTACTGATTGACGCAAGCTCGATTAAATAGAAATAAGTATACCCTAAAAGTTGAAAAGCGTTTTCTCGCACAATACATTATATATACACCCCCCAGCGATTTCCTCGATTTTCATCGCGCTTACAGCGCCGAGTTACATAAATAAAACGAAAGGTGCAAAAATAAGCCAATACCTCTGGAGGTCGGGCGAATTCACGTGAATTCCTTACGTCTCATCGATTCCGCGGCTAAAATTACATCGGGCGTTGCGCGCGGGCTGAAAAAAAGGGGTTCGAACGACGCGGAAATAGCACCTACTGTTGCGTCGAATGTCGGAAAGGTTCGGGACAAGCGCAAAGGACAATGAGACTGCATTTTTCATGACGCGTTGGAATCGGCTGACGCAAAAACTCGCGGTAAGCGTAATGTCCACACATTACGTACGAAGCCGCGTTTTCTGCGCGGGCTTAGGTCAAACGAAAACGCGATATGGAATTCGAGAACGAGCGGACGCGAAACGCTAAGCTGATTGAAGGGGTTACGGTATAATAACGTTTGCTTAAACAAATTTTCGATTTATTGACTTAATAATTATTAATTATTTCCTGTCGGCCAATTCCAAGCGTTTTAGCGCTTTTAATCATACACGAGACTTGGACTGTTGCCGAACAGTAGCGCATTCTTTACGATTGACTCTTAGCCAGTCGACATACACACATATATTTAAAAGAAAAACGAGAGGAAATAGACGGGATTCGATATTTAGTTATATTGCCAGTGTAGAAACTATTAACCTGGACCCCACACGATTGTCTTCTCATTTTTCTATATACGCAATTTTCGATTGCAAACGACTGTTTCCTAGTACTTTATTGAATCGTTGATTTGAAAAAATACTGTACCACCAAAACGATTTCTAATCGCACCCGAATTCCGCAGCTTTCTTTAGTCCCAACCGGATGAACACATCCTATACATAAATAACCCAGAAATCAAGTATCGCAGAAACTAGAACAGTCTGAGCAATCATCTCTCTTTTCACGTGCTTAACTATGTCTCCGCAAGAAATCGAAAGTAAAAACGGCCGCGGCCAAAAAAGAAAGCGCTCACGACAACGAAACGCCCGGAACGTCAACTTATCGCATAATTTATGCGCGATTTATTCCGGGAAGACGTGAATCAGCCGACGCTGTTAGACCGGCCGAAGGACGATTCGGGTAAACACTGCGGTTCGTTCTTTCTCTCTCTCTCTCTCTCTCATCCACAAGAGATTAGATGCACTCGTGTGAAGTCCAGAGACGGCAGCTTTTATAAATAAAGCTTTTTTATTGGAAAGGTTATAGAGAAGGCGAATTTTTTTTTTCTTCAAGAAACAGTCGCGTCCGCGTCTAAAACGGTCGCAAGCGCGCGGGGATATATAACCGGTATACAGTTTGCCGACGTGCCTTTGGTTCTATTGTCGTTGCGTAAGGGAAATGGAATTTTTCCTCGCAATAAACAACGTGTTTTTGTTTTCCACTCATGTATACGGCTATTATTATAACCTTTAAACGCGCGACGATATGTGTCCGATTTAATTTTTAAGATTTTTATATACGCCATATAACGATTGTAAAACAAGCTTCAGCGAAAAATCTCAGCCAGATTCAATTAGTCCTCTAGACGCACACCATAAACGAAGAAGATTCTATAATTGAGCCAAACGAGATACGATTGAGCGTAACGCCTCTCTCTCCCTCTCTCTCTCTCTCTCTCTCTCTCTCTCTCTCTCTGTTCCCATACAGCAGTGGCGCGCAAAGGCAATTAAATTCGGTCTTCATTACCCCCATTATCAGCGAAACACTCGCAGGCCATTCTCTCACGCATCAAATTAATCGGTTCTCTCTCCGATAGCCAAACGTTATTATCCGTTGAAAAATGCAGATAAGCCCATATTGTCTAAATTTATATATCCACGTACGAAAACGCAAGTCATATAAGCGGAATGTTAATGAAAGTCAAGGATATATGCGTACGCGAGGTTCTCTTTCTTTCTCGTTTTAGCGAGCAGACGGGCCGGAGAAAGAGAGGCGCAATAAAAGAGAGATGAAAGAGTGAGAGAGAGAGAGAGAGAGAGAGAGAGAGAGCAGAAAAAGAAGAATAAAAAGAGAGCGGGTCATCGAAGGTCAAAGGCGCGTAACGTACGCGCACACACTGTACTCTCTCGTATTAATAGCAGCACAGGAAGAAGAAGCAGTAGCTCACGTATATATACAAGTATACCGTGCTTGTGTGTATATTATACGCACACGTGTTGTTCTCTCGCGCGGCATATAATTCGCGTCTCGAGAGGGAAAGAGAGAGAGCGAGAGAGAGAGAGAGAGAGAGAGAGAGAGAGAGAGAGAGAGAGTTAATTGTAATTCACGCGGGAGAACACTCGCTCTCTTCTCGCCTCGGGTGAACGCGGGCGTCGTTGTATACATTTGTCGAGTGTCTCATTGTGCAAAGTCGCGGCCTTGCATTTCTCCGCTGCTGCTGCTGCTCATGAATACATATACATATAGACTTATACTCTTTCTTTCGACTTCTCTCTTTCACTAGCGCGCAGACCACTGCGTCGGCTCAAGACTCAGGGTCGGCCGAGTAAGCGCATTGTTCTTTATTTAGCGGTTTCATGCGCGTGAATCTGATGTCGAGAGAGCTGTGTGCTCTATTATATACACGTGACGATTGTTTTGGTTTTCCCGCGCGATAATCGACGCGTTTACCAAGAGTTAAATGGCCGAGGAACGCGAGCGTTATGTTAGTATGAGCAGGTAATAATTTTTTTGCGATTGTGTGTGAAAAATGACGTTTTATATAAAAAATCATGAGGCTAATGTATAAAGTTTGGAAGATGTTTGCTTCAAGGGTGCCATTCTCCAGACATGCGATATATAGAACATCGTAAGGAACGGATTATCGCGGTATAACGTTTGCCACAGTGATCCGCGAAAAAACGCATATAAGCCTATTGGGTTCGCTTGATGTAATCCCTCGTAAACAAGATAAACTCGGATAGTTTTCGAAAGACGGTCTATTAAAAAAAAATCACCTTTAATCCGAACCTTACATCGTCTTCGCATCCTTCTATATAGATACTATAGTGGTCGCTTGAAAAAAGAATTACGTGCGCAAATCACAAAAATTAATTCATGTATACAAAACGTGTAAACTTACGTTAAATTCAGTTTACTTACAGCAACAAATCGCTATATATATATTGTATAATCCAATCCAAGCATATACCAACATTTCTTGCATCGTCGCATCGAACAGTACAGACATGCAGCTACATATATAATCAATTACATATTACGCCGGATTGTGATCTCACCGCGGGGGTAAGAAACACAATGAGATTAGATTATAACAAACGATCAAAGAAAAGTCCGAAAAAACCCATCAGAGCTAATTACGCAACTCGAGTCGCACGAATTGATAAGCTTATAACACAACGAATCTAATTATCTAAGATAACTTGAAACTGCAGAAGCTCCTCGTACATCAATTTTTTAATATACTCTATTTCTCTTTTACATCTTCCTATATACGCACGTGTACGTGTATTATAATATAGACTAGAGCGGAACAAGAGAAGAGCAAACACATACACCGCCATTGATATATTATATATACAGCAGACCACGTCCTTATCGGGCATCGCTCGATCGAAGGCTACACCCGAAATTTCGTACACGCGCCCGATAAATTCGACCAAGTGCGCGATTCCTCGTATGTAGTCTTATGAAATAAACATACGTCTCGCCGAAGCCGCTGGAAAATTTTACGAAGGTCGCCGCGATCGCTCGCAATTGCGCGTGAATCTATAATTGTCGGCAGCGGGGAAACACGGATAATCGCGGGCTTTCGACTGGTCATCTCCAAGCCCGATTTGTCGTTGCGTCAGATTCGGATTATGCACGATCGGGTTATCTAGTGTTACGTCGTCGTTAACAAGCCTGTTTTATAATTAAACTATAGCAATATAATTGCGCGAGGAAATAAAAAGAAAGGAGTCTACAATACCGTATTAAGCGATCTCGAGCTTTTCGTTCCCCCGCGGCTCTATATACGCCTTTGAATATTAATATCCTGCGCTTGTTTAACATCGGCACTGCAAATATCCGCGCACCTCTTCAGACCGAGTTTTCAATGAAGTATGACGTCACGTACAAGCGGCACGTGTAACACATCCCTCGAGTGAGCGTCGCGGTTACGTATTTTGCATCTAATCTAAAATAATAAACCGCTGTGGGAAGTCGATGCGTGTGATTCATCGGCGTTTATTTTTAACTCGAACACGCGCGACACACGTTGTCGCTAAATATTATGACACTATTATTATTGCGATTGACGTCCGCATCAGGAGTGCAGCGGGCCGGTTTTGAAAATCAACGTCGATTTCTCGAAAGCTCTTGTGGGAGCTTAGTATCGGTTCGGAGAAACGGTGGTATAAGGTCTTCAGAAGCCAAAAGAAACAACAAGCACTATTACGGACGTACTTTATACGCGAAGTTATTTAGAGCAAAAGACTAAACTTCGAGCGCTCGTGTAATGCCTGTAGTAAGGCTCAAAAAGCTCGCGACCTTGACAGCTTTTTCTCAAGGGTTAAGTTTAAAAGCGAAAATCAATTAAAAAAAATTTGCGTTGTAAATCGAACGATGATTTCATAGCGCCAACTCATCGTATACATATCACTCATCCGTCCGTGAACAACAAAGCCCTCGTCCTTGCGATAACGAGCTTGCAAGAGTAGAGGAAAAAAAGCGCTGCGGAGAAAAACCCACGGCGACACATCGCGCATTACACACGTTTAAACTAGCCGGGCAGTATATAACGATTGCGCTCTAATCACCGAGTCAACAGCGCTCCAAACTAAAAAAAGAAAGGGCAGCGGCGGTTTAAAAATATACCCCCGCGGTTACCTTCGAGAATGTCGAAGCCTCCCTCTCGCTCTCGGATTCATGGTCAATCTGCATAACGCCTAGGTTCCATCCCTCCCCTCCTCGCTTTTCATTCATCTCTTCCCTCCCTCCGTTCACAACGGGGGCGAGAGAGAGAGAGAGAGGTGCGCTAGTGGCCGAGAAAGCTTGCAAGCTCGAAGCGAGCTCGCGGATCGATGCGGCCTAGGGGCGTCCAGTGTCAATGTCATTCCTAGGACACGCCGGCCGGCCGGGGGCTGCCCTCCCGCTCTCGACCGACAGCACGTGGCGTTGCGTCACAAGCTCTGACGTCATCGCTGCCGAGAGCGAAAGCTCCGAGGGGTGAAATAGAAAGAGAGAGATACCCTCTCGCTCGTTTATATATGTATAGCTACGCGCCGTTTCATTCGAACTTTTCTGCCCGAGCTTTTTTGTATGTATATATAGAGGTGGGAAACGAAGAGAGCTTTTTCCGGAGAGAGGGAGGGAAAGAGGAGGAGAAAGTCGTACACGTGCCGTCGATCCGGCGGCTCTGCCGCTGTTTGATATATGGGCGTTTTATTTGATACCTGCGCGCTGCATGGGAATAGAGTGGGATATTCATTGATACGTTAATTTTTATATATAGACCGGTGCGGAGGCTGTTGTTGTTGATGTTGTGGCGTTGATGCTGTAATCGCGCGATTAATCGAGCAGCTCGGTGAGCCGTATATACTGTGGACTGCTATAAACTCGGGTATATATATATATATATATATATCAAGAATCTAGGGCATTTGCTTGTATTTTTGCTCGGCGTTGCTCATTGCAGCGATGATTATTATTATGTAAAGTAACAGTATGTTATTATTATTTTAACGATATCTTTGCAGCGCGTGACTTTGCCTATATATGTCTCTCGGCTTCCAACGCTCGTGATCATATGCGAAGATTGAATAAGCAGGGCTACTCAAGGATATTCGTCTAATCACGGCGCGCATATGTTATATATAAATTCTTGTGTTACAAGTTCTTGAACTTGATCAAATTTTTTCGCAGCCCATTTCAACAGCCCGTCAAGCACGAAAGCACAGGAAATAAAAAAAATAGCAACCCACAAGCTCTCACGACCCTTACAAGCAGAGAAAAAATATATTACGCAAAGCACTCTCCCTCTCTCTCACTCGCTCTTTTCATTCTCAGGTGCGTGTTTACACAGTCACGCGAGCTCGCTCGGCAAAGTGTTAACACGAGCTTTTCTCGCCGTGGAGTATTAAGCGAACAGGCCATCAGGCTTCTTTCCGCGCGGCGCACCTGCGCTTGCAGAGCTTTTGCGTCAAGCTGTAGCCGCAGCAACGCCGCAACCTGTTGATCTAGCCGGGAATAAACTCGAGCTTTTTCCCTCCCTCTCTTTCCATTATGGAAAATACCGAGGCACGCGATAACGCGCTGACCGAGCGAGATCGCGCGCAATTATAGGAGCTTATTTGCGCCGTTCGTCCGCGGAAGGGACTCGTCGAAGGTCGTTCGATTATTATTATTTTTTTTTCACATATCAAAGAGCTGGGGAGGGGGCGGAGAGATACGAGCATGAACGAGCGCCAACGTATGTATATGACGAGCTGCATCGATTATTATTGCGCTTATTCTCGCGTTTACCCTTTGCGCGAATGTCCTGGCTAATTTTATAACGACGCGCGGCACGGCACGTGCGGCGATACGATGTTCCGTATACTGGTTCGATTTTTTCAGCGATCGTTTTTTTTTTGCTTTTTTTTATTTTAATAATTTTTATGAAGCTAACACCGGGATTTCCTTTGTCGGGCGGCATTTATTCATAGGGATACTCTTTTTTTTCTTCTCTGTACGATATATCGATCGTACCAGAGGACGGAACTTTGCAAGAATGAAAATTGTCGGACATGGAGTGGTGATAAGATAAATAATAGATGTAGTAAATATATACGTACGATGAGGTTCTATTATTAGCTGTGTAGATTATCATGCGTGAAATAGCGAACGAACAAGGCTCTCGAGTCCTGCGTTATTCATATATAGTGTTATTTTTACTTTTTAGATATAATGACTTTTCCTGGCGCGATGTATTTCTGTTGCGAGTTGTACAGCGGTCGCGGCGATGCTTTCCTCGCCTCGCTTTGCAAACCGAGAATCAACGCAATCGCTTCTGCGCAAATATACAAAGTTAAGGCTCACATTTTTAGCGTAATGCTTTTTCATCCCGCAAATTAACCCACATGTGTACCCATAACGCCGGGTAATAACACGAATCACATAGCCAGCGCGTAAAAAACGCTGTTTACCCTCGAGCCTCAGAGGAAGAGGTGGATTTTCGTTTCCGCACTTCCGGCGCGGCTGCGATGACGTGCGCGCATGCAACGTCGTCGCAGACAACAAAGCTACTGCCTCTCAACGAGCCGAAGGACAAAGGGCCGCCTTATACACGCACATGTATATCTATACGGTATGCGATGTCCTTTGGCTATCGCATTACCGTGGCTTTTATGTGCCGGTGAGTATATGTATATATATATGGTGCAGCGGAAATTCGAGCGCATATAATACTGCACAGCGTCGATGATTCCCATGAAGTATAGTAATAAAGGATCGGTATATGTCGACCTTGAGATCGATCGCGAAAAATCGGTAATAAAGGATGTCGCGACCTTCGCGATTGCGATGGACACCCGATACGCGGAGTTATTTTTGTGCGCTACGTATAGTATTTTAATTTGTGCATTTGTTCGATTGAAAAGGGAGCAGATGATGAGTATAAGTGCTGGATGTGCATACGTGTATATAGAGACGAGCAGATTGGTTTAGGCGATAATATGAAAGCTTACTAAGGACGGCTATAGTATAGTGTTGCGAGCAAGGTATATACACTGTGCGACGATTATTATACCGATAAAGTGTGTGTAATTGGTATTTTGTAGAAGATAATATTCTAATTAAATTCGATCGTGCGCTAACGATTATTTCCATAAAAATATCCGATGCATCTCAAAATACAGACTAGAGAATCAAAATTTCTCCCCACCGCATTATATTCAACATTGAACACCCCCATATGCATAGAAATCAAACCTCGAAAACAAAATTCGAGCTAAGCCGTACAAAGATACATACGCGTCGCCCTCGAACTCAACACCGGCTCCTCTCGGCCATTGCCTCCTCCGCTTCGTACAACGTATGTGTATAGCAGCAGTGGCGTCGACGAGGGGAAGTTTTGCTGTCTTTTTTTCGACAGCCAAAATCTGGCCCACCTGCCGAGGAACACGCATATATATAGACATACAACTCTATACTCTCCGGCTGGATATTCGGCGGAGGTCGTTGCTCGAGGTCGCTCCTGAGGATTCCTCGTGCGTGAGAGAGAAAGAACCTGAATCGGCGCGTAGGATCGGAGAATCGCTCGTCGGGGATGAATTTTATTATATAGAGAAGCGCATATATAATAATCGTAATTGATTTCGTCACGAATTGCGTTCTCGTTTATAATACATCAGTATTATTCCGTATACATCTATTATCCTGTTATCAATGAGGTTTGTATACGAATTTAAAATCGATGTTTTATAATTTAACCAATATGCGGCTGAAACGGTATGTCGTATTATTGAAAAGAGAAAAAATTGGCACGAATGAAGAGTCGCTCGTTGGAAAAATCGTTATACACGCGACCCTTTTTACATTCACCAGTCTGTCTGCTTCACGCTCTGATAAAGTCACCGATGCCCTCCTGTATAGCGAAACTCTTTCACTCGGCTCTTCCCCCCGTAGTCGCTGGTTGTCTACTCTACATATAACGTTAATCAACTTATTGTACTGTATATTATATCATTGGACGATTTTGCGACTCACTGTATAATTTTTTGTATATAAGTATACCTCTGCGATCCCTTTTTTGTTTGAGCTAATTAATGATTGCTTCTTGGCTGACTCGGCCATTTCCAATATACCGAAGTGGTCAACGACGACTGCTCAGCTAATGGTACCATCCATTTCGTACGAATTAACGGCAAGTAAGTCTCTTATCGTCGATCATTCACCCCAAAATGGTATACAAACGCGCTTTCATCGTCACCTTTATACAGATATTTATTTATTTTATAATAAAACTAATGTTCGAAAAACAAAAATTGAAAAACCGATCAACCGCATATGCTACACTGCGCATATACGCAAAAAGTGTCCGGCAGCCAGGTGTCGCTCGTAACCCCCTCCTCCCTCGCGTCGGCGCAGCTTTTTGGGTCGCCGTCGTCACGGCGCGCAGACACCCCGACTGCAGCGTTTGGCACATGACTCGGTAAAAGAGAGAGAGAGAGAGAGAGGCGCACATTTCCTTTGGGCGGGTACGTGCACAATAAGGATATATGTGGGTCACGCGCCTGACACGCGGCTCTCTCTCTCTCTCTCTCTCTCTGTACACCGAGATTGCAATAACGCCCAGGGACGGCTGCGAGAGTACGTTGGCCCTGTAAAATTATCAAAGTTGAGTTATTCTTGGTTTGGTGAAAGAGGTTTGTTTTGGGGTTTCTGTCCGGCGACTTATACATTTTAGTTCCAGGAGCTGATATTATTTCGTGAAAAATCGCCGGATTCTTCGTATATAAGAATTCGTTGTAAACGCGCAATTCGAATAGTGTCTATAATAAGAGATGATGTATACCTGAAATTCATTTTCGAAAACATAGCCGTCGATGCGTCGCACAACTGCACGGGGCATCGACTAAATTAAAGCTTCGACCGCACGATTCTCCATAAAGCCAAGTCCACTCATATAAACAGCCTCATTCGCTAATATATAAGACGCCACTTCCTGATCCACGAATAAGCAATTTGAAAACCCCTCGTTTTTACCGAAAAATCTCTGCCCACGATGATCGCTCTAAGTATATACATACACGTATATAAGAGCCGTGTCGGATCGTCGAAGATTTCGTTTGATCGCCGTGTATAATTTCGGCCCCGGATTTACGAGGAATCGGACGCGAGGCCGTTTGCGCAATAAGCGAGCCGGGCACGCGTCGCTCCTGATAAAGGCTTTAAAAGCTGGAAACGTATATATATATAGCTATACTACATCGCTTACTGCCGCGGAGGCAGGTGCGGAGGAGCAGCAGCCGGCTTCGTATAAGCCACCTGGCCGGCTTTTTTTCTCTCTCGGCCGCTTCGAACTTATATTCTCGAATTGGTCATCGGGAGAGAGGCGAGTCGTGTGTCCGGTTGAGGTTTAACATCGAGGATTGCGGTTGTTCGGCGAGGGGAGCATGAGGTGTGGCCTTGTTTTTTCATTCTTTTCGCGAATTCGCTGCTGTTTCCGAATTAATTTCCAATTCAATTTTTCACAGCACTTTGAATTCATTGATTTTTGAGGGCACACCTACTAGACCACTTTTTGTTGGTTCCTTGGAGCAACCGATGAGTGAAAAACCAACTATTAATATATATGAATTTTCCGTTTTCTCCCCGCGGCATTGAGTTCATGCCCTTGAACCATGTCCAGTTTTTAATTTCCCATTAGAGAATACAAAATGTCCGGCAAAAAGTTTGACAGACGATGGGCCGTGCACGAGTCGTTGTTTACCCATCGGGTGGTAAACGATAGGTGTGCCGTTAAAAATAAATTTTCCACTTCTATAAACATGGAATTTTTTCCACTTGGCCCCGAATTCGCACAACCACCATCGAGCATCAGAGGAGAATTCCCGACTCTTATATATCTCTCGGACATTCCCTCATCTCTCGAGCGATCCACACACGCACACGGTAAGCCATCGAAACTTCCAGCTTCCATCCAATAAATTATATATCACGTATATACTCTCCCCGGCATCACAGCAGCGCGCACGCGACCGACGAATGAAGCGCGTGCCACTACCGCCCTCTCCTCTCATAACGCACTCACTTATACGTACATACGTATGTACAAGCTCTCTGTACACACCGCAAAACGCGTGCATATATATATCACGTACACACGTGCTACTGCGGCGAGGACGTTAATTGCAGCCGGACCGCGCGTGAGTGTATACGTAATGCGCGTGTTACATATGTATGGGCTTATGTATATAGCTGTATACGCGTACGTATACTCGAAGAGGAGATTGTAACGAGGGTAATGCATTGTAAAGTGAGCGTGTATATATTATACCCGAGCGAGGATTGTCGTCGTCGTGCGGCGAGATGGTAATGAGGTATGCAAGATCGGTATAAGATCAGCACGATGCGCAGCAGGTGCAGCGAGACGATCGCGAGGGTGATAGGTGGTGTTGCCGCATTTTGAGGAGATGGAATTTTCTTCCGGTTTCCGATACCGTAATAAAATTGTTAATGAACGAATAAAACTGCTGGATTTCTTTTATTTTTGTTCAATCTACAAAGCGCAAGTGAGTCACTTCCATAAAAGCTCGGCAATATAGCCCAACGACATTCAAGCCAAGGCATCGCCGCAACATCGTCCGCGCACCCACGCGCTCATTATCAGCTACATGTACACACGCGCGCACGTATACGCGCGTACATAAACACAAGAGCTCTTCTCTCTGGCTGCATCGGTATATAGGAGAACGAGGCCGAAACACACAAAACTCGTGCACAAATCAAGCACGCGCGCGTAAAACGCTTCTCCGCTATGTACTCGCCTATATACATGCTCTCCGCGGGGCTATTTGGAGCGAGACGAACGGACGCGTATCGTAGAACAAAGCTCGCCTTGACATGGTTTCCCCGACGCCGGTTGGCAGAAGGTAAATCAACGGCGAATCGGTTATTATACACATCGAGGCTCATAGCGAGTGATCGAATGAGAAAAAAAAATGTCTCTCTTTCTCTCTCTCACAGCGGGTGTATATATATATATATATCCTCGAGGATTGATCTATCATCGCATCGTCGGCATCGTCACTGTACAAGCGGGGGCGATTGACGATATTGACCCTTCATTATTGCCTGAGGTCTTTATACTCAAGTGTATTGACTGACGTTTGCGCTACACTAATTAATACCGTTGACGTTGATCGGTTTTAGTTTATTGAACTAATATTTTTACATATACTAAAAAGCACAATTTTTAATGATATATTCTGAAATAAAAATTCACCGCACCGTAAGTAAGTGCCGTCAAACCTTACAAACGTCTGCCGTTATAAACGAGTACCTATATGTATTCCCTCGCGAGGGAGAAGAATCGAGGAGTCGTCGGGGCGCAGGTGCGACCCCCTTTTTCGCATCTCGAACCGGCACAGACGGTCCCGCTAATATCAGACATTTAAAATGCCCGGCTTTAAATCATCGTTTTCGGTTTAATGCTGTATATAAGTACATTTCGAGAGTTCTAATGATTATCGTGTTTTTTTTTTGGGGGGGGGGGGCGAGATTATAACAAAAATAAATGAATGATTAAAAATAATAAATGTCGCAGGGATCGAGTACACGTCGAGATATTGCTTTATGCATAATTAGATCGCGGTGCGAGCACCACGGCATAAGTGACAGCCAATTAAATTCGAAGGTCGACCGGCTTTCGTGTCAACGATGCGTTTGATAACTATATACAATATACGGAAATATACACGCAATTATCGATAATCTTCATTACAGCCATAACCCTATGTTTAATAATCCAGAGTATATCTACGGAGCATTATTCTACCCGCTTGTGTGTATAATTAAAACTGTTTGTTACGCGAACGCCGATCAGACTATACACATTCTAATTGCACGGCAACCTTAGCGAAATTGGAATATGAGCTGCATTGAATTTTTTCTGTAATTTTTCACATTACGCATTAAGGTCAGAAATACGCGTGCGTATAGCGAAACGCCGACAAGGATTATGATGTCGTTCTAAAAATACACCTCGAGAGGTCGCGAACACTTCGAGCAACATCTGTATGTCCACGAGGGATCGAGACTGTATTAGTTTTGAATACATACGTATACACGAAAGCTTTGGCTGCTCATTTTAGTGACTCTCGTAAACTATAATAGTCGTTTCGTCAATGATCTCTTCCACGCGCGTGGTCGTCTCCGAAGCAGCGAAGACTCGTGTTTTTGCGCTAAATATTTAAACGAAAAATTCGCAAGTATCATTCAAGCTCTATATAATAAATTTTAATATTCCGTGAACCAGGACACGCGCGCACGTCCAACATCCTCATTATTATGCAATCAATAATCTCGAGCATCATCGACCCTTCGCAAAAAAGGAAACCGGAACGAGAATACACCATCTGCTGCTTTATATAAAAAATGTATACACGAGTGTCCCTTTGCTCCCAAAGATGCATCTCATCGAGCAGGTGCTATATCGCTCGTTATCACGTGGAGTCGTGTGTCGCGCGAAGGGAAAGGCTGCGGCAAGTCGAGGCGAAATTCATTTAGCCCTTAAGCGTCAAGATGAAAGCTCGTCTGCTTGAGACAGGGCTATTTATATAGCCGGCGTCGCAGATGGGACGGCTAATTGCTTCTTAAGTACTCGCGCGAGCTTTGCTGCTGCGGAGCTTTTTTCTTGGAGATATCGGCGTGAGGCGAAATTTGCCACGGCGATGAGGGATGCAAAGATAAATAATACGTGCTTGTTTTTTTTAAGACACTTGTTAACAAGCTTCTGGGTTTTATGGATGGGTTTTATGTGCAACGATGGTAGAATTTAAGAAAAAATCGCGACGATGAATGCATATCGCGCGAGTATTATTCAATGTATTATTCAACAAAAATCTACGTACTCCCCGGATAGGAAGATTTATTAATGCCGTTTACGGTCGTAAACGGGTTAATGAACGTTTAGCATAATTTATGCCGGGTGTAGTACGGTAACGCAACATTATGTTTCGAGACGCACTTATATGTTATAAGCTAATCGCCGCAGCGTTTCTTTTTTTACACTACTGCCATCAAGGTTCCCGTATATTGTAAATCAGCGCGACAATAGCGGTGTAACTATCGAGTACAGCTGCATTTGAATTTTATTGATTCGAAAGTAGTCGCCCGTGAGAGGTTTCACTTCTGCAGTCATGCATATATATGCATAATAATAACGCAGCGCGGCGAGGAAAACTTGAGCATTAATAATATACGCGTCAAATCTCGCGCTGCGCGAGGCAGTTTATCATTCCGCGAGCGCATATAAAATAGTATACGCGTTAATAATTCTAGTTTTTGCGTGGATATATATCATTTTCGCGGATAATGATCTACGCGAATGTCAATACTCCGCGTCGTTTTATAATTCAAGTATATATAGAGAATCTTGTAGTACATAATTGCGGGTGAAATATTCGATGTTTGTACATTTAACTTCGAGAAAAAAGAAAAAAGCTAGAAAATATGCTTCATAAATTGCGCCGACTTTCTTAAAAGAATCCCGATGAATAATACACAAATATTACGATACTCCTATAAGAGAAAAAGAAAAAAAATACGAATCCAGCCAACCGACTTCTTCGCATTCGTCATTCAATTATTAAAAACCTCGATTGCGTCATCGCGTCAACGAAGACATCACCGCTGCATCGGCCGACCTCCTAGATTTCAAGTTTAGTCGACTCAGCGCAATTAGCGCCGTCCCGCGAAAAAAGAAACCCAAAAATCCTCCGCGCAAAAAAAAATCGCACCGCGATTTCACACCGCGCGAAAATAATTAATACCGCGTGCGACCTTCGCAACCCTTTGTTCGACGAAAGAAGCTGTCTATTAGGGGATACGGAGCTCGTGTCAAGGATCCCATCCGTATACATCTGGAGGCTCTCGTTGCAGCTGTCGGTATAATATGAGGCCGTACGACGAGTCTGGCACACATGGTTTTGGAGTCTATATATATAGATTCGTCGGGTTATATGACCTTGCGAATTTACAATGGGGAAAGAGTGTAGTGCAGAAGTAGAGTCGGAGAGGTCAATGTCATCTTCGCATCGGATGCACGTGGTGACGAGAGTCTAGTCGGTTTTTTACCGGCTTCGGATGTCACGTGAGACTTGGAAGTTTTTAATCGTTACGTACGTATGGAATGCGCTGGTGATTTATGGGATTTTGGATGAAACGATACGAGCGACTTTTTCGCGACGATGCGCTGTATAACGAAGAAAGCTTTGAGATTGATTTTACAGAAGCAAAACGGCAAACAGCCGCGTTAACATATAGGTTACACCTGCTCGTCAGTTTCCATTGCACAGCCGAATTAATTGAGGCCAATTAAAAACTCGTTAGCCTGACTGTAAAACTTACAAACGATCAATATTTAAAAACAAAGCAAAATTAAATGTTACTAACATATTTTTACAAACAAAAATCGCAATTAAATTCATCAGTTACATAGTTCAATCGCAGTCGCCTCAGGCAAGCCTTTACATCACGGCGACTATTATAACTACCGTTTCTAAATCGGTACACTCGCGCATAATACTCGTCGCATACATCGATGACGTGTAGGATAGTCCGTTAATATATACCATCACAATATCGCGTGCGATATGACTTTCCAGCTGCATCAATAACGATCGATCGAGCGGCAATAATTCCGGGAAGGTGGGCTTCGCGGAAACGACACTCGATGACTTCCGGCGCGAGCGATTAATTCTAAGCGGACAACTGAAGTGGCGCCTAATATAGATATGAATCACTTTATCGGAGTGTGCAAGCGACGATTTCTGCATCATCGAGGCGTACATATGCCCACCGCTGAATTGGATGATGTTGTCGAGCTTGCGCATGTTGCTCGCGGGATTTCTTCTCGAAACGGCAGATTGAAGTGTTTACTTTCAATGCGGTGCGTCATGACGCACATGCCTTATACATACTTAGGAGACTTATTCATTATTTTCTGTGTATATTATAAGCTCGGACGTAAACAAATGAATTTTTGAAGGGACACGGATTATAAAATACTAATAAGTATATCCTCGTATAAAAAGAGCGAAGTACTGCAATATTTCAACGAAATAAAATAAATTCCATGTAGACGTAGAAGTTATCGAGAAGCCATTATCAAGCTACAAGACAATACAGTATTCTTTCGCCCATTACATCCACGTGTACGCCGGGTCTACAAAAAATTCCACGGGCAGAGAAGTTTCCCGGCACACTAGATTCCATTAGCCTCGCGAAAAAAAAGTCGGGGGAAGCCTCCGCAGGAGAAAAAGTATTAACTGAAAAAAAGAATCTAAAACGCAATTTCTTGAAGGAATCGTAAAGTCGTTCGTTCCACGAAAAAAAGCTTAACGCGTGGGCTCATATATACGCAGCGATGCTCACACCCACGCACGCAGCGCGGACGACTTTCCTTATCACCCCTGACAACTTTTCCCACTTCTTCTACTGCTCGTTGGACTACAATCTCATCCTCCTCACCTTCATTTCCTTTTTGTCCTTCGTGGGTAAGAACCCTCTGCCGTTTTTTTTTTCACGCGTGGCTTTTTCTTCTTGACTCTGCGCGTATCTTGGCCGTGATTAATGAAGCCATTGATGAGTTATGACGGTTTCTATAAGAACGAAATCGGATTTGACGACGTAAATCCTTCGATTTTACAATTTAACAGCGATTCGCGACAATGATCATCTACTCGCATATTATCAGCATGAAAATCAACAGCAGTATATAACGCGGATAACTCTGGCAGCCAAGGGTTCTTTGAAACGCCCACGTCTATATAAATTCGCCTCTATAACCCGCGTGCATAGCACGTAGCCGCACGTGCGCGCGGGATCGGCTAATTCATTTCACGCAGGCGTCCACCCACCTCTGGAATATCTCTCTGTCGCAGCAGCTACGGCATATATGAGGATGCGAGCAGGGGAGGAACAGTCGGCTGCTTCAAAGTCACGAAAGGTTGTGGTGTCCTTCGGGGTGAGCTCCGCGGCGCGCGCGCGGCAAGGACGTCGGGGGTCAGTGCGTGGGTTGTTGCACCGCGATCGATGCAGCGCTATATACGTGCGCGAGTGCGCCAACCCCCTGAGCGACCTGATGCAGAGCTTTATCGCATATCCGATGATACTCCGAGACAGATAGAGGGCGTATACAAGATTATATGGCAACAGGCTGTCTTGCGTATGAAATGTCAGATGGGAGAGAGGGAGAGAGAACTTTTTGTGTATCTACGTCGCTTTTTAGTATATATAGTGTGCAGGTAGATTGAACTTGCAATTTGTTATTAGTGCGATTCTATGAAATCGGATGAACAAATTTGAGATGACTGCGTTATGTATGAACTTGTGCACGCGTTCGTTTTTATCACCGCTATATGCACGAAGCTTAAACGAGTTATCGTTGTCGAGTCCCGTGTTGGTATATTTATCGTCAAACTTCGTTGAAATCAATCCCCGCAAGTTTCGCGCGGGAAATTCAATTTTAATTCCAGTGCGAAATTCGAGGAGAAATTTATGTCGTTATTTCTCCGGAGTGCTCTCGCAGCGTCTGTTATACGTTAATTTCATTCGAGTAGCTATTGTTGCGCGAACTATACGACCTGATTCAAGCTCTACTTGAAAGTGATTATCAAATCGATCGACATCGAGGCTGGAAGATATAACGAAGAGATGCGCAAGTAAACAAGTCGGTTTACTTGAAATGAATCATCGATATAAGATCAAAGGGACGGAATTGTTTACCGTCATTCGATATTTACATTCCACAGTACACGTATACTGCACCCACACATTCGTTCGATTAGCCGAAACTGGATCGCCTGCACATTATCCCAGGCATAACATCAACTCTTGCAAATCCTTCTTCTCGAATTGCTCTAAAATTTGCATTTGTAATAAAGGTATGTGTGTATAACATAAAGCGCATGACGACGACCAAGAGTCGAATATATAAACGATGCAAAAGTCGTCCCGCGTGAGGACATAAAGTTGAAGGTGACGGGCACAAAGGGTAAGAGGTTACGCTTTATATATATATATATATATATACTTTGAACTGCTTTTGTACATATACACGGTGTGAATATTAGCCGAGAGGATTGGGTTTTCGCTTCTCTAGGGATATGGAATAGTCGCACGTGTACATGTAGCCTATGACAGAAGCGACACGTGTACTGCTACGTCGGAGTAATACAAGGGTCGAGGAATGTGAAAAAGGATTTGTTAGCTTTACAGAAAAAGCTATTGTCTTTTTTGAAAGTTTTCATCCTCCGAAACTTCGAAATAGACTTGTTATCATCGTCATGATCGAGCCGTGTAATATCCGCTAACGAGAAGAAGTTGATCGTGTAACTGGCGGGGCCGCAAGCTTTATTAATCATTTAATTTCCCAAGAGCAAAAACCACGGGAAACAGCCATTTACGGGCCGAAAATAATAACGAGCTCCCTTCCAACGAAATATAACCTTCGATCGATCGTCCGAGAGTATTTTTCCCTGATTCCTTTCGGCTTGAAAGGAAAAGTTGCCACCCTCCGGAAGAGAAAAAAAAATAAATCCATTATAACAATCCGACACAACCCTCATCGCTCGATGATCCGATCGTCGTCCCTCCTCTGAAACATTAATCGCCGCCTCGTATTCAGGGTCGATTTCCCTCTTGGCGAAACGAAGAGATAGGGAGTGGAATAAAAAGAGAGAACACACGCCATGTAGGCCGAAAAAAATCGGGGGATCTCCTGTGCCAAGGTCGATCTACAGCCTATAATCCCCTCGCCGCCACGTGTTTTCCCCGCGCGTTTATCGGCCACGCGGCTGGCTCGCGCCATTGACCTTCGTCTGTCTTTTGTGTGTCGAGCACACGCGCACGAGATTCTTGGGGAAAGGGGGGGGGGGGAGATGCTTATACGTATATATACGCAGGCGCTATACTCTTTCATGTCAGAGGGAAGGGTAAATATGCGTTCTTTTTGTCTCTTGGATCGAGGCTGTTGTGTCTTCGGAAGACGAAGTCGGGTACCCGCAGGGTTCCGAGAGGGACGCTGGTAACGACGGATATATTGTTATTGCAGATCCTTTGAATTGCGTAATAAAGGTGTAGTAGACTGAATGTCTCAAGCTTCGAGAATAATATATGAATAAGTTTATTATTTTTATTTGATTATATTATTGCGTTAGAAATTGCAAACGTGTTTTATTAATCGTTTTTCTGCATTATTAACGCAAAGGAAATTGTTTCGTGTTTGTATTTTTAATTCGATAAATTAAGTGTAGAATAAATCATCCAACTGTTACTATTTTGAAGTATAAGGCTATAAAATGAAAAATGTTCACTACTATCCTATAATTCGAATACTTCGTATTATATTCTTGAATGAAACAACTTATAAGCTCTCTCCCCCCTCCATAGTCTCTATATCCAAATATTCACCTAAGCGAATTAATAACGTCCCCCTCAATTTACGACCCACGACGGTCTGAAGGGCAAATTTTTTGCTAGCTCGCCCGGCGCAGACGAAGACAATAATCAATCGTAATATTAAGGTAAAAAGCCAAATGAACTGCCGTAGCGAGGGATGATCGTCTGTCGGCGTTCGGAAAAAAATCGCGTTAATGGAAAAAGACGAGGGATAATTAAATTACGGACAGCCGCGCGCGTGCACAAAGCGCCGATGTTGGAGCGCAAGCGCAGTAGTAAAGGTAAGGCGTCGGTCAGGCGCTGGCACGTGCGAGTGAGACGCTCTTTGAATGGTTTTGAAAGTATACTGAGTATATAGCTAGACAAAAGCTTAAGTTTATGCGAGATCAAAAAGTGAGGTCGAAAAACGATAAATAAAAAAGGCCTGTATAATACGCATCAGGTGACCTATAGCTGTTTTACTCCTCTAGGATGTATAATCAAATGCGCGTTTCTCATATTTTGGAAATTATGGAAAATAGTTTAAGATTTTGGCTATTTTGAACGTGTACGTAAGAGAACCGTTGAACTCTAGATTGAACGCCTTGATCTTTTCATATTAAGATTCACCATAATATGTTGGCCATTCGATGAGATTCTCATTAATTACTATGTTCTCTTAAGTAATGATTAGCATTGCTATTTAATCATGCATAATCTTATATATGTATGTATATAAATCATGAGGCATTGAAAAAGATTTGAATATAAACGTCTTATTGTTTGCCTTATACACGATTATTTTTCTCTCTTTCTGTAAATGTTCTCTACGGAAACTGCTTATACATATACTAAATTACCCTACGCATCATTAGTATAACGAGGAGTCAAATGTCGCGGTATGTTTTAAATTACACACACGCACAAAATCCAAATGAATAACATCATCTATATAATTAATAAAAACGTTATATTCCCTCTTCAACCGTATGCTATACGTAACCGGCAACAACGCTATATACACCCCGGAGGAGAAAGTCGCGCGCACAAGACCGCATGCAGAGGGTGTTACGAGAGGGGAAAAGCCGAGCGCGCGGTGAAGTTCGCGAGGGGAAGATCGGGTCAGGGTCACCTCCAGTCAAGGGTGAGGCTTCTGCCTACTCTCCCTCTCTTACGATTCCACCCCTCGCCGCGGATATAATGCACACTCGCGAGCACGGCCAAGTCTATGTAACGTGTGGGCATGTCTGTATATACAGTGAAGAGCAGCCCGAGAGAGTCCGATGGCCTCGTGCACTTGGCGCAAGGACGAGCGCGACACTGCGCCGACGAGTGTATAACGGGCGAGAACGGAGCTGGCGGAGCAGCTGGGGAGGTTAACGAAAGGACGGCATTTGTTACGAGCCTTTGCCGAAAATAAAATCAAGGTTTATCAAAAATAGACAGTCGTGGCGCATATTCGTGTTTGTCTCTTTGTAGATGAGTAGGTGTTAAGTGGGTGGATAGAGCCCTGTGATGGGTCTTTTTTAAGGGTCGCTTTTCAAATTCATGCGAATGGAATAATCTACTTAAGATATTGTTTGTTGATAGTCGAAAAAATCGATGGGCATTTTTTTTCCTTGGAAAGAGCTCTGTTATTCCCGATGGGGTGATATCGTAATAGCAAAACATCGGCCTTGGGAGTTTAAAGGTTTTTGTTTTTACAGCTAGTTATACAATTTATAAAGTTTATCGATCTGTATACTCTAATATCAGCAGGTGGAAATGTAAAATGCGTCCTTTTAGAATGGAAAACAATGAATGCTCATAAAGTGCAAATAATTATAAATATGCGCTACAACACGTATTTCCACGACACTGCGCATATACAGGAAAAAGTCTCTCATATATCATCCATTCAATATCCCTCTCGAACCCAACGAAAAAGACATCCGCAGGCACGATCCTCCATATATCTTTAATACATATATATACGCGTGTACAGATTTTAACGCTCATATATCCTGACACGCGTCTCTTCCTCCGTGTCCAAGCCTCTCGTATTCAAATTCTATAACCAGATAACGCACCACCCCCAACCCCCCTTCTCTTTCTCACTGTCGCTTTCTCTGCCGCAAGGACGGCAGACACAAGGTAACGCGGGGGGATATACAGGTCAAAGTCGCGAAATCCAAGATTCTCTCCCCCAACGAATTAAGGACGTGCGTAACCTTCTCCGTGCCCCTTTTTATGGCCGGCGCGTGTGCCCGCCGCCCTTTTGACTATGTCAGGTCGAGGGGTATGTGTATAGAGGTCTATAGTACAGTGTCGAGGGGTGACTAGATCGCGCGAGTATAGCAGACGGGGCCAAGGTCGACACGGGGGAACAGCCATAAACGATAGCGAGGACTGCGGGTTTATACCCGCTTTTTTTGCCCTCTTCGAACTCGAGTGTATATGCGAGGATGAGCTGTTTCGTATATTCCACGGAGAGGTGAGTCGATTACGAGTACGTGATGTTGGACTTTTTTTTTAATCTCGGATGAGTGATTTTTTAGATTTGTTTTCTGTATATGATACAAACGTTGGCCAGACGTATCACTCATGGTTAGGGTTTGCTGATAAATATTATGCTATGTGTAACCGTCACTTTATCATGATCCAATTAATAAATAATACTGGAAGAAAAAGTGTAGCGATAAAATGGCAAAAGGTTCTTATAAATCCGGCTTCCAAGGTTTATGCTACTCTTGGGGCTCAATCGTAATATGTACGTACACCTCGCGCGCTCGTTCTCTCTCTCTCTCTCTCTCTCTCTCTCTCTCTCTCTCTCTCTCTCTTTCTCTCTTAATGCTACTTGATTTATTGCGAATACTGGTGTATGGAGGGGTAATTCAATATAAAAAGCTGTATCACATTCATAAATAATTTTCTATAGAAAAATAATAGAAGGCTTACTGCGCAGGTTAAAATAATAATTTACGAGAGCATTTCAACCCTATTGCAAAGTCAACAAAGCCCAACCGTCAATACTTTTCAATATATCAAACAAACCTCTTGCCTCGTGTACATCTATTTCAAATCTGCTTACACACAAAGCTTACCCACACAACATTCTCTCCTCAATTTACAATAAAGCTAACTCTCTCCACAAATAGAGGACGCACGACTTATATATACAGTGTATCTCGTTCCTATATACACACACGGTAATTTGTAAACGCTAGATGTGGCGACAATGGCTTTATATATACACGAATCTTTATATATATATATATATATATTATGCCGACGATACCGATCGCGTGACTTCGTGGCATTTCTTTATCGCCCGCGAGCGTTCTGATTAATTCAGCCGGTGGCGCTTTTCCGATGCTTTACTGCACAGGTCTCCTATGAAATTTCACAAGGCTGATTCGCCACTTATTTTACACGCCGCTTGTATCATTTGTTCGTGATCCTGAATTTCAATTGAGGTTGATTTTCCGCAGCCTTGATATATATATATATACGTGTCGTTATGCGCATTTACAAGTACATTGGTTTTTTTTTTATTCAACATCGCGATTCTGGCTACCTTCAAAATTGCATAACGCGCGCCTTAATTCAAGGTGACATGATGCGCGCACGTATATACTTGTACACAGAGAAGCAAAGCTGCCAAGCTTTCAAGAGAATTGAAGCTTTCACCGCACTAAAACTTTATTACTTGCCATCCTCCAAAACTCAAGTGTGTTGCATATATATATATATATATATATACGTACGCGCAACATATGCCACTTTATTGTTCAGGAATTACGTAGAAAGCTCGACAGCTCACTTGAAAGGTCAAGCAGCGATAAAATCGCCCCCTCTTCCAAGAAATAAGCGATTTCCGTGTACACACAAATTTACACTTTGTTTGGCGAAGGCTAAACAAAGAGAGACCAGAGAAATGCTGCGCATATACACAAGTTTCCCCTCGGTCGGAGCGGGCTTCTTTCATCTCCTGGCATATAGAGCTCCTCTACCCTCTTTATCATCGATTATACGAGAGGCGCGTGCTCTCGATTCAGCGACCTTCGAACCTCCGAAACTGTAACTTCTTCCGCGTTACGTGGGAGTTTCACTCTTGTTCGCGTTGGTTATTCCGGAGAGGAAACAGAACGCGTTACCTTGGGACGAGCGAAAGTTCAACATCAAAAAGGTCAAAGCAGCTTTTTATGGCTCTGAGCTGTGCGGGACTGGGGTTTGATTTGCTGGCCGACGGATCGATTGGTGCGCTTGCAGTATTTTCATCAGGAATCACTTCGAGTTAATCAGGAAGACGATCGCTTGTGTGAGATTGAAACTCGAAGAAAAGAAATTCTAATGCGGTTTTGAAGGAAATCATTATAGCAGCAATTGAAATCGAGAAAGCAGTCGCTCGTTTGTTCGCCATTGAATTCCACGTTGAACTATGTTTCTCTAATACTCGAAAGAGCCGACAAATTGATTGCATAATTTCACGGGCACCTCGGCGCTTGAAACTTGGTAATTGGTTTGCCGAGTTCGCTCCCTCTCCCTCGAAAGCACAATCGATAAATAATCCCAATTGCGGGGAAGGTTAAGGTCGTCGATCGTCGGCGCAGGCGGCGTCTGTTTTCACTGCTGACCTCCTTTTCTATCTCTCTAATTCTCCGCTTCTCGCTCCAAAAGCCGGGCGAATCTTCTCAAACTTCGAGTTTCTTTCCAAAGAGGGTAAAGCTTCTAAATGCTACGGACAGATCCAACGAGATTTACGACGTTAATTCGTCGGCTGCTTTTCTTTTCCACGTGCCCAACTTTTAACGAAGTTGACTTATGACAAATGCAAGCTTACTTTTCTTTCGTGCTTCTCCTGAATTTTCCGCAGTTGTATATAGCTCGTTCATTTTTCAAAGTTTTTCATTACTGCAGAATATATAATAAAAAAATGTCATTACGTTTCAAAAAATCCTGCCGAGACTAATCTTCATGGCGAAATCCAAAGTCACGTGCCTCCAAAGGGTCACCTAGAAAAATTCAAATTTCACTGGATCGCGCGTCGTCCCAAAATAGATTCCATCGCCAGCCGGTAACTCTAAAGAAAAGAAATCCCAAAGCTCATACACTCCCTTACACAAACACAAGGCTCGAATTCGTCGATTTATCATTCGCTCTCTGTCTCGCTCTCATCTGTGCGTCTCGTTTTCTCCTCAAGAGACATAAAGTCCCGCATCTAATTTGCGGTTCCTCGCGCTTCAAGGATAGACGGGCAGAGCGATTAACATATCCTTCTGTTGTTCACTTTCGCTTCGCGCCTTTTGCGCAAGACGACGCGCCTGAATTCTTTTTAGATCCCGCCAGGGATACAAAAGCCACCCGTTCGTAGTTTTTTTGGCTCTTTAAAAAAAAGCTTTGAAATAGTAAAAAATTTCAGTTTTTTGTTAAAAACATATTATGAATGTGTTTTGATATTTTAGAAGGTGAAATATGTTGTTTCTGGAACATGCCTGTATACAAAAATGAGCTTATAAAAACGTGCTTGAATATAAACATACTTAATTTTTTTTTAATAGTAAACTGAACAAAATTCAAAATACAGCAATATAGTATATTGTGTGCAAATGGCGTAATTTGAAAAATACCAACTGAAAAAGGTTACTTTGCATGCCCCCATTTATTAAGTCAAAAACGCGAAAAACTTTCGGTTGTTACAAAAGAAATCTTTTTTAACAATATATTATTCACAGGAACAATAAATTGCAGGCTTGATGGTCTTTACAGTAGGTCAGTGAATTCCCAGCACTTTTTGGTGATCGAAAAATCATGGTGGTATATTTGCATAACTATCCTTTAATGATAACATTTCTCCCATGTACATTCAGATTTTCGACTGATTTCATATTTTCTTTCTCAAGTACAAAATCAATGACTATAGAAAACACGTTTTTATGTCGTCGCCTAGAAAAAAAGGAAAATAACTCCGATCTGCAAAGTCTCCACACGTAAGATCAGGTCTGTCAAATGATCGTGACTCTGCGGACCCCGTTGACGACAGTCGCTAAACGGGCTATGAGGCATACTGGTCACAGCTTTGAAAGGCGGTGGGAAGACGTTGCGACCTTGCTCTGAGGCCAAGGAAACACTGGTCTGTACTATATGCATAGGTATCGCGGATGCGTGAATGTGAATCCGAAGATCTTCCTGTTGCTTGCTTGTGGCGCACGATGTAACCGCTAAGTGACAAAAAGATCGCCAGACACAAAAGAAGAAATATTTCGACGATGAAATGTCTGTCATATATTATACAGGAGGTGACTCAAAGACAAATCCGCGATGCGCTGGAATATTGCATGCTTTATCGATTGATATCGTTGGGGGAGATTTCGCTGGCTGATAAATGAACAGTCTAATACACATGGAGATGATTGGTCTATTTGAAATGTGAAATTTCAAGTTTCGCGATCTTTGTAAAAGTTCTATTAGCGTAATAGCGGATATAAATGTTTCAATTGTTCTCAAGATAAGAATCAAAATAAAATATCCACAACTACTCATAACTTTTCACATGCAACCTCAAGCTCCATATTATCCAACCTACCCCAACAACTCAGTACCAATCAACCAAAGCTCTCTTACTCCCACCTCTTTAAAAAAGCTCCATCGTCTCTCTCGTATATATATACAAGCGCAGCCGATCTCCGCGGCTCGTAAACTCCCCACCAGAGCTGCTTCTCCTCCCAATGCTCGAAGCGTTGACGTTAAGCGCGCGCAGCCGTCACGGCGAGTCAAGTTCAGGGTCGCGGCCACGTGACGCGAGCGCGCTTGCCTTGTTCACGGCCAGCGCGGTTTCCCGCGAGCTTTTCCTCAAAAAAATTCTATCTCGCTTACTCTTCTGCATTGGATTCATAGCACGTGGTCCCGATGCGTACATGTACACGTGCGCGCGCTGATAAGGCAGTTTCGGCTTATCAGCGCGCCGGCGGTTGTGTCTCTCTTTCTCTCTTGCGATGCAACCGAGCTGCTCTGTCAAGGTCGAGGCTATCTATTAATACGACGTCGCTGCAACGCTATACACGCCGTCGAGAGCTGTGTAATGCGTCCGCTGCATGCGTGTGTGTACAAGATATAGGTGGCTCCGGTGGCGGAGAAACAGAGATTTAGCAACAAAGTTTCCTTCTGGGACGCGCGCTGCTGCTGCGTTTGCGGTATTGACAATTCTTTTTGGAAGATTATATGTTGATAGCGTTTACTAGGAATATAAATCGTCGTGTTTGCTTGATTTTTGCTCGGGATGAAAGAAATTGTTTGTTGGTTTTTTAAACGCTTCGCGTACATATATTAATAATGCCGCGTATCAGACGATAAAATAAAACCCGGCCCGCCGTAACTGCTGTTTATTAATAATAATGGGATAAAAGATGCATCCTTTTAAATTCAATGACATTGATAAAAGGCTGAGCGGTTAACGTAATCCCGAGACTTCTGCAGTCTGTCTGCTATCTCAAAACGCTTGGTCGTTCAATGTCAGCGATGTTGAAAAAAAGTCGAAGGGAAAAATTAGCTTCCGGAGTAAACATCATCAATCATGCGGATCAACGTTTAGCATAATTAATTCACTTTCTCATTTAACGTTATACCTTCATTAACTTTTCTCGAATTAAGCTTTTACGTAAAATATACAATACAAATTATATTATATACGCAAAACACTTCGAGACAAATCCCTCCATTTCTTCCAATCGGTCTATTTTGGTCAGCCCAACCATCGCACAAAACAACTCATCTATACACTCCTTCAAATTTCGCGTGTTACGCGCGCACATGTGCTCGTATATACTATATCTCGCGCTTCTACGTGGCGCTTCTCGGAATCAAGCGCACGTAAGCGCCGCTATTTTTTCCTTCTCACCTGTTCTCCTCTCAGAATTAACGAACGAAGCGCACGCGTGTATAATTCCTCGATGCGTTGCATTTTTGTTTATCGCTCGAGAGGCTTATCGTCGCGTTCGCGGTAAGCGCGTGGCTAATAGCTCTGAATACCGTAATCACTTGTCGTCGGGTTTAATTGCTTCCTGCTGCAATTATACGCTTCGTACGTCGCAGATATGATAAACGAGATAGTAACTCGTTAATGAATCAGATTTTTTCAATGTATCCGTATAAACTGAGCGTGTTTCGCGAAATTTCTCGCCAAAAGCTCAAACTATACGACGGTGGGAAAGAGCTTGTCATTCTTTTCCGCATCGGAGGGTCGGCCATACACGTCGGCAGTATATCAAACGAAGTAACACCGCACCTGTCAATTTATCATGTGTGTGTGTGTGTATGAGCCGACGATGAGCAGTCAAGGTCGAGGACTGCTCGTTTGAATATGAATTGCGCCAATTAAGCTCACCTTCGCTGCTCTCGCGCGCAACAAAGCATCATCTGTTTGTCCGCTGGTTCGACGAGATTATAGCAAAGTGTCCCCGCAACGACGACGACTTCGATCTGCGGGGGTTTTCCCGCCTATAAGTTATCCGATTGTAATGTGTAAAGGGCGTGCGGGGGAAGACTGATCGCTTTGGACTTCTGTGCGTGCTGGAACTTGAGCTTGCGCGTGTTCCGTATTATGTTAAGTATCTGACGGAAATTTTGCAAGTTTGGAGAGTTTTTTTAGTTTCAGACAATAAAATCGACTGTTTGGTCATTTACTGAAAGTTTTACTTGATGCACATATCGAAAACTCACAACAGTTTTTAATGAAAATTTTGGGAGACATTAAATTAATTAAGCTTAAATTTGGTATTATTTTCATACGGTTATAGGATATGATACATTCAACAAAACATCCAGTCACAGAAAGAATACAATGGTTATGATATCTTTTTTAAATTATAAGAATAGGATAATACAGTCCTTATTTTTTCAATTAAAAAAAATATAACAATCTATCTCAAAAATTCAATTTAATCTTAGCACATTTTTTCGAATCGGAAATACATTAATTAAGTTAAAAAGGGAAAGGCGCCGATCGATCCGGTGAAACTCGAATTTCACGGAAAAATTGTATCGCTTTACGCGGGCGGTGTACATATAAAGCGCAAATTGACTTTCAGAATACGGATGTTGCGGTTTTCGTCCTGTACGTACAATATACATGTACACTTGTGACCGATGAAGCGAAAGAACGACTGTACTCATAACCCTGTGCGATGAGTAAAGGGCGACACCTTCGATGTGCGTATATATAATACAGGACGTTTGCGGTGCCAAGGAGAAAAGTATCTATTTACTCTCCGGAAGTGAATTCACTTCGGACAATCGTCGATATCGACGGTGTGGGTATATGTATATAGGAGAGAGAGAGAGAGCTAAGAGTTTTTAAAAAGTAAATAGTGCCCATTGCGAGAACGCATTTTACTACGTGTTGGTTTCATGTCGGGTTTATGACCAAGAATACAAATCTCGCTCCAAGCAACAATCGTTTCCACAAAAATAGAACAAAATACGTTTCATCCTTCCTCCGAAAGAAAACCGGTATCAGCTTGTATGCTCTATATACATAGTCAGGACCATACAGAAAGTCAGCTCGGTCGATTAATTCGACACAATTAACCATTGCGTCACGAGAGCCGACTACATAATACAGTACCTCGTTAGCAAGGACGTCGAAGGACGATCCTGAGACCGTCGTTCCCACTCCAGATATAAGTACGTCATCTCGCCGGCCGGCGCAATTAAAAATACGAATGCCTTCTCTCGAGCGTTTCTTTCAGACAACGCGTCGAGCGCGGGATATAAAAATCAACGACAAGTTTGAACCACTTTTTTCGCGTTGAACCCATTAAGGGCATATATATTCGGACACAGAGGTGAATCTGCGGCTTGCGTCATTGTAGAGTTTTATTCTTGATGTATGGAGGATGCGTTCTTTCCGCTATATATGTATTGTTGTCGCTGAGCATACAGTTGACGATGAGATTCGTTGCTTATACGAGTACAATTATTACGCGTTTCCTCATTGCTGAGAGCGTATATATTGTTAGCGATGCGCCAGGAGAATAGATACAGTATTATATAAAATTTTCGATTTGAAATTAAGTTTAATGAAATGGAGATTCATGAGCCACATTCGATTGACCGATATGCATCAGCGAGAAATTCAATCAAAATGAATCTCAATATACCGACGCATCGAAATATTATATTGCATTCCAATTCGCCATGTATTGGTCAAAGATATTAAACGTTCACGTGGCCAACAATATACAAACATCGATTAAGGATGAAAATCTCAAGGAGACGTCAATTGTTTGCATTTCACAGCTGCAACAATGTCGCACGCGCTGGAATGTTGTGTATGCGCAGTCGCAATAAACACACACCGATACCAACTTCATATTAGCACATCTCACCAAAGTAAAGAAAAGCGTATATATAACTTCCTATTCCGCGCGGAGCCGATTTATACTTGGCGTGTATATAGCGGCAATAGGGAAACGATTTTATGGGCGCCGAAGACGGGGGATATCGGCATAAAATAAGCGCGCGGATGCCGAGAATTTTACTTTGCAGTATGTGAGATATTATACGATGCAAATCTTGTCAAATGCTTTCAAAATTCATGTTTTTGAAAAAATGACAATCGAATAACCCGCGCGCGCGCAACACGTTTCCCCGCCAAAACCGCGAATGTAAAAACAACTCATCTCGCTCGGACAAAATTCAATGCCAAACGACTACGTCACGGCTCAAAACAATGATAAGCGCAGGCGATACACACACGCGCGCATTTTCCGCGAGGCGGCGTTGGCTCATTGCGTAAGACCTGGAAAACTGGTCGCGGCGGAAAATATATAATCACATATCGGCGGCGGCTCTATTATAATCGTTCTCGGTCGTCGCTCGACCTTCGTCCAACTTGAAGTATACATATGTATATAGTATACCGCGCGAGGAATCTCGCTTTGATCCTGGAGCTGAAATCCTTCGCAAAAGTTTTGTTATTAAGTTGGCTTGTTTGATTTCTCGCCCCGAGACCATCGGGAAGTCGCGGCGGCGACGGGTATAGAGTCGAATCAAAAATACGTATAATTTATCAACGCGTATGCAGTTTTTCTTTTATCCGGATTGGGAAGTTCACGGAGAGGTCAGGCGTGATTATATATACTGTTTTTAGCTGCGGATCGCGGATATTTTCGCGAATGCTCTTTGACAATATTTTTCTTTGCTTCGGACGAGGATCTGTCGTTGTTGATTGGTGTATATATATGCAGTTTGTTTGATGTTTTCTTTCGTATATATTTACGGGAGTAGCGCAGTGTTATCGCGTTGAAGGCGTACACGTGTATATATACATAGATAAGGTGAATCAATAGGAAGTGCAGGAGGTTAAGATTGATTGTTGTTGTATATTTGCTTCATTTTACATAGGCTTGTCGCTTGTTGACTTTCCGTTCAATGCCGATTATTATTCGTGTATAAAAGATGAATATATAAAAAAAATTACTAGTCGAACGATCTTTTGCGCAGCTGTGTAGACTATAAACAAGATCACTTGCAGGAAAAAATCCAGCTTATATACGCGTGATTCACCCAAGATAGTGACACATAGTGAGGCTAAATTAATAGAGAAGACAATCGGAAGCGACAGTAGCGTGATCCGATTACAATCTGGTTCTAACCGCAACCGCGCTTATAACTAATAATATACACATATAAGCTGTAAACTTCGTGTGCGAGCTACAATGAGTGTCTCATCAGCTCGGCGCCAATCGTGTTGTGCGGATATAGTGTCAAACATTATAACGAGAAGGAAAGCCGCCAGTTTCCCGCGGCGGCAGATCGAAACATATGCTAATTACTTACCGCGTCGTTATACGCGTCGAGTGCAGCTTTCGCGGCTGTATGCTCCGCTGTCATCGTCGTGTGTCCTGACATTGTGCATTTGCTTTCTAGCCTATATAAGTTGAGAACAAATTTGCACCAGTTTTCTGTGGTGAAAGTATAAAAATCGCACTGCAGGTATATTAAATATGATAAATAGCAATGATTTTAGCGCACAGAATAAAGCCTATAAGAAACGTTTCCCTACATGTATATGTATATATCTATACCGCATCTATGAAATCGTCATTCATCGTCAGCCGGATGATTCACGGCTGGTGCGCGAATATAACATCGAGGCGCGCATTTTACGAGGGCTCGCCGCCGCGTGCAAACAAAGCTAACGAGCACTTAAGACCGCAAGCTATATGGTCGTTGTCGAATTTCCGTTTCTGCCACACACGAGCCAAGTGCCATCGTTTCTCGCAGTTGAAAACGACGCTCGGTTATATATATGCATACGCAAAATCGGAAACGCCCCGGCTCACCGGCTCTCGATCGCGCTTTCGTCTTGCGCAGAGCTTTCGCGTGCCAGAGAGCAGTCGGGGATAGAAACGAAACTTTTGCTGGCAAGCTAGAGAGACATATACGAGGTGTCAGCTGAGGAAGGTAGAGACGTTGTAATTTTTGTTTGAAATGCTCGATAAAGTGTTGCCTTGGATTTTGTCAGAGTGTGCTATATATACTTTGGGTTATTGGGTTAATTAGAAATTTGTATATGCATACTGACAGAGCTGTGACGATCTTTGTTCACTCGTGTGCAGCGTTGGAGTCGTGCTCGCCTGTATCAACGATAAAGAAAAAAATGATGATTTATTCGGACAATCAATCAATTTAATATGAGTTTTTAATTTTTAGATAATGATTAACAAAAAATGCTTCGTGTGCATTAAAGCAATTCTGTACATTAGTGTCATTTTTAAAAATAATGTATTCATTCTCAGCTCATTCTTACTTGAAATTTGAGCCGAGCATTACTTTCTACCAGTTGTATATCGATCGCCCTACATAGAAAATACGAAATAACATCTAAATTCAGCTCTCCTCTCTCGCAACGCCGATAATTCACTCTTTCCCGCATATAATAGCTCTATACACACATGCACCGCAGTCAAAAAATGACTACTTTCACCTTTCCCATAAACAAGCCAATAAGGCGCGAGCGCGCGTTAACCTCGAATCGGCAGCGAGGAGACAAAGGGCAGGAAATGGAAATTTAACGCAACAACGAGAGAGTCGGCCGATCTCATTGCTCGCGCGCGTCGCACACCGACACGCCTTTTCGGAATATGCTAATACACGGACGCGCACACACAAGCACGCGTGTATATTCCTGCGGTGCAGCAGTTACCTATATATACGCGGCGCGTCACAAGTAGGCCGTGACAATTTTCGATGGTGCGCGCTCTCAAAGTTTCGAGGACACGCGAGCGAGGGAGAGCAAAAAGTCGCGCAAACGAGTATATATATGCAGCGGCAATATGTCGAACTTCCGGACCGGATGGGCGAGTCCGACGCGTCTGCCTTTCGCGCATGTGTGTAAGTGTCTGTTGGTAAGGTTTGAGTTTGTAAATGGTAATTTCCATCACATGCCACCGACCATTGTGCGTAAGTGTGTAAACGATAGCGATCGATTTAACGCGTCCTGAACGAACCGATGACTTCTGTGTCGCGATTCCTCTTTCTCTTTGAGAGTTTACGCTGTGTACGTGTGTATAACGCTGTATCTATGCAGGTTACAGCTCGACGATTTGTATCGAGAGATGAGATAGAGAGGCAATATATCAAGAGATATCGGATGCCATGAGAATGTGGGCCAGAGAGCGTTATAACGCCTGACAATTATTGGCAATCGTATAATTTATAGGTATTTAAATTATACTGATACAGTTCGTATATTCGCTCTCCTGATCAACGTTACACTGCGTGTGTACATTTGCATTGAATCTGCCGCTGCGGCGTATGTAAATCTATATTAATACACGAAAGCCACCGGTGGACTTTCTATGCACTGGTGGATATATATTTTATCGCGCAGTCTTTCCGCGTTGCAGAGGAGCGTGTGAAACTGCCGCGAAACCGTAAAATAGCCTAGTTAACAATGAATTTCTGCTCGTCGATTAATAAATCAATTTACTCCCAATCTTCCGCACGACATCATTTATTTCTCTGGTGTGTATATGTGTATAAACGCTCCTCGGTAATTCGCACGACTAAACGCCGTATTAGCGACACAAATCATGCGAATGAGCGGCCAAAGGAGAGAAGAAGGAGAAGAAGAATCATAGGATGTATAGTGTGTATACACGTTCGGGCAGTCTCGGCCCTGACTTTATTTATGTTCTCTCTCTCTCTCTCTCTCTCTCTCTCTCTCTCTCTCTCTCTCTCTCTCTCTCCCTCCCTCTCTTCACACAAAGTGACGCCCGCCGCGAGCGAAGACGAAAAGCGCAATATGCTGTAGCGTCTTTACTTATGCACAAGCATAAATATGAGAAGTAGGGAGAGCTGCGGGTGGTGGTGTTGTTTGTGTGCGTTGTTCCGTCCCATCCATCAAGCTCCCCTTTGTCTACACACCAGCGACGCACTGCGCGCTCTTCCTTTCACTTTCTCCGAGAGATATCCGCACTTTCGCATGTGTGAGATCATTTTTGCACGTCTGTATAACGAAAAATCCTTAGTAATATTGTTATTCCGAGCCTCGAAGCGCTATTATAGACAATTGGTTTTCAGCTCTCCGTATGTAAAAAGGAAACACGATAGGCTCGATTGTTCGACGGTCCTCGAGGTGTCATCGTTCTCGACGTAATAGACGTACTACTTTGAGAATGTGTAATATATTGCGAGCGAGTATAAACGTCGAATACAAGGTGGACTGCGCGCGCGTATATGTATATTTTTACATAAGTCGAAGGGAAAATACACGCTATGCGTATTAGAAACGCCTTGATCGTTCATAAAACAAAAGGCGGGAAGGTTCTCTTTCTCTCTTCTATCGCAGCTATGCTTTTTTGCCGAGTGAGAAACTTTATTTGCGGTTGCTAGATAAATCATCACTATCAGTCCTCGTTTAAACGACAAACTTGAAAAAAAAACACAATAACAGAGCGGTAAACTATAAAACCCGTTATATACCCACGCTTATTGTTTCCTATATACGTCAGCGTCAACTGCATACATAGTCTATATATATACATATATGTATATATCCCAAAACGTCACACCTCGCAGCCTCCAAAAGTCGCGAGATACTTATTTAGCAGAGCGACTTCCTTATTACACGCGTCGCGACAAAGTCGAGCGGTATATTATAAGTATAATATCGTAACCTTCCTCCTATATACTCATCATCGCGCGCATGTCTCGCGCGTATATAACGCGAAACAATGAAAAATCCGCTATATATGTATATACACTCGCACACGCATATCCAGAACTGCAAACGCACATGGTATCCTCGACGCGTAATCGAGTGTACATATATGTATATACCGGCAGCACACGAGAGCAGGAAACGCTCTCACGCGAGACCTTGAACGCCGCGTTGTCGTCCTTGACTCTCGTCGTCGTCGTCGTCGTCGTCGTCGTCGCGCCGGAGAGCACACACAAAAGGGGGAACGCGTTGTATCTGCAAACTCGAGCGAATTGTGGGTATATATATACGTACGTGCGTGTACGCTAGTATCGCTCAGGCGGCGCGAGAACCGTTGCGCGTTTGTTTGTTCATCTACTTATATTATAAGGGATAAACGAGACGTTGTAAATTATATCGTCCACGACGAGCAATGGTATTTGCGGCGAAAAAAATTTGGACGCGAATTCATCGGTTGTTTCTTTGTATTGACTATAGGCACGCTGAGATGAATATAGCGACGCGTTCGCAGTGATGGTAGTTACGTAAATTTCACATATACATTTTAACGCGCGAGTAAATGTTTCTGTGGAAATAAGCGCATTTACATTCGCGCACGTTCGAGATTCACAAACAAGCATGTCCGCGGAATTCGTTTGGTCAAATATACCGAATGATTTCACAGCTATATCCACGCGTATAATAGTGTGCGAAGCAGCGAAAAGGAGTCATCGTCGCTGACTTTTCCGTATATACGCAAACGACCGTTATTGAAAACGTTTAATTTCCGATACACTGACTGTCTTTTGTACACTTGATCGCCGGAATCTCACACGATTACACACGCTCGTGTATAATAGGCGAGTCCGACGTAAAACGCTTTCCTCGAATCTCGTCTCGAAAATAGATCTATAACGGATATCAATCGAACTTGTGTTTTCACAATGACTTTTCAAATAATAAGATACGTACATCCAATAATAATAATGATAATAATAATGCGAGCTCGAGGAGCGGCGTGCTTCCGGCGTGAAATTTCGCGCTTCTCGACGAGACGCTATATATTTGACCTTTCGTCTGTTCTTGTTTGCGCCTGTACGCGTTGTACACGTGCGCGCCACTTTTTATCGCGCGCGGAGGACACACGCGAATGTAAGCGAAGAATCGCGAAAAGAAACTTGAATACGATTTAAACGAGATTTTCTCATAACGGCCGCGTGGAAAGCCGCGCGTATGTCCGTGGGTCACGTCTCTCCTTATATCCTCCAGCTCTCTTTCACCTCCATCTCGGAAAATAAAAAAGTCGCGAGTTTCACCGCGACCCACACGTTATATATACATACAGTACTTATATATATATATACACACTGCTGCATGCCTACATCTCTCCGCGAATGAGCGACACGGGCCGTTCGCTTTCTCGCGCGCGGCGATGAGCCCGTCATTGGAATCGGGTCATTCGCGAGATATCGCGCACGCGTCGCCGCGGAGAGAAAGTGAGAGTTTGCGAGTGCGGAAGAGACGCAAAAATCTCGGACGGTGTCGGCGGTATATATTATGTTGTAAACGGTCATTTTTCCTTTTTTCTCGTACGTAGCATTTGTCGCACGTGCGCGCGGCCGTGATCGAGAAGAAGAAGAACTAATATGTGTTTTGAAGTGTGACTCGCATGTCTGTGCGAGACGGGTTTTTTAATCGTTTCATTATTGCACTTTGTCTCGCGCTTCCTGAATGCTGATTCTGCGCGAGTTAATTTATTTTATGTGTTTTTCATAAATTATGGACTCGCACAGCCGGCGTATCCATGTGCGCAATTCCTAATAAGCTGTGCTATTATATTTATGTGTGTCGTCATCGATCGATTTATCGATAGGGTTGTTATTGTTCCTTTTGCAAATATAACAGTAATATATTTTTTCAAACAAAAAAAAAACACCGCGTTTGAATTAAAACAAGTTCCTTGTAAAAAAGAAAAGTACTAACGACAAGTATAACGAAGCTAAGGAATACGGTCTCCGGATATAGGCGTTAGAAAATTTGGCCATCTCACACATGTATATATATATATATATATATATATATATATATATATATATATATATATATAAACGCCAAAGAGATTAACCTCCTGAACGACTTTCGTCGCGCGCGTTCGCGATCCGCCGTACATTAGCCAGCCCAGAAAACAGAAAGCGCGTTCAGCCGGCACATCCTTCCTCTTTTTCAGGCCTCCCTTCCTTTCTTCCGAGCAAACACACCTATATACACACATACACTCAGACGAAGCGATGCTCCTTTTCTCCGCCGCTACTGCCGAAGCGTCTGGCTTATCGTGGGCGTCTGTGACCCGTTAACCCACTTAACCCATAATCTCTCTCTTTTTCTTGGTGCTTCTGGTATTGTATCCGAAATAGGCGATGATGAGCAGATTTGCGTGTTCCGCTGCGAAGGTATATACGGAGAAAGATTTTGCTCGTCGGGCGAAAGCAGGGCTATAGAGGCCAGCGGTGGGTGAAAGTGTTCTATCGCGCGGGTGTAGGTATAAGTAAATATGATGAGTGTTGATATGAGAATTGTTTTTTTAAATATTTGATGTAGGTTGTAATGCAGTGCACGTTTGAGTGGTTACGATTTCAGTGGGTATCGAAGTGACGATAGTTAGAAAAAAGTATGTTTTATTGACAAGAGATTGTTGTTGTCGGCAATTTGAGATTTAGCGAGGAATGGGGAAGATTCAATTCTGCGGTAATTTTATTGACCTCATTATTTTACAGAATTTTATATCGCAATGTTTACTTAATAGTACTGTACATAATCGTTGTACTGAAATTGACTAGATAAAATTAGTTTTACAAATATTTCTACATATATACGTAGATATTAACAATTGAATGTCCATCTGAGTATTACTTTATTACATACACAGTTAATTATACAACCATCACAATATACTGGACTGTTCTATAGTTCTGTTGTCAATTCTATTTTGTTCAAGTGCGGAATGTCCATTTCTACTGGTACATTGTCTTTTTTCTTGGCGAGTAAATTTTGAATTTCCATAAACGTTTTTCCTTTCGTTTCAGGCATTAGAAACAATATGCAAGGAACTGCCATTACTGAAAATCCCGCATGAATCCAAAATACAAATGCTTCACCCATAAAATCTACCATGGGTTGATAAGCCTTTGTAACCACAAAGCCAAATATTGAGGCTGTTAAAGATGACAGAAATGCCGCTACGTTTTTTGCATTCGCAGGAAATAGTTCGCTCAACACTGTATGTGGAACGCAACCGTATCCAATTGTAAATGTCATTAAAAATACCATTATAGAAATAAATGGTAACCACTGTATCACTGCTGAATCCACACCAGCATCCAGCAGACAGAAATGCGTTGCCAATCCTGCCATTCCCAAAGTGGTACCAATACTCGAGATCATCATGAGAAATCTTCTGCCGCATTTTTCTATTAACTTCATTGTTAAACCAATCGTGAATATACCAGAAGAACTAGCGAAAATAACAAACACTTTTGGCGACACAAAGTTACACTTTGCATGGATTAAAATTGTCTCCATGTAAGCGAGGAGATTCACCATGCCGCACAATTCTGATAATACGTATAATGTTAAAAGGACAAATAAGGATTTTTTAATGTGCGGAGAATTAAATTCGTATAATTGATCTTTTATACTTTGCCCAACATTCACTTCAACGAACTTTTTTATTTCATCGAATTCCTTGTCTACGTCGCAATCGCTGAAATACCATTTGATTGATTTCCTCGCGCGCTCGTGATCGCTTATCATCACTAAGTGATACGGTGAATCCGGAAGCCATACAAATATTATCAAGGTCACACAGCACAGAGCCAGGTATATTGAACTAGATATTTTCATAGACAAATATGACTCTGCTATAGTACCAAAAAATATACCTACAGGTACACCAACCATGGATAAACACATTAAAGCTCCACGGATCTTTGGTGGTGAGACTTCGCCCAAATAGAGGGGAAAGCTACTGAAACTCATGGTTTGCGTGAGTCCACTTAAAAATCGAGAAGTGTATAGCCAATTAACGGAGTTAGCTATTATCAAACATGCCCATGAAGTACTAATTATAGCCAATGTTGAAAGAATAGTTTTCTTGCTACCAACAAAAGCAATACAAATTAACCCTACGATTGCGCCTGCAAATCCTCCAAGACGAGCAGAAGATATGACCCAAGAAGCTTCAGATGTCGTTATCGAGATAGTTGAATTAGGTGCCATAAGCTTGACTAGATTTGGAGAAGGCCACCCAAAGTTTATGCCTACCTGAATGAGCAGCATAAATGCTGAAATGACATTAACAATTTCAACAAGTATCATAAGTGTATAATAAGTATTATACGTCCTTCAAACAATATATAAACTAAGTTTTAATTGAAGCATTACTGCGTACTATTAATTACATAACTACAATAATAATTGATTCTAATAATCATTGCTACAATAGTATACCTCCTAATGGTGGAATCCATTTCTTGCTAGAATTGACCTCAACTCTCATGTTCTCGTATCATGTCACTTGCTCTTTCCTCCAAAGTATCTTTGCAACTAAAGATTCGTCTTCTGAAATCCAGTCATATAACTTGCATTTACTTTTGTGATAAGATTAGCAGCTTTTATCATTGCATATATGAAAGATTTTAATTGGAAATCATAAAGACGATATGATGTGAAGCTAATAGTTCACATTATATCGTCGCGCTGGATTAAAAACGATCCATCTCATTAAATTAGTTTTATTTTTCAATTATTTTATTTGTAATTTAATGGTTTACGAAAATTTCAAATGGGGCGTTCTTCTGCGCGAACGCGGAATGGGACGTTCTTAATTCAGAGCGACGATACAATATAAAGTATGCACCAATTGTATGTATACCAATCTTTATAATATTATACTAATTTAAATGAAAGACTCTTACAAAAATATAACAAAAGATTTATTAATACTTAACAAAAAATATTATTTTCATATTTTTGAATATATATTTTAATCGCTCGCATTATTACATATTTTGTAAATGTTATGCAAATAATACTACTTATCATACTTCCAAATTTTATCGCCTCTTATTTTATATAAATAAATTATTTATAGGTCATACTAAGCAAACAAAAATAATATTACCTTTTATAACCGCATTAATTTTTAATATTCCCTTCCAAATGATAATTTGATTAACAACTTTATCTTTTTAGTTCACTAACCTTATAAATACTATTGCATGGGGAAGAGAGATAAGGCAACTTTTATTACTTCATCAGATCTCTTTGTATTTGTTGAAAAGTTTTACCTTTCGTTTCAGGTAACAATAATAATGCGCATGGTATTGATAATAATGATAGTAAAGCGTGAAGCCAGAATATGTATTCTTCTCCAAAAGCATCAACTACCGGCTGGAATGCTTTTGTAACTACAAAACCGAAAAACGAAGCACCTAAAGTGGCAAAACAAGCCGCAAGACTCTTTATATTTTCAGTGAAAGGTTCACTCAAGAGAGTACTAGGAACTGGAGTATACCCAACTGCATATGTGACCAAATAAAAAACTATTGAAAATATTGGTAGCCACTGCAGAGACTTTTCGTCGACGTTTTCTTTTAATAAAAAAAAGTGTAATCCCAAACAGACCATTCCTATTGAGCACCCAATACTTGAGAATATTAAAGCTGCTCTTCTGCCAAATTTGTCGCTAAATCTTATTGTCGTAAGTGTCGCTACAATGCTGATAATATTAGCATAAATAACAAATTCTTGTGGCTTGATGAGATCTGATTTTGCACTCTTTAAAATTATTTCCATGTAGGACATGATATTAATTTGACCACTCACATGTGGAAGTCCAAAAATTATAAATATTATAAATATCGACTTTCTTACTACAGGTACCTTGAATTCTTTCAGCTTACCTTTAATAGTGTTATTAGCATTAGCTTCAACAAAGGCCTGTATAGGCTTTAATTCTTCTTCTACGTCACTTCCCGTGAAATAGAAAGCTATCGATTTCCTGGCACTTTTAAAATTGCCTTTCTTCGCAAAATAATAGGGAGAGTCCTTAAGCCATAAAAAAAGTAAAATTGCTATCACACACAATACTAAGTAAATGGAACTAGATATTTTCATGGAGGTAATATACGTTTCTGTGATAATACCAACAAGAATTCCAGCCACACTGCCACCCGCTGCTACAGAGATCAGAGTTCCACGAACCTTTGGTTGCACCACTTCGCCTAAATAGATGGAGAAACAGCTGTATGCTCCTGTACAAGTAATTCCTCCTATTAACCTAGCGGTGTATATCCACAAAACAGAACTCGCAATTATCAAGCATATCCAAGACAAAGAAATAGCCATGAATGTGACTAGAATAATTCTTCTACCGCCGATAAATTCCAAGCCGATTGAAAACAGTATAGATCCAATGAAGCCTCCCATACCAGTACAAGATAACACCCATGAAATTTCATCGGTCGTCATCTGAATAGGTGAATCTTTGCTGGCAAATCGTGCAAGATTTGGAGAAGCCCATCCGATTTGTATTCCAATTTGAAACATTAGCAGGAACACTATTGAAATTAAAAACTTCAATTTCACTACTATGGATATTATTTTAAATATACTTGTGAATATAAGAGAAAAAATGTTGTATTACATAACTTTAAAACAGTATTTTTCAATTACTAGAGCAAATACCTCCTAAAGTCGCGATCCATTGAATATAAGATTTGGTACCAGAAGTAGATTGCTCGTTCTTCTCTAACTCGTCGTGTCTCATTATGAGACCGTTCAACTGGCAAACACTGCGCGCAAATAACAAATCCTATGATATTTATACTTCAACAACTTGTTTCCTGCAGCATAGGTATCGTAAGATATCGCAATTTTACATTTTTTCAACAGTATATAAGCTTGCGTAATCTAATCATAACGTTCTATTAAAAATTTTACATATGATGACGAATACATTTTTTTACCTCGCGTTGAACTGATTTATCGCCCTGAAGTAATAAAATTTTAATTGATTCTAACCAATGAATAATAGAATTTCACAGATATCAAATTGCTCTGTCACTGAAAAAATAGATATCGTTATAATAAACTATCGACACAAAGAAAAGCAAAAAACATCCATTGAAAAAAAAATCTGCTATAATCCTCAAAAGCAGTGCAAAATATTCACTCTTATGTATAATATCGAGTCCCGATCATCATCGTACGGCAAGCTGACATTGAATTTTTTTCTCTCCACCTCGACCTCGTGTCGCGGCAACCTTCCGAGCGTTAATAGAGAACAAGACCAAAAACGCGCCTAGTTCGCGTATACAATAATTTTGGGGTCACGACCTACTTAGCGCCGCCCTATACACACGATCAAGTACACTCACCGGCCGTGACACGGTATATATATAATATACACAGAGACGCGCTGAACTTATAACGCCAGGCATTTACACAGTCGTCGCTGGCCGTATATATATAATTACGATGATAAGTTAGGCGTGGGTTATAATACGAGAGCGAGAGTTGCACGTGCGAGTCTGCTAGATCTATTTCTACATATACGCGTCGCACATGCTCGCGTTCGAAGGTGATTTTATAGCCGGTGATAATTGGCTATTTTTACGTAAAGATTCAAGATTGATAACGGAGTGATCGTAAACCGATGCGAAGATTTTAAGAACGCAGATGCACCGAGTAACTTTGAGACGTGTAAAAGCAAAGTTGTCGGAGTGAACTGATTATTCAAAGTTGCGTATACAGTTGAATAGTTATCACTGCACCAGAGGCTACATCGAGAAGAATAAACGCGCACGAAGGCTACGATCCGAGAGACCTCGATCGAAACCGAGACTGAATAAAACATCAGCGTAACATACTAATTTTTCACGATATAACTTCTTATCGCTCATCAACCTCGCGTAAAATAAAAACCGTCCGCTTATAATTAGATCACTCGTCGCGCGAGATATACAACGACTGCGCGAAAACCAGTTTTTCACAGCAATTACTCGGCGATTACTTCATCTTGTATGCACATAGAGGTCGGGAGAGCCGTCCACTTTTATGTATGAAAGCCGTGTCGTCAATGCCAGCCAAAATCTCGTGCCAAAACCGATATCGCCACGCTCAAAACGCGATCAGTCAGCCTCATCGATCGCGAAGAATACTCCCGCAAATGTGGAGCACAGCGATTCTCTCCCCAAGGCGACAACGACCTATCCAAACACTTTCGCGAGTAATTTAAGTAATATCGTGTATGTGTGCGTGTTTGAAGGCGTATATCTACGAAGGGCAGGACCTTCGTATAACAGCCGCGTTGAGTATTAAAATTTTACGCAGTGCGTTTCACGAGACGAAGTGGCAATCTTCACTGAATACACTGCGAGATGAGACTCTCTCGTAACTGTAGCGTTGAATTTTGTATATGTAGAATTGTTTTCGAGATGTTCGTGATGATTAGCACTTTCTCGTGTCATTATAAGCTGTACTGCTATTGAACAAAAGCGCGTGTTTCTACAGCCTTTCGCTGAAATTTTTTAATTAAAAGTTCAGCCTATGAATACATGTGATAATACACGCAGTACTTGGTAGCATTTTCGCGATGGAGATATGAAAAAAACGTTATTGTCCAGTCTCTTGATCAGCGAGTGGGTCTGTATATATATATGAAATAAAAAAAAATTTAATAGCGAGAGACACTCCCGTAAAGGCTTCCTTGTAATACATTACAAAGTGAAATCATCGCGGAAGGCGACGGCTGTCGATCACTCGGCAATTAATAACTCTCCAACATTTATAGGTATATAATATGAGGCATCGAAAGGATAGTGGGCTGAATTTTATTGTATAAAAATCCATCCAGGAAGAAATCAACTATGCTAATAAGCAGTTTTCAGTGTATCTATAGCGATGTATATATATGATAATCTTAAGGCTCTACGGAGTGGATTGAAAAATTATAATCTATGATTATACATCAATCGAATGCGCGCAAAGCAAAGAAACTAAAGGTCATAAACGCGCTCGTCCTTCCCTGCAATTTGTTGAACTACATACACTAAATGCCAACGCATTATATCGTCATATTCCAGGAAACTGAAAATTTTACTACTTCCAAGCTTTCTCTATAGAGGATGAAGCGAAATCCGAGAGCCGGCGCGCGTGCCCACACTCCCCCACGTTTATGAGTTTATGCATTTACGATTATTGGCGCGTGCAGCGTTGCAAACGCATTGCACCGCACTATAGGATTTTATGGCGACCTTAGAATCGACGCGTGGCACCCAATTGCAAGGGCTACGAATGCGAGGAATCAGGTCCGGTATATTAGCTATTATATGTAGAAACAGGCGCGTGTGACGGGCCGATAGCCGAACGCCTTGGAGTCGGGCTGTAAAAATGACGGAAGTATCGTATAGATGCAGATGGCGAGGTTTATTGCGGTGTGGATAACGAGACAAAGAATATACAGCCCTTGGAATGTCGAAGAGTGTGTAGGAATTATTTTGAGGGGACGGGCTGACCTGCGTCGAGCGAATGATGTACGAAACATTTGCTTATCTCACAAAATTTTATGAAACTAATTTCTGTCTCCCTTCCAAATTCAAACTACTGTATACGCCTACCAAAGAAAATTTCGACAACGAAATCTTGAGCAACGCATATCAGAGCCAATAAGCGTCGAAATCGCACAACATTCCATAGGAATCCCCGACCCATTTTTCGCGCGCTATACACACACGCCTCGTCCTCATTACCACCTATAAACTCAATCGCACATCGGTCCAACCTTGCAGCGACAGCCTCATCATCATCCTCGCGCATACCACCTATACGAACATCCAGTCACCGTCGCCTCGCCCAAGAAACTCGTCGCTGCTTCAAAGCCCGCCTGACGTATATATACATACGAGCACGTATATACAGCAGATGTTCCGTTTCTCGGATCCTTTCGAAATAGAAAGCTGCTGCCCCGTAAGGACGTTGCGAAAGCCGCCTTGAAGCTCTCCTCCCCGGGCACCGCTCGCGAAACGAGGACCACCCGAGAAATTTGCGCAATATGCATCAGCGACGCACGAGGTTATAGGCCCCGCCGTGTGAGACCTTGTCGGTAATCGTGCCACATCGATGACTGCCGTACAGCACTTCTGATCTTCGGCCCGATGATGTGTTATATACGTGTATATAATATGGGTTTCGGAGATTTGAGAAAGCGAGGATAGAAAAGAAGGGAAAGCTTTCGGCTGAAGAGAGAGACGAATGAGACAATGAGAGAGTATAACTGTAGAGCGACTCTTCTTTCTTTTTCTCTCAGTCTCTCTCTTTGTCGGTTTTAAATTGTTTGGGCAGGGCATTATATATACTTGGAAGCGGTTTCACTCGTCGCTCACACTTATACGAGCTTAATTGAAAAATCTCCTATGTATTAGGACACTGCGTGCAATTTTTATACTCATTCACAAAAGACACGACCGCCATCGCTGGTTAAAAGTGTAGACACCGCGATGACAGAATCGGCCATAAAAACGCGTAATCCATGCATCATCCCATCGCAGCTTCCATCGACTCTCTCGCTAATCTTCCCTCTCCTGCTGAAGAAGAAAGAAAGTGAAAGGTGTCCGCGGTGAAGTGAAATATGCATACATGTATATCCTGCTGGCGAGAAGAAAGTGAGAGCGAATTTAGAGAAAAGTTTCGCGATGTTTGTTTTGTCCATCTGTCGGGTTAACCCAGAAACCCAATTTCCCACTGTGTATATATAGAGTCTTTTTCGAAAATCGAGCCAGCGCACCTACCCACCACCGCGCTCAGTGTCAGAGGGGAAAGTGTACATGTATATATGAGCGCGTACAGGGGAAAGTGAAAGCGTATACGTATACACTGAGCGAGTTTCCGGGCTATTGCTGCAGCGGTGTCGCCCTATAATGTACACTGAAATCGAGCACTGCGACGACGGTTATTAATGGTACCGGTTACACGGTTATGCGTGCACAGCTATACACGCGCTGTTCTTTCTCTCTCTCTCTCTCTCTCTCGATATATCGGCCCGAGTTTATTATAACTTTCTTTTCAATTCAATCCAGTCGGAATTTTATTCCTGTTTGCGGAGTAGTATACGGTACAAGTCCGCTTGATCGTTATTATTGTAATTCTTAAATATAGGATATTTTCTTTGTCGCACAATGGTTGTAACATAATACGCGTATAGCGGCCTTTCTTTTTTTTTTGTTCTCGCGCGTGTACTTTTACTCATTTCAGCGGGGGCAAGACCGAATGCATTATGCATGCGCCGCTCTCGTTTAGCAGTTTTCGCTCGCTCGAAAGTTATACTTCCTGGCCTCGTATGTGTATATGCTTTTTTCGACGCCTTAACCTGTCACGGACGAGTTGTATATCACGGATAACGCATACAATGCATCATTACAATATTGATTTGCATATCTACTTTGCTGCGAGATGAACATGTGTGTATGAAAGTGTATAAGATATAACTTTATGGCCAGCGACAAATAAGCTCTTTGTATACCAGTTTGAACGACGTTGCCGACTTTCTAAGAGGTATAATAAAGTCCTTTTAGGTTTTGCTTTTTTTTACAAATTTGAGATGTGAATTGAGATGCACTGAATGAAATTCAACGTGATAACATTTTCTTTTCATAAGTTTCCTCCAAACGAATGCATGTTTTCATATATAATATATTATTGAAAGAAAAACGGATTCAATTAAAGTACTTAAATCAAAATGAGCTCAGATCATTATTTACATAATTACACACAACCTTATAATAATAAAAAGTAAACATTGAGAAAAAAATAGCATTAAAAAGTAATTCAACGTCCAAAGGAAAGCAGAAATAAGAAATCGGACAAAGCCTAGAGAAAAAGAGAAAACCAAATTTTCTACAAGACAAAAAAAAATAGGAACGACATCCAAACCACAGCATCCCAGGCCCAAAATCCCAACCGCAACGCGATGATCCGCAAAACGCACATAGCGGCGAGGAAGCGATAGCCGCGTATATAGTCGTATATACACAAAGCCGCGCGCACACAAGAGCGAGCGAGACGGAGCGCCGAGGAAGAGCGAAAGGAAACTCGAAAGTGGAACACGGCCAATGGCCCGTTGACCCCGTGACCCAGATTCGCTCGGCGGCGGCGGCGGCGGCTGCGCGCCGGGGCAGACAGCCTCTGAACGAAAGTGAAAAGAATATCGGCTCGGCCGTGTATATAGCCTCTCTACGCTCGGGATTATTTATGGTTCTGCACTCGGCTCTTACGGTACGCTACATAACGTTCGTTCTTAGCCCTGTAGGTATACAGGGATTCCTTTGATGTTGTTGCTGCTGCGGCTGTTCTACTTTTGCCGAGATGATGATTCTTCTTAGGCTGGGGGATTTGATACCCGCACACGTGCAGCGGGGGATGCGTATAAGGCTGTCAATTAAGAGGAGCCTTGGCCCGCTGTGTGTGTGTGTGTGTGTATAGTGGCTTGTTTGCGAGGAGAGATTTCTTCTTTTTAGGGTTGCTGCGCGGAAGGCTGCAAGAGGGCTGTCTTTGTGTGCGTGATGGATCGTATATTGTTTGATACATCGATTTCGACAATATTGAGCTTGGATTGAAGTTTTGCATAATGAAGTTTTGCATAATGATGGCTATACATTTGAATTTCGGAAGCGAGTTTTGACACATTGTAATATCGCTAGAAATTTTCATAATTATATACGAACACATTTTAGCAAATAAATTATTTTGAAGTATTTATTTGGAGGCTCTAACATTGAATATAAATGAGCCAAGAAAAATTGATTTCGCGTACCTGGCATTTCTCTGAAATTCTGCTACAAAAGATGTGTCGACAAAACCATCATATTTTATCCATTTGACTTTGCGAATTGAAAAATATCGTCGAACCAATTTCAGACATTTTTCCATTCAGCCAAAAACTAACACAGCTTTGAAAACAACTAGACCCGACCACCATAAATCATCAATCTATCCCAGAAACATTTTTTCTCTCTCCTGTACATCCTCGCCTATATTCATCCAATCGCCGCAGCGCAGCCAAGATTTAAAATGCCCTCAAGAAGGTCCCTCTCCCGAGACGTGTATATAGTGTCCGAAAAAGTGCTTTATTAGCCACATCTCACACCGTCCTTGCGCAACGCAAATGGTCACCCCCTGCTCGGCTTGTTTTCCCCATAGTTCTGAAGAGGCAAATTATGATTCCGTTCGCGGGGGATAGGACCAGGAAGAGGAGAAAAAAAACGTCGTCACGGGCAGAGAAAACGAAGCCGAGGTCGACCTCCGACAAAATATGGGTCATTGTTAGTACGGGATAAATATCGGTTTGCACGCGGGGATGTAGCCGTAGTATCGTAAATCAGGGCCTACTTCGGAAGGTAAATGTTGCGACACAAGGATATAAATAGACATGGCTATATATATATATATATATATATATATATATATATATATATATATATATATATATACGTACTCAGTTGATGTCCTTTTCTGACTGATCACCCGCGGAGGGATTACGGTTCTTATGTCTCAGCCCGCTGATGAGGGAAAGTTACGACGGGGGTCCCTAGATGCTCAAAAAAGTGCTTAGTGTGGCTAACTTTTTTTTAGCGAATTATCTTTTCTCTCGAGACTAATCATCAATTCTGCTGGTGATTTTTTTTAACCCGCGATATTGAAACAGATAATTTTTAAAGTTCACAAATATAAAATCAATTTCGGTTGAATCATTCTCGCGGCGCCGCACAATTTTACGACCAACGAAAGTCCTTCGGTTATAGGGCTGTTATCGCGAAGACCAAGCGAAACTTTCCAATACTTCCCTTGAACTTTTTTCTGTATAGTAAAATATCTCTCAGCAGAAGGCGTAACCCCCGAAACGTTTTACGCGCTACTACGCCGTCGTCTAACGTTCAAGGAATCAGGGCATCGAAAAACTTAGCATAAAATCGATATAGCCTGAGCGATCGTCTCTCTTAACTAAATCTCCCGTCGTTTCGCAAACAAAGAAAATCTCCGCATCTCCTGCGTCATTTCCCCTCAAACGTATTCAAATCACGCGCTAAAAAATCCCATTAAAAAAAAAAATAACGCGACAGTATAGAGACAAAGCAGTATCTCTGGTCTAATAACAAACCCCGCGAGCAAACAATTTCCCGCTTACATTTCCATAGCATCAGCTCGTAGCTCGCATTAAAATAAAGCCAAGTCCCTCTCGATACGTCCGCTCGGGGGCGGCAGAACCCGGAAGAGAAGAAGCGCTTTCTCTCGCAATCGATCTTCCTCCTCCTGGTTGGGAGCAAGGTCGCGAGAGAAAAGCGCCGTTTTCCAGCCTTGGAATTAGTCGAGCAAACGGACGACGACATCTCTCACGCTGTGCGGGTGACAAAACCGCGCGCACGAAATTCCGTTGAGTGCTAGTAGCGGCCACGGCCTTGGCCGGGAGCTATTATGACTTTCGTAAACAACGCGGTGGAGAGACACGCCGAGGGGGATGCTTATTTCGCCTTCGATCGGCTACTTTTTTTGCCCGCGGGTGCGGTGCTTTCGAAAGCGCGACGATGATTATTACGAGCGAGGGCTGAAGAATTTCGTTATTTTATCGTGGCCTCGCGCGTATCGTACAGTTATGTATTTTCATCGTTCGCTTTACAAGTTTAAAACTATAAACTTTACTGTGCGTACAATGGCCGTACAATGGGCACAATGATTTATTCAGATGCGCGCGCGTGCGCGATAAAAATTCAGCATTTCACGCGCACAAAATTTCAACGAAATTTTAATATTTCATTTTCACACGTGTATCCTTGGAAATTTGGCTTACACGTGTAAAGGAGAACGAAAGAAATGACAAAGAGTAGTCGATCAGACACGAGAGAAAGACTTTTGACGAAAGTTCCTCGGCTTTCATCCGCGCGCGGCGAAGATGCAGGGGAGAGATATAATGCGTGCAAGAGGTGGGAGTGACTAATGGAAAAAAAGAGGTCGAGATTTACTTGGGAATAGGCCATTTGTCATCTTTTAACCGAGAGACACGTTTTCGCGTTCGTGGAGAGAGAATATAGGAGTGGAATTTGAAAAATTGTCGGCCGGTCTTCGTTGCCCCTATATATTATTGTTATTTATTTATTTTATTATTACTATCGCTATCTTATTGTAACGACACACATTCGTGTCGGTTGCACACGTATCGGTTGCTTCTTTGCAATTACGGACTTTAATAATTTTTTAATACTTTACTCACAATATATATTTTTAGATACTGCTGAATTGCGAGTGCACGAAACGTATATTGATTATCACGTGTTATACTTTCTGAATAAATGTGTCCTCGCCGAGTTTTTTCATCAAAATTATTAAATAAAACGCACACATCCACAATCGCCCACAGCGAAACTTCTGAATAAACGCGTGACAATAAAGGCCGCATCCTCCTTTCCCACATCCGTTCTATATACACATACGCACACGCCGCATACTTCTCTATCTCCGGCGGGTACGCACATTGAATTCCAACGAAAGCAAAGACGAGAACGATCCGTAGAAGCCGTAACGCGCATCGATGTAGAAGCTCCCGACATTGGCCCTTCGTATTTAACGTATAGAAACGTATATATTTATCTCTATACGCACACTCTCTCGTCATCGCATATCCTTGACTTCGTTTTTCACTTATAGCTTCAACGCGCAAACGTGTGTGATATACGTATGTAACGAGAGGGACACGCCTTCGCGCGTGAAATTGTAGTTTTTCATTGCGACGTTTTAACTGCTCGGGGACGCTGAGATTTTTCTCCCGCGAGGCTTTGGGTATATATACATATATATATATTTGCAAGGCAGTATAATACAGATTATTCATTCCGACTTTTGTGTTCGCTTTGAGCTTGGAATTTGCAATGAAGCTTTTTTTAATAAACTTTTGCCGAGTTCCAACCACGACAAACTAAACCGAAGAGTTACTAAATAAATAACTGTCGCATATATATTGTATACATTATTGTAATAAAAAGTCAGGGCGAGACCGTGAAGGAACGCGTATTCGCATTGTGTTATATATACATCTTTAAAATTCGAATGCCCGTGCGGCGCAGTCGAAGTTTTGAGGGGGAGAAACGGGGCGTGAACGAAGCGATAAGGAGTAGAAGCTGTTTCTTCCTAAAAATAGCCAATATACGACGCGAAACGCGCTCTTGAAAAGATGCGTGCTCGCCGCTTTCTCACGACGTTGCTATTGTCATTATTAATGTTAATATTAATATAGACTACTTTTTATTATTTGCTTGTGTATTGTATACCCAAGCAAATAATAAAAAGTGTGCGCAAGCGTTATGATAATACGCAATAACAGTGCCTCTCTTTATATAATAACAAAAGCTTCGCAGCATTCCTCGTGTATATATATAACCATAAGGAAAAATAGAAAAATCATGAAACACGGAAGCGAAGTTACGAAGCACCGCACGCATATACGTATATATAACTGCATTACTCTGCGCAACGGTATGCCCTTGCCTCTATATATATATATATATATATATATATATATATATATATATATATATATAAACAAAGAAAGGAGCTGTACTGCAGGGAGGCAAATTTTACCTCCATCTCCAAGGAAACTACTATGTACACTATACACCACCCCGGGAAATGGTCAACCGAGAGCACATCTAAGCAAAAGGCTCCTCGGCCTTGCAGTGCCGTCATCGTTAACTGTAAACAAGGAAAAGAGTTCGCTCTCCTTTTCGCAATGTGTATATATATATATGTATATATATCGGTATATATCTATATATACACACAGCCGTTACGCACAAACGCGCATTATAGCTGCGTCTCGGAGAGAAAGAGACGTGCCGTAACGGAATATTCGCCCCCTTTCGTCAAAGTCAATTGCCGCGCGCACGTATAGACCCGACTTCCTCGATCCTTGCGCAGCGCATCGACTTCGGCTTGTTATATAGATAGGATCCTATTGTGCAACCGGTTTGCGACCTTTCGGCGCGTTGTGCGGTACCTGTGAGTCAGCTGTATATAGTTTGAGTAGCGTATATATATATATACACATTCTGAACAGGCCTTTGCGTAAATATAAGGGTTGGTTAGCGGAACCGAATGAGCTGAGTGTTAACGCGTTTACTCTTTGGGAGCAGGGTATAAGGGTACGTATTGGGAGAAGAGGTTGCGCCGCCGGTGGGGCATATATACTGTTACGCCCTTTTGCGAACTACCGTTTCAGAAGTGATTTATGCCGGTCGTCTCTATATACTTGCGATTGTATATATAGATTTCGATTCTTCGAATCCAAATATTGTGTGCTTTTATAGTTCTAGAGCTTACGTTGCATGTATCTATTTATTTCTCTTATTTTATTAAGATTGTTTTACAACGCTAGAATTGAACATTCGTGAAGCTAATCTTAAACGTCATTAAAATGCCAATTATATTATTTGTTCAATCATTTAATTGATTCACACAAACATTCAACGCAAACAATCACGAAAAAATCGAGCAATGAAAAAAGCGGCCTACTATTCCAAAAAGAAAAAAAAACTGCGTCTGACCGGAAGGTCCGCAAAAATTTCACAAAGCACTCCCGCACAAAAACAAGCAATCATGATCCGTGAAAACACAGGTCTACCCTGTACCCTCAAAAATCATCGCGACTCCGCGTCGAAAAAAACAGCCAGCAAATCCCAGCGAACACGTGAAAAAGCTCCGGTCGCCTCGTAAAACCATAAGCGCCGTTACGCAATGTTTTCCTCTCTCTCTCACGATCGTTTTGCCCCTCTCCAACAGAGCCCATAGTCAAACGCGGAAGAAAACGGTCCTGAATAGAAAGCAAAAGTCTCCGATGCGATGATTTACAGCGCAGCTTCTCTTTCTCGAGCGACGCGCGCCGGAATTTCGCAACGCGCTTCGCGAAGATTTACGAGCAAAGTGCGCGCGCGCGCGCGCGCCTGGACAGTTTTTCCCGGTGGCCCCCCGGAAATAAAAATTTTCCCGACTACTTTTTCCACGGGGGCTTGCTTTAAAATACGAGCGGATTTATTGCGCTTCGACTGCGCTGGAGGAGCGTCGTAAAAAGGCGCGCGTGGCCTTCGTACGTACATTGTATGCTGGGTGTATATATATATATAGGTAGACACTTGCGCTCTGAGCCAAAATATTTACCTGTCGCGATGATTGAGCGACGAGCGCGCAAGACGTTATATACATGTATATGGAAGGAAATCGTTTTTAGTGCGGATGATGCGAGGATATATAGCTGTAAATCTTATGCTCGGTTTTTGTCAGGCCGAAGGATTGAGCTGTCGTTAAATCGGTGTATTTTGTATGATAATTGACGTTTACTGGGAGGCTTCTGCTTTGTCGTCGCAGTGTCCGGCAGTGCGCTTGATAGTCAGGTCGGTTTTTTTATGGCTTCTTTTTTTCTTTTCCCGGCGATTATCGTCCAGTAAAAATCATCGAGAAGTCAACTTTCCGCAGGTTCGTTATAATTATGCTGTACTATATATTATGCACAATCGACTGATTTATGATGGTCACAATGTGCTTCGCTACTGAAGCCCAAAAATGTCCAATGCCGAAAGCCGCACGAAACTATTTGAACACACGTATTGCGTATATATACATATATACATAAATGTACGCAAAGAGTAGACACTCTCGCATAATTTTTTCAGCCGCGCTCTAACAACGCGCGTACTTGCATACACTCATTTATATAACTATATACAGCGAGCAATTGAATGCGGAAAATTCTTGACAAGGTCGCGGCGTCCCGTCTTGCGCGCGAGTGTCAAGGCCGCGGTTCTGCACTGCACACACAACGCGCTTGTATAAATTATATATAAAAATGTTTTCTCTCTCTCTCTTACGCGCGCACCTGAGAGCAGACAATCGATCGGGAATTTATATACCGCAGAGAGATGGTTATCGTTCTCTTTCTCGGCTCCGGAAATCGATTCGTCAAGGAGACCACACAAGAGGGTTCGGCAGAAAGAGAGAAGCACGTGTTGTTTAATGCGAATATGGGTGTACGATGTATGTACAGTGTCGATGTGTGCGGGAAATTAATTGCGCGCGATTGCGGTCACTGAATAATGCGATTTATTTATTATTTATGCGATGGTCGAGCTGAGCTGCATGTACATATGTATTGAGTATAAACGAAAGACTCATTACGGCTGCGCATTGTTTTCAACTGTGTTTTCGAGCTGAAGCATGATTTTGCTGCTTTTTGAACTTCGTGTTATTGATGTGTCGGTGATATTGGTAGAACAGTATAAGAGTTTGGTGAAATGCATGATTTTTTTTGCTAAAAATTACTATACTGTAGCTGGTACTACATTTAATATTATAGTGTTAATCAATATTACTATACATTTTTCCAGAATACAATGCTACTCGACAGTGAGTAATTTTTACTAGACTTTTTTGTAATGAAAATTGAATTATTCTCAAGAGGCGATATCGTTCGTAAAATAAGAAAAGAATAGCTAATGATTATGTCAGACTTTTTTAAAAAGAACGATTTAATATATTTCTGTTAAAAACAAAAATAAAATCTATAAAACTTGCTTGTTCGAGAAAAATGCATTGCCCTGTACATGATATGTAACAAAAATATATTTAACGTTTCGAACCCAGACGATCCATCGCAGCCTCTGTTCTCGCATTTTAAAAACACGAGGCGCCATCTCTTGCACAGAGTCCTAAGTTTTCGAATTTCATTCAAAGCATTAACACTTTGAGAGTGATTTTCTTAATGAAAATTTCATACAGCTCAATTTTTATTTCTCATATACTTCGTGAAATTTATTTTGCATATCAATTTTGCAATAAATAAACTGACTTATGTAATTTATATGACACGTATGTCAAAAGCAGTTGATTGAAAACGACACGATAACATAATGTTATTCTAACGAAAATACGTAATAATATTGCACACATATAAAAATTATAAATAAATAAATAATTAAATTTTATCGTTCGACAAATCGCTCGCTTATACGAACTCACAAATCATTTCACATACTTACTCCTCGAGCAACCATTCGATTCCTCGAAATTCCGCATCGATCCCAAGCTTTCACTACGGTAAAATTTCGCGAAAATAAAGCTCATCTCATTCATCGTGAGAATCTTGTCATCGTGTCCTTGGCATCTTCTCTCGCGGGACAGTCACGCGCCGATAAGTTATGTATATATATGTGTGCACCGGCGGCTGGTTCACGCGAGTATATTTACGCCTGCAAGAGTCTATACGTAAGAAGAGGAAGGCAGTGAGTCGACATCATGTACGTACCTCGTGTGCACACGTGCCGCCGTTGCATATACATGCTCTTCCGTATATTAGCGACGATGAAGAGACGATCGAAGGCGACGGTGATTTGTAACGTTGTCGCGATATTTTTACGCGAGTATATTATATGCGGAATTTCATAATGTTACATGTAGGCTTTATTGAAAAGTAAATGCGTAACATATAGTCATATTATTATTATTATTAAAATTCTTTGAAACGGAAAAGAGCTATATATAAGTTGGCGATCACAAGCTTTAACGCGGAGAAATACGTTTAACCCTTGACCACTTCCAGATCAGTCGTACATTCTATTTTCAGCCCCGCGAATTAAACCACCGCGGAATACATACGAGTAAAAATATCCACGGAAGTTTTTAATTTGAACTTGCTCTTGAACTTATCACCCCTGCGCGCGAAGAGCCCGCGTAAAGCCGCAGCTCCAGGATCGTAATCTCGTTAAAAATAGATTCTCTCTAGCGGTAAAAACAACGCACTATATACACCCACGCGCGGAATCTACCAACAAAGGTATTACGACCCCTCGCCCCCGCGCGAAAAACAATATAACACGCCGCGCGAGCTTTCAACCGGTATAATTAGCTCATCCAAAACGAGCGATAAACCTGCGCGAAGCTCAAGCTCCTTCTGATCCTTTTTTCCCTCTCCCTATTCCGCGTATATACATAAAAAACAACGGCGTTGCACAGAGACACCTACAGGCTCGTCGCTCGCATTGAAAACACGAGCCGCGAGAGATTTACGTCGGTATATGCGCCGCGCGATTCCAGGTCGATAGCCGTGACGTCGGAGCGCGATTCAGCGTCGAGATGAAGTTCAAGGCCGCCGCGATACCCACGCGCCGCGACTTTGGATGCGCGGCTGTGTCGTAAGTGCTGGCCTCGGGGGGTGTCGCGCACGACCGCGAGATACTAGACTTTATAATACTCTTCTTGTCTTCGGCACTTGATGCTTTTTTCGGAGATAAACGCGAGGGTATACGAGAGGCTGCAGTGGATTTTTGAAATTTTTAATTCGGTTTGATTGTGTAATAGCGATGATTCGTTGAGAACGGAATTTTTAGAAATTGTTCGAACCAATTAATTAGCTCGCGATTGATTGAGCGTATTTTTATATAACGCGAAGAAGACCGTTTTTGTGAAACTTAATGACCCGTCTGTGCAATAAAAGCGTATAATGATTGTAATAAGAGTATATATAATACGATTGCACAAGCGCCGCAGGATCACTGCAATCCAACGCGATATTCTCGATTAAACGCGCTACAATCTCTCCTCGAACGGCAATCATCACAGTCTACACATTCTTTGCAGCAATAAAATCGCATAACATGTTTTATCTCCTATAACTTGCCCATAAAAGCTATAGCATCTGATGCACAATTCAATAAACGCAACCGCAATATCCCATTCGCTAATTACCCTGAAAAGCGCAAATAATAATCCTAAAACCTGATGATGGATCGAACCATCCTCATCGGTCAATTATTGTCCATCTTCATATGTATCGCATCGGTATATACATACACTCGCATACGACATTACGTAAACCTTCGCTTCCGTATCTAGACTTTCAACGATTGCGCGGCTGTTTAATGTCAACGTCAAGGTCGCATCGATTTTTTCCCGGCGGCGCGCAAAAACGTGTACTTTTTTCGAATACGTCACATTCGCAAACAAAAAAATAATCCATGCATTACATGACGCAACAATAGCGAGTAAATCATTTCAAATATAAAGTACATACTCTACATCGAATGAGTCTATAATACATCCCACTGAATCTACTGAACACATCCGAGTGAATTTCGGGTTGCTGCGCTCCGACCCCCTGCACACACACACACACACACACATATATATATATCAGTTGACTGCGGCCTTGAACTTGTGCCGCTTACCCTCCCTCTCGTGACCTCGTTCGCGATAGGAGGAGAACTTTTAACGTTAGAGTCTGTTTGCAGTCGGTCTTGTTCCGACTAAGCTACATACTCCCACGACGTATAACGCGATGGATTATAACGCTTTATTTATAAAGGTTCGTGCTGTGCGCCATATACTGTCATGGACAGATCGGCGGTTAACGATTTGGACTATACCGATGGCCTTCGCTGATGCGCTTTCTTTCTTTTTTTTAACTGTACGCTGATACTTTTTAAATCCGCGGTGTATTTGGCTTGACATTGAAAAAAAAGGTTTTTTCATTGAAAATCGCGTGTCCAGTCCGCAAATAGTACGGTAAAATTTACTATTAGCAATCCAATTACAGGTTGTCACAGTATATATATATATATATATATATAGTATTTCTCTCCGTGCAGCAACGCATGTGGACAAAGCAGGATATTAATCGTAAAAAAGTACTTAATCGTCATTAACTATAAACAGATTTCAGCATTGTCATTTTGAAAACGACCTCGAGAAAAGAAACATCAATTATATCGCAATACAATTTCCAACAAACATTTACACTAAAATAAACGGTCTGCTCAAATTAAAAAAAATCAATTCACCCTCCTCTCATAAAATTGCGTCCAAGTTGACCTTTCGCCGCTGTAAGGACTACCTTCGCCAAAGAGAAAAGACTCGAGACGATTTTGCAGTGCGCAGATGTACACTTACGTGCAAGCTTCCGCGAGATATATCCACCCTCCCCTACTGTCGCCTCTCCGTCGTTTTCAAGAGCAGCACACAATATAGCGCGACATCCTCGACCCCCGCGAGGCCGATCATACGCTCGATCCGGTCTAGGTCGCAACCTCTGCGAGAGCAGCGACTGACCTATACTATACTGTACGGAGAAGGAGAGAAAGAGAGAGAGGAGCGCTTTAAATTTTCATATTTTTATATACATGTACGCAGTTCGCGCGTGCGTCGTCCTTTATATTATTTATTTAAAAAGGCACTTGGAGGATATGGCCGACTGCGCTGTTCTTTCAATCTTATTAGGATAGAATTTACTGCTTCTACGTTGAAAAGGATGAGATGACTTCTTGAAAGCTCCTACGCATAAAGAGAAATACATGCGATTGGTCGATAGACGAGAAAAGTACAAAATGAAAATACAGCGAAAGCTCGAGTGCGTATCGTGTTTTTCGCTTCGCTGATGCACGTTATACTATACTTCGAGTTTCCAGCACAGGCTTTGAGAGAGAATATTTATTTGACAAAGCAGAACTTTGCGCGCAAGGGATTGGGAAATCCCGGTGAGAAAATGTTGGCCTACAGGAAAAACACCGCGCGATGTAACTTGCTTATTATGGAGGGATAAAGTAGCCGTAAAAGCATTTTTATATTCCATTTCCTAGTTATCTGCAAGAATCAGCGTCAGATCGACCAGTAAAAAAACTCATTTTACCAAAAAAAGAAGAAGAAAAAAAACAACCTTGCAGCGACAAATTCAACAGCCGCAAAAAAAGGAACACAGCAGCACTTTGTGAAATCGCGCAAGCTCAGTCCTTGAAACGTAGCGAGCTTGCGAGAGCTTTCGAAAGAGAGTTAACCTCGAGTACAAAACGGAGGTGCCCGTGACCGGGAAGGACCTTGACCATGGCTCGCAAGTGCCGGCTGCAGCTCTCTCCGCGCGAGTCAAGGCCACGCGAGAGAGGGTTACTCTGATGTTCCCTCCCTTCGCTGCTGCTACTTCCACCCACCTATATATTCCCGCACTCTCTCTTTCGGCTCGCGCGCGTCAATGCGCTTTTATTGGACTGGATTTTACGGTTTCGAAGCAGCGGCTGGCGGACATTGATTTTGACGAGGGGAAGGGGCTGATTAGGGGGTGATCGTGATTTTTAGGGTTGACGTCTGAAATTTAGCGCGGTTACGTCGAAAAAGCTCTGCCGGAATGAGATTAAGGTGAAGCGACGTGGTTATGGAGTTTTCTCTTGTATTCAAGCTTCATTGGTTATTAGGCAGAATTATAGAGGTGTAATTCGAATCGAGAGCGATTTTGAGATGTAAATGAGTCGGTGGATATAAATATAAAAACTAATGTATAACTTTATATACATAATATTCAATTGCAAGAGAATAAAGCTACGCCACACTGTCTTACAGAATACCTCGGAAATACGACCCACGGTACTTTGCAAAATCAGATAAATCTAGAAAAGCAAAGGGCACACGATATTCTCGAACCTCCCCTACTCTCCCTTTGACCTTGACCTTATCACTTGTTTGAGCGGGTCCATGGACCGAAGGTCGCTTCCGTGTATATCGACGACGGATTCGAAGAGCTGCTGGGTTCCATAAGGGGGGGGGGGTGATACGTTATATACACGTGCGATCGATTATACCCTTTTCTCGCACACATGCATATCCCTGCGGATGACATAAAAGAGGTTTAATGTCGTCGAGGGTGCGATTCCGGAAAGGAGAGCTATTCCGCGGCGATGATTCGGACAGTGAAATATGATAGCTCGAGTTTATTGGAAGATTTTTGACGAAAGGAGAGAATTTCATTGTCGCTCTTGTGGCTGATTAAAAGCGAGATTTTTGAGAAAATTTTGCAATTCTTTACGATGAAGATGTTTCATAGTGTTAAGACGTGGACTATCTCAGGTATTCGTATCATTATTCTCGTTTTATTTTGTACTCTTTTAAATTTTGTTCGACTCGTTTACTTTATTCGTCTATTGAAATCACTTCAGTTCCAAGTTTTTCAAGCTTGGAAATTTCCATATGTAAAATAAAGATTTGAAAAACTGATTTATCTGAGGGAAAAATAAAATTAAACGTTTTTTATAAGAACATCAATTTAGTTTTAATATTTATGATAAAGATAGAGACGATTAAAGTTTATACGCGAAATAATAACAATAAAGGTCAGGTATTTATTTTACACTTTTAATCAATAATATCATTATATTGATTGTATTTTTTATCTAATTTTAGCTGTAGCATTTAATAAGTACTAAAAACATTGTTAAAAGTGTCTTCCTTTACCAACAAAAGTATATACATTGTCATTATTTATTCACTCCCATCCCAAAGTTTTTATTACGTTCTAAGGATCAACAACCAAAGTACAATCAAACTTTGGCATTATATGTTAGATCCCAATGAAAAATACTTCGCCTAAATTGTCACCGGCCAAAAATTACGGAATTCCACCAAGTTCTTTCTACACTTCCTATTAAAAACTTATCTCTTCCCTTGTAAAGCTCAAATATCTTGTAGATTGTAAGGAATGAAAAATCGAGGCTGCGCCTGACGCAAGTCGTTGAATCGGCAGTAAGCCACGTGGGACGACTCGTTCGCGCGCTCATTCGAAACGCATGTATAGGCGGGAGTATAGACGGCGCAAGGGGTGTCCAAGTCGGCTAATATCCCCGAGGACGCTAGTCGAGGATTTTCTATGCGTGACTGATATACATAAAATCCTTGTGCGACCCTTGCATTCCACGTGGGTCGAGTTTTCTTTTCGTATTTATAACTTTATCGTGTTAGTTTCCTGTTTGTGCATTTCCCTGTGGACATCGATTTTCTTCACTGGCTATGCATTAGAAATAAGTTTCATATTACTGCATTATTCATAAAACGTTGGTATTTTTAATTATAGATAATAAAATTATCTTTTAAAAGTAAAGTACGATATACAAGGATGGAAAATAAATAACCATGTGATTTGTAAAAGATATTCGTTTACTCAACGAATCTGCGTGTATGTAATATATCGCATGAGAAAGAAATCCCATGAACTATACAATAATAAATCTCATCGTTGAGAATGATTCTGACAATATAAATTATTTACAAACTTATCTTACGTGAAGTAAAAATGAAAAAGTCCGTCAACAAATTAACAATGCACTATCCGTTGTCTATTTCGCCTTCCTTCCTTTCGGTGCCGACCGTGCCGTCCCTCTTGGAGGTTTGCCGCCGCGACCTTTCGCCTTCTTACCACGACCCTTCGTCTTCTCCTTGGCCTTCATAGCTCGTAAGTCCTTCTTCATTCGAGGATCTACTACCTTGTAACGTCCTTTAACGCCGGCAGGTCTGGACGCTCGCTTCTGTGCCATGTGTTTCTTGGCAACGACGTATGTTACTTCTTTCTTCGGTTCTTTCGTTGCTTTCCTGTAGATTCTGTAGAGGGAAATGATTAATGAAATTATTGCAAATTAGGTTTCTGACTAAAAATGTATGCGACTATAAATTTGGAAACATTAATACTCACGATTTAACTTGTTTCGCCTTTTCTCTATCACTCATCTCAGCATTGTCCATTACAGCCTCGACTCTCTTCTTGGCAGTTTCTAATTTACGCAGCGCTCTCTTCTTCTTTCTCGCCTTGGCTTCCATCACCTTTTTGATTGGTCTGATATTTATATCCTGTATACGTTTGTTGTAGTCTTCAACGAGTTCAGTCGGCACGGGCACCTCTTTTTTCATGTGTTTCTTTTCGTCCTCGATAAACCAGTCCGGTAGATTGTCATCGTTGAATGCAAATCTGTTCCAAGCACCGTCTACCAAGTCTCTACGTGATTTTTTACTCTGCGCTAATAATGAACCGAGTGCAAGATCTTCCGTCGTTAGTTTCCTTTTTTTGATTAATTTTGGTTCTACAAATTAACAATGGATTATTTTTTTTTTATAAAATATTGTATTGAAAAAAAGGAAATACTCTATGTACTAAACTCACCGTCGTTCTTTGAGACAATTTCAAATCCACCTTTGCCTCCCACTTTCTTGGCTTTATTTTCAGGAGTAATTTCCTTATCTACATTGTAGTCTGAATCGTAGTCAGAATCTTTATCATCATCGTCGTCGTCATCATCGTCATCATCGTCGTCGTCATCATCGTCATCATCGTCGTCGTCATCATCGTCAACATTATCAACATTTTTTTTGTTGGATGCCTTTACTTCAGCATCCTCTTTCTCACCAATAATTTTACCTCCCTTTTTCTTATGAATCTCTATCATCCTGTCTATTTCAAAATCTTCAATGTTTTCATCATTTAAATCATTAAAAATTTCTTTGTCGAACCACAATGCCGCTTTATTAGCTTTCTTTGACCTTTTATCTGTGTCATCTAAATCTGCTGTCAAAGGATTATTATCCTCATCCTTTTCCTCATCGCTATCCATCTGTATATTTTCAAACGTAACCTTTTTGGATTCGGGCTTAACAGATTTTTCATCCTCTTCTGATTCACTGAAACCTAATCCAGATTTTTCACTATCACTCTCATCTTCAGAAAATTCTAATTCGCTTTCTTCATCTTTGTAGTATAAACCTTTACTATCCAAATGTCCCGTATCTTTTTCATACCTAACTATTTTAGGCTTTTTAACTTCACTGTCAGAGTCATCATCACTTTCAGCAACAATATCTGGGCTTTGATCTGTAACTACATTCAGTTGTTCATGTGTCTTGATTTGACTGAGAGAGAACATATCATCACCTTCCATAACAGGACCTACATCCCCTTTTAGGACCATATTTAAGTTCAACTTTTGATTAAGTTTGGTTCTTTCCTTATTAACTTTTTTCTTCTTTCTTTTTAATTCTCTCACTTTTTCTGCCTTTAATCTTTCAATATCTTTAGTAATTTGCTCATCTTCCTCATCCTCTATCTCTTCTAAAGTTTTTGGTGTTTCCTCTTCTTCCTGTTTTTCAGAATCTTTCTCTTGCTCTTCTTTCTTGTCCAATTCATCCTTCAGAATTTTATGCCAATTCAGAAGCAAACGCAAATCTTTCTTACCCAAGACTTTGATATCTTTGCAACATTCAATGACTTCTTTGGTAGTCTTTTTGTGGTTTAAAATTGCTTCATCGTCTATAACAATTTCTGATACATCTTGCAAAGCATCTATAGCGCTTTCATTTTTAATATAATCTTTCACTGATAACTTGTGATACAAAGTGTAATCATTGTCTGGATATCCTAATGCCTTGGCTTTCTTCTGTTTTTCTGGATTAAACACATTTAATTTGTTCTTTGGCTCTAGGTCAATTTCAGCAAATACGTGTTTTGGATCCAAGAATTTTGGATCAATCTTGTGAGGTGCAAGATAGTGTTGACAAACTACAAAGATTTCAGCAGATTCATTACGAGAAGCTTGAGGTTTAGTTGCATGTACCTTAAACAAGTCAGTTTTACGACATTAGTCTGGATAGACTTGATGAGCTAACAAGATTTGTACAAACAAATTTTACTCACCTTTTTGAACATTTGCTTAAACACCCAAATCAAAGGATTATAATCTTTAGACCTGAACACTTTTGTTACAAACCATCCCCCTGGCCTCAGGAATTGCGTAGCTAGTTTTAAGGCCGATAATGTCAAAGTAGCTTGCTGGTAAGCATCGATCAGCCAGTTTTTACCAACATTAGGAGCACCGTCATTCAAGACCACATCTACTTTCCAAGTTTTCAACTCTCTTGCCAGATCAATACGACATTTATCTGTTGTAATATCTCCAATTATACCGATACATCCAGGAACCGGTTTGATAGGATACAAATCTACTCCAACAATTATAGACGACACAGGCATGTTCTCGTGAGCTACCTGCATCCATCCTCCAGGGGCTGCGCATAAATCTATGCATACTCTTGATTTTTGAAGAAATTGAAATTTCCGATTGAGCTGTATCAACTTGAAAGCAGCTCGAGATCGATAGCCTGAAATTAGAAAAGTTTTAGAACGTATGTTATAATTTTTATACAGATAACAAAGCCGTGGCGCAAATCGTTACTGTTAGACCAATGGAAGTATAAAAAAAAAGCTTACCAGTTTCTTTCGCCAAGTGATAATACTTATCACGACGCTGCTTTCCAATTTTAGACTTCTTTCCCATTGTCGCGACCTTTTATTTTTTACAAACAGCTTAAAAAACAAAATTATTCACGCCGCCTGTCACGGCAGCATGTAAACACGTGTGCTAACACGCGTTGAAGAGGTTACGTTACTCGTGTGGCTCGTCGAAGCGCCACGGAATTTTTTGTAACTAATGGTTTCTAGACTTCTAGTGATCTTTTGTTGTTTTTTTGTTTTTTAACTAGCAAAAAATCTCTATACTTGAGCGGTATTCAAATCACTAATTGCGATCATAGAATAAGAATAGAGGAAAACATTTTTAGTAGCAAATTCATTCGACAATCGTCGATTAAATTTTTATTTTAATGAGAGCTAAATTTTGATGCAAGCTTTAGAAGCGTTTATACGTCCAAACAAAGAAAAATTCTATTTCGAGCAATCGCTACTTTTTGCTTATACGCATGGCGTATAGAGCATGGCGCCAGCCGCCATATTTTTTTCGAACGAATAAAATCACTATATTTCTTTATTTGGCCGCTTTAAAGAAACGTGAGTAGAATTTCCGAAGGGAAAAATTCATTAAAAAAGTTTGATTTAATTAAATTTATTAAATAAATTTTAATGGCTTGCGTTGAGAATAAAATAAATTGCGCTTATACTTGTTGAAGGGACAATTGGATTTGTCAAGTCAAAATTGATACTTTTATCGACCAATCAAAAATTGCCATAATTCGACGCTAAGCTCAGGTGAGGTTAGTTGAAATTTTTCCACTTTTTCCGTCGGCAATGTTGGCAGCATTAGTTCGAAGCAAAATCCAAAATGGCGTTGATCGCTAATTCGTAATCGCCGCAATAATTTGTTTATATTCCAGGAATATCCGGGAATATACGATAGCGCATAGTCAATACGTGTACATGTAACCTGAAAATAATAATAAAACTATGTTTCGGGCATCATTGGTGCATACAGTAGAATATCGCATTGACCATTAGCTACACTTCATCTTTCGCAATCGCCAAACACATCTTTTGTTGACGTTGTATATTTTACTAGGACAATGTGCTTTGCCGTACGGTGATGGAGATGCTATGGCTATGGAATACTCGCTAACTCGACGATTAAATTGACAGACGGAGTGTGTATAATTGAACAGTAAAATGTCCACACCTCAGTCCGAGGCGCGAAGTCGCGGGCGACCTCCGAAATTGAGAACCGTATGCACCTGGTGCGGTGAAACGAAGTTACCTCTAAAATATGTTCTGCCCACACAGCATGGTAAAAAGGAATTTTGTTGTGAAACATGCTTGGCAGAGTTTCGTAAAGCCTACGTTCGTGGAGCCTGTGTACAGTGTGACAATGTCATACGGGGTGCACCAGTCAGGTTGGAGCAAAGAAATGAACCTCCGAAAGACTTTTGCTCCTCTATGTGCCTCAACAGGCATCAGAAAAAGGAGACTCAGGAAGAAACCAAAAAGGTTAGCGAGGAGCAGCCGTTGCTTGCAACATCCCCAGTGCCAAATTCTAATAACAAACAGCTGAACACTCAGAACCATTCAGCCTCCACGTCAAGCGGAACCTTTCAATACGAGACTTATCAGACCTTTGATTGGGATTCATACTTGAAAGAAACAAACAGTACCGCTGCGCCTATTGAGTGTTTTAAGCAGCATGAAGAACCACCTACAAACGAATTTCAAATTGGAATGAAACTTGAAGCATTAGATCCTCGTAATGTAACGTCTACTTGTATAGCCACTGTTGTGGGACTGCATGGCCCAAGGTTGAGATTAAGACTGGATGGATCTGATAATAAAAATGATTTTTGGAGACTAGTAGATAGTAACGAAATCAATCCAATAGGTCATTGTGAAAAGTCTGGTGGTATGTTACAACCACCACTGGGTTTTCGCATAAATGCCTCTGGATGGCCTATGTTTTTATTAAAAACCCTTAATGGAGCAGAAATGGCTCCTGCTAAAGTATTTAAACATGAACCTAAAACACCCCGATGGAACATGTTCCAAGTTGGACAAAAGTTAGAAGCTATAGATAAGAAGAATCCTCAATTAATTTGTACAGCGACTGTTGGTGCTGTAAAGGATGACATGATACACATTACCTTTGACGGTTGGAGAGGAGCATTCGATTACTGGTGTAGATTTGATTCCAGAGACATTTTCCCTTCTGGATGGTGTGCAAAAAGTGGTCATCCATTGCAACCACCAAGAGCAAAATCTACAGGACCCAACCGTTTTAAGTCAAGGACGAGCAACGTACTTCCAGTTATGGCTGTATCTGGAAGTGGAAGTGGAAGAGAGCCAGCTGTGGCCTTAGTTAGTCCAGCAGGTTCAAGTGCACCACCACAGCCAGCAACAGAGCCAGATACAAGTACAACTAGTAATAAAACAGTATCCATTGAAAATATCAATTTTTATGTCAATCACAATTGTTCATGTGGCCCCTACTTTGATCCGAGAAAAGTTAAAGCTTTGCCAGCTCAATTTAGCGGACAAGCACAGTCAGTTATTAAAGATATTTTTCAAGCATTTTTAATGGCAGCTATAAGTCCACGGCAAATATTGAGTTTGTTTAAACGTGGTGAAGGTGAAAGTATTACTTTAACTATTGAAAGTAAACCAACTACCGTTGTATTACCTGTGTTTATGGAAGAAGAAGATTTGTATGTGTATATGAAAAGACAACTGGAAGATCTGTGTGCATGTGAACATATGTTATCAAAGAAAAAAGAGACATGTAAAAAGTGTCCAGCTGGCCAGCCAAACTTTGCCAGTAGAGAAGAATTGAGTAATGGCACAGCAGACAAAAGGAGATGGTCAGCAGAAAATCAAGAAAACCCAACGACTACACAGCAACCTCAAGTACAAAAGAATGCCGAGCCACCTGTAATTCAGCATCCTGTTCTGGAACCTACACCAGCTAAGCAGCCCAAAAAATCTGGTCCTGAATTTGAAGCGGCGACATCAACCACGCAGAATGAAAATCCAATACAACGAGTGCAGTCGGTTGAACCAGCTGAATGGACTATTGAAGATGTGATACAATACATAGCTATGACTGATCCTGCTTTAGAGCAGCATGCCGACCTTTTTAGGAAACACGAAATTGATGGAAAGGCTTTACTGCTTTTGAATTCTGATATGATGATGAAGTATATGGGATTAAAGCTTGGGCCAGCATTGAAAATTTGTAACTTGGTTAATCGTATTAAGGGTAGACGGCATTTAATACTGTGATTATCTCATTCGCACATGAAATCGTAAATCTACCGAGACCTGCATATTTTTGTGCAACTTATATTATGTTTAATTTTTTTTCAGTTTTGTTGAATATGTACCTTAAATAAAGATGTACAGTAAAAATCGCATCAAGAGTGAATTTTCAAAATTCTGATATATTGAAAAATAGTTATTTTCACTAGTCACGTGTAGCTATTTTGAGCAGTATGTATTTTTTAATTGTTTATATAAAAATGAATGAAAAAAAATATTTGACATTTCAATTTTGTACTATTAAAACTGGATTATTTAAAATATGACTTCAACAATTTTTTGTGTCTAATTTATTATTGATAATGTTTTTTTATATTGTTATTATACTTAAGCTAGAAATAACATAATAAGTGTGTCTCACATACAAAAGAATTTTAAGAAATTTGATATCTGAATGATTTTACTGTATTTCTTATTCATAGAATAGTTGCAGGAATGAAAGTCATTGAAGCAGTTTTAATTGTTTTGTCATCAGGGCTGAATATTATAAGACAGCACGAATTGTATATAAATCGTAGTAAAATTAATAATTTTTTCTGTTTGCTATAATCTTCTTGTAAGATTATAAATAAACTCGTACAACTTTTTTTAGTTGGAGACCAAAATCTTTTTTCAAGGTGAAGGTATGCATAAAATCATGTACTTTGAAGCATGCGCTTTGAAAATTTACAAAAAAAAAAAGGTTTTTATATGCATTTTATTTATGATGATTGAAAAATATTAGATTAATTAGATCAATACATCAATCAGTCATACTCCAAAGGTATAACTTTGGTTTTTCAAAATACTTTCTATCACAAATAAAAGGCTCATAGCCAAACAAAAATATAGTATTGAATATAACTGAAAGCTAGAATATCTACGAATTTCAGGTCTTCATATAATTTACTGTGTTTGAAATGTAAAAAATGATGTCAACCTTCACATATATTCACAATTATTATTCCTAATCAGTAAAAATATGAACTGTGATTCCTAAAATATTAAGGCGAATCAGAAGTAGTACTGAAAAAAAGAAATCTTTGTAATTATTGTACAATGAAGTGACATGTGTGTATCAATGATTATAGAATTAACAAATTGCTAGTAAAAAAATAATGCTAATCAAACATTATTTTTTGCGATATAGGGTAACTTAGATTTTAAAACCTTTTGTCTATTTACTTTTACCAAGATGCATAAAATGATAAGTAGCATGTTCTACGAGATAATTGTGAAGCTGCTTCCCCTACTTCCGTCTATCAGAAATAGAAAAAGAAATAAAATTCTATCTTAAGAAATTAATCGAACTAACAGTACTATGAAATTAAGCGTAATACAATTCTTTGTAAAAAAACTGATGGTATTCAAATAACAAAATATACGATCCACATTAAATCCTTTGAATCATTTGTTTCCCTTTCTAAGTTATAAGATAAGTTAATATTCGTTAAAATTATGTTTTTCTTGCTAAATTTTGTTGTATATTTTCAATAAATCTTCACAAAAATATTTTTAATTCTTTATTTGTAGTAGAAAAATTATACATCTATATTGGTTTATTTTTTAAATTGAATATTCATTTTTTAACATATTACTCATCAAAAATATTTCTTTTATTTTTATAAAGTTATTCTACAAAATAACATTTTCATTTTGATTTATACAATTTTGGAAGGCAAACAAAATTTGAATCATCAGAGCCTCTAGTGACCAAAATAGGAAGATATCGAGAGGAATATGTTCACACGCAATATAATGTCATGGCGGCCTTGCCGTGTTAAATGTATATCTATATATATATATGCGCATGCGTGATCGTATATATAGATGTACAATTTAACACCGCAGGGCCGCCAGAGCAGGGCTGACCACGAAGACTCGAAAAGCGATTTTCATTTTTGGGAGCTAGACTGTTAGCTCGTAGCAGCCAATTTTGATTTTGATATTTCTTGAAAACGCGAACACGCGCGGATAAAAGTTATTAAGGTTTTCTTTATAATTTTTAATGCGCAGACGATTTAACAAAATTAAGTTATTATAAATTATGAATTCATGAACCTTCCCTCTGGGCTGAGTTTGCATGTGAACATTCCTCATATTGCAATAGAAGGAGGTACATATAGATATATAAATTTCAAGTCAAAACGAAGCCGCTGTTATAGTGCGCGACCATTTCATTTCGCGTGTGCACACTGCAGCTCCTTCATCGGCATCGCCGCATCGGGCATTCCATATTTGCATTCTGTGAATGACGATTTTTGTTGGTGTGCCTGTTCGTCGAATGTCTACCCTACATATATAACGAGAGGGAACGTCGGCTGATTGTTGTAACGCGTAGGTTGTTTTTCGTCTCCTCCCGTGATTTTTCTTCAATTATCGCGCTTTCATTAATCGACGAGATTAAATTTTATCAATATAACACTAGTTTATATTCAAGAAGAATCGTTTAACGCTGTGTTGTGAAGTTTTCTAACCTCAAAGTGCGCGGCATAATGCGTTTCGTTTTTGGAGTAATTTGGTTTGCTGTAATTTGGTATTTTACAGAATTTCAGATGACCGAGTGAGTGCTCGACAACTCATTCAATAAATTCAGAATTCAACAACAATGGCTCAGAGGTTTCCAGTGCCGAATGCAGCCAGCAATGGCCCACCACCACAGCGGTATCCACCACCATCGGTGCCACCAAATTTGAGACAGTATTCTGGGCCTAACTTTCCAGTAAGTCGTTTGTTTATTAGTTCAATATAAAAGCCTGTTGTTTTGTCTTCAATGTAGTAAGATAACAACTACTAATATCTATATCAAATATATATACATATATATATATATATATTTTAATTGGAACTCGTCAAAATCTGTTGCTCAACTTGTGATATAATTTATTAAATATGTGGTTCATTATTTTCTTATCATGCTTAGATTCAACAGAGGTCAGGTTTTACACCTCCACCGCAAATGGGTACTGGTGGTCCAGGTCCAGGAGGTATTATGAGGCCAAATCAACCCTACTCAAATTTGAGGCAAGGACCTTTAGCAACCCCTCCTGGTGGAAAAAGAAGTGCAGACCAACGGTTACCGATGTCGCAACAAAAACCGTAAGAATATCGAAAAAGATTTTTAGTTTATTTTATCATTCATTTTCATTTTTATTTTTGAACATCAGATTGTAATAATGTTTATTTTGTGCATCATATTCAACTACAAAAATGAGTGACAAACGTTAAAATCTACTTTTTTTTTACATTTTTTTATGTTTTATTTTGTTTTTGTTAAGTTTGTACAATCTGATATAAGGATAAACTAAACTCATCATGGCCAACATCACATCCGAAATTCTTCAAAATTTCTTTTTGATTTTTGAATTCCATTATTTTCGTGAAAACTTATCTAGGTATTTTTGGAACAGTGACTTTTCACATTCCACATCAAAAAAGAAGAAAAAATTAGCCGACAAAATCCTACCCCAAAAAGTGCGGGACTTAGTGCCAGAGTCACAAGCCTACATGGATTTACTAGCATTTGAAAGAAAGTTAGATGCAACGATAATGCGGAAACGCTTAGACATTCAGGAAGCTCTAAAACGTCCAATGAAACAGAAGCGTAAGCTAAGAATTTTTATCTCTAATACATTCTATCCGGCTAAAGAGGCTACTGAGAATGAAGAGGGTACAGTAGCTTCATGGGAACTTAGAGTTGAGGGAAGGCTTTTAGATGATACTAAAAATGATCCAAATAAGGTAAATCAAACAAAATTCATGAATATGATTGCAGCTTTCTCTTAAGCTAATAAATAGCCTGGAGATGTTTACTTTTTCAAATGAGATTTCATAATAATTATCTTTAATTAATGATTTAGGTAAAGAGGAAATTTTCGTCATTTTTTAAAAGTTTAGTGATAGAATTAGACAAGGACTTGTATGGACCTGATAACCATTTAGTTGAGTGGCACCGTACGCTTACAACACAAGAGACTGATGGCTTTCAAGTGAAGAGACCAGGTGACAAAAATGTTCGCTGTACAATTCTTTTACTTCTTGACTATCAACCTCTGCAGGTAACAAACGAAAATTGTACAAACCAATATAAATCTCTATGTCATTTAACGTTACTCAAAATATATCTTTAATTTTTCAGTTTAAACTAGATCCTCGATTAGCTCGTTTACTTGGAGTTCACACACAGACGCGGCCAGTTATTATTTCAGCACTCTGGCAATACATAAAAACGCATAAGCTACAAGATAGTCATGAACGTGAATACATTAATTGTGACAAATATCTAGAGCAAATTTTTGCTTGCCCTAGAATGAAATTTGCAGAAATACCACAACGTCTAAATCCACTTCTTCATCCACCAGATCCAATCGTTATTAATCACGTTATCAGCGTAGAAGGTTGGTATTTAGTACATTTAAATAATATTTGTCTACATTAAAACAATTATTAAACTCAAATTTGTTACGTCTATAGGAACAGAAACGAAGCAAACAGCCTGTTACGACATTGACGTTGAAGTTGACGATACGCTAAAAGCACAAATGAACAATTTCTTGCTTTCAACGGCTAGTCAGCAAGAAATTCAAAGTCTCGACAACAAGATTCACGAAACTGTGGAGACTATAAATCAATTGAAAACTAATCGGGAATTTTTCCTGAGTTTCGCCAAGGATCCACAACAGTTTATTAACAAGTGGATCATATCGCAAACGAGAGATCTGAAAACTATGACCGATGTTGTAGGAAATCCAGAGGAAGAACGCAGAGCAGAATTTTATTATCAACCTTGGGCTCAGGAAGCTGTTTGCCGATACTTCTACACGAAAGTTCAGCAAAAACGGGCGGAGTTAGAACAAGCTCTTGGAATAAGAAATTCCTAAAAATTATAAAAAAAAACATTACAAAATGTCTCACTTTAGTTATAAATCAGTATAAGGCTTTATAAGGATTAATTCCATTTTGGCAAGCGTGTACGTTAGACGAATAATTTTGTATCTATTTTAAACTAGTTAATAGTATGAACGAGTGATTGCGTGGATTCTGTGTAAATTAAATTAATTTTGATTCATTAATTGTAAATCGTCAATATTCTATATGATTGTCACAGTTTCCTATCATAAACTTAAAAGAAATAAAATCATGCAATCTTGTATTACATTTTTCCCAATAAAAACTAAAATTTCAAATTTTGTTATTATAAAGTAAAGTTTTTGTTTTTTTTCTGCTATTTATTTTGAAAATTATCAAAATAAATAGTAGCAAACTTCATACAATCGACGTAGGCGTGCGTGGCGACGCTAGTGTATGTCGTATTCGTAACTTATAACTAAATTCAGTGCGGTTCCATATTTGGTCGAAAATGGCGGCCGGCCCGATAGCGGAACGCAATCAAGGTAATTATTTGTAATTATTATAAATATACTAATATTCAAATTCATGTACATGAAACTGTATACTATTTTGGTGCAGTTGCAACTGATAGTGTGGCTGCAAGAGAATATCCTCTTTCATAAAAATCTAAATTCATTTTTATAACCTATAAGTCTCGTGTTTAATAACAGCGAAAACTACAAAGTTTTCGAAATATCACAAATTTATAAGGGTTAGTAATTAGAATGTTTGTTGATAATGTTTTTACGTTTACAAGTAAACTGTTATACTTAATATATCTTGATGAAATCCTGGAATATCGTATGTGCTTTATGTCAAGGTTAGATTTATGCTATATAGACTAATAAACGTTATTTGTTTAGATGCGACGATATACGTCGGAGGCTTGGATGACAAAGTCTCTGAATCCCTATTGTGGGAATTGTTTGTTCAATCAGGTCCTGTCGGTATGTATTACTCTAGATATAAAAAATGTATTGATCTTCAAATAAGCGATGAAATGTTCGTAAAACATTTGTTTCTTTTATAGTCAATGTTCACATGCCAAAAGATAGAGTAACACAAATGCATCAAGGCTATGGATTCGTAGAATTCATGGGAGAAGAAGATGCAGATTATGCAATAAAAATAATGAACATGATCAAGTTATATGGCAAGCCCATACGAGTAAACAAAGCTAGTGCACATCAAAAGAATCTTGATGTAGGAGCCAATATTTTCATTGGTAATTTAGATCCAGAAGTTGATGAGAAATTACTTTATGATACATTCAGTGCATTTGGAGTTATTCTTCAAACACCAAAGGTAATTTTTGCCATTCTAGTGAAATGTTTCACATTAAATTCAATTAATTTATTAGTAAAACAGATTTAAAAATAAAATATAAACTCTATAAAAAAAAAGAATTGCTAATGTGATGATAACCATATTGTAGTAGAATTAACTATCAACTATTACTCGAATAATAACTACTTGGATTATTTTATAAATTATTTAGATGCACTAAAATTTAAAACTAAAATATCATAATCATAAAATTTTTAGATTATGAGAGATCCGGAAACTGGCAACTCGAAGGGTTTTGCCTTCATAAATTTTGCGTCCTTTGATGCCAGTGACGCAAGTATAGAAGCCATGAACGGCCAATATCTCTGCAATCGACCGATCTCTGTATCTTATGCCTTCAAACGTGACGCAAAGGGTGAGCGTCACGGAAGCGCAGCTGAACGTCTCCTCGCCGCGCAGAACCCGCTGAGCCAGGCGGACAGGCCTCACCAGCTGTTCGCGGACGCGCCACCTCTAATTCCCCCGTCAATGTCAAGCATCGGCATGCCACAGCCGCATCCCCAGCATCACATGATGCACGGCATGGTTATGCCACCACCTCCACCACCATCAGCGCCGGTACCACCTATGGGTCACCCACCACCCCCACCGGTACCACCTCCGCCGACGGGCTTCCCGGGAAATATTCCGCCGCCACCACTGCCACCTATGCCCAACATGCCGTCGCATCCACCATTACCTCCGGGTATGCCTCCACCACTTCCGCCAATGCCGAACCAACAGGGTCAGCAACAGAGGATGATGCCACCCACGCACTGGGCCCAACAGGGTCAATTTCCACCGCCACCACCGCCTGGCGGTGGAGGACCTCCGCAGTTCGGGCAGTTCCAGCCACCGCTGCCGAGAGCACCACCAGGTTGGAGGCATCCTCATCCGCCGCCGCCCTTCCCACCCAGAGGCCCACCGCCACCGCCACCTCCTCAAGAGGGCCAGCAATTCCAATGAGATCAATAAGAATTGTGCGATCAATTTTTGTGAAATACTAAAGAGACACTTGTATTTTTTCCGTTAGATTTAAGTTGTGGATGCCGAAAACGATAAATTAATTTTTAGAAATAAATTTGTATACTATTGACAAGGAGATTATGACTTTTACAGCTGTTCAAAGTACAGCTGTTTTATTAGTTTGAACTTTTTCCGTTTATTATAGACAGTCATTGACAAACAGCTACTTAAACATTTCTTAAAAGACCACGTCGATAGCCAAACTGTTATTTTCAATATTTTTCTACTCGACACGAATAAACTGTAATTTAAGCAACTCTATTGATTGTTTTATCCTTGTAAACCTAAGAATTTTCTTTCGTTGTTGTCGACGAAACGAACTTTTATTCAATTTTTTAACTGTCGCATATGGTATGAGTTGCAAAAAACGTCATAAAAGTCGTATCTAAAAACTTTTCGAACATCAATTACGCGATCTAGTCCTGAACACAGCATAAGACACTCTTTGTCCAAACTTCCTTGATATAAAAAAAAAGAAAAAAAAATAGCTTTAATGACGCTACTAAATGAGTAATGCGTAATCACATCGTTCAGGCTGGCGCTTTGCTTGCATAGCCAAAACAATTTATTGCCTTGCTTGACCTATAACCGACAGGTCTATAGACAAACCAGGCTAATCTTAGACTGTATAAGTACAATATAGGTCAGTATTTCAGAGAGATAAGATTGCGAAGATTGTAAACACTTGACATTGAACTTTGACCTACACGTCTTTACGCAGAGTACACTTATTCTCGATCATACGCATACAGATCGCTACCAATTGTTCACGCGTTAACATTCTGCATTGTATATAGTGTCCAGGAAAGAAGGTCGAAACTTCAAAAACTCTAATCCTCATGACTTATTCACTGTTGCATCGTTGAAAATGATTCCAGCACTGCAGCTATAGCCGCAAAGTGAGCTGACCGCGAAAAAAAAATTAGCCAACTCACGATTGCACCCCTACTCTCAATTAATTCCCTCGCGTGTGTATAAGCCGAGTTTAATACCAGCCGTTGCACGAATCGTTACAACGGACATTATAGCGAGTCTCTCGCGCCTCGACGGTGGCATAATGACAAGCCGCACACAGCGACGATCGGAAGTAGAGAAGCCGGTCAGCCGAGGAGGTGTACGTATCGATCGGCGTACAAACTACCCGGTCACCGTGCCGTAGGTATATAGTGGCTAGATATCGATTATTTCGCGGAGCTCCGGCTCGCAAGTCCGGGCTGCTCGCCTTTTAGCCGCGAAACGCCACGTAGCGTAGTCCTTTTTCGCTGGAGGATCGACTTGCACTGCTTTTTTTATCTTATGTCTGGTGTGCCAGTTGCAGTATTTAGTGCGGATTCGTGGCTGCTTTCGTGACATGTCGTGATTTCGGAGTTTGGATTTCAATAAGTGTTGAGAGACAGAGGTGCGCCTGCTTATAGTTCGGCTCATATGTTTGCGTCAGTATGGTTCACGACAAGATAAAACTCGCGGCCGTTTGTACCGAAGTTTTGCGGGTGATTCGGTTGCGTCGATGGGAATAATAGTTGCTGTGTATGTATGGAATATTCAAGCTTTAATTTTATTTTTTTACGAACTGGAGTTATCATTGTGGCGATTAGCGTTTGTTTAGTAGATTAATTGCTTTGTGAGTATCATAGTTATTCAAACAAAAAAAGCTATATTCACTCTGTAAAGCTGTTACATCATAAAGCAAGCTAGCAGCAATTTGCCTGATTATAGACGGCTATTTCTACTTGATCTTAGGCGCGGTGCTACACATAACACATAGCTCCTCGATTTATTTATTTTTTTACATAAAAAATCACTCCAATTTTCCTAAAAAAAAATGTCTAGCCTCAAGCCAACATCAGGTCGTAAAAACTCCGCTGAGTAAAAGTATGGTGTTGGGAGTATTATGGCGCGTCTGTCGTACGAGTGCGACAACTCGACGAAGAGCAGCGAGGACGCGGTGAGCAAGCCCTTCCCCTGCGCACCGGACAAGTACTGCTTCTACTGCTGCTGTAACCCGCAATGCTGCTACGTCATACAAAGACGGCCTCTCAAGCACTTCTGGGAGGCCTGGTACTTTTGGCTCGGCATCGCCCTTCTCGTCATCATCGTACTCTCCACGGTTGGTTTTTTAGTTATTATTTTGTTTATTAAGTAACAGGTATATTTTGATCGGGAACCGTTTATAGGCGACGATCGATGTAGAACAAGCGGCGCTTATTAGTGTTTGAAATTGTTTAAGGTGTCATGAGGAGGAAATTAATGTCTGACCACACACACGCTCTATTTACTCTATAATGTGTACATTTCACTTATACCAGAGAGTCTCCTGAGGAAAAGTAATGGCTTGTTATCACCTCGAAAGCATTGTCTTATATTATAGAGCGCTTAATCCTCTTTTAATCGCGCAAACTGATTTACGCTAGCGTCTATGTTTGCCGAGCGATAGGAATCTCAATCTCGTGTATTAAGAGACTTTAACGCGGCGCTAGTAGTGCAAACTATATGTATCGACTTTTTATTCGCGTACATATACGCATGATGGAGTTGTTGAATAATTCAGTCGAAATTAAGCGTGCAAATATTGAAGGAATAAGCAGGCTTGTGATTGACGTTCAACATTTATGGAGTTTTAGTACATTTTTCATATTATTCGTACGATCATCGGCGACGGAAAATGCGTATACTATATTTATTTTTTCTTTTCGTGCAGTAAACTGTGATAATATAGGAAGGCGAATCGATTATTGATTTCACGTGCCGGTCTCGTATACATCATAGTAAATGCTTTCGCTTTCATAAAATATTCCGATATACTGATATGGTGTCTAAATAATAGCGATAAAAATGAATATTGAAAGGCCTTTTTCGCCTTGGACTAAAAATAAAATACGCGCGCACGGGTTCGGTTTCGATGATTTTATATATGTAAACCGCAAAAACATTCTGAATAAATCATCGACATATACGACTATACTTAATATCCACTGCATCTTACATATAGCTACAGCTCGATTACCAAAATTAAAATAACTTTTATAAAAAAAAATTGTCATCCCTTCGTACATCCAGTCCAGCCGATAACTCTCTGATGTCTTTTGACAAAAGGTGGGAACGTACGTCGTGACCAACTGCAAGCAGAACTTCCAGGCCATAGGCTACGGCGGTAACGGCGCCACCAGCACCAGCAACAACAACGGCCAGGACAATAATCGAACCTCAACGTCCGGCAACAACAACGAGCAGCAGCGTAACAGGAACGAAATTTCCATAAACATAATACCGACCTCGGCGGTGCTGTCGACGCACAGGAAAATTATGCTCATCGCCCCGCAGCCGAGCTCCACTCATCTGAGTAAGTTTGCCAACAGGAGAGTGACAGTGCTATATTATACGCATACGTGACGGCTCTACAATGGGGATTTCGTTTGAAAGGAGCTTTTTGTTCGCTTCTGCGGTGAACGATTTTCTCTAAAGTCATTGGACTCCGCGAGTGCAGATAGTCATTTACTGCGGGTTTGGGAATGTGGGTATAGAGTTGAGACTCGTATGCTTTTCATTTCGTAAAATGGTACCGATATTTGAGGTTCAAACATTAAAACATTGTCAATTCTAAGTCCGATTCTCAAATTTCAGAAAGCTCATCAAAACAGTAGCTTTGTTAAAAATATAATTATCGATATCGATTGTTAAACGACAAATTATAATTGAAAATAAAATCGCTTCGCCTTACGAACTCCACAGTATAATAAAGCACAGAATATATCTCTCAAAGCTGCACCGACCAAATCCCAAGCAATTACCTTCCAAAAGAATACTGCCTTTGCACCGCACAACAAACAAAAACACCGTTTGCATTGCACACAGCTAACTTATAATTTTCGGCGATTTCCAGCGCCGATCGTCGCATGACCCATAGCCATTGGTCTCCGAGACGAAGCCCCATCACGAAACAACCCAATGCGTCTACGGACGACCTTCCGCGGCTCGTAAACACCGACAAACGACGCCGCGCAATTACCACGGAGGATCCTGCGAAAAAGCTACGCAGTGCAAACAACGCGATGGAGGAGGGGCAGGAGAAGAAGAAGACAACGAAGCGCAGCGGCTGCTGTTAGCTTTCGTCGTTAAAAGTCCGGGAGTGGCCTGTGATCACGAACGCGCGCGCCTCTTTCACTTTGTGGCCGATTCTCATCCGTTGCAGCTTATTCTCTTGGCTCGTAGAACCTGGGGGAAGAAGTTTAGTAGTAGTGGTATACAGTTTTGTTTTGCAGGGTTGAAGTTGAAGTTTTTAAGTATTTGTCATTTTCTCCGAAATTTATTTAGATCGTAATTTAAGGGAGACTTTATATTGCTGTGTTGTATATCACGTGAAGCAATTTCGTTCCTTTTTTTCTGAGGGTTTTAAATTCTGATGTTTGTTATGTGAAATATTCTGCTGATGCTGTTTATTAATTATATTTAAAATGATTACACGTTATTTTTGAAAAGTTAATTTGTATGATTCTATATTGTTTTTTGTATAGAACGGTGTTTTTAAAATTATATTGAATCAATTTTGTCGACAAAAAAAAGTACAAACAATTGATTATATAAATTTATATTGAACATTATATTATGATTGTTTTCATTGTAAGCTATATTTACGCATAAAACGAATAAAATTCTCTATAATTATAGCCTATATACTATCATATAATAAATAGATGAAAAATAGTGTACAAATACATCTATGAATTTTTATTTTACGATCTTTACACAAATATCAAATTTTAAACTACATCAGTAGAAACAATATTTACATAAGTATATGCAGACATTAAATTAAGTCTGCAGACATTTAAAAGTTCAAAACGCAACAATATTACTAAAATGCAACTAACAATATAAAACAATCGAATAACCGATTAAAAATGTTCTCGCAACATCCTCGTCGACGTCCGCGTACAAGTACAAAAGGCCAGACACTCGCAACTCTATACACATTATAAACTCTTTCTCTCTCTCGAAAAAAGAAAGATCAAGTGCACCCGGAGAGAAGCAGCGCGCGGGGAGTTAATTAAAGGTGCAGTATATACATATAGCGAAGCAGGCCGCCGCGCGGCGATGGAAATGCCGAGGATCTCGTTCCCTTCGCCTTATCTCGATGCGACCTTTATCCGCGAGTGCTCCAGCCTCGACGTTTATGTATAAGGCTTATCCGATTATCTGCGCGAGTATACCCATTTTTTGTGGATCCGAATTCTCTATATACACACGCCGCGATGCGCCTGTACTTTATGTGGGTATAGATTTTTTGTCGAGAACTTTTTATGTCGTACGATTCGGTGCACATTCGATTCCAGATCGCATTGGCCTCGAATCAATCGATTGAATGACGTGAATTTGTTTGTCGTTGATGATTAAGTTGTTTATACTACATATATGTGAACAAAAGTTACAACGATAATTACGTTGCGGTTGGATATTTTAAACAGTGAACTACAATTGTACTATTATGGGTTTTAAGCCTTATAAAATATATTGTCGTAAAAATATAGAGCTTTATACATATTAATTTTGCGACTAGAATATTTTTTGTAAAAGCATTATTTATGCGACTTCTAGTAACTCTATATTGAATGTGAATGCCATTGATTTCTATTGTATTAATCCCATTGTAATGCAATAGCGGAGAGCTGCACAGTTTTTAGAAGCATGTGTCAGAAAGTCTAGAAATAAGGGGTGATGCAACGCGATCGTAAGTGCACGAGACAGAGCGATAAGCGCGAGAGTGATTTCGAATGTCCCTCGTGTGTATGTGTCACGCTGTGCCTTACAATATACTTGCGCTGAATTATCAGGACATTGTGGTGTCTTTTGAAAACAAGCGCAACATTTTGCTGATATACGATGTTCTTTATTTCTATAAGTGCACTTATAGATATAACGTGTAATATATTGTTTTTTTTAATTGTAATGGAATTTTAGCATGTACTTTGTGCTGAAGTGAATGATTTCATTAGTTTACTCTTATATAACATATACAATGTACTATTATATCTTTTAAAAAATCTGTCAATAACTTTGATAAGTATATAAAATATATAACGACATATTATTACAGACTTGATCTTTGTATCGGCTGTTTCATGTGACTTATGCTAATGAAATAAAAAATATTATTCTGCATTATTATTATTCATGAAAAAGTGTATGCTCTGATTAATTCTCTTCGAAGAAACCTGTACCACTGTTTGCAAGCTCATGCGTTGACGTTTGTTTATAGCTATATAATAAATCTCGTTATAAATTTCTCCGTCAAACCACTAGGCAATTCTATTAATATATTATAAATATACACGTCATCTTGACGTCATCGCATCGTTCGCCAAATTTGCACAAGTCATTCTATACAATTGCAAAGTATAAAGCTCCGCATGAGTAATGAGTGTACACGACATGCGAATACATCGCAGTGCGTCGCTGCACTTTCGAGACACATATACCTCTCGAATATACTCTTCATGCGTTTAATATAATAACGTCCCGGCGCGAAGAAGACCAACCAAAAAATTAAATCTATCCTGCATGATTCTATACTATTTTCTCTCAACCACATTTAGATTATCATTGTCGCCCTCTCTCACACCGAACTCTCGATAAAAACATCAACACACTCGGATTCCTCGAATTCTCTCGTCACTTCGCCATTATCTATATCAACCGTCGATACGTGGAACAACCGCGTTCGTCTATGCGAAAGAAGAAAAAGGGGAGCCTGCACCAGTAGCTATATATATATATATATATATATATCTACTCACGACACGAATATGCCAGACGATAAGCTGATGCAGACTGTATACACAGACACAACAGCAGCGCTAGCAGCGGAGAAGATAAAGCTATATACTACCCCCTCGCTGATGCAGAAAGGGAAACTGCAGAGAGGAACGCGCTGGACAACGTCGTCGACGGGGCCGGTAATTAGGTAGATAAAAAGCCGATTTTTTATATACTCGCGAACCCACACACGAGAAAGAGAGAGCGAATTTTAATTGCCGGTCGCCGCGCTTGTAATTCCAAAGCTCGCGTAATTCCTTTTGCCGCGCGCGCACGCCGTCGATTCGCGGAATTAATCAGCTCGCGGCGCGCGGCGGGGCTAAGTTGCTGATTTAATTGAACGATTTTTTTTATATGAGTAATTGCCGCGCTCTCTGGGACTAGAGATTTGTATTTTCAATGGCGTTTGAATTATGCATGTATGCGGAGAGGATGTGTTTCGCCTGCGTGGGTTTCGTCGATTTGTGCAGTTATATACGAGTATATAAAGGGAATCAACGAAGCTCTTTTATTTTAATGCAGTGAATCGCGGTTAATTATTTAAAAAAATTTGGCACGCAAAAACACGCGATTATTCATTTACATATAGAAAATAGGAGCACCGCAAACAGCTGCAAGAGAATCAATCAAATTCTAATCCCAGAGAGATCGAGAGAAAAAAACTTAAAAAAAAAGACTTGTCCTACTTCCCTCTAATAACTCTCAGCTCCATATATAAACCAAAGCAATAGCAGAAGAGCCTCGAGCAAACGGGCTGCAGTCGGGCGCGAATTAAACAGGCGCCTCGCTTTTCCGAGTCTCGCGCGCATTAATTAATAACAAGAGCGCGCGCGCCGAGTGTCGACCTGACATTTCGATTAACGTCGCGTTGAATCGAGCGCAGCCACTGAAATGTTCTCGGTTACATATAGGCGATGCATATAATAAGTCGTGTGCGTTGCGTTATATATAAGCGCGAGAGAAAGAGAGCGTATATGTATCGGAGCCGCTATTTGTCTCCTATATAGTGGACATGTATTTTTTTTTTTCAACAGGTTTTTGACAAATCGACATTGTATTTAGGTCGTATATATAGGCAGGTCCGAGAAAGAATGTCAATAATAATTTTTTAAGAGTGTCTTATTAACACACAAATTAAAGGCGCGGTGTACCGTAAAACGAGGTTCACTTTTTATTTTCCCCGTGCGCGCGCGCGCCCAAGATTAAAATTTCAACATTGCGAAAAGCGGGACTGTAAATAAGAACTCTCGCGCGCGAGCGCTGTAGGGGGAAAAAAATTCGGCGTCATTCATGTTTGAAAATGCGTAAAGAGCGGCAGCAGCATCCTTGAGGCGATCCTCGTTAATATACGCTGCTTCTGCCAATAAATTGAGGAACTTTAGAGCCGTCGCGATGACGCTTGCTCGTAAAAAACCGGCGCTCCCGGCGTCGAAAATAATCGCGCCTCTCTCTCTCTCGCGGTCTTGTTGCCGCGTGTGTATTTTATATGCCCAGTGGCTACCGATACCCGCTTCGGTCTAATAAATGTTGAATTCGACCGTAAGTGCGCCTTAAAATATCGAAACTTTATGTTATACCATATACTCGTGCTCGATATTTTTTCACCGTTATATGCGTACGTTTTTTGATAACTTTCACGCTTATTATACGCACGTATTTCGCACTTGCGGTATATTTCGTGGGAACCTTTCTCGCTGCATGTCTGTGCCTTGAAATATATTTTTTTTGCGATGTTGCTAACGCAGAAATAGAACGTCTATAAATAATTTTATAATATACAACTCAGTCGCGAGCAGTTTGGTATCGATCGATTTCGTATTCGCTTTTTTCCAGGACGATGCTTGATTTGAAATGCAAAAAATTAATCGCCAACGAGGAAACTATGGTATATAATGAAATTTAAATCTGCTCAACGATATAATCGTGCATGAAAAAAATCGATAAATCATAGTAAACCGCGATTGTATTTCAAATCAACGCAGGTGCATTAGCATAGATTATATCATGTGTGTATTTATCAAGTCTATACTATATAGTTACTGAAAAACATACGAGTAATTCCATGCCTAATAAATCTGAATTATCGAGTGTCACTGGACGGTAATTTTCAAATTACGAAACATTATCAACAACAATATTAGTCAACAAACGCAGGGAAAGTTAAACTCTACTACTAAGAAAAAATTCTCGATCCAAACACTCTCAAGACTCATCATCGGATCTCCTCTCGCACCTCGGCTCACTCAGCGTTTAATCGAACTGGACCCCCCCTTTGACCTTCCCAAAGCACGCGGGGCCCCGACAAAAAAAAACCGGCACTTCGCGATCGTTATACCAGTGGCCACACGATGACGGAATTAAAATAGCGACGTTATAATACGCACACTTCGCGCGCGCGTGCGACGTCGAGAAAAAAGAAAGGGAAGATGAAAAGTCGCGATGGTCCTCGGTCGCGCGCGGTGGGAGGAACTAAAATTAGTGGAACACCGCCGGTTCTCACACGCCGGACCGAGAATCGTCTCTCGACATTTCCGAAAAGTTCTCGCGGCTGATAAGGTGTGTGTGCGCGCGCGCGACATGTCTCGAGTTGTGTTTGTGACGGTGATTACGATAGCTGGGATTCTGCTGCTTTGCGGCGTTGACGAAGCTGCAGGTTCGTAATGTGTACTTTTTTGCGAATGATACGAGTACATTAGAGCGGAGAATTATCGCGTGTATATTTTGATTAACGATTTTTGTTTCGCGCCGGGGACAAGGTAAATACACGCTGGCAGCTGACAAATCAACTCGGCAGTCCGATCGATCAAATGGTGGCGACTGCATTCGTAATTGACTGCTCCTTTACGATGAAGCGGTGCGGCGCGGGATTGTGTAATAAAAAATTCAGTATGACGAGAGGCTTACATGACAAAATGTAGATCGTTATATATAGTAATTTACATATATCGATACAGATCTTTTTGGAATTTTAATTGGCAGTTTAAACTTCTTTTTTCCTTGCAGATATGTAAGACTTATCGGCGTCTTGCCCAATATTTGCATGTAATAAGCAAGAAAATCGGTATCAAAACGTAATGAGCTATATAGTGCATATTACACACGTGTATGTTATTATCATCATTTATAAAAGGATCTTGAAAAAAAGCTGCGCAGCAACCGCTTCCAGAAACGACGTTAGAGAGCAATTTCTAAATCAACGTTTACAAATCACCAAATAAACTGGCAAAACGCAAACTCCCCATCATATATTGGCACCGCATTCCAAACACACCTATTCATTAACCTAACCTCACCACCGTCTTCTCTCTTTCTCTCTCTCTCTCTCTCTCTCTCTCTCTCTCACTCGCCGCAAACAACGAGATAAAAAACATTATACACTCACCATTCGTTTGTCGGTCTGCCAGTCGTCAGCCTCCCCCCATAGCGCAGCAAATTAAAGCGAATCATCTCGTCCTCCTGGTGATTGTCCCCGTCGGGCAAAATATTACACGACGGCGTGCGAAACGTCACGACAAAACACTACTTACACCGGCGGAGAAAACTCATGTCTCTATAAATACGCTTATATACATGTTCACTAACGTGCAGTTTTACACTGTGTTCGAAGGTCGGAAATGCGTGTGCACGAGTAAAGCCTGCAGGGAGAGCGGCGTCAAGGCCTGCAGGACACGATTTTCCTGCTACACGGAGCTCATCGTCAGCGGCGAGGCCACCGGAGTCAGGACCACGCGCGGATGCACCGAGTAATTATATATTGTTTTTCGGTATAGGTATGGGGTTGGCGTAGTTTTTGAGTCCAGAGGGCGTTGCGGCGCTCGTAGCCATGATGACTATAGTTGAGCCGCTTGTAGAGGATGTCGCGGTATGCACTTATCTGTGTATTTGAAGGTTAGAATCCTATTTCCCGAATCGAAGTGTAATTTACGAGAATTTGTGCGAGTCGAGTTTTTATAAATAACTTTTTTGCGAGCAAAAAACATGTACAAGCGTCAACAGGAAAAAAAGGTTAGTTCTGTATAGACTCATGTTTAAAAATACACTTGTCAGATCGCGTTCGGCTTTCTCATAATAAAAATTGAGAAGAAGACAGTTGAAGGTGTATTGGACAGCGTCACAGTTCGGATTTAGCGATACGTAAATCATTATTTATAAAGAAGAAAAGTTTAAACGCAGAATTTAAAATTCAATGACGAAATCAACAAGCAACTTTTTTTTCCTCACAACATAATATAGCGGGTCGCCAGCTGTTTATCTCAATAATGTTTTGATGAAAGCTTTGATCTAATCGAGAGAAAAACAACAAAAAGGCGAAAATAGCCTCTCGAATCGCGATAAATTGTAAGCGAAAAAAAGAAGCTTTGCGCGTATAAACGTATTATTATTTCCGACGCTAATACACGAGAGTAACACGTTGTTTGTCAACATCACGATAAATTTATATGGCCGAGTATCGCTCGCTCGTGTCCAGCACTAAAAACACGTTTATTATTTTCTCCATCTTTCGATTTATACCGTATATATATATATATATATATATATATATATATATATATATATATATATATATATATATATATATATATATATATATATATATATATATATATATATATATATATATATATATATATATATATATATATATATATATATATATATATATATATATATATATATATATATATATATATATATATATATATATATATATATATATATATATATATATATATATATATATATATATATATATATATAATAAGCAGCAAAAGTGGGTGTTATGAAATGCAAATTGGGCGGAACGTCGCTCAAAAATCGAAAACCCGTCAATATACTCACATTCATATGTTTCAGATGCAGTCTCGTTCTTTGATTCCAGTTCGCTGCACAGCTGACTCGGCAAAACATCGTAAAATTAAATTGGCTGAAAATTATGTTGGGCTTCTTATCGGTATCTTTACGAGTGCATAATTGAAAATCTCCTGGTGCATATCAATGCCCTTCCTGAAAATCGAATGGGAAACAAAAAATTAATCGATCCTTCGCTGTATCCTCGAGCTACAAGTATATAGTATATATGTTTATAGTGGAGATACGATCGGTTGCGCAATTGCAATTTTCACTTGCGAAGCGATGGCTCGTTGTGCGATGGTCAATGTAGGAGTGAGCTGTCTTTATTTATCCTAACGCTTCGATCGTTTATTATATAGTAGTGTATAACCAGAGAGGTCGTGAACTTTATCGAGTTGAATCTGGCCTTTTATTATCTTCTCTTTAGAGATAGACTCGTCGCGTTGCAGGGAGCAATGACTACTGCATAATATACGATTAATCTTTGACAGGAGCTGCCTTTCCGCGTAATACAAGTTCCGCGAATTAATCGCCCGGCTATATTGTAGATCATTGCTTTTAATTGATATTCGCTTTGTGACTTTGTTATATTCGTTTTGCGTTGCGGCATATAATTATTGTCTGTCAATTATGCAAGCACTGATAATTTCAATATGTCTCTTTTATTCACGTTTATTATATACTACCTTCTTTTCCAAATAAAATAAGACAACGACGGCATTTCGATGAAAGTTGACGAAAGAAAATGTTCACGTGTCAGTCGCTCCCTGATTGAACATCTGCACTCAATTGACAGGCCAATTTCGCGTATGTGCTCAACGTCTCTCCCTCAACACTCCAGTCTACGCAAAGCTCGTTACGTACATACTCTTCACGCAACTTCTCGCTGCTTTAATTTCGCCGTCGCCGTCTCTTCGTCTATCGACTTCGTTTCCCTGTATACATTAGACTTCGTCTTCTTATTCTTTCGATTGCCGCCGACGTTTCGCGTCTTTTTGTTCCACCGCTGTGTACCGCGTGACTTCGTTATATGTATATTTACAGCGTCGCGAACATTTGTATCTGTACCGCGAAGTCGTCAATTTATTCTTTAGTTATGTGCAACGTACATACGAGCTCGAGTTGAACACGACGTGGTTTATGGTGTAGCGGCAGCGAAATATGCAAATCCATTCGGGTGTATACATATATGATGCGCTTTCGGAGACGCCTTATATATCCCCAATTAGAGACTGTTGTGCGCAGCGTTGGCTCCAATGTTTATCGCATATGGAGGTTGTAGTTCGCTTTTATATAATCGATGGGGATATACCTCGAGGCGTATATGTACACGGTGCCCACAGTATATTTTTCTTGTTATTGCTTGCAGTATATATTATGCGTATTAATTACGCAACATTTTGTATAAACAGAAAATAAACAAATGAAATTTTTCAGAGGAGCAACGCCACTGCTTTGCGAGACCAAGTCCTGGCGTTCAAACGACGATCCTCGAGACAACTCCAACAACTCACTGGACAGCCTGCTGAAATTGGGTCATGCAAGTGCTTGGCCACGATTAACCTGCTGCGATACCCACGATTATTGTAACGCTGCGGATGAAGATTTCGAGTCGAGCAACACCACCAATCGTCCACCGGGCAATGAAAATCGTTCTAACAAATCGACTGCAGGAAACAACGCGGCCGATGAGCTTCAGCCGGAAGAACAGGACTACCGGAATCATCTGTACAATGGAAGACCATTGAGGACAAAGATCTCGGGAGGAGCTCAAGGATCTGATGGTGTACAGAGCCTTCACGTAGCCGCCCTCGTATTAGCCATAGCCGCTCTTATATCGGTGTTTGCCGCTTGCTACGTAGTCACTAGGTTGGTCTATTTTGTTATAAATGATTTTCAATTAATAATTTATTATTTCAGTAATTAAAAATACTTCAAAAAATGACATCCTCGCTTCTTACTATGCTGGCGCCAAACTTTTGCTTTCCATTTTGAAGTATATGCTATTCGCATCGTTGTTTTCGCTGTATTGTGAAAATAGAATGGGGGAGAAGAAGATTTGAACTAGGGCCAATGCGTGAGTGTGAGACAACTTTTTTTTTATATCACTAGCCATGTGTATAAGTGGCGGGGAAGCGATGATTTGTCTTAGATTCCCGGAAATTCACGAGCTTACGTGAGCGCCGCATGGGAAGACGAATGTCAGGCGTGGAATCGTAAATTATTACAATATTTTTCTCGGTTCAGCGACAACAGCACTAAAGACGTCGTTTTATTTTCGATTCACTTATAACATCGCCCCTCCCCTACCCCTGAATCATGTCATGACTTTTATTTTACTGTCTATACTTTATCATTTTTCCAATTCACGCGGACGATAATCGTTCATTTTGTAATATAACAACGCTTGTTTTCAAATGTGTAAAACGGAAGTAAGATGTATCGTTTTTTACACCGCAAACGAAAGCTTTCAAAAACCAAAGAAATATCCTCCTTGTTATATTGTTTTCCCGCACGTTTCACGAGTTCTTGGAGATCCAATTGCAAAATTGCTTTTCGCAACCGTATAGTTGAGATTCACTTGTCGCGTTAAATTTAAACTAGCTCCAAACAGCCCTTACGGTACACGCATTTACATACATCCTATTCCCTCGGCAACACAGAGGCCAATAAAGTACACGGGTATATAGAGAGGACTGCGTTGATCGGCGTAGCTCGTGAGATTTGCGTAATATCATGCTAATGTTTGGATAGCGGGACATCGCCTCCCTCTTGTAAATATATCTTACTCGTCAATCGGACCTTGTTTTTGCCGCGGCATTCGATTAGCATAATTCATCGCATTCCACGCGGATAACAAGCATACATGATTGGCTCTTCTGTGTCGCGCGTTATTATGTGCGTCTTTTCAGGGGGATTACATGTGAGAGAGTTCAATATAACACGTGTATTTTCTTCGTATGTTAGAATTGGTGAGGTTTTCTGGAGAGTATTTTTTTTAACATAGATCTATGCTAATATTCTTGTTTCGGTGTGTAGTATAGGCAGTTTTGTCAAATTGCTGAAATGTAATATATATATAATCATGGAACCAAAAAGATATTCAGCAATATATATAGCATTGAGCATAATAGAAAGTATACATTGGATAAATATTGCCATTATATACAAGAAATGACTTATTATTTGCTAAACTTTGATAAATCCTTTGAATTATAATATTATATTCTTTCGTCGTAGATATCTGATTATTTAATCTTGCCAACACAAGCATTTTCATTATTATGCAAGCTCCAGCCATATGTATTGGTTTTGATATTTTACATAAAATCTCAGCATGTAATAGTGGTCATTTAAGCACAGCTTTATAATCAGCACATGCATATATATATACACCTATATTCGTCGATCAACTGAAAAATCAATTCTCGCAACTTAAACATCGACACGCGTATAAAGGCCTTATCTCACGCTATAACAATAAATTTAAACGAAATGAGAAAATAATTTACGCCGTATGGCGATAACAGGTTTTTCGTCCGTCTTTTCAATAACCTGTCGCCGTACGTACAACCCCGCGCACATCATCTCTGAAATAAGCTCGAGCGCCATTTTAATTAGTCGTTCAAACTGCACAAACGAATAAATTCATAAAATTAATATCGACTATTTTCGCTCCTAAACATTAAATCCCGCGCGACGCGCCGCCTTAATCTCTTATACTCAGCGCCATGATTTTCCTCTTATACACTTAATAAACTATATACCTACACGCGACTGTATACAAGCTGTCCAGCGTAAAAATGAAAGTTCCCGCACGCACTCGAGGCACGAGCAATCCCGTTTAATAGTCGAGTGCGCCGAGCGAGTGTGCTCAGTCATACAAGTAAATGGCGCGCGCCAAAGGCGAAAAAAAAGAGGCGAGTCTAATAACGTCTAGCGGAGAAAATACAAGCTTCGACTCTAATAAACACGCATTCCTCGAAAAAATATACATATACCTGTGTGTAGTCGGCGATAAAAATCGCTCGCGGCTAATCGCAAGTGCGAGAAAAAGTCTCGCGACCGGAGGGACATTCTGCGTTTGTAGTTTGCGCCGGAAAAGGCGGCGTTTAATTAACGCTTGTTGTCGAGCGCGGCGAAGTTTTTGCAGTGTTACCGACGATGATGACGGCGCGCGCGAGACTCTTCTTTTTCCGCTAATTAGGCAGAGCCTCGGGCGTTTTTTGTCATCATTCGACGGCGCGACCGCGATGAAGTTTTACTTTAATTACAGCAGGGGGTAGACGGAATTTTTTAAGTGATGTGCGCGTCGAAGCCGACTGTAATCAATGGTTTTACCCGCGCTTTGAACGGCTGCGCGAGTGAAGTGCCGGAGATGCCGGTTGTTCGTATGTGGATTGTTCCTTTTTTTCGGGGGTGGGTATATATAATTGAATTTGGTTTTGGGTTATGACAAAGCGTTTGGGAAATGCGGTTGCGTCGTTGCATGTTGCTTTTTTTCTAAAAAAAAGTTCTCGCGATTAATTCCTGATGATATAGTGCGTCCAATGTACAGATATGTCGTCGGAGCCGAAAATATTTGACAGTTCGTTTTTAACTCGCAATAAAACGTTGCTGGTTTATTACGGGCTGCGGGCAATCAAAGTTATGGAAATACTTCAGCTTCATAATGTTAAATCAGCTTGTAAAAAATGAAAATTTTTAAATGGAATTAACAACAGTCGGTTTTAGAAGACTCAGGCTTTGGGATCAAGTTCAAAAAGTGACGGAGACTCACGGAAAGGGGCCAAGGTCCAAATTGAATTTCGCGCCGCGAAGACGTTCCCGTTCATTGTGGCGCTAACAAAATTAGAACTCGAAGAGGCTCGTTATGAGCGCTATTGTCTTTGTAATGAGAGGTTTAATAAACAGTTGTTGGTCGTGCGTTCGATGACTTTTTAATTAAAGTGATTTCTATTAAAAAAAGTTTGCTGGAGTAAAAAATTATTTGTATTTATACATTAATACAATGTTTTTTGCAATACTTGTGTTGTATATATTATAGTATACGCTCTTAAATAAATTAGATAGAAACGTTCTGTGCCGTTTCCCCAATCATAATATATCAGAACGCAAGCAACAAGCACAAACATTTACATTTTTTACATCAATTAAATAACGATGTATAAATATAATCTACTAATACTAAAAATACGTTAGACAAGCAGTGCATCTGCTAAACGCAGGCCTCATTACTATCCACCACTTCGCCTTATATCGTAAAACGTATCTCAGCAAAAATAAAACTCCCTTAATCTTAATCCCCAAAAAATTTCAAACTACAAAAAGACCGCCCTATACGGTCTCGCTGATGTGTACATGCCGCACATCTGTTCCGACAAAAAGTAAATATACCAATAAACACGCGTTCAACGCGGCGCGACTCTCTGTTTATACCCTGATGTGCTCACGTATACACACATACCAGAAGAAAAAAGCTCCGTAAAGCCGAAAAATCGGTTTAAACTCGCGCACAAGAGAAGGAGAGATAGCACAGGCGCCGCCGCCGGTTGGCGCGACGACGCGCGGGTGAGCAAACAAATTTCAGCCCAAAGTAGCTCATATTTGTTTAGAGGCGCCTCGATAGCAGCCCCCTTCGTATATACACATATACACTGATGCGCTATATCTTCCAGCCGATAGCGTGCCAAGAAATCAATTCTCCCTCTGTCCCTTGCACTGTGTATCTGTATCTGTGTTTTTTTGTGTGTTTGCCGGCTATTTCACGTATATATTACGTAGTCATTTCGATTCAATATTATTGCTGTCTGCGCGAGGCTTTCGGTTATCCGCCGTCGATGAGTTTCCTTGTTGGTCTTTCGCGATATATGTAGAATTACGGCGGCTGGTTTATCGTTTTATATACATATATCTGTCCTTTCGGTAAATATATATTGTTTACACTGTATTTAACGTTTGAGCGGGTGTGCATCACCGTGTCGAAAATAATTCGTACGAGTAAAAACAATTTATTATATAAATACCTATAAAATGAATAAAATCATACATACACCTTATTAAAATTTTCCATCAATTCCATTAACAAAACCTTCAGATAGTTTGTAACCTGCGCGCAAAAATGATTCCTGCGAAATCGACCTCGGCACACCTTTTTGTGCGCTCAATTTCTGTGGGGCCACAGACGAAAAATGTATTTTAATACAGTATGCGGAAAAAGAGATTCAATTTGAAAAATAGGTCTTAAAAAATGGTCGCGTATAGGTCAATAGTTGTTCGTGATTAAAAACAAGTGATTTCTCCCTCCTTCCCAGTCCTTCGTATTTTTTAACCAGGTAAGCCCGCCAATTCAGCCTTTTTCTATTCGTATCACTCGCATTCAACGCTATAAAATAGAGAAAAAGGCACTCCGCCACCCGTCGAGCAGCCAATTCTCCGCCCCCTGTTTACCCAGCTAGCTGACCGCGTTCTCCCGGGCAATCCTCATATTCTTTCCGATACACACCCGCACCACCTTAAATATCAAGCTGAACCGTCGGCGCGGCGGCAGCGTCTTGGCATTGGCGGCGCGTCGTCTCGGCACTGCGACTCCTGTACAGCCAGACAACTGTCGCGACGCGCTAAAAGCCGTACGTCCTCTCGCTATAAATATACACACACACACACACCGCTTCGCCTTCTTATCAGTGCCGATAGCCTTCGGGGCCTTGATGCGCTTATAATATTCCTTTTTTCAATGCTGATGCTGCTGCGCCCTCTAATCTTGGACCATAAGGTCCCGCATCGCGCGACCGCTAAGTGGGTTTTCGAGTTCGAGTATGTCTCTCGTGGGACTCGGCTCTCTCTCTCTCTCTCTCTCTCTCTCTCTCTCTCTCTCTCTCTCTCTCTCGAGGGCCTTGGTTTCGCATTTTTCACCTCCCGCGTTTCTGCTTCCGACGTCCAGGCTTTCTCTCTTCTTCGGCTCTCCTCTTTGTTCTCGTCGTTCGTTGGTCTTTTTTGGCGCGCGATTGTTTTTTGGAGATCGTCTTACGTCTCATTCTGCGATGCTTCTCTCTTTCGTCTTCTTTTTCCCCGCTACGGATTTTCGGCCGCGACCTCTTTTTTACCTCCTTTTTAGGTTCTCATCATCCCGCGGACTCGATCGACCCAGAGTTTTTACGATCTCTCTCGGCTTTCATTCTTCTGGGCCGCGCGATGGACGTTTATTTGTCTTTAATGGCTCGCCAGTTATCTCTTCTGGCGGGTTTGTCAGACGATTCTTTCTCTCTTCCTTTTTCAATTTTTAATCTCCGCGCACGCTATATATATTCGGCTTGCGATATACGTTTTCGGCTTCGTTATATGCGTCCCGGTCGTCTCTGTAGGGTCTCTAACGAGCTGCCCTTTTTCGTATATTTACATTTCATTAATAAAAATATTGTAATTATATATAATCTGCGCTGCGCGCGCAGTTGGCGCGGAGCATAAGTAACAGTTTTTTAGCGCTCGCGCGTTATATGGAATCGAAATTTCGAATTTTTTAAAAACTCTGTCTTAAAATTGTTTTAAAAACGGATACTTTACTTATGCATTATATACTTATCAGTCACATACGCTCGATACGCATTCATATAGTATTTTATCTCTCCACGAAGAAAACAGTCGTAGGCGAGGCACACGCACGAGTGCAGCATCAGCGGATCAGCCGCAACGATTCAACGAATCGACTTCGCACTGCATTCGATCCCCCTCGACTCATTCCTGTGCATCAGCGCGAGCGAATGTCCGAGAGAAGATAACCTTCGTCTCTTCTTGTTGCGGCTGTGTGTATTGAGTCGAGAAGGGGATAAGGTGAATTTAGGTAGCGATAAAAGTGCAGCGAGATTTCCTTTAAGTGCGTCTCGCGGTATTTACTCGTTTTTTGGCTGATAACGACTTTTTGTTTCGGGAGACTCCGGTAATTCCCTGAGCGGAGGAAGTCGAGATAAGACTGCTGACCGACCACGTTCGGATGGCTAATTGAAACGAATGGCGCGAGGGTTATATTTATATATCGAATTTCGTTGCATTAATCAAATGTTTCTTAAATTGAATTTAAGAATTGTTTTGCGATAAAGAGGCTTTAGAGTTGTATATTTTAAAAGTGGAAAAGTAAATCTTTTCAATATAATTATAAAGCTCTATAAATTTATGTGAAAAAAGTCACGCTAAATTCATCGCGCAGCATAACGAGCGATGACAAAGCAACCTTAAACGACGAGTTAAAAAAAACTCGCAAAAGCGTATAGAGCAAACAAAATTCTCACACCTCATTTTTCACGCTTGTCACAGATTCCTAAACGCCAGCGGCGGCTTGCCTCGGATAATCGGCCCCTACGGCGACCGGTTGCAGGACTTTTGAGATCGAGTTTGAAGTACAGCGATGTGTCCAGGGCGTCAAGGGGAAAACTCGTCTTGTTAGGTAAGTGAGATATATGGCATACAATTATCATGATGTATTCATTATTATGCGTAAATACCACTATCTATAGTATATAGAAATTACAGGGTTTTGTAAAATGTTACATAATACGCGGTGATAGCATATTTTTTTGCAAAAATAAAGATCAGTGCTCTACAACTATTCTCGACATTTCAAAAATGTGTTGCTCTTTACGCCACAGTTATCATTCTGATCATGGCTGTTATATATATATATATATATATATATATATATATATATATATATATATATATATATATATATATATATATATATATATATATATATATATAACAGCAAGTACACGCGTATCTATCGCGAAACACCTCATACGTATACAGATCAGGCATGTAGACAAGCGCCATCGGGTTGAAATGTAAAGAAGCGATGCGTGAGCGCCTTGCGATATGATCCGTCGAAGTATAGCGTAGGAGAGGCGCGCCAATGATTCGCAAATAAGTTCGTATACGGGCATCGATTTTCTTGTATGTTTCTAAATAAAAAGCACATGTATTCAAGGTCTTATTTAAAATTCTTAAAATGATAGTCATTTATTATGAATATATACTCAAAGTATTTTTAAAACCCATTGAGATAGCTTTCTCTTTTTATTTATTATTTTCTTCAACTTTAATGATTGAAAACAGTTTTTATTAAGTCTACACAAAACGCAAAAATATCTTGGTGCTTCTTTAAATCTTTATACTTGACATAATCCAAAACCAAATCAAAGTATATATAAATTAACCGATTCATACAATTTACAGATATTTCCATACGGTAACTTAATGTCACTCCGCACAGTACAATTTTAATCTAGCAGATTTCAAATATCTTGCAAAAGATTCGCATCGCGTACACAATTAAACAATTCATCTGCAGAAAGAACACAATCGAAAGCACTCATATACAGCCATTGAAAACAAGCATACAAATCATGCAGCTACCCCTTGATCTCCCCCTAAGGCGAGGCTTGCACAACAAGCCCATCAGCGGGAGAAAGAGATGCGAGCGGGCGAACAGCGCGTATAAGGCCGGCATTTGACGAAGGCGGGCGAAATCGCGCGCGGCTGTATGTAGAAAGACAGCCAGCCGGCGACGCGTAATGCTCGTGTTTGCGCCGCGCGGTCGCGGCCCGTCGTCGCCGGCTGCGCTTCCTGCATGGAGCCGGCCCGTCGGTCGTCCTCGCGACGACGACGACGCCCGGATGCCTGGCGCTTATACCCCCCCCCCCCCCCCACGCTTCTTTCCTCATCGAATACTAAAAACGCGCGGGCTGTGTGTCGGCGGCACACAATAAATAGCGAGGTATGCGCCCGCGTGGGAGGCCAGCCTTATCGCGTGCCAATTTCGCCGACACCGACAACGAGTGTGACTCTATCTTCCTGTGTGTGTGTGTGTGTGTGCGCGCGAGGGGATATCGAGAGGGAGAAAGTGAGCACAAAGGATATTTCAGCGGCGGCGCCTGATTCGTTTGTTTATGCGCCGGCGAGGAGTCGGCCAAGTGCGCTTGTCTGTCTAGATGTGTGTGTAGGTATGCGCGGAAAAATGAAGGCTGTTCGGGGTAGTTTGGCCGAACGTCGCGATGCGGTCAGTGAAATTTATCATTCTATTATTCAGCTCTCCAAGATTGCTCTGCTAATTTTTATATCAATTTATATGTCCGTTTGGATGTTAATCGAGATTCCTTTCAGCCGTTGAATGATTCACAAGCGAATCAAGTTTGAGGTTTATCTACACTTTGAAATAAAATGATGCCTCTTTTTTCTGGTCTTAAAAAATGAGGGATCGAAGTTTATTGATTTTTTGATTGGTCGTTCGCTTGACCAATAAGCAATTATTTATAGGCGGGCACTGATTTCAAAAAACTTTCCTTATGGTCCTTGACGATTTACTTATCATTGAATATAAATTTCTTTAATCTCAACACCTGAATATTAAGGAAAAAATGCAAAGAACGCGCGTCTTAAGTTGCTGGTTTATTATATCACGGAGAACAATACACTCGAACGAAGGTTAAACATTCCCAGCAGTCAGTGTTGCAAAATGAACTGTCCACATGCACGAGTCAAAGATTCTATAAAAAATCCCGTATATTCGTTAGAGGGGAAAAATCAATGCAATTTAATATGTAGAACAATATGATCATTTCAAAATAATGACACACCCGCAGCTTTCAATTAGAAATGATTTACGTCCGCTTAACGTCATATCGTGCCTCTCACTATAATACGCGGCGCAGCACGAACACGGCTTCTATATATACAAGCATATCATATATACATACCGACGCCTTGAGAAGTCGCGGGAAGCAAATTTGCGACGCGATTTATTTACTTTGGCGCGAACGGGAGCAATCGAGCGAGAGATACTTTTCATCGAGATCGTAACTCGAGCCATTTTTACAAGCTGACTTTCTGCTAAACTGCCAATTAACGGCTCCGCGGCGCTTGCCGTCGTCGCGGCTCCATACCATCGCGCGCTCTTTTCCGAAGTGTCGAGAATGTTCAATAAGATATCTTTATATATACCTATATATAAACGCTCACGACGGCTAAGCTCCTATTTTTATTAAAAATACCGCCTCGACGTGTGTCACGCTATCCGCACGAATGAGCAATATTTCTTCGTACACCGATGTGTCGGACGACACATACGAATAACCAGAAACGTATATTTTTTTCTCATCGAGCAATGGCTATAACACGACGGGAATAAGCCCTGCGTCTGCGCCGCGTTAATAATTTATGAAAATTTATTTCCAAGTGCGCGTTCGCTCGTCGGCTCTTTTTTTTCAAATCAACTAGTTTTCGCGAATAATCCCAGAAGCGGACGCGTGCGTGCGTGCGCCGTGTAAAATCATTAAAGCGTACTCGAGAACCAGTCCCTCGATGCAGCGAGAAACTGCGAATACTGCGTTTCCCTCTGCTCGCGGCAACTAAATCATTCCTGATGAATGTCCCACTGCGGCGCAACGACGCGTGCTTTCGAAATCCTGCGCGCGCGTGCAGTGCGAGCTTTCGCAATAGCGGCAAATATACAGTTGAAAAAAATCGTCGATCCATAACGCGTGGAATCGAGGAGGGCAGAATTCCAAGGAGCATACGTGTGCGAGAATAATAACCGCGCGGTATATAGATATATAGACGTGGGACGCGCGCGAATTACAACTATACGCAGGGCCGTTAGCAAGCTGCTACTCCTCTCGGCGTGTACAATGTCAAGCTTCATACGCGTATAGGCAGCACATCGCATACCTTTTTTCCTCTCGAGGCGAAACTGGATCGATTATGAGAGAGCTGGCGTTATAGCCTATAACGAGCCGTCGGCCAGAGAGAATGAAATTAACGAGTGCGAATGAAGCGGTGCGCGTGATCGTACATGACTCGATATCTGCTGCTTCGATGGGAATATAAGGCAGTGTATATAGTAGTCGACTGCTCCGGTGGCCCTTTCACGTGATTCGCTTTAATTAAACTCGCGCATGCGCGACTTCTCGCGGCGGCTTATTACAACGTTTGTTCGGATTTATATATAGGGGTTTAATGGGAAGGGAGGAGTGCGCGTATATATACTCGTCTGAGTTATCGGGTAATTTCGTTTACGCCGCGTTTCTCAAAGACACGTACGCTCCAAATTGCAGATTGCTGGAAAATTTACGATTAGGCACACAGAGGTGTGCTGATCCCAACTGGAAAGTACGACGGCGTTGGACTTATATTGCAGATGCAATAATTAATATGGGTATATACATAATGCTACGTTGTTTGCTAAATTAGGGTTCTCCGCATGATTTGCGCTTGACGCGTCGAGAAAAATTTATTCGCTTCCGAAGCCCCGCGTGGCGCGAATCGTTTGACGCGATAATTGAGATGTTAACCGTATGATGTTGAATGCGTGCTTGCTGTGGGTTATTATGGTTGTTTTTAGAGTTTAATATATGAAAATATTATATTTAAGCAAAGGATGTGTGAAGTGTGCAAATTTATGTTTCAATTTATGTATATTTATTGAATAACTAGGCGGTTTTATTTCATTGAATGTAATGAGTGATGCGCATGTAAACTACGAATTATGTTAGTTTTGAAAGGAAGTAGATAGAATCAGATAGAAAATACTAAACTAACTACAACACAAAGGAAAAAAGCAATTCAACCTTTTTAATGAGCATCTAAAAAATGTCCAAACGCCTATTCACGGCTACGTACACTTTTCGTGAGAGAATGTAATTATCGTTTACAAATGTTTTTCAGTAAATTTATTAACTAATTAATATTTACATACATTTTCAATATACATCTTTCCCTTTGAAACATTTTTGAACTAACTTAACCTTATGATCGTACTCGTAACAAGTTTTAGCAACGCACAAATTATTGTCTGTTTCGAAAATTTTTTCTTGAATTTTACCTTTTTTTAAATCACAAATTAAATCTTCTATTTTAACCGTCTTATGCACTTGCCCATCCACGCCCACACTTTTAAGATAGTAATGATCTCGTTTTTGGCATTTGAGATCGTTACAATGCGCTGTCAACAACAAAATTTCACCTTCTGCGATATTATGTATTTCTACTACCTTCTCTCGGTCTTCCAAATTCAGCGTTACATTCATTTTTTCATTTTTATTGCAATCGTACTGTAGACAACGTAGTTTTAACGTTTCCCCTGAAACATTGAAACAAACGCTTAAATGCTTGTGAGAAGTATCTATACCCATAAATTTGCCTTCCTCTTTGAAATTGATAACGTCTTCAGTTCCGCCAGCTGCAGAAGCAAAAACTAATTTAAGATCAGTAAACCCATAAAGTCCTTCCGAAAACTCTTCTGCAATACTTTTTGATTCCGTGAGAGTAAGATTGGAAACTAAGGCGAAAAAATTGTATGGGGAATGCTTTTGCGTAAGAGCAAACATCTCTACGTGATACCATGACATATTTATCGGGAAATAAGCTACAGAATCTCTAATTTCCTTCGCTTTTGAGTTAAATGACACTTTGCACCTTCCGCCGTTGCAACCTTTGCTGACAACGAAGGCATCGAAAGAGTTGTCATTGTAAGTTAAAGTTGAAATGAAAATAACGGTATTATTCTCATGTTCTTCATTAATAGGATCAACAGTGATTTTTAGATCCTTAAACATGCAAGTAGTCATATCAACAACACGAAACACGATGACACTTTCTGGCTTATTTACGGAGTCGAGATACGAAAATACAATACTTCGTCCATGCACAGCTCGCATATATAAAATTTCTGCACCTCCTACTTGAGTGTGAAAATGAATTTGACATTCATCCTTGGTCGCAGTTCCGTTAACTTCAAATCTCTCCAAAACAACTGTACAGCTTCTTTCATTTCCTTTGTGTTCGTCACAACTTGCGTAAGGAAAGACATTATCTTTGATGGGTTTGATGGTTAGGCCTTGTCTCCAATTGTAATTCCATTCTTTACTGAAAAATTCACTTTTTAATGCTTGTATTTCGATAGAGCTACACATAATCACTAGCGCAAAAATTGTTCTACACATGCACAGCATATCGAGAACCTGCAAATTGCAATGATTTAATTGTAACTGCTTTTTATATTTAAATGTCTCTTAAAATTAATGAAAATCGTCTTTTAATGTATCCGAGGTCTATGAAAAACTAAACAGCACTGAGAGTATTGTTCGTAGAACCTCTGTCTATCTTGTATTTTCCATGGCTCTGATTATACTATTTGTTTTGACCTGATTTGGTACTGAAAGGTCACAGATAAATGAACTTAAGTATAGATTATCATATTAATAAATTATACGATGAGCGTATCTTCGCGGAACGATCCACAGCCTACATAATAAAATATTGTTTAAACATCAAGTTACTACGTTAAACATGATTTTAGTTTTTGAACATGTATATAATTTTAGATATATATTTATTTTCAAAACAATAAATTCTAAATATTTTGTGCAGATAGTGAAACTCAAACTATATACTCAAAACAATTCCATCCAACAGAAATTCCTATAAAAGTACTTTTATCCCAAACACGTTTACCGTCCAAGTAAAAAAAAATCGAAATACCTACCGATATTATCTTCAACCAACATTCAAAAGCCATCAAAAGCCGAGAAATTCCATCGCGTGCATAGCTCCGCAAGTATATCCAAGAATACACATATTATATATATACACATGCGGTACAGAACCAATGCGTAAGTGCTGCATCGAGGCGATCATTAGTCTGCGGCTTGTCGTCCGATAACGTCGCGACGCTGGAAATATCATCCCCGAAGAACGGGAGAGTGCAAGGACGCTGTGCGACTGCTAAATTCGAGATACGAACGAGCAGAGACTGAAAGACAGCTGGAAGTTTATCGCTATATATACAGATGGGAGGTAGGATTTAGTATTATATAGGGAATTCTTCGTGATAAGACTACTGCTTGTCCTTCGCGTTGGAAAGAAGTTTGAAAGGTTTTTGGATGGAAAATTTATGGTTGGGATGGTGGACATTGTTTCGTTGAGTGCGTATACAGATTTCGATGAATATAATTATACTTTATGCAGGATGGCTAATTATATTTTATGTTATTGTATAGCTGAAGTATAATAACTGATAATATTGCGCTTATTTGCAAAAGAAAATGATGTCTTAATAATAATTCGTTTCAATTACACTTACATTATAGACCTCCGCTGTAAAAATCATCCCAACGCAATTTCTCGAAAAATCCATAAATCCATTAACTCAATCGTACATTTCGTAAGACGATGCCGTAAACAAATTATATCTCAGCGCAAAGACAAAAGAGCAGCGCGATGCTGACGACGCCCACAATATAAGAAGCGAACGGAATTGAAAAACGAAGCCGCTGCACTTAAGTATACCGGAGCAGTATGTATAGTCGTCGTGGGAGAACCTGCTATGTATATAGTGTCATCGCGCTTAAGATTTCTCTCCAGCCACTGCCTATACCTATAGTATACCTCGTACAAATGCAACGTTTGCGATAGCCCGAAAATCTCAGAACGTCAGAACCGCCTCGCGCTTAAACAAGGTTTCTAGCGAGAACATTTAATAATTAAATTTTTATTCCGATTGAGAAAAGAAAAACTTGAGCTGTACAATACAAATATTTCTAATAATGTATATATATATAAAAGCCACCCAACGTCTGCTCGAAGCGACCTTTCTTACTCGGAACCTAATCTAAAGTGCCAAATTAGGTGGCGGCTGCGAACACAGTTCCTCACTTAGTCCCAACCCCGATGACGTCCTCCGGGTATATCCACGAGAAATCGAAACGGACATCGCGGAAACTATACGAACTTTCACTTCTCTGCGATATCTCGTCCTTGAGATACACGCGTTTCCGGAAAATCTCCAGGTAAGATCGTATCTCGAGAGTAAAAGAGACGGCAAAAAATCAATCAGCCTATGTAGCACGGGGTCCCTCGGTTCTTCGCAGAGGAGCGACCGAATTCTCGAGATAAGAATCGAGCCGAACACACGACGGTACCTGTCTGTGCCCGTGGGTATATATACCTCTTCGTTCTTCTTCTTGTGCGGGAGAGACTCTCCCTTTCTTCGCTTCTCTCAGCACAGTTGTCTCTTTGTGCAGCGGCGGGCTCCTGCCGCGTGTAGTCGTCGTCGTCCTCTGCGACTTTGTTTTTCGTCGGATGAAGAAGAGCCGGTACATTCTGCATCTGAATATTGCATATCGAGTCCTCCTTTCGGAGCTATAGTATCTAGCGAATTTCGAGTATTATTAAAAAATTGTATGATATTATCGCGATACTTGATTCGCAAAATTGCGCTGGAAAAGAAATTCAATCATTATAACCCTAATAAGCAATCATCCCCGAAAAAAAAACGACACGCTCATCGTTCCCAATATTGAAAACACGGCACATGCGCTGCGCACACCACAAAGCTCATTAAAAGAAAAAAAAGCCTCTATTCATCCTCCAATTTAGAATAGGGACTCCCGCGCAGGATGTCGGCGGTGCGGTCTATCTCCTTGGATGATGTGCCGTCCGCATGTATATACCCTTCCCTCATCTCTTTCGAACGAATTATTCTCATTCTACGAGTCATTCACTTCCTGTGCTTCTTTTTCTCATCTTATACACACACTGCACACGCGCGCGCGCGCGCGATCGAGTCCTCGCGCAGCGGCAGTTGGAAACCATTCGGCTTTTTTCTGTCTTTCCTTGTGTCACGTTACATATGTATTCTCTCTACTATACGCGTGGAATAAGGGATTGAACTTTTTTTCTGATTAGAACAAATAATACGTAGTGATTTTCGGCTTTGTCCGGGGCTACGGTACAACGATTTGGGCTTGTTTTTCTCTTGATTTATGGCCGTCAAAAGCAGCTGCGGTGTAATTAGCGCTAGACTGTTATACGTGTATAGTCGAAAATATACGTTTTATTTTTGGAAAATTTAGCGAGCAAGTGGGTGTGTGGAGACTCGCAAAATATAGCGTAGTACGTAAGCGAAAACGAGAAACTACGCGCGTAATGATGCGAGTCGGGAGAGATTGAGGGGAATGGGAAAATAGCGAATTTCCGTCCGCGCAGACCGTTGAGAAATGTCCTAATAAAGGATATAACAAGGCCAAACTCTGATTATCCGTAATTTTGCAAAAGAGGCGAAATTCACGAAAAAATATTCAGCCACTATAATTATATACATACAAACAACGCACACTCGGGCAGACCGGCGGCCGAAGCTCCTATCGATATTTATCGAGGCGCTAATTCGTCGACGAAAGACGAATAAACACACAACGACAAAAGTCTCTTATATTCCGACTCCGTCCTCTCTCTCTCTGCCTATACGTCTCAATAGCCCGATGCGCGCACATAAAGAGCCCCCAGGTGCACACGCGCGATCCGCCGCCGACGATAAGCAGCGCATATAAGACCGAGAGAAGGAAGAGAAGAATCGCCGCGTCTCTCTCGATGAGAGAGAGAGAGAGAGAGAGAGAGAGAGAGAAGCCAGACCGTGCGGCGGTCGCTTCTCGGGACAAATAAAAATGATCGAGGAGGGAGCCGGGCTCTTGGTATGTGTGTGTATGTTTGAGAGGGGGTAATGGAGGAGAGGGTTGAATTTGTTGTGCGCATATTTTTCTTCGTTCGCTATTATACGAGAATTAATTTTAGAGTATAACATAGAACGTAATGTGTATAAGCTATAATTTTGAAGATAATTATCGAAACAATGGCAGTAGTGAAGATGAATCGCCGTACGCGTCTCATATTCGTGATTTTCCACCGACAACAACGCGCAAAGCCTGCAACAATCAGCATCTTCGATCTCATCCTCGATCTATGCAAATTTAATTAATAGACGCCTATTAACCTGACGTCGGTGACGCGCGGCGAGCATCTCTCGTAAGAGCTAATTTATTTAAATAAAAGCGCGCGCTTGAGATTCTATATTTCAGCGCGCTTATCAAATACAATCATCGTCCGCGCATCGTCTTCGACTAGCTCTGCTGTGTTACGTATATAGGTGCAATTAAAAAAGACAGGCGAGCGAGAGCGAGACGGAAAGCACACATTGGTCGAGAAAAACGACGAAAATAGAGCGCGAGAGATGAATAAGCAGGCGCGACGCGGAGTCGAGGAAAAAATGGAGAGAAATATGCGGAGAAAGAAAGGAAAAAAGTGGAGAAGCGAACGTATGTGTGTGTATGTGTATTGTAGACTATGTAGTGTATCTCTCGGCTTCCGCGCGCGCGCAGCGACCGGTTCGCATATATATATATATACATCCTTTCTTTCTTCGCTGCAATGGTGTGTGCCGGCATATAGTGTGCGCGGTATGCTTCTCGAATTTGCTCTCTCGTTGTGCGGCTCTGTTTACGGACTGGCGTGTATTTGCCGTCTTTATTTGTCTGCAAGACGGGCCACTGCTGCTGTGCAGTCTGGGCGTGTTTTGTCTCTCTCTTTCTTCTGTATTTATTGCAACTGATTAATCGTTTATGCGAGTCTGATAAATCGAAAAGTTTAAATTTACGTTTATTCTTCGACAGATCCATGATTAGCGATATCGAATATTCGGTGTAATATGTCTCAGGGTTTAAGAAAAAAATGTATAAATTATGCTAATATATTCATTATGTACACTGTACATTACACACAGTCTAGTAAGAGGCTGCAGCACATACGTACATCGGTCAATCATCAATCTTTCTCTCATCTCTATAATAAAGAAATTATATTAAATCATTTGTCTTCTTCGTTTGTTCTTCTCGCGATTTCCTCGTATATATATATATATATCTCGGTATGCGCCTAAGCCCACAAAATCACGAAGCGATCGAAACCTGCAATAAGTTTATCAACGGCGATGTTTATTTAAACCTCATTATCGATCAATCTATATAATACCAACTCGCGCAAACAATAATTTCGCCCATCGCAAAGTCATATCAAAATATCACTAAAAAGCCAGAAGCAAAAATTTCCAGCTCGAGAAAAATCCATCCGCAACATCGGAGCTCGTTCAAAGCTAGCCGAGGACATCCGTTCCACCCTCTCCACATCTCTTCATACATAGCTGGCACGCTCGCAACACGTCACACGTGCGCGCCTGGCCGTCGTTGAGCTGCAGGCAGTCCGGCGGCGTCTCGCGGCTGAGGCGCCAGTGCGCCTTTCCCCTACTCCGGTTCCACGTGCTCGCCCCACCCGCGCTTCTTTCTGTACCCCCTGACTCACTCTCCCTCCCCCGAGTGAGCGAGAGAGAGAGAGAGAGAGAGAGAGAGCACACTGCACTCGCGCTACTGCACGCCAAGCGCCGGTTTCAAAACTATTGGCAGCCGCCGCATCGTCTCTCTCTCTCTCTCTCTCTCTCGCTCTTTCCCTTCTGCGCTGCTGCTGTGGATGAAGTGAGACCCACGGCTGTGCTTTTTCAAGAGGCCGACGGCTGCCGACAGTCCGAATACACAGTCAGTCGCCCCTGAGCGCTCTGTCGAGCCGGTCGTGTACTTGCCGATGATCGTATATTACAATAGCGCGCCCGGTTCTCAGAGTTGGATTATCCTTTGAATATTGCGTACACCGTGAAATCGGTAGAGATCGCTAGCGCGCTGTCGTATCGAGTGCGAATAGTTTTGGAATGAAGATCGGTTGCCGATTTTTTTAGGAAATCGGCACTTTTTGTACGCGTACTCGAGTTGCAAAAAACTTGCGCCAGTGATATCAGTTGTGCGCGTGACGGATGAGCCAAGATCGGTATATCTCAGTGTATAGATCGGTGTGCTCAGCTGCGTAAAATATTACATACTCTTATAGAGGAATAAAGAAGCATCGGCGATCGACTTATACAAAGTGCTCGCGACGACGGAAAAAACCAATCAGCGGTACAACGGCAAGAAAGACGTTAAAAGAGTTTATATGCATCGAGTGGCAAGCATCGTCGTCGGGTAAACAAGTCGCTAGAGCGCAATACGTACGGACACACATACTCCGTGGAGTTTCGGCGCCGTAAGAGAGGGGGAGAAAAAGTAGAGCGATATGGTGCCACGGGAGCTGATCGTGTTGGCGACGCTGACGACGCTGTGCGTCGCGACGTCGGCTGCCGTCGCGGCGGCTGCCCCCTCGATTGACTTCGACCTCACTGGCGGCGGCGGTGGCGACTATGAGGTGCCGGCTGACACCGAGGAGAGGACGTCGACTGCCGACAACGACGATGTCACCGGTAACTATTATATTTCCACACGTATACTCTGTTATTATTTTGGCTCTCGGAGACCCATGATACGCGCACGTGTATGTGTGGATAATACGATCGGGAGATGATAAGGATATGCGGGGGTGCCTTTTTATTATTTCACGTGATTAACGACTCGCTTGACGAGAGAGCATCGCTGGTAATTTTCTTGGTGAGATTTTTTTTTTCTCTGGGTTTCGTGGCTGACTGAGCGTGGCCTGATGACGAGGCGCCCCGTTAATTGGTTTGTACGCTGATGTTGGGAAAATGGTTTCAGTGTTTTTTAAAGTTTGATGGTGCTGCTTTGGGGTATATGAGACAGTATATGTAGAATGACAATGACGAGTCGTGTCTTTAATGTTACCAGTAATTATCTTCAATACACAACAACTACTGTAATTTTCTTTTAATGAGTTAAGTTTGTTTTGTTGAGACTGGTAATATATCTGAAAACATGTTATTTATAATTGTGTTGAATAGTTATTTAAGCTGCTCATTTAAGATAAAGTCTTATCTCGACGTGCGGTGTCAAAGTCCGTACGTTTCGCTCCAGTATATACATGAAAATGCATATTAATGCATTCGCAAACAACATTTTCAGTTCCAACGCAATCGAATAATCGATTGAAGCATTTATCAAATTTATCAAAGCCACTAATATACATCCCTCGTATCACCCGACTCTCTAAACTTCCATCGGCATTGTACACATTTCATAAATTTCACCCCCCCCCCCCGCTTGCAACGATGAAAAGCTCATAAAAGCATCCCATATAATATTAGCCAATCGTTATACGCGCTACAGGTCCGATTTTCGCTCGCGAAAATTGAATTCAGATCAAGATCCGGCCGACCGTAAATCCGCTGCAGCATCAGCGACGAATGATTTACGCCGTCGAAAAGCGCGCACCTCGTTATGTGTATACTATGTTGGTAGTGTGTGTGTCTTCCTCTGCTGCAGCAGCTAATTGTCGCGAGTTGCGACTCGTTCTTTTGTCCTAGGGACTTTTTGTTCGCAGCTCGAGAAAGAGTCTCGGCTCTCGACGTTGTAACAAAGAGAAGATATTATGGTAAAGTGAAAAGGGGCGAACAAGTGCGAGTTTGCCAATAAGGCACTGCTTATGGAGCTGGGCTGATGCTGCTTCTGTACATATACGTATATGATATATACAGCTGTGTTTTCTTGTTTGCGGCCGTTTTCGAAGCATCTGTGGTTGTAGACAACTATGGGGGATAATGGCGTTTCCGAGGGCGTTTCGTCATGTTTGGCGCGGTTCTGAGTTACACTTGTAATGATTATAATAATAATAATTATTATTATTTCGTTGTGTCTAAAGAATTATGTGGATATAAGTTTATCGCTAGTGGCTTTAAAGCAAATAAATATAAACGAAAATTTTAAGAAACGATCACCGGTATATCCATATAACCAGTTAAGAAGAAGCCGATTGGACGGTCGTTTATATACCGCATCAGACCGATGACGCAGGATTGTTTCTCAGTATAATATCTGCACTCGTCTTGCAATTCTTCGAGTTTTATTTTAGGCTCGCGACTTCTAAATTCGCCAAAACGATAAATCGTATACATAACGATCCAGCCAAAAGCTTCAAAGCTTCCATATTAGCGCGAGATGAATTTTTTCAATTTTCATGTACGTTTATCGCGAATAAAATCACAATAACCGTTTAATCGAAGAAACTATATTTTTAGACCAAAATTAAATGGATTCCGAAAACCCGGCGACCGCCGTAAATAAAGAGTCGAAAATTCATCGAAATCGCTCTAGCCCCTTATGTACACGAGAAGACCCTCGTGCGTATATTATAGTCTCGAAAAAAAGATGGGGAGCAGACCACGCCAGAGTCATAATATAAACCTGCGCCCGCGCGCTCGCTGAGTCTATACATATATATATAGGGAACACGTGCGACGTAATGAGTAATATTTTGTGTCTGCCGTATGGCGTCGACGTTCTTATTTTCCACGAAACATTAAAAAAAATCTTCTTCAAATTTTTCAATATATTAACGATCGTGCAATAATATACCGATCGCTTATTTAGCAGACTCGAGGGCTTACTTATTTATACTTTATTATATATATACAGAAAGCAGCAAAGTTTGATATACACAATGTTTAATAATAGCCGAAATGTAACGTTTACGGCTTGAGAGAGCACGTGGTAGCCTGCTTTCGTTCTCTCTCTCTCCTGCAAGCGCGCGAGTCGAAAATAACGAGGCCTTAAAGCACTAACTCGTCGTCGAAGCCCAAGTGGCTGATATGCCTGCGGAGGAAGCCGTTGCTGCGGTAAAGAGGAATTTTCGAGGATTTTTCGAGTGGCTCGAGAAGGTCTCTTTTAAAAAGAGCGCAGCAGTATGTATATGTGTATTTTTAAGCCCGACATATTTCTCTGAAATAAGATGCATCTTCTGTATATATCTAGGCCTCATTTTGGTCAATTAAAAATTGTGCCCGACAGAATGAAGAAGCAAAAACTATATATGTACACAAACACGCGAGAGCGAAGACCTCGATTGAGATCGAGCCGACTCGGAATCTTGATTGTCTGTGGAATGCGACAAGTCAAGATGGGAAGATGATTTACAAACACACACGTCACGTACCGCGCGGTCTCTCATGTCGCTGTGTGACACGAATGATGTAAATGTAACAACGACTTATAACCGCGCGACTGTATATATATGTATGTGTATTAATTTTTCGCGATAACCAGCCGGCAGACAACAGCGCGTCGACGATAAGCGATTGTGTATCGGTTCGATGATGACGATGTATACGATGTTATATATATCGTGCGATATATATCAGTGAAAGTTATATTACATCGTCGAACGATGTTTCAACAAAGTATACATATTATAATAGGAATAATATCGACTTGTATACATGTATACCGATCGGCGCATCTTCCATTAACGATCTTTTAATTTCCGATCCAACTTTTCCTCCTCCCCTGACTCATACAGGTATTACAACCACGGATCGGAAGCAAAAATCCGGTCTATCGGTGATCACCCGTAATCCCCGCGAGCTGAGTACATACAGCGAAAAACGAGAAGAAAAGAGCTCGTATAGGCGCCGCACGTATACACGCATGTATAATAGAGGAAATCCCTCGCGTGCGGCGAGAGATCGATCAATTTACGCATCGCGTAAATTCAGCTGATGAATCGGATGGGAAATTGCTGTGCGTTTTAGAAGCGCCGGCTTGTGGTTTTGCAGCGATCAATGCACCCCGTGCGATGCGTGCTCCTTTTGGGATCGAGTGTGGATACCGGTCGGGCGGGTTTTTTTTTCGTTTTGAATAGTGTGTTCGCGGAGCTTCGGAAAGTATGCGCGTTCGTTCGTTATCCGCTAAATTGATCGTTCGCCTTTTTCTAATTATTCTCATTCGATCTATTATACAGACGATGAGCAAACATTTTTTAAAATAATTTTTAGATAATTAAACAAAAAAAAGGTGAAGTGCATTAACCGTCGCCCGATCGTCATTTCCCAACTGACGCTCCCGTCCCTCCGGGACAACCCGCACCACATTTACCTGCGCATAATTTAAATATTTATATACGTTATATCACCGGTGCCTGATGTAGACGCCAGCCGCGCCATAGCAGCTGTTCGTCGATTTTTTCCGCGCAGCGTATCTCTGTTATATATACTTGCCGATCGATCTCCCTCTCTCCCCACGAGCTGTTTATCTGTGGGTGTCACGATGCAGATCGGAGATTTTCGTTTTGAAACTTACACGTCTTTTGCTTCTAGGCTACTGGCGATCGGTTTAATTGAAAGCGCGTAGGTGTGGTCGCCGGTGTGTTAGGTAAAAAACTGCTTGGTATATAATGTTGGTCAATATCAGTCTCGCTTTTTTCATTATCACCGCGAGTATAAGCATTGAGTAAGCACGTGCGTAACGAAATTATACCCGCACGAAAACAAGCTGGAAAATACAAAGAATACGCACACGGCCGAACGAGGCGTCGGTCAGTCGTTTGCGAATTACACACTGGCATCCTCATGTACATATATATACGAGACACAAGACTCGCACGTGTGCGTATAGATATAATAAACGCGTCGAGAGATCGTGTACACCATCATCATCATCGTCAAGGAGGAGAAGTTTTAGCCCCGATATAGGCTCGAGCTTTATAATGTTACGTGCGCGCGAAAATATGCAGCGGGTAGGAGGAGCAAATTAATGAGTACGCGCAAGCCAGGAATTTATTTTCGCGCGGGAGAGAGAGCAAGAGAGGGGGCACCTAGTTGCGCGCTTTATTTATGCGGGATATAGATCTGCCGAGCTGATTTCGAGGGACGGCGTGCAGGATAATCAATTCGAAAGATGTTATTAAACGGCGCTATATATACTCTAGAGAGGTATCGTTGCGAAATTGTGGCAGCACGCTGCGCATGTGTATAATATGTATATTGTATATATATAGGATTGAATGAAAGCCAGTTTTACGGAATAACGGACTCACTTAGCGCTCATTCAATCAGACGTCACCTAAGCTATATAATGACCTCCTTAACTTCGGAGAGGAAAAAAAAGGTCCGCCGCGGTGTTATTCGCGAGTATGTGCAAAATCAGTCGTCTATTAGTAAGTGCAGCTGCGCCATGTAGCGATTGAGAATATTATTCTCGAAGAGTTTTACTTAAGGGATCGCAGAAAAATGTACATTCACAAAAATTCGGCTTTCGCAACGAACGATTATTTAAGCTTCGATCGAAGCCATTATCGGTCGCAGAGAGTGAGAGTATCCCCGCGAGCGCATCATTAGCAGTATAACGTTCTTATCTTCTTACACGGTTCGCGGAATCTGAAAAGTGCGCGTCAATCAGCTCTTTGTGCCACTGCACTTCTGCTCCTTATGCTTTCACCAACACACATACACACACACACGCGCACACGCACGTATATATCGAATATTTACTTTTTTGCGTCGGTGGAATATTGAAATCGCGCGCGGCGGTGTTATTGAAAGGGAGTGTTTTGACTGATATACTCTTATCTTTATAATAATGTATAGAGTGCATATTTATGCATTGTATGCTAGTATAGTGAAACGAGGCGGCTTTGCTTGAATTTTGTTTTGTTATACAAGTGCCGATTTCCAATCGCTTTGTTCGATAAGAGTGTGTACTTGTTAAGCTCGGAGATCTGTCTATATATTTCTGCTTTTTTATCGTCGATAATATATTATTAAATAAAAATATTTTTTTCTTTGATTTCGTCGATCGCATTATTTGTCATAAAGCAATGCAAAAAGCGAAAGTCCATTCAAAGTCCGCAATTCTCCAAGCCAACAGCAGCTCATAAACAACAATTTAAGCCGATCACGAGCCCAGACTCGCATGGCTCTCGCTCAATGTTCAAACACAACAACAGAACAATCTTTTTATTTATAAACAAAATTCTCGTCTATCGACCGATTTAGATCGCGTTCTACAGTTCTCGCGCCAGCAATCGTAATTGGCCAATCTCTCTCCTTTGAACTTTCTTATTTGCCTATCCTATATACGTATATATAGACCGCAGCTCGGCGATTTTCCTCGCGCGCATAATAGCGCCAAGTCGCCGCGTCGACCGGTCCCACTCGCTATATTTATTGGCTTGCAGAGCTGGCGCCTCGGCGGATTAATGCGTTGGTTCTCGATTATTGGCTCGTTTTGCCGACGCGAATTTACTTTATTCTTGGAGATATAGGCGATTTACTTTGACTTTGTTTCGCTACATATTATAGCAATGTATCTTTATTTTTAAAATATATACGGGAATATTGACGAACAAAATTACGAACTCGTTTTATTTCGCGTCGTGTACTTCGCGGATTTAACTTCGGCACTTTCTCATTGTTTTTTTTCAAGCGAGGAAATGACCGGTTGCATTAGCGAGAGAAAAATACCCAGCGTAGAAAGCAGCCGCGGAGTCAACCGTTAGAGTCGTGCTGCGGATTGTAAAATTGCGTAAGAAACGTGCATATACGCAAATGGCTCGGCGCGACCGCAAATCTCGAGAGAAATATATTATCCTTGATTTTCGTAATAATTCCTGCAAAATATACATCTATATATAGAATACACAGGAGAGATAAAAGAAAAAAATGTTTCGCCACTCGAAGAAGGGAGACCCAGCAGCAGTAGTAGACAGCCTTCAATTAAAAGCAATTCTCGCCAAATCCCCTTCCCGCAGCTCGCGCAAAAGGCTGCTTAAAATACAAGTCGGCGCACTGAGACGCCGGCGCGACCGGAAGCCGATCTCTCACTCGCAAAGCGGCGCTAAGTACAGGTCGAAAACGTAGCCTTCGTCGGCCGGAAACATCAAGTGGTTCGCTCTCGTCCGTTCTTCCATTCTCGCGCGTCCATCTCTCTTGCTTTGTTTCCTCCTTTCGTGTGTGATCACGAGCAGGCTGTGTAAGTACGCTTTGAGAGAAAAAAGAGCCGACGACATTAAGCGAAGTTTATCAATTGCGCGGCGACGATGAAAGTCGATGCTCGACGACGCCTGTGTTATCGGACGCGATAATGTAATACAGTATTTATATACTCGTCGTGACCTGTCCGAGCGCGTCGTGTGCATTTAAAAATCTCGCGGTGAATCAGCGGTGAATCACTCGGCGCGTGCGCGCGCCCGCGAAGTTTAAATTGTTGCATTATGCATTTTGTATGTTTTTATTGCGCCGACGCGAAACGCGCGCAGCTGCTCGTAAGGTATAGAGCGTGAAAAGCGTATAACTATTATATTCTCTATAGGTTTAAGAAAAATGTCTTTCAAAACACCGATATAATACCTCAAACTTCCTGTACACGCACCGCGGTACAGCGGCAGATCAAAAATCGCGAGCTCATCGCCGCCGCGCGGCACAAAGGAGCGAGACACGCACACATGTATGTAAGCGTCGCACGTAATAGGGCGACAGAGACGGCGATAATATCGTACACGCAAAGCCATCGTATATTTATATATATATAGTGGCGCCTCTGATACACGTATATAAGTATATATAGTATCGAAAAGTCTGCTCTGTGACTGTGCATGCGTGCGTGACGAAGTGGCGCCGCTATACAGAACGCGCAGAGAGGGAGAGCCTCTTCTTTATATAAACTAAACGAATATACAAACGCGTGCGCGTCGGTGAAACAAAAAAAAAGAAGTCTTTAGCGGCGGCGCTTTGTTTTTCAGCCGTTTATATACACACGCCAAGGTATTTGCCGTATACGTGCTATCTATATACCCTTGCACCCACGCACACACGCACACATACACATATAAATATAGTTATTAAACAAAGTATCCGGTCTATTCCGAGCTGAGCGAAACTTTCCATCTCGTTAGACAAAATCGCGCGGGCTCGTCGTCGTCACTTGGCACGCGGAAGTTCTCGCCTCTCTTTCGCCGCTGATTCTTTTTGTCGCCGAGCATTTTCGGAGCCTCCTCGTCGTCTATACTCGTTTTGTTGAAATCGTTCGCGTTCCGGCTCGTTGCGTCTCTCCTTCTCGCTTCTTTTTTTTCTCTCTTTCTCTCTCCCTTGCTGCCTGTTGTGGGAACATTTTTCGCTTTGAGTGCGTACAGTGCACTCGAGACCGTCGAGAGACGCTTGACTCGCGCGAGTTGTTTGTTTAAATAATACTGCGGAGTATCGAGTGGAGAATATGCGACAGTCTGGCAGTGCACTTGTCAAAATGTTTTCGTCGGTTTTTAGAGTACAAGCTTGTTATAGAAGACACGTCGAACGTGAATATTTTCTATATTTACGGCGGCTTCCTCGATCACAGTAATCCGCGCGTATACGTGGAAAGCAGCTCGATCTCACTTACGTGTGTATATATATAACCGGCCCTTGACACTCGCGTTCGCTTCTCTCTATTTAGCCCCGCGGCTAGGATCGCGGCCGTAAATTTACGAGTGTAGAGAGAGAGTCGTGATGTTGCCTCCGCGTGCATGTACAGTATATACTGTCTCTTTCCCCCGTGGCAGCCGATTATATGCTAATTTCGCCGGTATGCACACACATACTCGCGAAGCATTGCGAAACGTTACGTTGGCGCTTTCAATTATGAGGCGCAAGGGCAGGTACCTCGCGTCGTTTTCTCTTTTATTTTTTAAGCTTCTCCTGAGTCGTCGCTCGATGCGCTGATTTACGAGGGGATTATTCGCTGCTTATGGGAATGTTTGCCTATAGGGGACGAGTTTGTTTTTCAAACGGATTTACTTCTTGATTTAGAGTTATTGTGTCGTTATTTACGGAGACTATACTCTTCCGTGTATAGCATATCTTTATCCAAAGGTTATCGTTCTTTTTTTCTTTAGTACGCACACATATTATACGCAAATAATAAATTTAAAACTGATTCCAATGTCTTTATTCTCACCGGACCAAAGCTCGCCTCTATAAATAACTCATAATATACGTTCCTTCCATTCTCCTTATCAGTCCGCACGAAATTTAAATCAATCTTGCTCAACGAGCGACCGATCAAATAAAAAAAAGACGTATCCTCTCGTTGCGCAATTGCTCGTATACGCGGTTCGAGACACGAGCTAAATAAAACTCGAGCCACGGCGATTTTCATAGCGCCACATTATCATAAAGAGTCAATTAAAATGTTTTCGAGCTCTCGGCCGTTGAAAAAAAAAGAAAAAAATGCGCGCGCGTATATACCGACTGGATGGACAGCTACCGCGCGTATACGACTCGCGTCGGCGGAAATGCAAAGTCGAGTATGTCAATATAAATATCGCAGCCGGAGTGATTTACGCTGCGGCGCTCGCTTTAATAAGGCGACTCCTATATATATATATATATTTATACCGTCGCTCGGTTTATTGTCGCGCGTCAAGTTGTTACAGTTGGGCATCGAACGATGGAAATACTTGCGCGGGATTCATGGGTTAATTGGATTTAATTAAACGATTATTTTTAGTATAGTTTTCTGTAATATATAACAGATCGGAGCATCGAGTGATTCACGCGCGTGTTTCGCAGATGGAGTAAACGTGGCGTTCGAGTACGTCTCGTTAACGCGTTAATTGGTCGCGTCTGGGGTAATTCGATCGAGAGCGAGTTGGCTGCATGCAAAGCCTCAGGGGAGTTGCTTCCTATCCGATTTGGCCTTCGATCGATTGCTATACATTAGACGTCGCAATTCTGCTTATTATATATATCGATTTTTCAGTGGAATGTATATTGCGAGGAATTTGCATATAGTTTTCTATGATCTGATTTCAAAAGTAATTAGAAAGCCAACTCTACTGTGTAAACGCAAAAATTTAAACGTGAAAAAAACATGACCCATGAATTTGCGATCAAAGAAGAGTTTAAGTATAGACTTTTTTCGCGCTCGACATCGCGACGATCGGATCCAGTTAGGCGGAGGCGCCGCTTATAAGAATATACTTAGCATCTGATACTGATGAATATGCGAATGTATAGCCGCGAGGACGGTCGGGACGATGAAAAAGCTGCTGCACACTGACTCTCGCTATTTTTAATTATCTTCTGGAAGTAGCGCATAAAGTCTATTTTTAGCATATATATACATGCACTCGAGAGATCCTCGATTATAAATAAAAATCATATCTTTCCACTCCAAAAGCCGCGAGTGTAATTCCCTATCCGACATACCACGCGGGATGAAGGGTCCAAATATAAGTCTCTCCTCGAGACTTATTAAGCTTGTTGCGATTCCGTACATATCCCTTCGGCTCTCATCGTTTGTATATATACATTATTTCCGCGAGCCGCTGTATATACATATAGACGCGGAGAGAATGCGAATTTTGTACGATCACCATCGGTGTCTCTCTTCTCGGAGTTTCATCGTTAAATTAACGCCTTTTCGCGGTTGATTCAAGTGTATACATTCTCCCTTTATTATACATTACGTGAAAACACTGTATAGTATACGTATAATATTGTAGAAGTCGAGAGAAGCTTAGTCATCGAATTCAAATTTTTCTTCATCGAGCACTGATTCGAGTCTAAATAAAAACAATAGTAGACCACAAGTAGGCGCTATACGTGCGCGATAGAGACTCGCATTGAATTTTTTTCATCGGTATATAATCACCATACGTTGTATATACGAGGTTTAAAGGGTAACCGTCTTCGCATTAATCGTGCCTTCGAAGAAGAGCCGCAACAGTACAGTGTTATAAGGCAATGTCAGGCTGATTGTCAGTCAGCGACTGACACGAGCGTCGTGATTCTTTTTCCTCTCGATTCTCCACTTGCTATTCGTCATTGACCATCGATCCTCTCGGCTTTTCCAACACACATCTATCGCTCGTCCATTGTGCATCCGTCTCTTTTCGAGAAAACTTGCGCAAATCTCGATGTCGACCCCGGCATGTATAATTGTTTAATTCGTTCGTTTGAAAACCACACGGCGTCTCTCTCTCTCTCTCTCTCTCTCTAAATTTTTTTCCAAAAATAACCTCACGAATGTGTAATCGTAAGAAGATCGGCCGTATGCTAATAAGCGCAAGCGCGCATACTTCGTATGCGATATGACGCGTCGCGCATGCACATGCTGTCCGCGTCCTTATGCATTTCTCTTTCTCGTCGCTTTGAATCCGAATGAACGGCCGTCGTGTGTATACAAGGCTGCCGCGCGCGCGTATATAGTATATACTATATATATATATATACATATGTATGTGTGTGTGTGTGTGTGTGTGTGTGCGTATGCGCCGCTGCTTATTGCTTCCCGCCACCGCCTTATCCTTCTCTGCGATGTTCTTATTTTTTCTCTCTGCTAGAGACGCTGCTGGGAAATCTAATTAGGAGAGGATTTTTGTTGGCGATACGCGGGTTCGATTCGTTTTTCGTTGTAATAAAAAGAGACGTTTTTAGAGCGATGTAAAAATATTAATGACGAAGATATCAGTTATATCCAAGCTCGAGCGAGGGGGAGAACCGCCGACAATCTTCCGGGAAACGAAGTCAACTTTCAATTAATTTAGCGTTTCATAAGCACGTAATGGACGTTATATACGCATGTATCTACTACCGTATATAAATAATTACATCGCGGATCTATAATCAGCCGGCACTTTTTTTCAACTGCGCGCGGCGCATATAATCAACCGACATACTATAGCGGCAGTCGTTAAACTCCGTAATTAACCTCAGCCGCTGGCGTCGTCGATTTCTTAATTAACTATATTTCGCCGTTTTTTTCACGACCCCGATCGCGCTTGCAAAAAGAGCAGAATCTGCAGAGCAATGTTATCGCGCGAGGATAAAAATTCCCGGCCTTGATGAAAAGTATATCCACATGACGATATGTAATGTTCAAACTCTCTCTCGTACGTATGTCTATCAGAAAAGTAGGTATGTGTAAATATTATATATTCAATGACCCGCGTGCACGTGGGATGTGTTTATTGCCGTCGAGTCATACTTTTGACAGAAATAGAATTCGAAATCGCTGAATATAATGATAGATAGAAAATAAAATAATGCGTTATTGTTATGCAAAGCATTTCTTTTTAATTAAAACACACACACACAGGCGCACATGCGTGTTGCTGTGCAGCCACTTATGAATATTTAGCAAACGCTTCTTTCTCCTCGTCGAGTGTGTATTGTAAAAAGCTTCAAGAGAGCTATATATTCATATACTTTGATGAGTATCATAACGGAAAAGCTCGCGCGTATAGCGATGTAGTAAAACCCGCGCGATTTGCATGGATGAATCACACAAGTATCAGTGTATATATATAGTTAACAAATATCGGAGAGCGTCGAGGCTCAAAAGCATGCGGTAAACCTCTCTCTCTCTATCTCTCTCTTTCCGACAATTCCTATCCATTATTCAGCCGAGGCTTTGGTATATATACCGCAACGAACTATACACGCTCCTTCATTAAGTTATAAATACGCGATATGCCGCGCAATTAAACGCCGGAGCGTTTTCTAGCTGGGCGCCGTCGCGCAGCTCTGCTGTTGCATCGAGATCGAAATCTCGGGATAATTAACCCCGAACGATCGCTTTGGAGGATCGAAATCGCGAAGCTTCCGGGATCTCGAGTTACAACTTATACGCGTGCCGATTATCGTCCCTGCGAGATTAACGATCTTTAGGATTATTAATTTCGCTTAATACATGACGCCGCGTTAAATGTATAATAAAGTTGTACGTCGCCGGTGATTGATGCTCGAGACACTGCGCGACTTTTTGTGCTTCCACGTCTGTTATACCGCGTGATGCATGTCTTCTCGATGAATATTGAAGAAAAAAAGATTTGTAATTGAATTGCGCTGCATACACCGATCTATCATTTTTCCCACGATTCATAAAACAAACCGCGCTATTCCAGAACGCGTCTTTCGTTGTTCTCAACATAATACAGCGCAGAAACACAACAAAAAACCAAGATCGTTCGCTCGCGATTCGCGTTTAGCTCCGCTCTTATCGATCCATTAATTTTCCCGCGTGTATATATATATACAACTCTCGGGATAGCAAATCGCGCTCCGTAACGCGGCAAAAGAGATTGTTCGCACCGATGGCTTTTCCGATTGTTACGTAAAATCTCGCGCGCGAAGGCTCGACTGAGCTTTTACCGCTGAAATATAAATGCCTATTGTGGGGAAAAATACACTATACTGTAATGGAGAGAACAAACGAATATTTCAAAAGGCTACTGCGATTTCGAAAGATCGGCATGAGAGATCGTGCGGTTAATCGTTATGTTGCTACACTAGACGCGGCATATTATCTTCGAGAACGATGTGCAGAACTTTAATAAATACCGGGCAGTACTATACATACATACACACACACACGCACACACTCGCCAATGCCGACGATTTCAAGGCGACGCCACGCACTTTGCTCGCCCGGACGCTATAAATAAACAAAGATGCAGAGTGAGAGATCGTTATATTCAAGCGACGTCTTCATCCGCAGAAAATTCGCGACACGACACGCGCATAGTGTTCTAGAAGTGTCTAGATGGTTTTGGAATGTCTAAGGCTGTTTTTCAATCTCTTGCAAAATATTGTCACGAACTTCGTCATCGAACGACTTTCTCGCGCTTGATCGTGTGTATAAATGACGTATTCGCGGCGGCGATGGAAAAAAAGCGCCGATAAAGCGCAAACCCGTGATTAAAACGTAATAAAAAACAAGCAGTACATATAGTGATACATAAAATACGTGTATAGAAAAACGGTCGAACGGCAGATGTATTTTCGGAAATTATGTCACGCTAAGTGTTTATATATCGGTATATACGTGAAAAAGGATAGCGCGGAATTTAATGCGGTTAATGGCGCGAGTTCTGAATATATATATTTCGACCGGCTTCTTTTGCACCGAACAGATCGGTTTCAACGTTTAACTCCGCGCCTCTATAATATGTCTTTTGGTTATATGAGCAAAAAAATTCACTGAATTTATTTTTAGTTTCAACTGCGCGCGACGATTTATCGGTTCCATTCGCGGATCTTGCTTTAATTAATTTCTGATGGAATTTCGCCGTATATATCGACTAGATAGTCTTTTTTTCGCGATAGACCGATTATCCGAGAGTCTAAATTGAGAAAGAGAAAAAAACGTTGATCACGTGATTAATTATTATATGCTGTACTCGTTACTTGAAATTAACCAACATTTAACGTAATTATAATTTTATTTTCTCCTTCTGTTCCAGGTGAGTACACTTCCACGAGAAAAACCTGCACACTTCGAACCGAGAGCTTCGTGAGTCAAAGCTAACAGCATCCAATACTTTTAGAAACGATTTTCCCACCAACAATGAGAGAAAAATCCAACCGCACGCATATACCGATCTCTAAGCGCATAAAAACCTACTCGACGCGCCTATATCTTAATACCCTAGCAACTCGTTCGAAAAGAAAAAATCGCGATTACGCCAACCTCGTACATCTCGGCCGACTTTAAACACTCTCGGTATGTATATACGCGTTTCCCGGCTAATCCTCGCGCATGCACTTATGCACACATTGCGAAAGGGCGGAGAGGAACGACGCGCGGCTGCATAAAATAAGGAGCGAGAGATCGGCAGAAGCGCGCTCGTTAATTATGCGAACGCTAGCGATTGCTCAGAGGCGCGTAAATAAATATATCGGGAGATATTCGAACTATTTTATTTTCGTTTGCCGTGCAGCGCTGTTTCTGACACGGAAATGCTATTATTCGAAGTGTACGCGTAAATGACAGTTTAATTAAATCGTTCGACACAAATCAAGCGGATTGAATTATGCCGAGCGTATAAGCATTTTATCAGCTCGATATGTTTTTCGCCGTACCAGTGGTGAGTGTGTGAAATTAAAAAGGGTAAATGCTTACTATCGGTCCGAAAGAAACGAGTCAAGCTTATTAAAGCGACGTAATAACTCGATGCGATTAGCTCTCGCTGTATACATATATACTCTCGATGTAGTTTAAAAAATGAATTTTCTGCTTATAAGTACTCGTATATAGAAAATGTCTTTTTTTACGCACTCACGCTTGTCCAGTCCCATATATACACACGCGTATTATATGAACCGTTGCTTATAAAACTGCGATATTGAAATTCCTATATTCGTTCTCTCGCGTGCTTCTCTCGAAAAAGTGTCTAACGGAGAATGCAGTGCGTGAGATATCGGCCGCTGCAATATATTTTCGAGTTTATCGGGGAATCGGATATACATCGCGGCTTGCGCTATAAAGCCTCGAGGGGGTATGCACTGCGTATTCAGTCGAGATACGATTTATTTGGGATATTAGGATTTTTTTTAACTAAAGATCGCTATACTTGTTCCGTGATGTAATTCGAACCGATTTCGATCGGTAAAAGTCAGCGTTGTATATATCGCGCTTATAAGGGAGAATCTATGTGATCGTTATAGACGATGTTAGAATTTTTTCTTTGCTAAATCGGATTTGAATCGATGATTATCGTCATCGTTTCTAAAAATACACTCGATAAATCGAACGAAATTATACTACATCAGAGCTGAAAAGCACACGCAACGATTGGCAATAATTTCCATCACCAAACACATCGCGCGAGACGCGACTGTATATACATATATATATAGAGCTCGCACTTATGTGTACCCGCGATAACGTCAACATCCGCGAGTGTATATACACACACATGGGCTCGGCTCTGCAAGAGTCGCCTCTTTTATATATAGTGTATAGTCGCTATCTCAGTCCCATATGTATATATATACACACACACTTACGCATACGAGGTGTGTACTTCAACGCGTGTAAACCGACGCACTTTCTCTTTCGCGCCGCGGCGTGAAAACTCGCTCGATTTGTCGTGTCGGATGGCGAAATCCAGTTCCGATTTCAATCTAATCCGCGCCAGAGAGCGAATTTTCACTCGTCGACGCGGAAAGAAATCACTGCGGGATTTCTCTCCTACTAATGTGTGTACTTCTTTTTCACCTATATATACATTTAATCGGCATAATATGATACGAGAGCGAGTGCGAGTTTTGCGATTTTATCGCTGCGCGGCGCGAGTAATGAGTGGTTATCGACTTGACACTTTCCACGGCAATAAAGATTAAGAGCGTTATACACGATTAATTCGCGCCTGCTATAGAGGTTTTAGGCTTACATTATATATTTTAGTCCGCGTTTCGGAATGTGTATCGAGTATACGTACAAAGGGAAATTGCTAACAATTAATCGTCTCCGTTTGCAATTGAAATATAAAAGCCTCGGGATTTACGTAACGAGAATTAAAATAACATCATTCGGCGGCTGTATAACGTACATTAACGCGAGCACAAGGCGGCTTTTACACGTCGTATAGTGGAAAAGCCTCCTGTAGTATACGCGGTTCGCGCAATATACATATATAAATCTCCTGCTACTCCTTTTTCGCGCCAATGTCGCGCCGTTCAACGCGCGATCGAAGGATCATCGCCTCGAGTGTTTGAACCGCTTATATATATATATATATATATATATATATATATATATATATAGAAACTCGTTTGCGCTTATAAAGACGGTGCTCTATATTTAAAAAAAAACTCTTATAATGTTTTTATACATAGGAGGCGTGTGCTGTGATCGATGAGGAGAAAATCTCTCGAATCAATCAACCCATTATCAGCCGAAATTCATACACCCAATAACCTGACGAAATATAAAGACCGGCGCATGAATAGGCTAAATGCATAATGAGAAAGCCTCTCGATCCGGCGCACGCGCGTGCATAAATCGACAGCTGATCCTTTCTTTTCTCTCTCCGCTCCGCTCGACTTGATAATTTCCTCCTCGCGGCGCCTGTCACACTCGTGCCATTCATAATAAATCACGTCTCCGTAACGCGCGCTCAATTTTCTTTTTTTTACATATTCAAATTTTAATAAGGAAAAGCAGTACTGCGCGTTTATCGCTTAGACTTTTTAAAAAAATCTTCTCTCACACCGCGCAAGCGCGACGAAACTTTCATCGACTACCTGTTGCTCGGTTTTCCCGCGTTAAATCAGCTCGTTAAGCCCTCGCAAAATGGATCGCGTCGTTTGAAAGATAACAGTATATCCCGGCGTCTCTTCGAAGGAATTTCGAGATCGGCTTTGTTTGCTCAGAGGCCCGCAGAGACGCAATAATTGCGCGCACGGCCAATTACGCGCGCGCGCGCGCGGTCTTTCGGCAGAAGATTACAGGACACGCGCGTGTATATATATATATATATAGTGCCGTAGGGCCCTCGAAAGCCAATCTGCAAATTTGCCGGAGACGCCCTTTTCGCTCGAGTTTTCGATTTTCGACGGGATGGATGGATGGATATACTCGATACACATCGCTGACGTGAAATTCGATGACGACGATGCGGCTGATCTATGTGTGTGTGTGTGTCTGCGGGTCGATATACAGAACGAGATGTTGTATATGTATATTGATGATCTTTGCATTCCTATCGACATTGGAGCAAATTATATACGCGGCGCAGACAATGCAACGTAATTTCCCAAAATCCTTGAAAACTAGAAGAAGAATATACAAGCAGGCCCTAAAAACACAATCCATAATTTCGCATCGCAATTTCGGCAATTGCATATAATCGCCGCACGAAAGAGAGAAAGAGAGGGATCGGCTTTTACTTCTCGCCGACGCGGCTCTCAACTTAAGTAGGCCCTAATCACCGGGTTCGCCAAAAGCCGTCTCTCTTTCTCTACATCCCTTTTGAGTCGTTTCTTGCCTATGCATTCCTTCGGGCGAATAGTTATATACACGGGAGAGAAAAAGATGAGAGGAGGGACCACATTGTGCTCGGGCTGCACAGGTGAAGAACTTTTCGGCATGTGAGTCGAGCTGCCCCGGCCAGAATTCAATTAATTAGACGAGCCCGCACGCGGTTATCGATTTTTGCTCTAGGCGCAGTAATCTTTGGAAAATAACGCGTCTTTTATATTATACCCCTATATACGTATCGGACACACCGGACACGAGCTAATTTTACGCGAGATCGCGCTGCGTATATTGTATCAAGGATTTAAGCGCCGCTATATGTGGCGCGAATTTCGCAACGCTCGTACAGCGTATTGGTACTATCTCAGAGCTCATTAAATATGACGTTTCTCTATATAGGATAGAGCGTGCGAGTGTGCGCGCAGCTCGCCTTGGAAATAGCGCGCGCTGGAGATCGTTTTTATTATAAACACAATATTTATAATCGAGGCTATCGTTGCGTATGTAAACCTACACAGAAAACAACGAGGCTCGTGTGTGTGTGTATAATAAACGTCGTTGAGTTTAATGCGATGTAACTCGTCGATAAAGCTTGCATAACGTCCCATTCGTCCTTTCAAAAACTGGCCGAACAGCGGAGAGAGAGCAAGCGAGCAAGAAGCAGCCTGTTGCGCGCGCGCCGGGTCTTTCTTTCTCTCTCTCTCTCTCTCTCTATCGAGATGAGTACATTCTCCTCTCATTTCCTCCCCTATATACATTCACCGTCTCGGCCAGTTTTCTCTCTTTCCTCTTTTTGTCGATGCGTCCGCTTCTATATATACCGGTAGTTTATTGTTGCTTTCGCGAGAATTTTGTTGAATTCGCCAAATTGTCGACAATCGTATATAAGTAACTTAAATTAACTAACTTGCAATTAGACCGTCAACGAGGATGAGAGTCACAAAAATGAGGGAGAGAAAAAGACGAAGGAACCCGGCTGCTGCAGCAGCCCATACATTATAATCGCATTTTCAGCTGCGGACCCATTCGTAATGTCTACCTGCGCGCGCTCGCGCGAGTACACAGCCAGAGACGACGGGCCTCTGCTCAAGGGCCCGAAAGAAGAAGCGACCCTCCCACTTCTCAGAAAAACTCGGGCGAGCGCCTGGTGCTTCTCTTCTCTCTCTCTCAGTCCCTATTGTTCTTGCTAATTGCCACCCCGTATCTTACCTATACCTATACACACATATATATACAGGAAAGAGCGGCAAGACTAGTTACAGGACCGGCATCGCGCAGCAAAACTCGCTGCGGGCGATGCGAGCTTGAGAAAAAAAGCGCTGCATGTATATATAGGTATATAGTGGGAGTTTTTGCCGATGCGATGCGCGTGTATGTGTAGTATTATATATATATATATATATATAGCAGGTGGTTGCGTGTGTTATAAGTAGGCCGACGCATCGGGATGCGTTTTAGCCGGCGACTTGTTGCGTCGAGGTGAAAACTTTCTATGAATTGATATATATATAGAATACTCGACATCTGCACCGCTTGTTTCTGGGATACACGGCTCATTAATCGAAGCATTGTCTAATCTTTGCATATGCACGTATAGCGACGATCATCATTCACTCTCTCAAGTCGGGTTTCCATATAAGACGCGGCACACATTCTTCGGCTTTGTTGGTTTTCTCGAAAGCCTCGTTTTAAGTTCGCCGATCCGATATGAATCATGAATTATTAATGCGCTGCGGTCCTCCGCTCTCGTGAGATAGTCTAATTGAGTGTTGATCGATTTTTGAAAGATGAGCTCATGGAAACAAAGAATCTCAGCTCATTTGAAAAAATAGTCACTCGCGTCTCCGCAGTCGATTTAATCTGCGAACGATGTTAAAATCGAGAAAAGCACTGTATATAGATTCCCTTCGCAAGAAAAAAAAGAAATCCGACGAGCTTAATTTTCGCAAAAATAAAAAGATTACAAGAATTTACATGCGATCCTATATATGCATAGGCCGCAAAAAGTCAGCGGGACAATGTCGCGCGCAGTGGGGAGCCTCCACTCTCGGCTCTCCGCACGATATATCCGCCCGGGAGGAGAAGATCAGGTATATACATATAACAGGACCGAAAATCGACCGTCTGCGACTCGTCCCTCTCCGCATCCTACTTACTCCCTCGAGAAAGAAAAAACAAGAAAGCAAGACAGGCCTGCTTTTTTCTCCGCCGCGATGCGGCTTATACTTATACGCACACACGTATATACCTCCCTCTCGTCGTTCTTCAAAAATGTTAAACGCCGCCGAGAGTCAAGGACAGCGAAGCGGCAATTTTCGGTAAAATTTAACATCGGCGTAATTGCGGCCCGATCGAGCTGCCCTGTATTAGCTGATTAGCGAGTAGTGTTTTTTTTAAAAAGTGGCCCATTTATCTATACTAGTTTTTTTCCAACGCATCGATTATAATCCGGCCCGAGTCCCGAAAATCGCAATAATCGTGTAAACCAGAGTTATATACACACACACACGCGCGCGCGCGCGCGTGGTGGTTGATAAAACATCGTCCGAAGAGATGAGTATCGAATTACCGACTTGCGCGCGACGCAACAAAAGCGTAGCCCTCGAGGAAAGACAGACCCCCCGAGCAAAAAGGGAATCCGATATCCTCGAGAGATCCTCGTCGGGATAAAAGAAGCGGCGAACGGTAGGATACGGTGCTTCTCTCGACTTCTATTATGTTTCTCGCGGGCTGAACAATATGCGCAGGCTTGCGCGCGAGAAATCGCCCGGAAAAAGGAACAGCGAATCGCGCGCGCGCGCTTGTATGCTCGCTTAATTAAGCGATTAAATTAAGATATTTTTTTCAGTCGCGCTCCGCGATTTTTGGATATTAATACTCGCGTAATCGAGCAATCGAACGCGAAAATGAAAACAGTTTTTTCATTTATATAATGAATTTATAAACACACTACTTGTGCGAATATAACTCAATATTCGGGGAGAAGAGTGAAAGAAATCGGACATTCCTTCGCGCGCACCTGCTTAACCTCCTTTATACGAAAGTAAAGAGCACTTTCGCATTTTTCTCGCGCCGGACTCCGTCGAAAGGAATCCACTGCTGCAATTTCGTTCTCGATCAATCTGCAAGCCGAGAGATGGAACGACTGCTGATTTCGTCTGATGAAGAGCCGAGAGCTAATTTTTCGAAAGCATCGCGTACACGCGCATTTTTCCCTTTCTAAAGTGCGCGCGGGCTTTATATACGCGATACACACTGTGCAGGTTTATAAGCTAATTGTTCTGGGCAAAAACTCGTTGCGCGGATGAGAATGTGTCTTTGCTGGCTGGATACCGATCGTAAATCGGCAAGTTTCCTTTTTCGTTGAGCCTCGCGTCGTGGCTAATTATTTTATCGGCCGACAGTTTTTACACGCGAATTTCATGCATTCTTGATCGAGCGAATTTTGAAGTCAACCGATGCGACTATCCTCGAAAACTATAAACAAGCAATTTTCACCGAATAACACTCGTGTTTATCCCAGCGACAATCGGCTTCTGCGGGCCTCTCTCCGAAGCGCGACAAAACAAGCATCGTGCTCACAAAAGCCTGTAGTCTAGTGTCTCGTCGTCGTCCGCTAAGCATAAATCAGACGGTTTCTCCCTCTCGAAAACGCCGGCGCCCTGGTATGAAAGAAATCCTTCAGTCCCCTCTTTCTCTCTCTCTCTCTCTCTCTCTCTCTCTCTCTCTCTCTCTCTCTCTCTCTCTCTCTCTCTCTCTTCTGACCTCGGATGCGAAGAGGGAAAAAGGGACTTCCGTCCGTAATTACCGTCTAAGTGGTGGGATTCCAGACTCGAGGGTGGATGTGCGAGATGCCGATCTTCGGGAGTTATCCTGTACATATACGAGGATGTGTGTTGTGACGCGAGTCTTGTATCGAGTGTTAAATGAAGGAGAATTATTCTTTATATAACAATTTCAGTATATATCTAGAGAGAATCGACTTTTATTTCGCTGCAGCGTTATTACAATGATAAATATAGCTGTATAATGGCTGTACTTGCAGTTTCAACGGTATATAAAGCCCCGCCACATCAAGCGTATATTTGCGCAATAATATTTCGTGCAGAACAGTAGCTCTTCAAAGGAATATCTCTGTCGTAAAAAAAGTATCCGCAATACGGCCGAATAATTTATCGGCCTCTAAAACTTCATCCCGTCTATGTGAGCTTCGGCAAACAGCTTTCCAAGCGTTGCGTCAACATATACCCGCTCCTTTTTTCTCTCTTCTCCAGTTTCATCAGGTGAGTACTTTTACGACACGGCCCGTGAAATCTTCATTGCGCGCTCGCGAGTAATAAAAGAAAAAGAGCCTGTCCATAAATCCACACAGAACCGCTGTCTCGCGCGCAAAAAATAAGTCGTCTCTCGCGAATATATATATATCCCCTTCTGCTATATAATATATATGTATATGTATATATAATCGCATTAATGCCCGTCAAAGCGATGTAAGTATATATATACTCATCTCATTCTTGGCGGCGAGTCGACCGATTATCACTCGCTGAAAAGGATATCAGCCCTTGTGCGCTTGAACAGCAACAATAATTATAATAACAATAATCCAGAACCGAGTGTCCCATATCCGTCGTCTCTCGCACGTGGGAACGAGCCGACAGTCTTTCTCTTCTCCGCGCGCGGCGGTATATAATCGACAAAAGGAGGAGCAGCCGCGAAATTAAGCCCCGAACGTCGGCTTTAATGGCTTTTCTTGCGGCTGCCGTGCGCTATATATATACACGACGATCTCTCTGTCTCGTCATTTTGCTCCTTGTTCATTCGCGAATGGAGAAAGAGATTTTTCAGAATCACCGTTTATAATTACCTTATCCCGAGATTGTTAATCTTTCGCGGTTGACGCGGCATTTCTCGAATTCTTATCGCTTATATACACACCCGCGAACTTTGCTACAATATAATAAATAACAGTATGTACAAATTGATTCGTATATATAAAATATCCACTCGAAATTCGCGACACACGCGTATATCCGCGAACGGACTTTTTTATCCTCGAGCGCGGGCCGCAACGATATTTTACCTGCAGCTCCTCCTACTGAAGTCTCTGTCTCTCTCTCACTCGAGAAGGAGGACGACGAGAGAAAAGAAGAAGCGAGAGAAACCTTTATTGAGTCCCGCGAAGGCTCGGATGCGCAGAGAGAAACACAGAAGAGAGAGAGAGAGTACTAAAGCCATTATAAGCGCGTGCACTTGTCGTCGCAGCCGAACCGCAGCGGGAGCCTTCTCCTGTTCCCCGAAGCACTTTGCATCGACATGTACGCCTCTCTCTCTTTTCGGTGAGAGTCTATACCGCGGCTTTTTTTAATAAGAGACTTTATGAATATTTACCGCGAGTCCGAAGTTCGACTCGCCGTGTATAGAGGAAAAAAAAAGAAATTTAAAGACGACGCGGACGCTCGTAAATTGCCGGCTTGTTGAATACAGTTTTATATATGTATATCGGATATGTGATAGTTTTCCAAACCGCGAGACGTTCACGGGATGTAAATCAATCTCACCTATATAGCACTTGTACACAGATTAATTTTTATACAAAGCTGCACGGATCAAAAAAATCCAACCCGGTATATACCTCTCGTTATTGCGCGCAGACTAATGAGTCCCGCTGAGCGTGTGTATATAGATTCTCTTCTTTTTTCTCTCTCTCTCTCTCTCTCTCCGGACTCGACTAATAAAATTCCCGAAAGACCCCCCGAGGTTCGCGGCTTATATATAAACATATTACATATATACATACTGTACGTATATACGGTCGTCGATGGCTTATCTCGCTCCCGAGATCTTCGCCTCGTTTTCGCCTTGGTTTTTTTTCTCTGGTATAGATCGGCATCGTGACGTGAAAGATCTCTTCCTTTTCTAACTGGGTGGTACCTGTACACGTTAGAAGTGCGCGATATCGGATGAGAAGACCTTTTTCAGGAGGTTATTAATCGTCGCGGCCGAATTTTCGGGTGACGTTCGTCGCGATTCTCCGTAGGCTTTGTTTATTGCCGACGATGCTGTTTTCTGATGAGCGAGCGGCTGCTTTGGGTAGTTTATTGCATCGGGCAGTGTACTGCATTATTTTTGGATTATCATGCTCGGTATAACTATGCAACTTTTTGATCGTTTGTTTTTCGCAAATTACGTGATTCTATAATAATAATAATGTCCAAGCGAATTAGCAGTACGTGTCCCAATCAATTTGGCGTGTATTCGGGAAAAAAAAGTTCTCGCATAAATTAGCCGATACCGATCTATCCCCCCGAAAATCCCACGCTATCGCCTTGTCATCAGGAAAGCTACGCAAATTGTGTTGTAAAGAGCCCGACCGGCAAGTAATCCGCTAATACAATATCGACGATCGTATGACGAAACTGAACGAACGGCTGCTGTCCTTTTCACTCGGTTATTAATCAGCGTTACCGATTTCAATCTCTCACGGAAGAAGAAGGGATCGACTCCGATGGTCTACCGAGCCGTTCTCACGACTCCTTTCGAGAAAGAGATATACCCTCACACACATGAGAGAGGAGAGAGAGGACCCACACAGCAGAAGAAGAAGAAAAAGGAAAAGAAGCAAAGGAGAGAACTGGACTCTTGCGCGCGCATTCCTCGGAGCTACACTGGCAGACTGCGAGGCACGTCGTTGATCCGCTCTCTGTCCTCTTTATTCGCGACGTGTGTATGCGTACAGCCGTCCAGCTAATGACTCTATTTTCGGCATAGCTCGGATTTTTGCAACCTTCGTGTCATTCTGCGGGAGGAGAGCAAAGCCCGTCCGTGTTTATTGGGTTATCGCTAGGAAGTATCACAGGAACCGACCTGAAATTAGCCGGAATTTGTATGTATATTATACATACGGAGGCTTGTTCGGATGAGACGTAATGGCGAGGGATTACGCGGAGGCTTATCTCTGCTTTTGATCTCTATGAAAAAAGAAGCGAGGAGTTATCGTACACAACGAGTTTTAAATATAGCCCAAATAACGCGTAGTACGCGCGGCAGATGTATGTTTAAGAAGCGAATGCGAAATGCACGCCGCGGATGTGAACGACCGCTTGTAATAAAGAGCGAAGTCGAATATATACGCAAGAACGCGCAGTAAATATTTTAATGACCTCTGATGTGTGCCGAGCTGATATTACAATGGCACTTGCGCTGATATTAGGCGAATGTTTTGAAAAAAAAAATATATATATATATATATATATATATATCGATCGTTTTTTAACGCTATAGTAGATGATTTGCGTTTTATGTGGATAGTTTGTGAGATGGTCGAAAAAGCGTGGAAATTCGTGGAAAATCTCTCCGCACTTTAAAAATAGTTCGTTCGACGACGTCGCACAAGCACCAGTTCAAAATATAAATGTTCCAGCCTTTCATCTTGACGTGGCCCGTAAAGGCTAACTTTGCATCCGATACGAGAATAATAAAAGGGTATAATTTAATAATTGACGATCGTATCATTTGAATTATAGAATCAATCATTATATTGCTGAAAAAAATCATATCACACAACGTTGCAATCGAAGTATAATAAGTTCAATTAATATCCGCCACCAATAAGAAAGAAACTAAAATAAATTATTACTCCCTACCGCATACAAAAACCAGTAGCACGTATACACACCTCCTAAACATCGATTATACCCTCGCGTAAAAGAGATTCAATCTCACCTATATATCTCGGTTGCACAAGTTTGTCTATATTATACTATATTCAGCAGCAGCACGTCGATAGACATAGAATAATAATCCTTGTTTTCTCGCGTCATCAAGTTTGACAGATGCGCCGATAAGGTCCTGCATATACACGTGCGCGCGTTTGCGCAACATTATATTGGTTATAAAGGAATAGAAAAAGACGCGATGTTGTTATTGTAAAATTCGAGACGTGAGCGCGCCTTTCGCAATGGCCGAGATTTATCGCGCCGGATGGTAATGAGATGCACGAGTGTGTATATATATATGGCTAACGAGATTTTTCATGGGAGTGCATATATATAGGACGTGTGCGTCGTTGATAATATACACACGGGACGCGCCATAATGAGCAGCTCGCCTGATGGATTGTCTATAAATTAACGGCGGCGGCGAGCAGGTAGCAGGTGCGCAAAGGAGCGAACCTCCGAGTGTATATACTTTCTAATTAGCTATATACTATATATATTCAAGAATTTTTTATGTACGCGAATTTCCGTCATAAAACGCATATCGCCGTCTTTCCCAACACACGTCTCGCGATTTCATCTGCGCAAAAATTCACCGCCGCAGCAGCTCCGGATTGAGCAAGAGCTTGTCTAAATAATGCGCGGTGCACACGCGCTCAATTACTATAAAGCCGTTGCTTCGCAGTCTAATTGCGCTCGACGAGAGAGTCGCAACCTTTCCCTCTTGCTCGCGTGTATATAGGTATATAAACATACGTGGTGTTCTATGGGGGATTTTTGTAACGCGAATGTGCCCGAGGCCGCGCTTATTACACTTATATATATATACTTCTTTTTTTCGCCGCAGGATTACTTAAGAGAGATTGAGAGTTCGCGTGTGTGTCTTTCTTCTGGTCGACGATCGGATCAAAGGAACGCGCGGTTGGGTCGCTTTCGAGTTGCGGATTGATTTTAATTGGATTTGCTTTGTTGGGGTATATATTTTATCTAAGATCTTTTTGTTTCGAGGGGACGCGACGAATCGCGCGCGTCGATAGGTTCTCTCTTGTTCGACGATGATCCGTCGTGAAATGATTGAAATTGATGGTTGCGGTTGAATTTCGACTGTTGTATCACTTTATTTGACGGACATATATATATGTATACAGAATAAGCTGTATATTATAATCGAATCTTGTCGTTGAGACTCCCGAACTAATCTATACCGCAAACAGAAAAAAATTGATTCTCCCCAACAAGCACCACTTGTCGAAAAGGTTTTCTCTTTATATATAATATACATGCAAGATACCGATCTCCACCGCGACTCTCGTTCGACGTGTGTGCCACCATCATCATCATCATCATCATCATCGTCATCACGAGAATGCAGAGAACCCCAACCCCGTAATCCAACGCACACAGGCACACGTGAAAAGAAAAGAAGGAGCATCAGTATGCGTCGGCTTGTCGGAAAATAATTAATATGCCGCGTACGCATAACGAACGGCTGCGCTGTGTTTGTTTTCGGACCGGGTCCCTCTCCCTCCCTTCGTTGCGCTCTTTAAAGTTTGAATTATTCCTCTCCCTCTCTCTGTTTCTCGGTCGACCTCCCGCTGCTCCGTCGGTCTTATTTTAAAACACACGAGGGGTCCGCTGCGTCGTCGTACGAAAAATTTCATCGAGAGAGCGATTCAAGAGCATACGCGCATATATATCGCGCGAATTTTAATTGCGCACAAACGCCGCGGGCGAACTATGTAATAATGACTGCAGAAGAGATGCGAGAAATTTACGCGTACAAAACAGCCCGGAGAATCGAACGGGACACACTTGGCTGTATAAGACACGCGCATGCTTGGGAAAGTTTTCCCTCCGGCTACTATATGTGCGCGTTGGGCAATTCTCGATCCGCAAGTGATTTCGATGGGATGTATTTATTTAAAAAGTTACGCACTCAAATCGTGTCAAAAAATATAGTAGCGAAGAAGGAGAAAAAAAAGCTTGTACCCATTATCCCCTAAATACCCGAGATCTCTCGAAAAGTGAGCAACGCGCAGTGGCTCATCTTCCCGCAGCATTCCACCGTCTGGCCGCGAAGCAGAGAAGAAGAAGCGCGTCTGCTCACCGGCAACCCACACACAAGGAGCCAGACCAAACCACGGGACTCTCTCTCTTCCCCCACATATTTCTCTCTCCACTTTAATCTTCCTTTTGTGACTCGACTGTTTTAGCGTTTTTTATTCGGCGAAGAGGGATACACACACTCCTCGGCCTCCGGCGAACAGAGAGAAGCCGAGGAGGCTACCATATACCTGTGTGTGCATGTGTGCGTGAGACACGCCGCGAGCTTATTAGTGAGAGAGCAGCCCGAATCCTCTCGAGAGGCCTCTCTCTCTCTCTCTTTCTTTCTCTGTGTCTGTGTGCGAGAGAGAGAGAGAGAGAGAGTCAGAGGGAGAAGACAAAGGATCTCGAGCGAGGATCTCGTTCTGCGCGATTTTTATTTACTCGAGCTGCCGCTGATGCTATGGGACGACTTGCGAGAGGTTTGTGTGTGCATAGCTGTGCGCTGCAGCCGTCGATGCTTTATGGCCCAGTTTGATCGTAAACTCGAGAGCGAGCTGTATATAATACTCTCCGGTTTCACTTTTTTTTCTCGACGAAGAACGTTTGTAATGAGCGTGTAATGAACGACCGCTAATTGGTGCGAACTTTACCTTTTCGTTATCTCGCGGAGTCCTTATCAATTTTTCAATCGCTCACCCGTAAACCAAAAATCACGCAGCGCGAGATCCAATTATAATACACCGCGCGGCGAAATGAGAAAAAGAGGTCTACCATCTCTCCCGCGGGGAGAGAAAAATCTGCTATGCGAATGACGCCGCACAAATTCGCGCATTCCACGTATATGACAATCAATTTTCAGAGAGACTCGCCGCCGCCGACGAAATGAGCGGACAGTCCATACACAGGCGGGGAAAAGAAAAAGCAGACTGCATTATAATAAGCCGACCGCGCAGCGGTTAGTCACCTCGCGCGGGTTTTTCAAATTCGCGCGCGCGCGCGCATTTAATTAATGAATTATTGATCTCGCATGGGCAGAAGAGCGCCTCGGCATAATTACCCCGTTCTTTCGCCGAGCAATCACCGAGAGGCTTCGCTGTGAGATAATTGAGTTATTTATTGGCGATAATTAAGTCGATCAATGGGATCCTGAGTTTCGACAATTAGTTGGGGGAATCGGAATGAGATTCGTTATTCTTTTGCTGCAGCGGTAGGTGACTGATTAATTTTATGCACCGCCCTCTCGTCTTGTCATTTTCTTGCGTTACGAAATCTCGGCAGTATACGTGTATCGCCATTTATCTTCCTGAAGACACGATTAAACAATGTATAAATTAATTAAAAATTCTATTTTGAGAAGCCGCGAAAAACGAGAAGAGAGAGCAGAGGAAGAACAAGTAGCATTTTTTCTCATCAAGCCACATTTATTAAATTCGAAAATATCAATCATTATCAAGCTTTTACTGACCAACGATACACTAATTAAGACAAACCGCTCCGCGTATAATTACGACGTTGATCGATTCGTCGCGGAACCTCCCCGCATACGTACACTAAATTTTATTGATCAGAGCGTCTCCTTATTATATCGATTCGAGTCTGCGACTAAATAAAAATTCATCGATTTTTCCAATTGCTCGCTAGCTTCAGCGTCGGAATGTATATAGCGGCAAAATCTGCATAACTATCCGCACGCTGCGCAATAAACAAAAGAATCCGCGCGCAAGCGAGAAAAAAGTCTCTCTCACGGCGCCCGAAAAGAATATACGCTGCTCGCGCAACGACTCCACCCCTCTAGCGAAAGGTAAATGATTTTCTGCGCATAGGAGAAAGAGAGAACTGCGTAGCAGCGATGATGCATGGAACGAGGCTGAATATGTACGACGGAGGCATTATCTTTTACGACTTCGGCGACCGGCTACTCATTAGGAGACGAGCTGCCGCGAGAAGAGATAATCGCGAACGCGGGCGCGCGCGCTGCGTCTCTGTTATTATTATTATTATTATTATTATATTGCGCGCGTGGATCGCTTATATGTCCTATACACAGCGCTGGGATACATTTTTTGCTCGTTACACGCGCGAGAAATCTTTTTACGATCGCTGTCTAGGCGCTACTACTGTACGAGAGTCTATATAATATTTTCAGGAATGCGCGATGGATCCGATGCGTCGAAAGATAATTTAACGTAAATTTCGAGGCTTGAATCGTTCGCGGTCCACGCGAGCAAAAAAGGCATAAATTGGCTCACGATGAAGGCAAGCTAAACCGATCTTCGTTCTCCGCAAAGTACCATCAAGGGAGTATACGTAATTTCGCCTGTCGCAGCTCGCCGATGGGCTCTTAATTCATCGGCGCAGGACGGGACCACCCACGAACGACGACGTCTCTTCTCTGTATACACTCTTCTTTCTTCCCCCTCTACTTGTCTCTCCATGTGTATGTGTGTGTGTAGTTCGTTTACGTCTCGCGGTTCCGCGAATGAAAATGAGGTCGTGGGAGATGCGCGATAGGAGTAGGTGCAATGACTCCCCGAGACTGATGCGAGAGAGTATATTTTTTTTTTGTTCGACCGTTTGATAGAAAACACTCGAATTATATCAGCTTGTTTTCCACGAAATTACAGTGTCTAACGGATGATTATACACAGAACGAAACGTTTCATTCCGGCTACTCACCAGCTGATAGTCGCAATACCGGGAATAATTATTCACTGCATATAAACATAGATAACAATATCGCGATCTTGTTTCTCGTAAAATTCAACCTAACGCATGACGATAACGTCTGACCGAGAAATTGTCTTTCATGTTACAGAAAGCCGAGGTGGCTCGCATCAACGTAACGCAAACTCGAACCAGCACAGTCGGGAGGTTCGCTGCTACTGCAATCAGCCCCACTGCGTGTCCCAGGGCTACATGTGTCGGGGTCGAGGCTGCTTCACGGAATTGCCGATTCCGCTGATCAACGGTAGACATCACCAGCAACTGACCAGCCGACCGGAACACGCTGCCTACAGTGGTTGCCTCGAGAAAAGCTTCGCCGAGAGGCCGTGTCCACCGGGAAAGCTCTGTTGCGAACAGGATATGTGCAACCACGTCGACAGTCCGGCCATGAGGAGTCGACTCAACAAGACGCTTCAAGGTAATAATAATCTTAATATTGCTTAAGCATAGCATAGTTATACGAATAAGCGGTGGAAAAGGGAGAAGCACGCGATTCACGAACTGTTTAATCCGGGCGAAAAAATTGAATTCTCGCGCAGCGCTGCAGTGTTTTATGTATATACATATAACATACGCTTGATATATACCGCGCTCGCGCGGAGTGTGTACGTATAGTTTCGATGCTTATCTTGCGCTTGTCTTCATTTCTTGTTTCGCGTTCCTTCCATTTTCTCCTTTGCCGCGCGCAGTGTCTTTCTCTCTTTCGCGGAGTAAAGGATCGGCAGCACTAATTAAAGTAACATCACTGGCTTTTATTTCTCTCTTCCTCTTGCAAAAACTATCTCTCTCGACTTTTTCTGCGCAAACGGAAGTCGAGACTGGAATTTTAAAAGTACCGCTCTCGAGGACGGACGCGCGCGCGCGCTTAATCAAGATACATTTGAAAATATAGTCTTAACGATTTTATAACGCGCGGTACATGTATATTAATAACTTTGGCGTGTCTTCATCACGGGAGAAGCTGCAATAAACATCCATAAGCTTTATTTTCGCCGCAATCATTTTCCACGTTAATGAGACCGATAGTATTTTAACTCCAGCTGCGCGATTGCAAGTCAACGACACGCTATCTGCATATACACGTATACGCGCTGCTCGTAGCCGTGCGCATGCATATCTATACCACTCTCCCGATAAATACTCGTTGCTCTCGTTATACACATCTCTCTCGCTATACTCTATTATTCCGCTCTCTCGACTCCTTGTACGCCTCTCCCTCAGCGACGTCTTCTTTTTGTTTTCTCGAGTCTTCTTTCAAGAGAGGACGTGTTGTATAAACCGCGAAGTCGTCGTCGTCGTCGCTCTGTACTTCGTGAGTATATAGCTGGAAGTGTTTACTGTATATGCGAGAGGAGTTGAAATATGCTAATTGATTCGAACACCCTCGTGTCTCGCGCGAGAGAAGATTTACTTCGATGTTGAGCCGACTGTTTGCTTGGACTAGATCGAGAGAGCTGCTTTTGTAGTTCGCGTTTGATGCTATTCATAGCTGTGAAGAGAGAAATCAAAGCATGAGTAAAAAACATTCTCGAAGCATAAATAAAATCTTGCGCAATGAATATAAATAAATAACAAACGAAAAATTAACGTTCAATCTCTTCTTCTCTTTCCAGTTCTTCTGGGCGAGCACAGGACGTACTTCGACTCGATGCAACCCGCCGGTCAAGAGGTCCAAACATCCGACGGCTGGTTCCGAACGGCAACGATTGCAGTACCGATATGTGGCTTCGTCGTCCTCTTGATCCTTGCCAGTCTCGCGATTCGACTTCTTCAGCCACTGCCATCTCAGGGCGACAAGCTCAACGGTCTACGGATGCCGGAGACAACGCCACCGCTTCTTGGGCCCAGCAACAAGATGCCCCTCGTCTGAGCTCCGAGGATCGAGCACGATGTACCCCAAGAAAGGCCCAAAGACTTTCCCTGCGGCGCTCGCGTCGTCGTCGCTATATCTTTTGTTCTTGTCGCACGGAGAGGAGTATTTGAAATTCGCGTAGTATTGTTGGAGTTTTCGATTGTGATTTTTTTTCTTTCGTCTTGTGGTGGCGCGAATCTCGTCTTCGTTCTGTAAGCACATACAGATTTATTTTTATGCCTGTTTAAAAGAAACTCGCTTTTGTTTTTTTTTACTCGGCGAGTCTGCTGCGGTTATTGAGATGGAGTGACGCCTTGAATTGTATTCATCGATTCATTTTTATTTTCAAATGACATTGTACCAGTTTTTCGTTGTAAAAAACGGCTCTTCAGTTTCTAGTCAGTTTGCCTTGTTTTTTAGAGAGCTGCAGAGCAATTTTTCGATCGCTATTCCGAAATTATTCTTTTTTCCTTTATTACCGCAACGACGGATCTTTTTGAGTCATCTTTTGTAAAGGTAAACTAAATTATTGTTGTAATGAGTCTCATTTAAAAAGCCAGTGTAGATAAATACAACTTAGTGAAGACGTGCTGCCTTGGAAGATTTTTGAATTTGTACAGAATTTTTAAATTATTGCCTTATAGTTCGTATATATAACGATAATGATATATATGAATAATGAATGTATAAGATTTTAAGGAAAAATTGTTGCGATGGTCGATTTAACTCGAGAGTTGAGGAATTATAGAGAAGTGGCATTTATGGATGTAAAGTTGAGGTTCTGCGATTTTACAATAATATCTATACGCACTGCTTTGTTGCGCGGCCATGATTGTGAATTCGATTTCTACCGGTTTATTCATGTACTTTTGTTGGAATTTAAAAACACGCTATTTTTACCCTTCTAAAAGCTATAGAGCGAGCCTCACTTGGTTCCATACGGCTGTGAATTTTCTGAAGGAACGACACTGTATGTATATTACAAGTGTGTAATTATAAGTTTGCTATATGCATAGTTACGATGTAATTCTCTTTTAGTTGAAAGAAAAAGATATATTTGTAGATTTATAAAGAAGAATCGTTTGGAACGATTTTACGATGATCAACATCACGACATCGTTACAGTTGTTTTTGTATGAATGTGTTTTATGTGTTTGGTGAGTAAATCCGAGTAAAATGTTGCCTACTTGCGAAAGAATGCAACGCAAATTGTAAATATAAAGCAAAAAAAAAATGTTAAAGAGTTGAGCGTAAGATATATAATATGTAACAATATTACGCGCGATTCCAGTTAATTTTGTTTTTCATCTAGAGAGCGTTCGTCGACGGACTGCTTCTGGCTGAATTTGAAGCGATGAAAAAGACGAATTGTTATCAGCTTTTTTTGTACTAGCAACTAATTGATAACGCTAAAGATGATTGCGAGGAATGCAGACGTTTATTCACATTTATATTTCTTAATTTTTATAATTTTTCAGTTTGATTTAAAATCTTGCAATTATTTGGAAAATAATGAAATTTTTTTCATCGACTTCACAAAAAGATTCGCGTTAATTTATTGTCTGCCTTCGAGGAAGAGCAGCACAGGACCGCCATTATTTATGTTACTTATAAAATAAAATGTGCTAAAAAAGTAAAAATATATATATAGATATATATTATATGTTAATGTAGACAAGACACAAGTGCCGAAAAATGAGATCTCCACGTCTTGATCGTCGAGCCTACCCTTAATCGTATTCCATTAAAAAAAAATATGATATTGTGATAATACGATATAACTATGATAGATTATGCATTAATCAACGATAATACAATAATTGTATATCGTTATTGAAGATTGTATAACATGACATGTATAATGGTCTATTCGACGACAAGTCGAGAAGCCCGACTGAGAAAATACACGATCAAAATACAAACACTGAATTTTTGCAAAATCTGGTATTCTTTTATTTATTCTTTTCCAACTCAGTCGAAGCGTTTTTGTTCGCTCGCTTGTATATTTCTTTTTAAACTTCGGACATACACACAGCAGCACGCCAACACCCAAAACACTTTGTTTCAAGAAGAGAAAGGGGTGCATGTCATCACTCTGTAAAATGAGTCGTTTTCGTCGTACTATACGCAGTTTAGTAAGTACAGAGTCAATCTCAGAAGCACCACAGTAGAAAAGTATTTTTGTAATTTTTGTTTATTTTTGGCATCACAGATTTTGATAAAATTGTGACAGTTTCACTTCATAAGCCCCATCGGTAAAGGTCGTCGAGGAAACATCGTCACGCTGCGACTACCGAATGGTTCAACATATTTGCACTTGTTCTCGATCTATATTCGGAAAATTTCCCGTTTTCGTTCTTTTGCTCGTTTTTTTTTTAGTTTGACAACACTCGCGTTTTGCACACCAGAATATAAAAATACTGCTTCAAGTACTCGGCTCTTTATTCCTGAAGTTTCGCAAGTACATTTAAAAATCAAGGCGAAATTGCGTCACGCGAATCTCAGTAGTAGCCATTCGTCGGTAAATAATATTTTGAATGCAATTAATTCTCCTCTACGAAATTCCGCATTGATTATTATCTGTATTCGCAAAATACCGTAAGTTTTTATGTAGATTTTTGCCAGCTCATGCGTACTCTTGGCTGGTCTTACATATACATTATAATATAACAGCGAGCTTTAAAATAGTTGAACGTGCGCGCCAACGATTGCATCAGGAATGCTAAAACATTACGTACAACGCTCGCGTGCATTCATTATCAGTCCTTCGTAACTTTTTACAGGTATAGAGACGATATATTTAAAAAACTAAAGCCATGGGTCATCGTGATCGTTCTTTTTCTCGTGTGCCTAGGAAAGAATTTCACCTAACGATTTCACGTACGCCTCGTGTAACTTGTTGACAAATTCTGGATCGTTGCGCAACAAATAGTTAAAAGCTTGGAGCAACTGATTCCTTGTAAGAGGCTCTATCGGTCTGTGCAGTGGCTCCGCTGGACTCGGTGCAGCAAACATACCTGGCGGAATGAGCGCAGGTGCTGAACCACTGGCTGCAAGTGCAGCGGTTTTCGGTGTCAGTGGATGAGCTATCAAGTCATCACAAACATTGGCCTGTAAAAAAGTTTGTTGCTAATTCATAAATTACTCAAATATAAGACATATTTAAGTTAAATAATGATAGAACAGTACCGTTGAACTGTGTTGAAATAGTGTGTCAAATGACATAGCATTTCCTGTCACAGAATCATTTGGTTTATGAAGTGATTCATATGCATCAACAAAATTGGATACATTAGGATTACTTTTATGTTGATTAGCTAAGCTGTTTGAATTATTAGCTGTAGGTGATTGTATCCTAAGAAAGGTTGAGGAACTATGTGAATTGTCTGCACAAAGTACTGAGGACAGTTCTGAACACGGCATTCCGTGTGCTGATGAGTATTCCTGACCACTCATGCAAGCTGATGATGCTGTATTTGCATTTGATTGTGGAGGCATTTTGCTTCTAAGTTTTGTAATTATTGAATTTTCACAACTGTAGAATAAACAAAATAATTATTTCTTTTCTATAATGTATCAGAATGACATTGAAACAGATTACGAGTTAAAAGTTACGTATTTACCTTTGATTATTCATAGAAATCATTCCAGGCTGGGATTGAGCAGGAACTGCTGGCTGAGGTGTTATTGATCTGTGCTGCTTTTCGATATGTTCTACTGTATGTGCAGCTGGGTGTGACATCAAGCGTGCTAACAAAGGTTTTCCCTCGTTTGCAACATTACCTGTCTGAGGTTGATCGCCTGCTTTAAAATGCCCAGTATTGACTTTTGCTTTAGCAAAAAAGTCCATCACACTTTTGGATGTGACATCCTGAGCCATGTTCATGGCATTTATAGCTCCAGAGAGTTCTCCGATTGCGTTGCTCATGGGAGACTTTGAGTCTACTCCTCTAACTCCTTTCTCTGAGCTGCTACTTTTATTAGAATTGAAATCTTCTTGAGCTTTACTCAACATGCTGAATATGTCAACATTGTTGGTCTTTTTCGGTACAGTCTTTTTGTTCTTTGGCGTTACTTTGTTGGAAGTATCCGATTCCTTAGCCAGTTTGTTCAACATTGATGAAATCCGTACACATTCATCTTTGTCATAAAACCAAATGCCATAAATATTGCCTTTAGAGTTTTTGTATAATAAGAAAGGCTCTTGCAGCTGTAAATCCAGACCTGGTGTCACAGGTTCCACTTGATTTTTTGTATTCAATCTGAAATAAACCATACAAAATTATTAATTTTCTGACTAAATTTTCACGCATTATTATAATATCAATCGATTGCCAATGATGCAAGGTTGCGCAGTAGTCGCATGGGTATCCATGCGAGTAGAGCATCATTGCAATAGCATGAAGAAGCCGGAGACTTATATCACAGAAAACCAGATATATCAATGTGCAAAACTGACTTAAGGCAATCAACGAAACCCATTCCACACGAATGTTCCATCAAAAGTTGGGCAAACTTTAAAAATGCCTCTCAACTTACCTATTCATGATAAGGATGCTGTTGTAGGGCTCGCCGATGCGCGAGTACACGAACAGAGCTCCCTCGATGTCGGTCTTCTCCCACTCATTGTTCTCGCCGTTAAAAGTGTAGAGTGCTACGTGGGTGGCGGTCTCGAGGATGTCCCGGACGTAGGGATCGACCCGCTTGAGCGCGGCCACGTTCATACGCAACTCGGACACGTCGGCCGTCATGTTGTTGCCGCGTCGGCCAGTAGCGGTCGTCAATGCGCCTTCCGCCTCGCGGTTCCTCAGCTGCTGCCGAGCACCGCCCCGAGGCTTTGTCTCCGAGGAATACGTCGTGGCGGTCTTGGGGATAACTGCTCCGAAACAAAAACTCCTCAAGAGGTTATGCAGAAGCTGCTTACTGGGACGGGTTGAGCTGTCTCGGCAGTCGAGAGAGGATGCTTCTCTTGTTTTTTTTTTCGGCGAACAAGACTGTATACCACTTACGGCGTCTTCTAGAAGACGGAATGATGCACAGCAACTCAGCAACGTCGTCGTCGGCTATTCGCAAAAACACGAGCAGCTGCTTCTGGAACGAACGCCATACTGAATTGCGCTTTTCTTTTTTCTCTCTCTCTTACTCTTACTTTTTTCGTATCTCGCGGAGAGCGCGGCTGTATCGCTGTCTTTGTCTCTGCTCTCACAATCAGCTATATTCGCGCGCGCGTTTGTCTGTCTTTCTTGCACTTATTGCTGCGGTGAAGGTGCTCTGTGCTGCGGATAATATACCTTATATGTATATCTATTATCTATATATATATAGCATATAACCAGTACCAAAACGAGGACCCGCCAAATTCGTAGGTAGGTATAGTGTTGCGAGAACTACTCATCGAAGCGCCGATTTTGCAGAACTACTTATGTTAGCATCAATTTGTGGTGGGAGAAGTTGTTTGACCGGATTTTTACTTTCTTATATAAATAGGGTTTTTTGTGTGGATATAGCTAAATAGAGATGTTGTCATTCCGTTGTTGGCAATACTGGCGCATGCGCGGTCAGACGGGCGGGAAAATTCAAATTATTGTCGATATAATTTGTTTCGGAAATAAATGACCAAATACCTTACGATTGAATCGTCATTGAAAAGAAGTAAATTTTTAGAATAAAGACTTAATTGAACTATTTAGCTCATGCACAATTTATTTCAGAGGTAATTATTTTTCATTAGCCTTAATCAGGCCGAGTATGATGAAAAACCTGAAGGTTTACCTCGGCATTCTAGGTCGAGCAGGTGAATCAGTCGAACCTTGCTTTGTTGTAACGACACGACTGAGATTTGACGCATCGGCGATTCCTACATTTATCAAACAGGCATTGTAACGTATTAAAGAGTGATGAACGTATACGAGCATCCTCTTATTACAATTTTAAATCGGTTACTTAGCGTTTTTTTAAGTTATACAAGTATTCAGTAGAAGATTAATCTGTCTAATGTTCAGGGCTTTGCGTCTGAATTATGCATTCAGTAAACAAAACTATTATTGACACGAGCATGTAATAATTCATATTAATCCTACTCAGTCTATACGATAAAAGCCTGATGAAGACAAGTCTTTGTTCCGTCAGGCCTCATTGTCTCGTTCGTCTCTGTAATCGCATCAGCCGTTTAAAACAGCCAGCCACCAGTTTCTTTACGGCACGCCTCTTATCCATCACCTACAACTAATTGAAGCTCGATCCAACCGCGCAACGTAACATGCCGCCAATTGGTTGCATAAGACTCATATTACCGCATGAATAAAAAAAATGCAGACCAATAAAAATCAGCTCTGGAGGTGTGTATATATGTATTTTTACAGCTGTTATGGCTTCGATTAATATGAAGTGGGTATCAGCTGATCAGCAGCCAGCGTTGCCAACCTATACCTAACCTCAACCCAACAATCTAACAACAATTTGTGAATTGTGTTGTGGAGTTTGGAATTTTGGAGTGGCGAGATCATCTCGGGCATGACATGATCCCATAGATATAGACGTATATAAAGTATAGGTACAGAAACTTTTTTATAACCTCGTAGGCAGCACTGCTCTCGAGATAAGAACACCAGATACACAAAGTAGTATAGGCTGTATACAAGGCAGTCTCTAGGTGGCAGGGGGGGCTCAAGATAGAAAGAAAAAAAAGGTATCCGCAGCCCAGTTATAGCATATACTTACTGGCGGTTAATCATCAATGTAGTGCGCGCGCGAGACTGCGTTCTCTCTCTCTGTCTCTCGCTCGCGAAAACGGAAAATCCATCTCTACTCGCTCTCAGCTATATCGAGCAGCGCAAGCACTACGTCGCGCTGAAAGTTTCGATTCCGACCGTCTGTGCCGTCATTGTTGCTCCGTCCTCTCTTGTTCAGTCGTGTGCGGAGAGTGGAACAAGGTATAAGTACACGTTCGGCAGTCGTGTCCAGTGCCTGGAGAGGAAAAAGTGCGAGCATATCGGAGCGGAGTAAATGTCAACAGCGCTATAGGTAAATAGGTTCATTAGTTCCAGACGATAATCGCAGCACAGTGTGCGTCCCATTTACGCTCTTTCACGATTATCGGCTTTATGTGTGTACCTATCCTCTTCTCGCGCGAGGATTCTCTGACTTTGACATTGACTGCTGTACTGTTGCCAGCAAGGCAGCTCCAGTTGCTGCTGGATGTGTACATATATGTGCCCTCCCTTCTTCTCTTGCTGTCTGCTGTGTTGTCTTTGTATGAGCGAGCGAGTTTGCATCAGACAAGTTTTATCTGAGGTGTAAATGTAAGTGCCTATGTATATAGTGGGATGTATGCTACTACTTTGCAGATTGATGAGGTCAGCTGTGATGCTGTTGTCGAGCAAAGCTCCTTGCTGCAGAAGAATGCTGGTACCGATCAATCTCAGCTCCCGTGAGTGATCTATACTCCAGGTTTTACTTTCAAAAGTTTGTGAACAACAGCTGCCAAAATGGGTTCCATAGCTCTAGAGGAGTACGAGCTCATGAAGGACTCAAAATATCGAGTGTGAGTAAATTTTTTTTTAAACTTTTGATTGATATTTAACTTGGAGTTATTCATGATAAATTAAAAACAATAGTGTGTGGTCTATAGCGTTCTCAAGTTTCTATAGAACAGGCTGCATTGTAACAACAGACGATTGAATTTTCTATCAATGTCTGGTGCTAATAGACAGTAATTGTAGTTATGCCTTTTTAAGTGATCATCACAATTTATGATTTTTTTAAAGTGATTCTTAAATCTTTTAAATCCCAAAGTAGCACATCTAGTATATGAAAGGAGCAAAGTTTTTATCTTGTTTTGCATACTATTATTTTAATTATTAATTTTAATAAACTCTTGTTATCATAATTAAGTACATAAAGTATTAAGAGACAAGAATAATGGAGAGATTATTAGCAAAGATAATACAATCTACTGAATACAAAGTTTTGACTTTGTTATTAATGTGGAGTAAATTATTTGTATGCATCAGTACACTCATTAGCAGACATGACTTACAGTTTACTTAACAATAAATTCTATTTTACAGCTATGTGTCTGCGGTAGACAAGGCTCTCAAGAGCTTTGATTACACCAGCGAATGGGCAGATTTAATCTCTGCATTGGGCAAACTTAACAAAGTCCTGTTAAGTAATATGAAATTTCCAGTCATTCCAAGAAGGATTAAAATATCTAAAAGACTTGCTCAATGCATGCATCCAGCTTTGCCATCAGGAGTTCATCTTAAAGCTTTAGAAACTTATGACATAATATTTAAATGCATGGGCACTAACAGATTGAGTCATGAACTATTTATTTACAGTGCAGGTATGTGTTTTCACCACAAGTTTTTCAGTTCTCCTTGGTTTATTGAACTTTCGCAAATATTTTTAGCTATATGTCCTATATAATTCTTGAAATTCAGATATGTTAGATTAAATCTTTGTATCAGAAAACAGTAATTACTTTCTGATAAGTCTTTTCTAAAGTCTATTATTCTTTAAAGGTTTATTCCCATTACTGGGTAATGCAGCAATGAATGTTCGACCATTGCTCCTAACTGTTTATGAGACGCATTTTGTTCCTCTTGGTGAAAGACTGAGACCAGCACTAAGTGGCTTTCTCAGTGGTGTTCTTCCAGGATTAGAAGAAGGTTCCGACCACTTTGACAGAACCAATTCATTATTAGAAAAAGTTTGTGAAGGTGTTGGTCCAGCACACTTTTATGCCTGTTTATGGGATTGTCTTGCTTCTAACTCTGGGATACGACTGCCAGCGATATCTTTTGCTTTGACACATTTCAACAAAAAATGGTCAATGGAAGATCAACTCTATATAATGGGAACAAACGTGGATATTATGGTAAAGTAGTTATAAAAATAAAATAAAATAATATATTATTATTTTAGTTTCAAGCTTGTACTAAACCACTTATAAAATGAAGCTTAAAATTTATTATCACTATTGCTTCTTTACTGCTGATAAATTATACATTGATGCAAATAATCAGTATGTGATAGTACATTGACATTTCGCAAATAAAATAGAGGTCATACTGTGTCTTCAACATCATGGTTTTCTCTATGCTTTTAGTAGATAATGTAATCAGTATACAGTAGAATTTTAAAGATAAAAGCTGATTCACAATTTTATCTTTAGGGTGGGAAACAATAAGCCTTATCACTAAATTCTCATCGTATTTGCAATCTCTAAGAAACTCTGTGTTATTTCTGTGCTTAGAAAAAGTATCTTTTTAGTTATACAATTAAACTAAGTAGTCGAAAGGTTTACCCTTTTCAAAAAATACTAAGGCTATGGAAACAAATAAATATTTTTACGTTAATTGAAATATTAGAAGAGTTCAATAATATTTTATCTTAAAGACTTACAAAATGTTTGAAAATAGGTTGCTGCATTATGCGCCGGAGTCCAAGATAGCTCCGTGCTGGTCCAGAGAAGTGCTTTGGATTTACTGCTCGTGGGTTTTCCCGTGCACAACAGCCAACTCTCGCGTAATGATATGGTGCACATACTTACCGCTGCTTTGACTACAATTTTGCGACGTGATATGAGTTTAAACAGGTATAGCTGCCGTCGTTCTTTCATAACATTCGCACATGCAAATGAAGATTATTCTTAAACTGTCTGACTTTTTTCTCCTCATAGGCGATTGTTTGCTTGGCTTTTGGGTACCGAGGTTAACACGTCAATTTTAAAAAAGAAGGCGGATCGCGTAGCAGCTGAAACATCAGCCGCGTACTTTGATATCTATTCGAAGGACATGCTAATAGAAGCTATTAAGACAACTTTAAAAACCATTTGTAACGAGAATCCCCAGGACTTAAAGCCTTACAGAATTTTGATTTCTCTGTTGGATAAACCTGATATCGGACCTGTGATACTCGATGATATTCTATATGAAGTTTATAGGTAAAATGCTTCTTTCTTAATATTATATGTATATTCTTTACTTGAAATTTAATAGAAAAAATACCTTGAGCTGCGCTATAATCGTGACGCGAGTAATAAATGAAGCATAATTAATTTACACATAATAAAGATGATTAAAAATCTGATATCATCATATTGCTAAAATTATAATCACACTTAGATATTGATTTTTTTCTATTAAGTATTATTTATGTAAAAAGGAATATTTTGTATTTTTGTTCTATTTTCTAAACATTTTACGATGTTAATGATTGTCGTTATCAAAATCAATAACTTTTGTAAAATCTTTCAGAACATTTTACAACGCTTGTTCAGTATCGGGTAAATATTCAAAGTCTAGCGAAGTTATAAAATCCGTGAATCTACTCTTTTCCACTCTGGAACCACAGTATGTCTGGATCCACTGTGGCTACCTTTTTGAAAAAGCTTGCGAGAAGGATCAAAGCAGCAGTAGCAGGTCCAGGTATCGGCGAAATAATCAAGAACCATTTGTTAAGCAAGTTGGTTCGGGTATGCCGGATCTCGGTGAGGTCTGTTTGCTTACAGAGTTTTTGTTGGAAACTGTATCGTTAGATGCGTTTATTGACACTCCGTCTGAACATTTGCCAAGGTAATGAAGAATTTAATTTAAAATTTTCAATTAAGATATGTTTGTTTTGCAGTATGAACTGTACTACATTTATAATATTCACATTCCTTCAGTCTCTTTTATAATATCATCGACAAGCTATCTCATCGTATAGACCATCTATCACCTTTAGAGATAACCAAAAGCTTAAAACTGTGTGGAAAAATTTTGTCGAAAGTGCAGCCTGCAGTTTCAGCAAATTCTAATGCAGAAAAAATAGAAACCGAAGTTAAACTGGATGCTAGTTTACCCGTTGAAAGTGGTCTAGCTGCAATTCCGCTGGAGAAAAGCCAATCTGACAGTAAATTGAATAAGCCTATTACGAATGAGTCGACGAACAATTTGTTTTCAGATCGTAGCCCGAGGTAAAAATATATATTGAAAACATTTGTATTCAAAAATTCGTTTAAATAAATGAGTAATTGTCAATTTATATTTATAGTCCAAGACGACGAGCGAATTCGAGCGGCGCTCCGAAGAAGAATGACAAAAAGTCCAAGAAAAAATCCAGTAAAAGCACTTCTAAACTTTCGGATGCCTACTCGATCCAAACTGATGGCAGTAGTATATCGGTGGTTGTAAGTGAAGACGTGAAATCATCTAGTCCTATGGGCCGCAACAAAAGCATGGAAGAGCTAAAGTCAAGAGACTATCAGACAGACTCAAATCAAGGCCTCAGTGTGGGCCTTGAGACGAAAAATGTATCTTCGGTGGGCTCGCTAAATTCGTTGAGTCGGGGTCCATCACCAGCCCAACAGCTACAGCATTCGATGGTGGAGAAGTGCCTAAGACTTTACGAGCTTTTCTACGTAAAGCTTGTGGAGCGACGAGTATTAGATCGCGAGAGGTCTGTGCCTGAGCTATTTCAGAGTTTAAGGGTGTCTTCTTGTAAAGAGAGCTTTGACGAAAGAACAAGGTATTTAGAAAGATTGTTGAAGTCAAAACTTGATTTGGAAGACTCGGGATTCTTTAACCAAGAACTATTGTCACCAGAGGATAAACAATTAGGTAAAGTGCTTATTTGATCATCATACTAAACAGTCTAATACATTTAAGATATTAAGTAACCAAAAGCTTTATTTTTTATTAGATATTTTGCATTTGTACGTGGAATCGGTAGATCAATCCGATTGGGAGGAAGTCTTAAAAGTCGCGTCGAGCCTTCTTGTTGAATTGTCTACTTTTCCGACTTACTTCTTGCCGGGTGACGGTCTTTTGGAAGAGGAAGAACCAAGAGGCGTGGTTGCTTTGCCAGAGTGGCTGAAGGTTTTAATCGTTTGTGCGTGCTGGTTAGGCAAGCAACCATCCCTTCAACTGACTAGTATTGCTACACTGCTTGATTTGATTGCTTTGTCAAAAGCTCACAGTGATTCTGCAAATCAGGCACATGGAGAAGGTGTAACGACAGTCGTTATCGTTCCACTATTAAAACAGTGGCATGTATCGTACTTAAAGAGTTACACGAACGTTTTTCAGGTAAATCACGAGTGTGATTAAAATCATCACTTTTGAATATAATTATAAATGAAATCAACAAATTTATGATGATTCTAAATGCTCTATATTAAATTAAGAATAAAAAAAGTTCTCAATTGTAGATTCTAGCACACTCACTATGGCATCATCTTGGAGAACTTCCTGTACACAAGTATCGGATTCGATGTGTTGAGCTTCTACATGAATTACATCACGCGTTGCATGATTCTTGCGATGCAGTGGAGGATGTAATTGGTTCGGCATTGATGTGCGAAAGTATGGAAAAAAGAATTGAAGCATGCAATAGGTTTGCTACTTTATGGCATCTTGGAAGGGATATCGAAGCTAATCCAAGATTAAGAGGCTGTTTGAGAGGTTTTGACAAGTGAGTTATTTTTAGAGATTATTTGTCTAAACTTTGTTTTATAATTTTTAAGAAAAACCCATTAGATGTCTGAATCATATCTGTTTGAGTGTTGTAAAGCTTGTTTTCTTAGTTAGAAGCTTTCGGCTATTTATATATCAACAAGAACAAATAGTACTAAATTTATCGATGAATACGAACCTATATTAAGAAACATATACGAACGATAGTTCGCTACAAATAAGTCAGTGCTATAAAATATGTATATTTTATTTCTAAAAATTCGCTTGGAATTTTAGATCACTCTTGAAACTCTTGGACAACTTACAACTTCCCGACAACTCGCCTCTGAAACTGCAGTCGCAGTCCTGGTTATTGCATTGCCTCGTTCGTAACGACATCTCACGCATTGTAAATCCCGTCCTGACTATGCTCCTTGATCCGTCTACCTGTCGGATGAGCGTCCTCCACGTCAGTATCCAGCATAGCAATATTGTCCTCACCAAAAGTGATCCCGCTGCCCTACTTGAAAAGTCGGAGAACGCTCAGGACGAAGCCGAAGGTGCGGCTAATATTTATGCTATTAGTTCGGTTGACGGTAACGTCATATATCACGTGAGCAACGGTCAGGATGAGCGCAGTAGTACTGATGAGAAAAAGTGGAGACGAGGTAATTTATTTGTCTTACAATCCTCCTTAAAGATACAAATGTTCATGTTAACTTCAACAATTACAATTGTAATGTTTTCAGGTGGTCGTAAGAAGAAGTCTATAATAAATCCAGTGAAGGTAAAGCGTATTTTTGCGGTAACAACCCTGACCACTGATAACAAGGGCCACCAATATGTTACTGAACGTAATCAGACGATGCGGGAGCTTGAAGTGCCGCCTAGCATATCGGGCAACCGCAGAATCTCGGTATTTGTAAATCCTCTGTCACTCAATGGCAACGAAAACTCGAATGACTCGCTCACGGAAGAGGATTTGTTGCCAGTGAAGAGACATAGCACTGGTGTTATCGGAGGAAGTTCTAATGCCGCTGCTGCTGCCGAAGTGCTGCGAACCGCGAGACGCTTCAAGAAACCTGAATCCAATAAAGGCTCAACTGGTAGTCTAGATGAAAGTTTGTTTGAATCTGTAGACTCGGCAACAGCAACGGCTAAAACTAGAGATAAGACTGAGAGTGCCAAGAAACTAAATGGAGAAGTTGGGTCGTCGTCGCTGGATTCGATTACGAACAGCTTGGCTTCCAGTAGTCCAGAGATAGTCGCAGCTAACAAGTCATCACAGGTAGTTTAACTTTAGAAGCCTATATAAGTCCTTGTCTTTTATAACTAACAATAAAATCAATTATTAACGTTATGCGTCTATCTTTAACATTTATAGAAGATGAAAAAGGAACATGTAATGATGCCTAACAGCGCGCGGGAAATTGCGGGAACGATAATAAAGGGCAAGTATAACACAATGAATAGCGAGTTCAACAACACAAGTTACGAGGTAAACGATGCTGTCGGTAGCTTCGAGGCTACCACAGAGATACCTAGCTGGACAATGGGAGACGAGGAAGGGGATTTAGAAACTAGTACCACCGCTGAGGAGTACTTCAGTAACTCAAGCGGCATTAGTGTCGTGGAGGAAGTGCTAAATGAGGTGGTCGATAGAGTGATCGAACTCTGCGAGGTTAATGAAAGTAATAAACTCGTAAGTTTGCAATTTTATAAGAAGAAAAAGCCATTAAATAGCCATTAAATATGGAAAGTATTAATAAATAAATAATTTTTATTTTCATAGGGCGAAGAATCAATTCACTTAGACAGCGGCGGTGTTAAGCGCAACAGCTCGGGCGGCGTTGGTGTACATAACTTACATTCGCACATGTTACTCTACTGCGGTGTTTACGACTCAAACCGTACGCTGTACGCGTTACGAATTCTTCGCAACGAGCTTCTCACTAATGCTCGGATGTTCCTGTGCGCTGCCGCGACGACAGGTGTCTCGAACAATCCACGCAGTGCTCCGCTTTTAACGTTATTGGCTCGACATCGCAAAAGCGTTTTCGGCAGGAACTTCCACGGCGACGTAGCTAACACCGAGTTCGTCGCGGCCTATAGGAGCAGCATGTACCTTGAGTTGCTGATCAGTGTGTGCCTTTACTTTGCTAGAAGTTATTACCCCAACCTTGGTCAGATGAGGCTTACCCAGGAAGAGATTTCGGGCAATAGACAAGTACGTTAACTTTATTCCAAGTTTAATCTTATTTTTGATGGTTAACTATCCTTAATTGTGTAATGATTCGTACTCTTTTCTTTAGGTTCAGTTAGCGAGTACAGAATTATTGACGCTTATATTTTCCGAATTAATTCCGATAGTTCGGGACTCCGGCAAAGGTTTTAGCTGTTATATCATAGATTTGTTAACAAAATGCAAAGTGCAAAAAGTCGCGCTCCATTGCCTTGTTTCGAGCGTTTTGACGATGAAGAACGCGCAGAAGGATAGCGACGAAGTTTTTACTTTTACCGAGGAAATCGTTCAATTTAACGATCCCGTCACAGAACATGACGTCAATAAATGTAAATATAGAGCGAGTGACCACACAGAAGCCTTCCAAATGCAGTTGTTAAGGTGTCTTAACTAATTGATGCATTAATTTCATGAATATATACTATATGAACTAAATACTAAAATAAAATGTTGTACATTCTAGATTGTTATTAGCTTTAATAATGTTAGAGCATCAATGCGGAGCACAAAAAGGGGAAGAAGTTGTAGCAACGCCTTCGACCCCAACAAGTCCGTCTCGAAATGCCCACAATTTATCAGGCAACACTTTGAAATACCTGGCTGGAGCACCTATACCTCAGCAGCCAATGTTTCTTGCCAGTATACTTAGTGCATTGAAATTGGTAAGTACTAATTTACCAAACCAGAATAATCTAAATTTTTTGAAATCTAACGAAGTCTAATTCTTGAAATTAAAATCATAGGAACACATGAGGCATCTGCATCAATACTGGACAACACTCGTCACCTCTAGTCTACCCTTTATGGGCTCATCGTTGACACAAATTGTGACTTCGGTTATCCACCAGCTTTGCTGCAATATCGAGCAACTGGCATCTTACTACGTTACCGAAGATACGTCACTATCTTCCCACAAGAGTGAAGACATTAGCATGATCGAATGCTGCTTGCCCGCTGATTATACAGTCACACACCTGGAAGCTTTAACTTTCCTATTGCATTACTGTCTGCTCGATACCTCGCAACAAATCGTCTTTTCGTTTAATCAACCAAGCAGCGCCATACAAACTGGAGTCCCTGGCGCTAATCCTGGCCAAATCTTCAACAATCTTATTCACGTTTTTATGCCTACTCCGCTTACTGCAGTAAGTTAAATATAGGAGAATTATTTTAGAAATGCGAAACATTACTTATACGTGTACTTCGTTTTGTAGGAACTAACTAGTGCTAAAGATAAAAGTGCTACCAATGAACAACTTCTGAATGCTAGACGGATGGCATTAAGTCATTTACCAAGAATAATTGCTTCACTCTCAGCACTTTGGCAGGCAGTTCTAGTGACAAAGGATAAGTAAGTATTCAATTAAAAATAGTATTGTAAGTCGATTTCATAGTCTTTCATCAGTTTTGATGTAACTAATAATATCTTAAGTACATAAAAAAAGAGTGGCTACGTTGTTGTATAATACATTGTTTGCCGTGTGTTTTTGTAGCGAACAGGCGACTTGCGTCGTTGGTAGCCCAAGAGTAGTAAAGCACCAGCTGTTAGAGCTTCTCTCGCCCATTTCCTTCCATCACGGTGTGAATTTCTTAGCAGCAGTTGCTGTGGCTTGGCACGAAAGGCGGCAACCCTCAGCCAATTCAAAGAGGGTACATGCTTATGTTTTTATTTGTAATATTTTTACGTAGACGATTGTAGTGATGTAACATATTTTTATCCAAAACTTGCATGAATATTTTTTCATAATTTTATTAATAATTTATTAAATTTATTTTAATTTAGATATTACCAGAAGCTTGTCCGAATCAGCAAGTATTGGTGCAGTTAGTAAGTGCAATTAGAGTAATGCCTATTGACACGTTAGTACAGACAGTCCACCAAGTTATCAAGACGCCGCCGCCAACAAACGGAGTGAAGCAAGATTTCTCCTTAGAAGTATCAGTTTTGGAGTTGTTGTACATTTATATGCAGAGTAACACATCACAAACGCTTGTTGAATCATGGGCCTCGCTTCTTGGTTTGTTGAAAGATGGTCTTACCTTGACAGCCCCCGCACAGTTTCTGTTGCTAGCAATCTTAAACGAGTATGTTCAGAAATGTCCTCCAATGCAAGAAAAAAAAGATATCAGGGATTTGCAAGACATATCTGCAAAGGTATGAGCATAACAAAAATAGATATCTTAGTAAAGAACCCATTATACCTGATTTTATTATCGACTTATTACGTTGTTTGTATTCTCACATTACCGGCTGTAATTAAGTCTTCAATAAATATCAATAACGCTCTCTTTGACCAACGACTGCTGACACTTCTAATTAACTACGCTTCTCGCACTCGCAGCTCGTCGAGTCGTGCTCCCAAATCGCTGGAGCGTGCCTCGAGCAGACTACTTGGCTACGAAGAAACTTGGCTGTACGTGAAGATGTTTTGGACGTCTCGGAAGGATCTTCCGAGGGTAAAGAAGGAAAAGCTGGCACCAGTACGTGTGTGTGATTATTGACTCGTAAACTTTATTTTGAAACGTAAAATGTATTCGCCGGCTCATAAAGTAAATATTTCGGCTTGATTACAGTGGTACCTGGCACACCACCAAATTCAGCGTATAGTGTACAAGCCCAGGCTGTACTCGCTGATATTCTGGCGCCGTTACTCGACGTTAGCTACGGTTCCCAAGAAAAGGAACGGGTCGCCACTTTGTTGACCAATCTAATGTATAACGTCACACCTTATTTAAAAAATCATACGTAAGTATTGGCTCAATTTATTTCTTATTATTATTATATTAATGGTTTAGAGTAACGTGATTTAATCAATTGTTTACAGAACGAAGAATATCGCTTCATTCACTGCCTGCTCACAGTTACTGAGTTCGCTATCTGGCTATCCGTATACGCGAAAAGCGTGGAGAAAAGACGTTCTAGATTTATTGTTGGATCCTGCATTTTTCCAAATGACAGCAGCCTGCTTACCTTACTGGAGAACAATAATTGACAATTTAATGACGCATGATAATACAACTTTCCGTGATTTATTGAGTAAATGAATTAAACAAAAAGTAAAATTTAATTCATTTTCTGGCAATTAAGTGAAATAAATTTAATTTATTAAAATTTTAGACAAAGTATCGTTAGCGCAGAGCAGCAGTATAAGCATTTTTTCATCGAAAGAACAGGAATACGAGCAAAGAGCACAACTCTTAAAAAGACTGGCCTTTGTTATACTTTGCAGTGAAATGGACCAATATCATAAGTACATGCCGGAAATTCAAGGTGAGAATTCATTTGAAAATTTATAGTATTTGTAACACATCCATTACTTTTTAAAATTTATATTCATTCCCTTCATAGAACGACTCGCCGACAGTCTCCGTTTACCACAAGTGATACCTTCGATTCAAGCGCAAGTATTCCTTTGTTTCCGAGTGCTTCTTCTTCGCGTATCACCCCAACATGCGACTTCACTCTGGCCAGTCATAGTCAGCGAACTGGTTCAAGTGTTTTTGCACATAGAGCAAGAACTAAGTACTGACACCGAAGAGTTCAGGTATAAAAGATTTTTTCTATAAAAAAGTTTAATGGCTTCGTGTTTCTTTCGCTTATCTTGCATTATATTTGCTCATTACTATGGTGTGCTCTTTTGGGTTCTTTGATTACTTTCTTGCAAAATAACAAAATCAATATAATGAAGCTTATCTAGTATTACTTTCTGTTTATGGTTCATGTGATATATTAAGAACGACTGCCATATATAAAAATTTTTAACTGATTTAAAGCTATTCGACGTAATTATAATTGCACATTACCTTTGATTTCCTTGACTAACTACAAGAAACAATGCACACGCAATTGCTGTACAGACACCGTTTATTAAAAATTACGTTTACAAAATGTATTATTTACTTACAAGGCATTATTAATAATGCATATAATTGTTTTAGTTTTACTTCATGTAGATAAGATAAAATTTACAAGACTTAAAAATACATGTCTCAAAACTATTGACATTGCAAGAAAAATGTTTTGCCTACAAATTGAAGACAAGTATTTTAAAATAATTTTATGGATACTTTGGATAAATATTATTACTACATTTGAGTGAATAAACCGACCTTAAATAAAATGTTCACATTTATGCATAGTTAACTTGCAAACTGACAACTTACAATATTCAAATCACTTAATAAAGTATCGTTAAAAAAATATACAGCCATATCCAAACGTCTCCTACTAACAATCGACATATCCTAATGATGTGATGTTTTTTCGCTCTGTTTTGGCATCTTCGATTTGATGGGATTTTTGGTGCCACCATGAATTGGTTGGTTGGTGTTGGGATGGCAGTCGTCAGAGCAGGTAATTCATTAAAAAATGTTTCATTTTGTTGTGTTCAATGCATCGTGGACCGTTAATTAAAAGAAAAAATTTACTCCTCTTCTGGTTCTCTATACATAAACTTATATTGCAATTTAATGTTAGAAAACTTATATGTATCAAAGCTTGATGATAGATGCAATGAAGTAGAGTTGGCATATTCGCTAGTAAGTAAAACTGTGGATATCGAGTAAGATAGCGGAGTAAGTATTTTCTTAACTATTGTGCTTGACAACGTGTGAGAACTATTTCATAACACCGATAAATGTACATACTTCTGCCATCTATTATGGACTGTATGTTCACTACAAGAAAAATTTCATGGCGCCAAATATTTGGTATAACGTAAAAAACGTTTGCAGTCTTTTAGTGCTGTAACGGCTTTACCATTGTACAAATAAAATACAGCTACAGCTCAAATTTCATATTACATTGTTTAACAATCAAGTTAATAATGAACATTTTTTTGACAGTTCGCATATTAAGCTGCTTTCGGCATTGGACTCATCGTGGGCTGTGAATGCGAGCAACGGACTTCAGGCACATGGGCATCCACACTGGCTGCAATTGCAGTTAGCTGCTGCTAAATTGTTAGATTTGGCACTGTTATTGCCGGCCCATCGACTACCGCAATTCCAAATGTAGGTGTACACATTTTTATTAAAAAAATATTCAAAGTATTTAAAAAAATGTGATTGAATGTTTAGCTAAGCTTTGCGTAATATCTGTCTCTAAAATAATTTCAGGTATCGTTGGGCGTTTGTCGGTGATGCAGCATCGGGCAGTACAGAAAATAACAACTTAAGTTCGGACTTTGTGCCTCATATAACGAGGATAGCAAAACTTATGGATAGCAAAGTAAGTATTATATTTATAAAAAAGGAAAATATTAATCGAGTGTTTGTTTGAATACGCGATTACAATAGTACATAAGTAATGTAGTTTTCGTTGCACAACAACTGTGCCATTTCCATCAATCAATTAAACCGTCGCAAAATCCAACAAAAATTACAAACACACAATCTCGAAGAGTAAAGAATCAATACAGAAAGTAGTCGTCATCAGGCGGACACTGTTCCGGCACTACGCATTGTTGGCTCTTGGGGTCGTAAACAAAGTCCTCACGGCACTCGCAGCCGCTATTGCAGGGCGTGTAGCAGTCGACGATGTTTGGCTCCGTACAGGTGAACTGACATAGGCAGTGCGTCCAGACCGAACGCTCGTTACAGCGCTGTGGCTGCCGCGTGTCTAGAAACTCGAGCTCCTCGTAATCGTATCCAGGTATCCGGTGTTTCGTGTAGCGATAGACACGTTCAGTTGTCGGCCAGTTTCCCTGCAATGGTTGTTGATGAATTGTTTTTGATGATAATGAAGGATGTTAGTTTTTGCATCGCTTAATTCAGTTAGTAGTGTTTTAGTATGTTGCAAGTTATTGAATCTTTATCTATGATCATCTAATAGTTTTCATGGCAGCATAAAATAAGTTAACATCATTTTCTGCATTTCTAAAAGAAATCGTTATTTTATTTCGCTTCTCTTGCATATATGGTATAATTTTCACTTCAATATGCTAAAACACTTCAACACTTCAAAAGAATTTCTCTGAAGTTTTCTATGCACGAAATAATACTCTAATCATCCACTCGCATATCTCTAAGGATCCACCTCTCCAAACTGTCACTAACCCCCATCATTCCATCATGTGTTCGTCTGTCTTCTCGACTACCACCGGCCACGCGTCGACTCCGATCTCCAACATCGTCGGGCTCGCTGACAATATAAAAGTCATCCTGAAGCTGATCAGACGCCACGTAGTTAGGAGGTCGTTTTTCTGGCAAGTCCTTGTAGTAATCGAAGTCGTTGTAGTCCGAGTCATCGGTGTAATCTGAAAGAGCGCATTGGTATGTACGACTATTCGTATGCATATTGCAGCGGCAACAAATGCGTCTAGCGCATGAAGATCCTATTAGATTGCCTTTGACCTGGCACTCGACGAGTGCATATAATTAATATCAACTGTCTCGAATTAAGTTCACGTGATGTATGTACGGTCTATGTTGTGCATGAGGACCCTTGCAAAATAATTCTGTTTGATAAATGTGTGCGTAATTTATTTATGTTTGTGTCGTTTTATCTAATTTATTTATGTTAGTAGTATTATTATTGTTGTGGAAATAATTTTTTCGTTTTCAAGGTGGCTAGAATTGACTCAATTAGTCAATTACGTACTGCTCAAACGGTAAATCGTAGAACGATGCAGGCAGTCTGAAATAGGGGTGTTTTATTACAGGAAAAATGTATTTGTTAAAATTATAATTTTAGACTGAACGGATATACATTGAAAAAATCAATTATATCAAAATTCATAAAAATAAAATTGTCCGCTGTTGTATAATCTTAAACTCGTTGAAATGACGAAGCCTTTGTTGCTTCCGTACATCATCATTAGATATGAAAAAAATTCATCACTCTATTATCCTTATTAGGAATAATTGAAAAATTATCCTGCGCGACTCGTGTTGTTCAAATCATCTATGTCAAACTTTCGACAACTGCGCAAGGCAAATTAAACTTCATTCAAGTCGCCTGACAAAAGATCGCGACCGGCGGTTTAAGTCATCGCTAATTGTGTATAAGCCACCTAAAAGCGTTTATGCCTTCAATATATGCTTGTAACGAACGGTTTTCGGAAACGAAGTGAGCTCTTATAAAAAATCGTTATAAATGTATTTTGATATTGTAAAGTAATAAGTAGGTAGAACACTTTTTTTTTTTAATTTTGCAACGCGAAATTGTAGACTCTTTGGAGTCATTCATTGTAACTTAAACCGGCTACTACTTGACCTTGCTTATGCGCTATGATTCAATTTTACCCACACATAAATCAATTATTCTGAATTCATGAATGGACCACCTCGGTATATAGTTCTTTTATATCCGTCATACATCCGGTAAGAAGCTCTTGTTCAAAACAAATTATCTTATATTTGTTAAACAAGTACTAAATATAATACATAAATATAAGAGGATTATTTTAATGAGAAAAACTATGACGGATCTGAAATATGCTTAATAAAGTGCAATTCATTAGTTGTACTTTATCTTTTTTCGTAATTTTCTTGAAAGATCTCGGTGGTGACTTGGCTAGTCTTAACTTTTAACGACATGATTCCGAGCACATTCAATCAAATCTACAACGATAAAATCTTCACGGTATTCTGTGCCGCTGTAAATTCCCGTGATACATCTCTTGCGTGAAATGTGTCAAAATACAATTGGCCTTGCTGTCGATTTTCGTATATTCTGTTGTTAAATTTTATAAATGCATTTCTGTGCATGTTTAAAACACGAATCAATTCTTTCGATGTAGTATTACAAAATATCACAATAATCAAACTATTAGTGAATATAAACGAGTGAACGTTTTTTTTGGAAACGATTCCACGGTACAATTGTCAGTGACACCACGATTTTATAAAAAAGAAATCCCTCGAGTAAAGACGAGAAAAATCTCCTATTTATAACAACAACAAACCGGATCCAAAACTCGTGGCCCACTTTCGCTCAGCCACCCCCGCAGAACTCTATACAGATATACAAATTTATGCTTACGAGCAACAGCAGCGACAGCCAAAACTCCACAGATCAGCATCAGAATCCAAGTCGTCGTTGTGATACTGGACGGTAATAATGATCCAGCCATGACGCCGGTCAAACGCTTACTGCTACTCATAGCGCGCGTGTGGCTGATGCTCTGTACTTCTTCCATATGTATATCCTTCTCTTCCGCAACAAATTTAATTCAATACGCTACGCGGGCCGATGCATCGACATCCGACGCATCTCGTCGTGGGAGGAGCCGCGTAATTACAACAACCGCGGGACTTTTCTCTTTTATTTCGTCGGAGGGAAATGGAATCGATTGTGTTTGCGTATGTCGTTGAATGGATTAAGGTTTATTAAACATGCGGAAGCTTGTAGTTGCTTCTTCTTTTTGCGCAATGATGGAATGGTTTGCAACTAATAGCACACGCTGCAAGTCGAGGTAAAATTACCGCACACTCACTTAATATATAACAAAGAAATATTTCGAGAAGACGCTGTCTCGTTTCTCCTAACTGCGCAGCACACAAGGCGCTTATTTTTTTTCTTTGTGGTTAAATAGAATCGGAGGTTTACGAGAGGCTGCGCTCGACTATATACCTGACAAAGAACCGAGGGATTTTCCCCGGCGTGTCAAAAAGTTTCGCGCTATCCCGCGAGTTATAAATAACGTTGCAGAGCATGAGCGAAGCATTTACTCCTCGTCGTCCCGTAAATCTGGACCTCGTCCAAGTATTCGGATCCGGAGCTTTCAACCGATGCGTTTTGCGAAAAGCTCTCGCATATAAGCGTGGGAAAGTTGTAAATGTGTAATGTGTTTCTATCAAATTGATGTCGCGAGGTTCCAGCGGTGACCTTGTCGTTGAGAACGATAAATTAAAAAAAAAAACAATTTTCCGGATTATGTTAATATTCCATCAATTCTAAGAAAGCTAAATATGTAATATTTGAATCCTCTATTTTTGTTTCAGTTCAAGGAGAACGAATCACCATCGAACCTGCCGGCCGGCGAGCTGCTGCTGACTTCGAGCAACATTCGTTCGCTACAGGACCTGCAGCACTTCTTCGCGGCTCTGACTCGTCGACCCGAGGAATCTCAGGCCCACTTGAACGTCGCTCATCTCGAGTCTGTTATCGAGCAGGACTTCCTCGAGAAGATGCCCAGTTTGCCCGCGAGATAGTAGGAGTATAATCGAGTCCCTGTCGTCGTTGCCGCAGTTGATGGACCCGTTATTACGCCAAAGCCGGGACTGGCTTTTGTCTGATGATGATCATGTTCGATGTGTAATGTCTATATAGAGTACTCGGATTGACGAGTTGTTGTTTGTTGACTTTGGTGAGATTGAGTGTGAATCGGGAAATTTGATTTTTCACGTGAGACACGAGAGATTGTTGTTGTTTTGATCGGAAAGCGAAGAAACAAATTCGTATAAGGTATATTAGCTACGTAAACTCGGTGGGTGAAGTTTACGAGTACCATAATAGTTGCTGCGGTTATCAAGTCATTTCGAAGACTGATGAGAGAGAGCCTGCATGTTAAACATTCATATACTTGCATTACATGTACATAAGCCCATTATACACGACTTTATTTACTTCCCCTAACCCCCTTTTTGCAAGTCGGAATCAGTCGAAGCTCAATTATGCTCGAGTAAATTTCTTCGATGATTCTATTTTATTTTTCTTCTGTGTATGCTAATGGCGATAGGCAGAAGAAAATGTTTAACTCATGCATGTAAAAAGTGTTGGTCGCGCTTACACAACTTATTGGCGCGAGAATGTATTTAATGTAATGATGTTTTTATAAATGTTGAAAAAGTTGTATCACAGAAAAAAAGCTTTAAGCGAAAGACAGTATGGGCGCCCGACATGTGGTATCATTGTAAATGTTTGTAATTTGGTGAAATTCGTGGCGAGTTGCGCTTCGACTAAAGTCCCATAATACAACATAATAAGTCATGCGATTTTAAAAAAATAGTTTTTACTGTAGATTTTTATTGAAAAGCTTAGTAGTTGTTAGAAAATTATTTTAGCAAATTAAATTTGAATCATTAAAATTTTTGTTGTATTTTATTAAAAAAAATGAAGTGGAAAATTCTAAAGTGTAATTATAAATGTAATTATAACGTAGATTATACGTGTTGTTGAAAAAAAATCAATTATTTGCTTTTAGTTTAAGTTTTCAATCGTCTCCTCATTCGGTTGTGAATACGTATGAAAGTGCAACTTTCGACTATGACATTGCGTCTAGAAAAGGCATGGCACAAGACAAAGCAAGTTATATACATAAATTTAGAAAGGTAAATTACAACTTAATAAAATAATTAATGACTAAAAGTCATTTTCTAAATACTTTTCACTTTGGCGTGTGTGATAATAATAATGTTTGCTGACATATAATAATATGCTGTTAAAAGCTTGCCGTAACCATTGGGCTAATAAAAATAAAGGAAATAAACAAATTATATTTTAAGCATAAGATAGAGAATTAATACATTATGACAAAGACGGTATAATGTATCCTTGTTTATTAAGAAAAACATATATAAATCACGCATTTGTCCAACCTGTTTTATAGCAGGACTTGCAATGTAAACTATTTTTGTACTCACGTAAAACTGAAAGCAGGATCCCTAAATAAATTCAATTATGGCATTGTAAAGTATCGAATAATAAACAATTTTAATTTGCAATGAAATAAACACCGCCAAATAAAGAATGCATTTTTTCTTTTTTCCTCCTATGATACAAATCGAATTCACTACTTAATTCATATATCTATCTTCAGTCATACTCATACAATACAATGTAGAATATCAAATATTCAAGCTTTATTTATGTGAAATTCGTACGAGATTCATGTCTATAAAGTGGCTTTCTACTAAGTTTTCATACTGTAGAAAATTTGACATCTTAAACTAGGATACAGTTAATAATGCGATAATAAATTTCATAAAAACCTAGTTCGTATTATCATAATTCGATCAAATGTTCTATATTGATATATTTTAATTTATATTAAAGATCTAAACGTAAATAGGTATATTTGCACGGTTAAACAGCATTTATATAATTAAACATAATACACCCACGTATCATAATTAATTTTATAAAATTATAACAATTATAATTCTTTCTAGTATATAACATCAAATGTAATGAACAAAGCATAAAAAAATTTTACTACGATAGGTTCGCGTTCAAGTCGCAAAACGAACTTCTTAGAAAGCCACCTTAGTAACAAATTTAAACCAAAATTTGTACAAAAACGCTAATATAAACACTAGCCTTGTTCATTATCATTTACTTTTGATAAAGCACGTACACGCGAGTCACCAATCACGTAGCACTTTTAATTTTTTTCTTGCGCAAGTCGAGCGCCCCGCAATCCGTGTTATTGCAGTAAGTGTTTATAATCTCGCTCTTGTCGTGCATCTGCGCGTGCTGCTCAAGCTCATATTTGGATAGAAACGCGAGATTGCAAACGAAACACATGTGGTTTTTGGCCAGTTGGTGAAAGCTCAAGTGATTCTCGTAACAGCGCTGTTGCACAAACTCTTTGCCACAGAGCTTGCAAATGTACCTGAGCTTGTGAAGTCTATGTTTTTCACGTAAGTGTGCCGTGAGACTTAGATCTTCCGAGAATGTGGCTGGACAGTATCGACACTTTAGCATCAGCAATTTAGATTTGTCTTTAGAATGCGATTTAGTGTTTAGTTTCAAAGTTGTCCTCATACTTTCACTGACGATTTGCACCTTGGGTTTTGGTCGTCTGCATTTCATATTCTCCTTCTTTGGAGGAGACTTATGAGGGATATAACAGTCTTGAAGCTCTGTAGTGGGATTTGCTATCGAGTAATATTCACCTTCGTATTTGGCATCACTATTGGGCTTCTGTTTGTGGTCCTGCAGTACTTCTGTTGGAGGTGGTGATGTCATAGTGGGTTGCACAGTGGGATGTGGTGTTATAGCACGTTCTACTACTGAAAGTGTTTGAGGTAGTGCTGGAGACATAAACAAAGGAGATGTTTCCTTTGGTAGCTTCACAGGAACATTTGTTGGATGGTTGACTACACTTTCATATAACTGTATAGTACTTTGGAAGTTCATTGTTTCTTGTTTTATATGGTATTCACAATCATGGCACATGTACGTTTTACCAGGTGGTGGTGGTTGACTCTGAAAAAAATATACAAAGTCAATGAACACAATTACGATAAAGCACAGGGAATCACAAAACGAAAAATTGAGTTTCAATACCCTAGATCTAACAACACCAGCACAAGATTTCCTACAAAAATCGCAATAGTAGACACTTTGCCAGGTAATTGCCATCATGTGCAGTTGAAATTTCTCCTCTAAATTTAAGTCCTAAAAATATATTGTATGATTAGTGTTATAATAAAGAAAATAATTTTTAATCTATCAAATATTTTGAATTTCTGAAATAGTAATCAAATAACCTTATCACAAACATTGCAGCCCATCCTGTAGACATCAATATGCGTCATAAGGTGCTCTAAAAGTCTATGCTCATTGCAAAAAACAATGTCACATTCATAGCAAGTAACTCTATCGATCTCTATAATGGTTTGATGTTGATTAAGTATTGGAGACCTACTTCTATACCCATCGTTGTCCATAAAATAACTCTCCAAATAAAATGGAGTTTGCACTGTGTCCACATTGTTAATAGTAACTACTTCACCGGATGAAGTAACGAAACAACACTCGTCGACATTATTGTCTGCCAGTTCAGGATCGAAATCTTCAGACGATTCTTCTAACCAATCTCCATCAAATAATAGTTCTATGGATTCAGGCTTTATCACAATTGTCTCTACGTCGCCAGAAATTATTGCAGGTTCTTCTTCGTCCATTGTGACTATTCTTGTATAAAAAAAAAGAAAAATTTGTATTATTGATAATGTATTATTTTTCTAAAATGAAATTTTAAAATTATACAATGAAAAAAAAGTAATCATTTATGAAAAATGGTTCATCGAGCTAGCGTACATTTATACTCCAAAACACTTTCCGTATAATTATTTTTAATTTAATATTTGTCAATTAAATTAATCTTTTGCAGTTTAAATTATCAACCCTCTCAATCACCGCAAAGTTTCAAGCAATTTACAACAAAGTTAAGTTCCTAAAGTCTCTCTCACTCGCGCGCTCTCTCTCTTTCTCTCTCTTTCGCTCTCTCGCTTTCTCTCTTTCTCTCTCTCTCTCTCTCTCTCAACCCCCACGCTCCAATCCATTATAATCTATATATACAGCTGAAAGTGAAAATATTACACAAGACCAACACCTGTGACCCAAAGAGCATGCATTCACCCTTGTTGCAACAAATGCCGCATAAAAATTCAGCAATAATGACAAGTCCGAAATTCATACGTACAAACTATATAGGATGGCACAGCCGGGGCTTCTCCAAAATCGAAGAACGTATATATATATATATACCTAATAGCGTAGCACAGCGGAGGTGGCGGGGCGAGAGAGAGAGAGAGAGAGAGAGAGAGAGAGAGATGGAGAAGGGCCTAGCCCCTCCTGTTCGGCACTCTCTCTGACTCTGCAGATAAGATAGGATAGAAAAGGAGCGAGGCGTTTGTTTTTATTCGCGTCTCGCTCTCGTACGGGCCCGAACCGAGCCTTCCTCCTCCAAGTAGCCACCAGTTATAGCCGACGCAGACGACGTCGTTTTTCTCAGCTTGGTAAACACGCTACACTCAGTCGCGAACTCCATCCTATTCCTATTGTTTACGTCCTCGCGGCTACTTATACAGTTCGCCTGCTTTTATCACTTTATCACATCGGTGTATATGTACATATACAGCTCCACACACTCGCGATTCGATTTGGATATTACAGTGACACAAACAGCGAGGGAGAGGTCGAGTTGCGAGGTGCGCGACTGCCGATCTCTGTGTGGATGTGGAAACTAGCTCCCACATGGCGCATCGAGCGTCTCTCTCGCTCTCGCCTTTCTCTGCTTCGTGTACACGTCTCTCGCTCACTCTCTCCCTCTCTCTCTCTCTCTCTTTCTCTCTCTCTCTCTCTCTCTCTCTCTCTCGCTCTCTCTCTCTCCTCGTTCGCGCTTTTCTTATTCTTCTTATGCGCGCCTTTCTACTACTATAGACGACCGCTGCAGAGTGTGCGTACAGTAGATTGAAAAAATGGTCGACTCTCTTTCGTTTCTAGGATTTGGAGAATCATGCGCGTTATGCGTGATTTTTTTTATTTTAATTCTGGCCTGTGCAACTGTGCAGGTGCACACACATAAGTACGCATATGCCGGGGGGGTGAATCGCTCAATTTTTCAGAGTCAAGGTTACATATGCAATGATACAGCTGTCGAGCGGAGAGTATGTATATAGTGTGTAGGCGAGATATGTATCAGCTCTTTTCGAGCGAATCGCAGAATGTTTTCTTTGTCTTGGATTTGATTGTTGAGAATATAGAAATAAAAGTTAGCGAACGCTGATGATGAGAGCGAGTCAATCCTTTGAAGAGTTAGCGAGCTTTCCTCTTTGAACTTGTGTTATCTATGCTTTTTATATTTATCTATCTTTTGGTTGCGAGTTACGATATAAAAGAAATTTATGTACGTGTGTATGTACAGGCTACGGAAGGATATACCAATTTTGTTTTGTTTAAAGAATTGTAGGCATCTACAACGTTTGTTCGAGTTTTTGTTCATGTATAAAGTTAATATCTTGCCTACATATATAGGTATACCAATAAAGCTTTACAAAACATTTTTGTCATGATCGAGTATCGGGAAGATGACACTCGCAAGTTATCTTTTCGTAGACGATTGTACATACATATATATCTACTCATGGCCAAAGTATTATTTCTCGGAGTATAATTATTACTTTTATTATCAGATTTAAAAGGCATCGACTACAGAATAATTACCATTAATAAACAATTGAAATAAAATAAATTTAATTCTTTGAAAATAAAATAATCTTATACATGTAATTTCAGCAATGATGGGTATTCCATTTTTGAAAGCAGCGCAGTAGTGCCATGTTTAAAAAAAAGCGTTTTTATGAGAACTGATGGGATATATAAGTATACAAGTGAGTAGTTTATTCATGTCTGATATAATTATAGTTTATACCTATATAGTTGTTTCGCACCCTCGCGCGCGCGCAATACGACGCGTCTTTATTATTGGTAGGCCTGCGCTCAATGCATCAACATGGCCGCCACCAACCAGTGTTACGTTTGTAGGTATTGCCTATTCTACTTCCACTACTTAGATACCTACATAGTACAGTCATATACCTCTCCGATGAAGCCGCGATCGTGGTTTACCCGAACAGTATCAATCATCTTCTTGTTCCTGTAGCTCGTCGGGCGTTTTCGAAAGTAAAAAAAGTGTTATAATCCTGAAGTACAGTCGCCGAGCCTCTTCCGCAACTCGTCGTAGCGATGCAACGATCAGTCGAGGTGAGTTCCTTTGCACGTAAGTTTATACTTATAGCCTACGCAGCATACAACAAAGTCGTTTAGGTACACATTGCACAATTGATATAGGTATACAATAGCGCGTTCAGTCGTCGAGCCAGGAAGCATTTTTTGTTTTTAGAAGTACTCGAAAGTACGAAAGATCGTATACCTATATAGAGAGGGTAGCTGCGTGTATTTCCGCGAAGGTGTGCCTCGGCCGAGGGTTACGAGAAGGGTTACCTAAGTTGCCGTTGGATTTTGCGGATGGGGCGGCGTTTGCGCCGGGGCTTCAGCGACTCCTTATTTTGGCCTGCTCCTAAAGTTTTGTCTTTATTGGGGGAAGAATGGAAGTTTAGTGCCGTGTCTGGAAAGTCTCGTCGCGACAATTTCCTCTGGGTCTGAAGGTACTACTGGGACGTATTTTACTATCACTACCCGATGGATTTTTTGACGCCATTGCAATGATATTTCTTCGTTTCTTGTCGTTATTATGGGTACAATACAAGTACTTAGCACGAGTATCGAGGTACTTATCGTATAGGGGAGTTTGGGGGATCTTTTTGAAAAATGTTTTTTATGTGAGAAGCGTGTGGATGATTGGATATTTTGTATTGCAGTAGTCAATACTATTAACTAGTAAGTAGTAACTGGGTAGAGTTGAAGTGATGTAATTCTTTGAAAAATGGTGTTAAATAATTTATTTTTTTTATATGTACTTTTTCTGAAATAACTTTTACGTTTTATTTGCTCACATAGACTAAATGTATTATTGACTCCAATTGATTCGTAAATTGTTAAATCAGAGTCAGGAATGGTCAGCGATAATTTATACTATAATGGTTTTAGAAGCAGATTTCAGATAGATGTTTAAAAAAAATTGCAAGTTTCAAGAAACATCATTTGCCGTTATTATATATACTATATGAAAGGGAGATACAAAAAATAAGTAAACTTGTTTTTGTTTCAGGAAGCCACAAAGAAGTTTATATACCATAGTTTTAAGTAGTTGTGTTATAGTGATTTTTATACAAACTACGTAACCTATTAAGTGTTAATAAACAGAGCATGGATATTATAGAAATGTCAGAAGAAACTGTATCAAAAGGAAGCAGTGTAAATGGCAAAGATGATCAGCTTTCCATTCTTGCAACAGATATACAGAAGTCTCCGGAAAAGAAAAAATTTTGTAATACAGTATTTGCTACAAAAATGAGAAATCGAAGAAAAGAGGAAAAATTAAAGGAGATCAGTACTGAAGAAGTTTTAACTAACTGTAAAGGAAAGTCTATAAATGTGAAAAATATTAATTCAGAAGCCGTGCCTAAACTGATTACTAAAGTTAATGCAATGACTGCAGCAAATCAGAAGCACCGCAAAAGAAAAAGATTGAATCGATGGAAATTAGGAGTAGCTACAAAGAGAAAAAAATATATTAAAAGTTTAAAGATGGATAAAGTTAATGAAGAATGTCGTAGTAACAAAAGTGAAAGTGAGATTAATGAAGGTCAAAGAGACTCTTTGACTAAAAAAGAAGATATGGAAGAAAATAATTTAGAGTCTCCAACTATGAATGATGATACGCAAAGAAACAGAAGAAAGAGTCTTAGATATCTTGCACCTAATGTGATTCCTGATCAAAAATATAACTCTGAAATTAAACCAGATAATGAAACGATTACTAAGATGAGCTGCAAGAGAACCGAACCTTTTATTGGTAAACTAAAAACTAGAGAATCTAGGATTTTAAATATAGAAAAAATTTTAAAATCTCGAGGTGGACCTTTTAGTCAGAATAATAATGAACTTATTGAAAATGGTAACAAAGACTTGCCAGATAAAAATGAAGAGAAGAGGACTGCAGTTGTTTCTGATACAAAGTCTAGTGTAAAAGAAAGCAAAAGTTATGAAAACAAAGAGCCAGAAACTTGCAGAGATGAAAAAGGTTTTGCAAAAAAAGACAAACGTGAAAATAAACATAAGAATAAGCTTAAGAATAGCAGTACAGTAGGTATTGCAGATACAGAAAAAGAGCTGGTCAATCAAGAATCAAAGAACTCATCTGATAAAGTCAATGAAACCAAAGAAAATATAGATGAAGAAACGAGTTGTCGGCGTACAATACCATTTCAAGGTAAAACTATAGATCAACCTCCATCTGGTATACCTGAAACATGCATAGATAAAGCTTGTCCAAATGATATCAATATCAAGTTAGATTCTACGAAGAAAAATGTAAACACAGAACAAAGCTCTTCGTCAGTAGATTCAAATCCAAAACAAAATTCTTCAGGTGTTATTCATGAGAAAACCAAAGCTTCTTCCAACAATGTTAAAGCAAAGTTAGATTCTAATTTATCAAGTAATGATGCAAAGTTAAAATCTTCCAAATATACCGATGTGAATAATGAAAAATCAAAATCTGATTCTTCTCCAGTTCAAAATGATACTGAAATGGACAATTCTATAAAAGATGCAAACACCACACTACATGTTTTGAATACGAGTACAAACTTGGATAAAACTGATAAAGATCAAAACATGGGAGATAAATTAGGAGATTCATCTGTAGGAGTGACAAAATTAGTGAATTCTTCCAATGAAATAAAAACAAATATTATTGTTTCACATAATATAAATATTAAGTTACCTGGTAATAATGACTCTCAATCTATAGAAATGCAAATCACAGATAGTGAAAATGAGGATTGGAGTTGTAGCAGAACAGAACCTTTTCTGGGTAAATATTATTCTCACTGTAGTAGGACCTTGCCTTATGTACGACCAGTCAATAAAGTTAATGGCTCTGATGCATCAGGAACTAGTTCAAATCTAACAACTGATAAAAATCTACAACCTGAATCTATCTTAACTAATAGACTTGTCTTAAATGAAGCAGACAAAAGCAGTAGTGAAATAAACATTCCAAGAAAGTCAGAGAGTGAATCTGTTGATTCTACGGTTGATACCAAGTTAGGTAGCAATTCTGAAGCATTAGTACAAAACGGAGAATGGAAATTCAGAAGAAAACGTCAAAAAACAATCATAGAAGATGAAAATAAGGTATTTTTACATAATTAAAATAACTTGTTTTTAAGATATGTTAAAATCAACTTTTTTTTTATTTGAATACTCTAAAATCAACTTTTACTAAAATTCAAAATACAAAGTAATATATCAATAAATAATCTCAAGATATCTTTGCCTCCAACATAGACTAGCATAACCCAAGAAAGGCCTATTGTCATTTGCCATTTTTGAAACACCAGAATCAAATAAATTTATCGATGACTTAATAAACTTAAGGTATAATTCCTTTACTTTAAGTTTATTAGGTTTCAAATAAATTTACTGCTTTCAGTGCTCTAAAAATTGCAAATCAAAATAAGCATTTCATGAATTATGCTCATTTTCCGAATACACATATTTTATATATAATAATTTTATACCCTACACATTAGTACCTAGGTACAATTTATTGATTTATTTTTTCCAGGTTGAAGATGAAACTCATTCCTCAAAAAAATCAAAAATAAAATCATCTCCAGCAGCCAAAGCACCTGTGGATCGAAAATCAACTGCCACTCCTGCATCTCCAGGCAAGACCATTTGTTCTTTGTTATCACTGAATTGCACAAAACATGACCACCATCATCATACAGAAAATGGCAAGCACCTAATATCCCTCATAGGCAGACAAAAAGCCTGCGTCTTATTGCCTAGAATAGAGCATATGAGTGATCCATTAGTTTTTGACTATCTCAAGAAGACTGACTTAAGGAATAGAAACGATAATGGCTTGCTTTCACCTGAAAAAGAGAACAGTGATGAACCAAGCACAAGCTTAGATGATGCGAAACTAACAGTTTCTAATGAGAAAAAAGTTGATGAAGTAGCCAAAGATATATCAGCGAGTTTAAGTCTACCTACTTTGAACATGCCTGTTACGAATTCTGTTATTACTGTAGCTCCAAACTTGACAAAATCTCCACGTAATGTAAATCGATCATCTGAAGTTGAGAATAGTAAGAATGAAAGAGTTTTGAGACCCAAAAGCAGAGCAAGAGTGAGGCCGTTGAGTCGAGTTTCTACGGAATCACCCAATATCACACGCAACAAGCGAAACAAACATCCCGTTAATTATTTAGAGAATTTCAGCGATTCAGACGAAGATACTAAATTAAATTTGTCAATGTTGTTACGGACACGATCACAGGTTTGCATTTATAGGATAGTGTAGTATAGTGATTTTTTTTATTATAATTTTATAAAACTGTCTTGCTTTTAGAGTCGAGGACCCACGTTACGTGAACGAAATAAACACAAAGTTGACCAGGATGATATTGAGAATAACATGGAAGTGGAAGAATTTTCACGTATAGGTCAGAACAGTAAAATCCAGAGTAGGATAGTACACGAATCTAATCGAACTATTTTAAATAAAGAGGAACTCGATGAGTTCAATAGTACGAGAACGAGGTCATTGAGTCGATTATCCAAAGCTGCCGAGCCACCCAACAAAAAGGTAAAATCTTTGCTTACCTTAGATTCTGATAACAATGAAGTAACTATCCACCGGAGCGAATTGAGTGCGAGACTTTCCTCGATTCATAATGAATTCACTCAGCAGTGTCAAACGGTACGTTTACTCAAAATGTTAACACTATTATATGTGTTTCCCAGATTTATCCCATGTTTTATTTACATAACTACTTGATTTATAGCAAGAGGATGCAGAACTCGACAAAGAAATCGAGGAGCACTCTCGTAATTATAAACAATTGAGGTCACAAATCCTAGGTTCAGATGCTGACTCACCAAACTCTCCAAGTTTTGTTAACCTCGACCAGTTAGCAGAATCCAGCAAATCCGACGTTACTGATGTTCAGGAACAATCTCCGGTCACCACGCCTAAAAGTCACAGCAAAAACAATATCCCTGTCTCCGACCGAATGTCCAAAGCTTCTAGGAGGAGTGAATCCGTTTCGCTTACTTTGAGAAACATTCCAATAACTCCATCTCGAAGCAGAAAGGAAAATTCGTGTAGCAGTAGTATATCGAATACACCTAGGCAGACTGAACGGTTATCAAACAACTCGCTTACAAAGATCGAGACGTCCGGTTCGAATTTTGAAGTTACTCAATCGACCGTAAAGCCGGCATCTAAAATTACACCATCTCAAGATCTTAAAGTTCAGCTTATTAAACTGGAAACGGTGTGTCAAAGTTTTAAGGATTACTCTGCCAGTGAAATAGAGGTGTTGTCTCGGAAATACATAGATCTTCTAATGAATTCAAATTTCACCTGCGATACCTGGCGAGAACCTATCAATTACCATCGTCCTATGAACACCAATCTTATGCAACAACAGCAAGTTGAGCAGATCGACAATTCGGACTGCGAATCGACTGACGTTGAGACGCAACGTGAAGATATTGAAGAACCAGTGTCTATACAAGAAATTCAAAAAGCCACTGTTATTTCTAATGAGAAGCCTACCATGGTAGAGGAAAAATCAGTCGTTGAAAAACAAAAGGAAACTTCCCCCAAGAAGCAAAAAGAAAAGTCCCCCAAAAAAGCAAAACCAGCATCTTCCAAGAAAGTTGATGAACAAAATATTGCGTCACCACCGTTGTTAGAGTCAGCTACTGCTACGCTGGTGGACCAAGTCGAGTCTCTCGAGAAGATGGACTCAGAAGTCCTAAACACGTGCGTTTCGGACGAAAAGACGAGCCGTGAGCAGACTCTTGTACCACTCAATGAGGATGAAACTAGTCACGTAAATCAAGAGCAAACAGAGTTGTCAGAAAAGGATGCATCCAAGAAGCAGAATAAAAACACTATATTGGTCAACGGTACAACTATGTATACTTGCCTATCGTGCAACAAGATTTTTGTAATCGAGGACTTGCTCAAAGAACATATCACACTCGCCCATGGTGATGAATTGGCCACTGCGGATTCCAATTTAGCCTCTACTACCACAATCAAATCCAATGAGAACCGAAACACCGAAACCAATAATAAACCTTCTTCTTCAAAGAAACCATCAGATAAAATCAGGAAAAGACACAGGTATTTAGAAAGCCTTAAGTGTGCTATATGCTTGCATACTTTCGAAACAAAAGAGCTGTTGTTCGAGCATATAATAACGCACAACGAAGTAGAACTTCAAACGGCTTACAAAACGGCTATGGCTGTTAAAAACAAAGATCCAAGCTATAATACGGGTGAGTCAGGTGTAGATTCGGATACCAGTAATAACAAAAAGGACAAATCTAACAGAAATAAGAGTACGGATAGTAGTATAATGTGTAGATCATCATCGTCTATTGATGGTGAAGAATCGAATGATAATAACCCGAAAGCGGCTTCAATCAGGATATCAATTAATGCACCTCTTGAGCGACAACAACAGGTGAATAGAGTATTTATTTTTACTTCCTATTCATTTAATATTGTCTAATCTAACAAAAACTATTTAAATTTTTTTTTCAAATCTAGATTATAGATTTAGCTGGCAATGACAATAATGCTGAAGTTGAACCAATCCTAGAAAACAACTGCCAGAGACCCATAAGCATCTGCCCGTGTCATGCACACGAGACCACGAATAAAGACTTGCAGATCGAAATGGTACTACTTTGCAAGACCTGCAATATAATCTTTCGCCGACGTGATTGCTTCGAGGTGCACTATCGTTCGAGTCCCGAGTGTCGACTCAAACGTACTAACAATGAGAACACGAAGGTGCCTAAGCTTTTCTGTAGTGGCTGTCCGTGTGTGCTAGAGTCGCTTATGAAAATGAAGGAGCATCTTGAGGAACATGCTAAGAAAGACAATCAAGGAACGGTGACATTCATCTGCAATATTTGCAAAGTAGCGTTTTTCGGAGTTGGTGGTATTTTTTATTCTCATTGGTTTAATCATACGAAAGCGCCAAACTTTGTTGCTAGTCGATATTCTTTCCCGAAGCTGTCAGTGGTTTCTGTATTGGAGGATCCAAATGTTGCTATAACAACTAGTAAGAGTCAGGAGGGTTTCTTCTATATTGCCGAACATGTATGTCGACAATGCAGGTTGGTGACTTATTTTTTTTAAGAAGTATTTTATTTCCTTGTTACAAAACCTAATTTTTAAATTACCTTTTTTCATAGACTGCCATTCAGTTCAGAACCTGAGCTACAAAAGCATAAGGAACGTCCTTGCCAGCCTCCAATACCTGCAATGGCTCGCTTGGAGAGCTCCGAAAGCAATCGATTGCAAATGATAAAGTTGATCTGCGACCTATGTAAGAAGTATTACGTGAATAAGGAAAACTTCGACCGTCATTGCTGCGAGCGTAACCATTTAAAAACTCCAAGTCCGAAATGTTCACGACTGCCTATAAACACCAATGAACAAGCCTTCGTTTGTGGTCTTTGTCGTTCCGTCACCAAAACCGACGAAGAGATGAAAGAGCATTGGAAGCGTATACATAGTCCCATAATGGAACTTTACACTTGTAAGACGTGTAACGTTGTACCATCGAATGACGTTACGAATTACACTTACGATAAGTTTGAGAGGCATTGTCGTCTGGTTCACAAGAGCGAGGTTATTACGTGTCTTGTATATTTCGTTACTGCGAGATACGTATGTAACATCTGTAAATTTGGATTTGAGTCTGAACGGTCGATGAAAGAGCATCAGGTTATACACCAGAAGAGATCTTCAGCGACTAACGTAGCAGCTGGGCCGCCACCACTATCATCGGTGGTACCGATTAATGCATCGAACCCGAATTTCTGGGTTACCGACCAGCCAGGTCCGGATGGTGGTATGCAAATGCATCCTATTTATGTACAGTACCCTAATCTCAATAGAAACGTTCATCCACAAGTTCCAAATTTGCCTAATGCAGGTAAGAAATGTTGATCAATGTTTATATTACGCATTGTATTAGAAATGCTCTTCATCATATCAACTATTTTCTGCATTTAGTTCCAGTCAACGCGATGAATCCACAACAAATTCAGATACAAAATACTCTTATACACGCGGGTACGTTAAATGTCACACCAAGTATAATCACTAGTGACAATATGGATATGGATGCAAATGCCATATCCACAACTCCTTCTAACAGTGCAGAAAATTCGGTGCTACGTAGTATATTGGCTAAATCGATGATCGACCAGCCAGTGGGCAGTGCAAACATATCTGGTAGTGCTTCCCGTAACTCCATCATTGAGACAATACAGATAGATTCAAGGTCCAATAGTCCAATATTGGATACTGTTGTATCTAATACTACGGTTACTGCTACGACAAATAGTGAAACTTCTGTGACAGCTGACAAAACAGGTAAATTTTAAAATCAATAGACCATAAATGTCTAAAGCTTTTATTAATCTTACTATTTTACGTATTGCAGTTCCTACTTCATCTGCATCACGTAAAAAATCTTATATGACGATCGTTAATTCAGATTTTGAATCTATGCTAGGAACAGACAGTAATTCGCAAAGCAACCAAATAAGTGATGCTAGTCCTGCGCCGGATAAAGGTACTTCCAGTTCAAGCGGAAACGTAACACCCGCAAGCACAGAATCAGCTACTCCACAGCCGTTTGAGGTCGTTCTCGTAACCGACGACCTGAGTGAAAATTCAAATGACGAGAATGGCACTACAAAGGATCAACCGGTAGAACAACAGCAAAAGTCTACGGAGCTAACTGAAAGTTCGTCGGCTAAACCATTCCTGCGCGTAAGGTCTATAGCAGAGTTACAAAAGATGAAGATCCATTTGTGCTCTGTGTGCGGTCTCAGTTTCGACACACCTTCAGCATTCGAAGTACATTCGCAGGAGCATGAAGCCCCCAATGAAGTTGGACGAGCTACTCCCGTGCAAATGATTTCACCAATGATTTCGCAGACTAATAAAGAACCATCGAGCGAACCACACAATATTTTAATTGCGCAAATGAGACAGAAGTTATCGTCGCTTACAGCTAACGGATCATCTTCGTCTAATAATTCTGGTACAAGATTTATTAACTGTTTTTTTTATTGAATATTTAATTAACGTCATATTTATAAGTCGCAGTGAAAAATATGTACACAAATAATAATTAATATAATACTATGTCTAGGCTTGAGCTCTAGTATGAGCCCATCGACGCGTCCTAGTCAGCCTCGGACAGAGTATCAAAAACAGCAAAATTATTGGTTCGCACCTTGTAATGGTACTGGCATTAATACCACTTCAAGTATGAATAACAACTACAGTGTAAACCAACAGCAAAACATACCAAAACAGTCTATCAACAATCCTGTAAATACAATAGATTCTTCTTTATCATCGCGAGGTTTGCCACCACCATATCCGGGATCTACGAATACAATGATTCCTAATCGGCCTGGCACTATTCAATTACCAGAAAGGAACTTTACGGATAGCAGTAGCCTTGGATCGAAACGGCCATCTGGAGCTGCAACACGCATACCTCAGCAGAGTTTACCTAGTTTTCAGGAGCTTACTGAACATCGCCACTCTGTAAGTTAACTTGGTAGTTTTAAAATAATAATGGTACAATACAATACAAAGCAATACCAAGTAGAATAGTACGTTGTTCAATGAGGGGAGAAAAATGAGTATTTTAATTTTCTGAAGTTTAAATATTATACACACATTCATATATATAAATTTGTTCAGTTTGCGGGGAAAAAGTTTTTTTAACCATGTTCGGAATATACGATTTTCGACTCTACTTTCTGACACGAAACGCGTGTTGGGAAAATAGAATTCCTATGCTATTGTTAGATTTAAAAAGTTTCACTTGTATGATGTTAACGAGGAACAAGTATAACTTTTTATTCTGCCTGATTTTCATGGGCCATTGGTTCAGTTTAGGAATTTTATAAATTAATGAAAATATGGTTTTCTTCAAGTAAAATATTAAATTTATTCGAATTCGTTTAATAAATAATTTAATTATGTATTTTGTTATTTTTAGAATACTCGCGCTCCTTATAACTGCAATTCAGCTGATAATTCAGTTCAAAATAGTCAATCGCTTAACAACAGAATACAAATGAACGCATCATCGAGGCAACATGCCATACAACATATGCCACTACAAAAAACCTACAGTCGAAGTAATAATGAAATTAATTACTCCGATACGATTGGTAATAATCCTCAGAGTTATCAGAGTCCTGGTCAGCAGCGGAAAAATATTTACAATTGTAAATTCTATGGTTGCAACTACCGCTCGCAAAGCTTAGCTACGGTTCGATTGCACGAAACAAGTCATTATAGTTCTAAACAGACCTCTGCTCCGTCCGCTAATCAAGAAATCCAGTCGAATTTGTTGCAGCAACAGCGTCTTCCCTCGAAACATGTTTCAGTTATTCAGGTACCGGAAAGGACACGTTACGCAGTTCCCAGTAGTCGGCTTGCGCCAAATAATAGTACAGAAAAGCGACTTGTCTGTCGCATCTGCAATTTCACGTGCGCAACAAGTTCCGAATTGATACAACACGTAACTACTAATCACAGTTCACCTATGCCAAATCAGGTCTGCTGCTACGTATGCGATTACTGTGTAACGCCGCTTATCTTTGACTCCGAGGATCTTTTACGTAAACATATGAATACCAGTCACAATCATTTTTGCAATGTATGTAACAAGAGATATCCTTCGAAAGAAGATTTGATGCTGCATATGGATGTGCATACCAGAAACACTTGATATTTGCTAGATGCAGAGGGTCAAACCAAGGATGAAATCGAAAATGAGCGAGAAGAAGAGGCAAAGGATCCTCTGGCTTCCCAATGAAGACACAAAAACAATATACTGCATTCCCATGCTATGAATGCCGATAAAGTCTCGAAATTCAGTCGAATTTATTAAAGTTCTCGTGAAATAATGTGAAACGTGAAATAAATTACATACGTCTTAATTCGACATTCAAAATTTGCTGTAACCTTGACTTGATCTTTTCGTCAAATTATTCGATCGAATTTCAAATATTCGATTATACGAAATGACTTTTTGTAGATTTTATTTTCACCATTAAATGTTAATTCAAATAGTAACAGTAAAATATAATTAATTCTTATGTAGATATTAATATACCAAATTATCAGTATAATTTTTATTTTATTTAGTTTTCATGTTTGTAGATGCGTTTTTTAAATTAAGCAGCATTCAGTTTTGATGCAATTCATTTCAGCATGTAAATTGTGTTAAAATATATTTTCACATTATTTTTAAATAATAAATAGAAATTTAATAGAAATATCGGATTTTTTGACAGTCAATTCGCGTTGATAATTGATAATTGAATATATTAAGTTTTGATTTACCAGCAAATTTTGAGATTTGTAAAATTGTGTGTATAAAATCATTTTGAATTAGCTAAAAGTTTACTTTATTCTGCCTTCTAAAGTGGACTTTTATTTCCTTTTTGCCGCTCGAGATGCGTAGATTTATTATAATACGAATCGTATTTACAATAATGATTGCGGGTCTTGAGAAAGCTTTACGACGTCTGCGTGTTAATTCTTGTAAGATTATTTTCATAGACAATACGTGTAGTTCATAGTAAACACTGTACTTCTGAGTAGTTGCGTAATCCTTGAAGTATGGACAAATTCGAATACCGATATCTTATCTAAAAACTACAAAGTAGTTTGAAGTTATTATAAACAATTTATACGAAATCGTACTAAGTAAAGAATTTATGATAGTTGTGTAAATTGAATGAATTTGATAAGATTTACTCAAATTTTAATTAATACATCATTTACATAGATTTGGTTAAGCGAATGAGAATATTATAACATAAGTTTTTTTATGAAAATCAAGGATGTCTTGTAATTTTGTAGAATTGTTTCTATACACAACAATAAGAAAAGTTAAAACTTGTAATGTATTATTTTTATTATTTTTAGTCCTATCAATTTTAGTATTATATTAAACTTCTGGATGATACGTGTTTCTTTCTTCTCGCAATACCATCGGAGTTTGAACGATTCTATGGGGATAATTTAGTAAGAATTTTTTATATGAAAATAGCTAATCAGTGACTTCATTTTATTATTTTACATGATTAATTCTTTATTGGATATATTTTAATATCTTATTCAGTCATATGTTCTGTGAATCGTGTAACTTTTATACTTTTACATGATTTTTGTAAATTTAAAATACTTACTATATTAAAGATTTTTCACGAACTTCCATGATCAAATGCAATTCTTTTAAACATTTATCAATTTCAATAAATTTAACTGCTTATATAAAAAATAATTAGGAGGGTGACATATAACGTATCGTTGCGATAGTATATATTTATTTGCTGAGTGTATAAGTAATCTAATTTATTTTGTATTTAGCCAACTCAACAGTTATTGGTTTGTATATGTTGATATTTTTTCAATCGTTAGTATAATAAAAATAAAGAAATGTAATATTATTTACATTTTAAGCTATTAAAGAATCATAGAAATTTAAATGCATGATTTTCGTTAAAGTATTGAACCATACAAATACGTGAATAAATGATGTTTCTAGTGCATGTGAGCACCATTGATTGATGTAATTACGTATGCGTGACACCGAGTCACTACAATTAATGTTACACACTTTTTCTACATTTTTAAAGATTGTATTTATTTTTAAATACCTGTAACTCACTATTGTATAACTATTATTATTGTTATAGTTGCTAAAACGATAAGACATTCTTTTGTAAATATACTAGTATTGTAAAAATATATGATTGAATCGTGCCACTGACTATTTAATGTTTATTCATTATTACCATCGGGGCGCTACAGCCATACCATGAAAAAACTAACGATGTATAATTTAATTATTGTTATATACATTTGTTGCTGTAAGCTTAGATTGTAAAGACCAGAGATACGTTTTACATTTAAATAAACAAATAGACAGTATACTGGACTAGAAAATTTTATTTTGAATTTCTATATTGATTAAATAGATATTTTACAGTCACGGTTGTACAAAACACCTGGGTAGTATTCATAATTTTAGTAGCAGTAATAGTAATAATATTCAATAATTCAAATGCGTATATCGATTCAACAAATACAAACTTGAAAAAACAGGTTTAGTAAAAAATGTATTTAACAGAATAAATATTTATGCTACCACTTAAGAGTCGTAGTTCGGTAGTCTCGTAGTTTTTAAACCGAACAACTTACACACTTAGACCTAAACGACTTATTATTATTATTATTATTATTATTACATTCCTTAATTACTGTTGTTATCCTAATCCTAGATTGCATTAAAGAATGGACCTAAAGCAAAATTAAAATTCTTAAGGTATATATAGAAGTACATTTTTTACATTATATGTATTGTATTAGTATTTGTCAGTCGCAACCTGAATTGCAGTAACGTAACTTATTATATAAAGCATTTCCGATTGTTGTAATGGAACGTTATTTTTTTTAATGCGAATGAACGCTATAAGATCTATTATTAAAACGTATCAAGAAATGTATAAATTGGTACGTAACTTCGAAAACGAGACAAAGAAAATTATCACCTCGATAATTTTGCTTCAGGTACCCCAAGATAAAGTGAAGCGGTTCGCAGCACTTATTTCGGTTGGTAATGCGCAGCATTCTCAAATCCCTATGCTATTTTGCTTTTTTGTAGGATGAGAGCCGAGCATTACCCTACATCTAAATTATTAACTTCTATGCTTTGGCACGTGATTCACACTTGGCGATGTCGCGTTGCAGCGATATCGTTCCAGAAAGGAAACTCATACTTTAACGATTCTACTGGGTGTCGGATTTTAATAGGTATTTTATATATACGATGGAAATGTATGTTCGTGATATATATATATATATATATATATATATATCTTCAAAAATCGCTATGTTCTCCGTTACTTTGATCCAGTTATTATTTTGGTAACTCGTAGAACGTTTATACATAATTAGCGCAAGAAAGCAGTGCCTGCTGTGTGTATGTATATGTGAAGTGTCACTTTTTTCGAAGACTCGATTTTGTTTTTTCATTTTATATTTTTGTCGAAAGTTCGAGGCACTTTTCAAAACAATCACTCAATCGGGATATATAATGTGACTTTATAGATACTATATATATAATAGATCGACGTGCATATTTTCTTCCTCCTTTTTTTCTTTTTTGAGAATGCATGATGCGATCATATAATACGTTATCTTACAATATTAAAAAAACACTGAGCAATATTACAATTTAAAGCTAAATTTTAATTCACAAAACCAGAAGTGACGAGTGAATGTTTACAATTTTTTGGTTATATTGCTTGAGATTCATATGTTATTAGTTAAAATCACGTAAAATGGCGATACGCACGATAAACAAAACTTTATATAGATTTATTAAAATTAATACGCTTTCTCATTACACAATTCGATTATAAATAATGCAATATTGCGTAGATACGCAAGCGACAGAACATTTTATTCAACGCTGCATTCCTATACTAAATCCATAATACTGGTAACAGGCATAAGATGTACATTTCAATTTATTTGTTTTAATTTTTTTAGTTTTTTACAAAAGTATAGAAAAAGGACTGGGAGAAAATAATCGCCGCAAGTATAATAACTATTTATTTATACTCGTGTTAATTATTTTCTCCCAATCCTTAACTACTACGGACGAGTAATAGAATGACTTTTTTAAAAAAGTATAGAAAAAGTTGCGTTTCTTGAATGAATATAACTGTCTGTAAATACAAATGTGAGATTTAGAAAACACGAGGGTGTAAAAATGTATGAAATTTATTTGAAAAAATACTTATAGTTTTGAAGTAAAAACGTGTTTGGTTCAATCAAATAGTTGAGATGGGCGTTCATTTGTGATAGTATACTCGTTTTGGATACGATTTACGCGTCGTGCATAATTGTAAAGTCAGTTGTAAAGTGATAAAAAATTTTTAGTACAAATAAACACTTTGCTCGTCCAATTAGTTTCCAACACTTTTTTATCATTATTCATGAAAAAACAATTTTATATAAAAACGTTTTTAAGGTAAAAAATTGTCATAGTATATTTTAGTATTGCTTCAATGATATGAATCTTAATTTAATTTTTAGCATTCATCTTCTACGACGCGTACTTTAGCATACTAAAAATATTTAGAAAGATCTAAGTTTGAAGATAGAAAAGGATATTCAGTTTGTCACAAACGATTAAAAAGCAAACATTTTGGTGTATATATAGAGAAAAAAATAATGGTATAGAAATTTCGTAGAAAAGATGCTCGTGTTCAAGAGCGAAACGGGATTTTGACGATTATTACAAAACCGTTACATTACATTTAATAATACTACACTATAAATACTTATATATATACCAATTGCGTTTACATTGAATACGTTATCGCTGCCTGATAACTATATATTTGTTACCACGAATATTCAATGCCTTCAAGAGAGCAGACTTCTTCTATAAGTCGGATGTTTAAATTACTTATTAAAATTGTACATTTTATTATAAAAATTAAGTGTATATATCTTTTTATATGGTTCATGTTTATTAAAAAAAACTTCATTTTATATATGAAAATTTTAGATTTTACATTTTAATTTATTTCTAACGGTATTTGTAAAAGTTTATCACCGTGCCTTAATTATTGCACGAAAATTCTTTTAATTTTCAATTTTTTAAGGATTGATGATTATAAAGTTTAAACATTTTACATTTATCAAGTCTGATCTCTTGATTTTTCATATATACTTCTAAACTATGCTGCTAATTAGCTATGTCGGTGCAAAAATATGTTTTTTTGTCGGATTATCGTGAATTTGCACATTGTCGGACGTTTTCCTACTGTTAGACACAACGCATTAGGTCACATGCTATATATATATATTATTTTTCATACAATCTCACTCTTGGAAATTTTTTTTCTTTTATAACACATCTTGAAAGTTTAATTTTATATCCAGTGTCATTACGTTTTAGTTATTATTTATTGAGATCATCGACGTAAAAGTGAGTCGTCTAGATGTTGATCCATCTAATGCTTCGATAACTATATATTTACATTAATAATTTTTTCGTTTGCAGATGTATAATTCAAGCATTTCATTTTCGCGTCATTCAAAACAAAATAGTAATACTTGAATTAATAAAAAAGTATATACAGACAATTAATTATAACTGAAAGTTATTCACTTCGACATAGTTATAATCAAATTTCATTGGACTCAGTATTGCAAACTGCATTTATAATATGCAGAAGATTTATATAACGACTAGACACAAAAATAAATATCACAAAAATAAATGTACAAAACTGTCAATTGAGATCGATGAGCTCAGGTAAAAAAATTACTCTTACGTATGCCGGGTATAGCGAAACTTACAGGCTAAAAATAATCAAGCGAAATAAAAAAGAAACGTCATGTTTGCCAAATTTTAAATATTCAAAGCAGGCACTAATATTGCAACATTTTTATACACTCAATTCAAATGGACATTGACGAACGCCCTGATATCGAATCATCTCCTATCCAAAAACCCAAATTATTATTTGTAATTATTTAAAGTTTCCACCTAAAGAATCATACAAGTTCAAACAAAAATTCCAACCTTAAACTTTCCCAAATGAAATCCAACCACCTTAAAATCGGCTGACCGCTTCGTCGTCGGCAACGAAGTAGTTGCAGCTCTTGACAGCCGAGTTGTACATACTGTAGGTGGGGCTGACCAGTAGGTGACCCATGAGTCCTCCTTTCTCATCCATCGAGCTCGAGTATCGACTCATGGTGCCGTGATGGGCGGCTTTGCAGCTCTTGTCCCTGCGCAGAGTCGTGAGTCTAGTCGCAGCGTCCTCGGGCCTGAGGCCCGTTTCCTCCGAGGAATAGCGATTGATTTGACTGCCGCAGGTTTTCTTCTGTTGTTGATGCTGCTGTTGCTGCTGCTGCTGCTGATGATGGTTGGCGCAGGTGCTGCTGTCCTTGCGTAGAGACATGCGGCAGTCGTCGTTGCGCAGAGGCATCGACGGGTAGTTCGGCTGGCGAGCCAGAGTCGTTAGCGCCCGGTCGCCTGTGTCGTTGAAGCTGGGAACAGCGTAATTATTCAGTCAGAAATTTTATGGTGGATTTGTTGGTTTTTAAGTTGTTATTATAAAAAATACGTTCGTATACTCCTGGCTAGAAATGGCATTTGTTATAAATTTAAAGATTATCTACTTAATTAAGTTACCTATGATGCCTGACAATTCCGCGTTTTATCCTGCAGTGCTCGTTTCCGGATTGACCTCCGACGGCAGTACCATGAGTTTTACAAGCCTCGACACCGGGAATCGGCGATAACGAGCTTGGTCCATATGACCCACTGCTTTGTCGCCTGTCGAAGATGTTGACCAATTCTACTGACGGCGTTGGAGAGAACGTGCCCTGATTCGAAAGTTTTTATTATTTATGTTTATCATTTAACTGATCAATATTAAATTCATAATAAAAGTATATATACCGATTAGTATATATGTAAAATAAAGATTTTTTCATAACATTGCTTGAGAACTGTTTTTTCATGATAATGAGCTTCAACAAAATCGTGTAAGTACATTATTTTGCAAAAAAATCTTTTTGTTGAGCGATTTGTTGCCTTATGAATATTCCAACTGCTCATGCGCAGTATTGTTCCTGGCGGAAGGTAATACGATAACGCAGAGAAACAGCTTACAAAGCAAAATCTTGAAAAGACACGTTCGTGACTCAGTAGTCGACGAGATCATGCGTTCGTTGCTCGCTCCGCGAATCGGTCCGTGTAACGTTGAAAAATTATTCTTTGATGGTTTTTAATAAATAGTGTTTGTGAATGATCGGTTTATGTTTTATTTTATCCAGAGTTGAGAGAATGTTAATCATGTGTTGATATTGTGTCTATTAGTGCGAGTGATACAGTTCTTAAAAACAGTGTTATAGAGAAAATGTTCAAATTTGTTTTCTAACTTGAAAAAAGTAGATAATTTAAATTGTTTGTAAAAAGCCACATGCTAAAATTTCACCTGTAAAGACGGTCGCCTTAACGTGCCTCCCTCCATTCCTATGAGTTTGACGCCTTTGATATTTTTCTTTACGATACCAGTGCCATCGGTAAGATTCAAATTCAGCTCCATGTTGCTGCGGTCACCGCCGACTTTCTCGCCCTCGAGTCTTCCGTTGGTGATGATTGTCGTTGGTACTTTGGCATAGGGTGTGCCTGTGAAACCAGATTTCATATTTTGTTACTCTACAAAGTGAGTTTCTCCAATTTAAACTATTTTTTTTTTGCAATTTATTAAAAATACGACAATATACTCTTTGCTATATAATTTTACACCTCAACGGGCTATAAACCGATTAAGTATTAAAAACTCGGAATCACCAAAGCTCGTAGTCCCGATCCCTGACGGCGTGGACGGGCTCATGATCCTGGGCGGTTGCGGTCCCATGTGGTCGGCCATGTGGGCGGGCGTCACGCTGAGATTCTTCACCCCCAAAATCTGCCCCGGGGCAACGGGGCTGCCGATCATCGCCGGATGATGCAGCTGATTCGGTCGGCCCGTCACCGTCGCCGTCTGTGACTTGGGACTCATGGACTCGCGTAAACTGTGCAGGCCCTGGAGACTCTGGTTGGCCTTGTGCACTGCGGAACCTGGAAGTGGCTTCGATTCGTACATAACGCTGATTGTCTCGTAGCGCGATTGAGTAGTTTGCTGTAGTTGGGTGTCGGTGCTGCTCGCGTCGTAGTCGGTTCGGCTACTCGAGAGGGTCGGAGCGTCCGAGAGGTGGCCTGGAGATGCGTCCTGAAGAAAGTTTGCATTAATTTAATTAGACGAAACTTTGAAGGCAATTTTTTTTTATTATAGCTAATAATATAGATTGACTTGATTTTCATGTAGCCGCCTTTATATAACTATATCGTCAAGCCCTACCGGCGAGGCCGCGCACGCTAAACTGCATTATAAATTCTGCTGACCCCATCGTATTTCACGGAGTCGTCTCTTTCAGGGCTATCAAGTGTCACGGCTCGCTTATTTCTCATTCAAAGGGGGTTCTCTCGCCGTAACGATGTCCAGTTTCGCCGATGCGTGCATTTTTCGCATTAATTTTCTGCCATCGCCGTTATACGTTATGTAATACTGATTTCCCCGTAGGCGCATCGAACAATTTCATAACCCGTGAAAATCGCTCGCCTCCTATATGTATATACGTAAGTTCTTTTTACAACCTATGATATTCATTTTACAAAGTTAGACAAAAATGGAAAAAAAATGCTCCAAGATGAAAAGCCGAGAAAATAGGGCAATTTTAAAGCGTTGAAAAAAAAAAATAGCTATATATATAAGTGCAGCGCTCACATTCATAGCGCAGTCGATGAGGGCTGCGCCCGAGCTGCTCTGCACGACTCCGTTGGCGTTCTTAGCGTTTCCGGGCGCGTAGACGTTGAGGACGTCGCAGCAGCGCGGAAAGTAGCCGTCCCCGAGGAGATTGCGCGTGAAAAAGCTGACGATAAGCTGGGCGAAGATGGCCGATAACATCGCAGCGCTGCGGAACGGAAACTTCTGGGTGTGAGTCCGCGAGTCGTAGAACGGATACTCGACCAGCACCGGTATACCGAGACTTTTCTCGCCACCTGCAATTCACACAAATGGAAGCCGTTGTAATTATTTATTTATTTGCTGGATTATCGTTGGTACGTCGTATACTGTGATTTTTTACCGGAAATGCGAACGACCACGGCGACGACGTAGCCGGCGAGGCAACCGTAAGAGTCGACCAGTGAAGGCCAGTGGATCACCGAGAGAAGCTGGGGAAACAGCACCACGTAGACGAGGTCACAGCACAGGTAACTGGAATCAGACGATTAGTGACGGATTTTTCGCCTTTTTCGGACTGATGCGCGATGTATAGACGACGATATGACAAAAGTGCATAAAGCATACTACTCTCAACGAATAATGATGCTCTGGATGATAATATATATATATATATATATATATATATATATATATATGTATAATGCAAATGTGAGAGGTATGTATACTATTAGGACGAATTTGTTCTATATGTATTCTCGTGGATTACTTACGCTAAATAGTAAACACTGCTAACACTAAGAGCAATTGCTGCGGAAAGAAAAGAAACTATCGCAACTGAAATCCGAAGAATCCAATCCAATTCTCTTTCAGTAGCCTACGATTAAAAGAAACAATCTTGTAGAACGAACAAAAAAATAACAAATCAAGTTCTTAGTCTCTATATATGGCATGCGGTTATGTGTGATACAACGTCTAAGCGAGATTATAGTCAAGCCGGGATGAATTTCTAGGTATCATAGTAATGTATTATAACGACGATTCATCCGGTCAACCTTTCGCTGTAAAGCTCCGTGTCTATATGATATTACAAATCTATATATAAAAAGATACAAGACTGTACAAGCAAAGGTTGACGGCTATACACATACTGTTATATATGACAAGTACTTATATACAGTATACAGCTTCGAAGCGATATTACACGTAAATCCTGTATATCGTAAAACACAGCGTTATTACAATACCTTCGGCCTGATGGTCAGCTTGTAAACGTTCCTCGAAAACATGGAGCTGATCGCCAGGATGCTCGAGTCGGCCGACGCCATGACCCCAGCCGAGATAGCGCCGAGGCCTGCGTTGAAACAATCGAATGACACACTGTGCGATAAAGTCAACAACGTCGTACCGCGTCTTACCGGCGAACGAAACCCATTGCGGAGTGAGGTAGCGCAGAACCAGCGGCAGCACCGCGTTGTTGTTGTCCAGCCACATGGTCTTGTTGTAAGACTCGACTAGCGACAGGTCCGTCGCTCGCGCCACGATACCGATCATCGCCGTCGGCACAGCCAAGGCCAGGCATCCGAACATCGAGGCTATCGACATGGTCCTCGCGAACGAGGCGCTCTTTATGCTCAGTATCCGCTGGAAGTAGCCCTGTTTGCGAGAAAGGGTTAATCCGCGGCGATGAGAATAAAATAATAAAAACGGTATCGCGCCGAACTTTACCTGCCATGGAATACCGCCGAAAATGGCGAGCAGCATGGCGTCGAGCCACTCGCCGAGATCGTCGTTCCTGATATCCCCCAGCCAGTCCTTGGACATTAAGCTCTTCTCGAACGATACCGCCGGGTGGAGGGCGGCGTACGGAGCCGATATCGCCAGGCCGACTGCTATGCAAACGAGCTGCACTGCGTCCGTCCAGACGACCGAGCTCAAGCCTCCCGAGACTGTATAGCTGTGTACACAAGAGCGGAGAGATTTTTTTTCTCTTCTGCTGCGCTTATACGCTTCGCGAATATTTGTGTCTTTCCGCGAGTTATTGGAAAAATCAGCATACGCTCTTTATTGCCTCGGCGCCGGCTTTCTCCGCGGAATATTCGTATACTCTTTTATTGAGATTGCGCGTCGTTTGTTTCTCGCGACGATCTTACGTACCGCAAAGTTTTACCGTTAAAGTCGTTACCCCCCCCCCACCCCGGAGATCGATATATATTTTTTTTTATTATTTACTGTATACATCCGTCCATTAAAGCCTGTAATCAAAGCAAACGCCCTTCGAAGAAACTTTTATATCTCCCGACGCGTAATTTGTATTCGAGGCGAAACAAGCGACAGCCGACTCCTCGTAATCGGATTCTATCCGATATATATATACGTGATTGCGGAGCTCAAAGATCCGTTGGCCGGGGAAAAAAAATTTAGCGCGGGCTGCATTGTTTTTCTTTCGGGCGAAACGTTTGACAAATAGAAAATAACGAGGCGTCTTGGAAGTTCTCGTCTCTTTAATTGGCATTTGTCGAAGGAGATTCGATTTATATAATACACGAAACTGGAGTAATATCGGCGAGCGATTTTACGATAATAACTGCCGGCCAATTCGATTTCAATAGAGCCTCATTTTAGCGTCTGTAGATATATATATATATATATGTAACTTCCGAGCGAGTTTAGACCTTGTTTCGGACAGGCCCGATATGACAGGACAATACTCCGATCACTCGTGATTGCCTCTGTCGCGTGCAATACCTATTAATTTTAATGAGAGCTATATATCCGCGTGACTTTCGCCGTGCGCGCGACAGTATCGCGGATATCCGTTTTATACAACGAGAACCATTCGATTTCGCACATACGCGGGTCGATCGAAAAAAGGCTACAATTTACGCTATACTCATCATCATCGATCGATCGATCGATCGATCACACATACACAAATGCGAAAATAATATACTCACATGGCTGCGAGCATAGCAGTAGCGCATATTGCAAGACTCGGCTCGAGCCCGGCGACTATGCTCATCGAGGCGCCCAGCGCCCTGAGCAGTGCCGCGCACCAGAATAGGTCGCCGCATAACGCCGGCAGGAACATCAGCCCGCCAACTCGGGCCCCGTAGTGCTGTTGGAACGGGTCGAGCATCGTCACGTACTCGGCCTTCCTCATCGGTTTGGCGAACAGCAGCGCGCCTGTGTATGTACATCGTTGTTCAGTCTTTCGTAACTCGATATACGACTATACATATATATATATGGATGGTTAATTATATATACGCGACATCCCCGGGGATAACTCGTTTATATATACATCGGATAGCCATCAAAGTTACGATCGCGAGCGACGAGTTAATTTAATTACGGCAAACAAATTTCTCAAGGCATTATTGCTATATACTTCCACCTGTCGCCCAGGACGAATCTTATCTCTCAGAAGAGCTCACGCATCGCGCGTATTCAGCGAATTTCCGAGACGACCTCTCGCGCGCGGCAGAACACTCGCTGCTATTTTTTTTTCCCTTTGTCCCTTATCTTTCGTCGGGGCTTACCGAAGAACAGGCTGAGGCTGTAGCCAATGGGAACCTGGCACCAGGCCAGGCCCTTGCGGAACATCGCGTCCGCGGTTCCATTGACGAAGGTATCGCCGACGCACGTTGCTGAAACAAACGAGAGAGACAGAGAAAAGGTTATTTGTATTTTTATTGATATGTATTCAGTTGCCGGCCAAATTGCCTTCGGGGGAGTTATTGCAGATTTCATTGTTCAAGTTTCCATCGGTCGAGTTTGGACAATGATACTTTTTCTTCGGTATGTATATCGAATTGGTGATCTTCTTTCGGCCGCAGGAGGCCGATCTATAGAATAAACGTCGAGAGATGGAGGTTTCTATTTTTCGATCGTAATTCATAGAACCGCACGATCAAGAACCCTGAATTACCCCGCTACAAATTATTTTCCGGAGGAGATATCGTAAACCGAAAACTCGTAAATATAACCGCACCTACGCCGTATAAACTGCAGCCGATATAACATCGATATAACTATATATGGTCCTCTGCCCTCTTAATAGGTGTATAGCTTGTGTCGCTGATGGATTGTTGGCTATATGAATACGAAAAAAACCGACGATTACAACATTGAACGTTCCAATAAGTAGATCTAGCAAAAAACGCAGGTTTGACAAAGGACGTTGTAATACATTCCATGAGCTTTATAATTGAAGTCACGAGGAAAACAGAAAAGCACAGATGTGACACCTATATCTTCGCTGACCCAGAAACTTCGAGAGTTTAAGCCGTCTGTCCAAAAGGGTTTTGTTTCAACATTTGATGACTCATTTTTCTGCGATCCGAAAGTTCATTCTCGGTAACGTCGCATGTTCATCCGATTTTGTTCTCCCTTTGTCACTTTGTCTACAACTGCATCAGAGTGGCACTTCTCTGATGTCTGTTTCTTCTCTCTGTGCGCTTCTCTCGATCGCATTCAAGCGCGTAGTTCATCAATCTAATGGCTGATAACTATATCTCGCGGTATGTGTTCCGCGGCTTTTCCGCTATTCTGGAGCTGTTTTTATATGTGCCGCTGTGTATCGATCGCGTTTTTGTGCTTGAATTTTCTTCTACAATACACCGCAAGCTGCTTCGTGATCTAATTTCACTGCGTCGACGCATCGTGTGCGTGGGTAAATATAATGAATTTGCGTTATAGGCGATGTTTTTTTTTATTAGAAACTTGCGCTGTTAAGCGGCTATACAAGCGAAATTGATGTATACCGAACGTAAAAAGCTCGAGAGCTTTTCATTCGGCGAGAGGAGAAAGTTTATATTTAGGACGCTCTTAATGAATGAACAGCCAGAGAGCCGAGAGGCTTTCTAGAGTATATTCGCATATTGTTCAAAGGCTGTGAAATCCAGGTATATATGTACACATACGCACACACTCGGAAAGACAATAAAGCTTTGCAAAGCGCGCGGGAACGGATTCGTTACACTATACAGTGAATTTTAATTTTACATTTCAGTTGCAGCGCGACGCCGATTATTTTTACTTGCATAATTCACATACTGTGCTGCACTTTTCAAGAAATTGTTTTTATTAATGGAAACAAGGTTTTGAAGTGAACTACAATATGTGAATTCAAGTAGATAAAATACGCTCTGGTCAGACGCGTTTGTTTAAAGTTCGCAAACTACGTATAACGAATCATTATTAGCCCAAGCTTAATTATGGAAATCTTCCAACTACCTATATATATAGTCATGAATGGTGTTAGATCAAACAGTTCATGCATTAATCCGAGCGTCGGTGAAACAAAGCTCCGTCAAATACATATCTATATATACATAGTAACTTTTCCATCCGGTATACGTCTCGAGAAAGACGTATATACAATATAGTCGTCGTTTAATTTGACTGTGGCGATGTCGGTGCGCTGCGAGTTTCTTAAGTATATATATACATATAGTGAAGCGTTGGATGTGCCGGCGGGAGAGAAATTTTCCCGGGAGGCTTTTAGATCTGTCGCGGTTTTGCGCTTGTTTCGAGCGAGAGAGACTTTCAGAAAATATAGTCGTGTGTATAAGCGAGCGTTAATGGTGAGGTACTAAGGCATATAGATCGTTATATACGTATGATGCAAAAATCAACGTATAATTATAATAACACTCACGCGAAATATCTCAATCCTCCGATATATCATCGGCAGAGGAACTCTTACCGCGACGCTCGATAAACCACAATACCATCCTTTCTCTTAAAAATCGCGATAAATTTTAATTAAACATAACGATGAAAAACGTCAATTCCCCGGCAAGCCGGCGCTCTCGCGTATATTTTTCATCGAGCGCGTCGGTCGTTAACTTCGCGGCGGCTTCAGCAACTCTCTCTCTCTCTCTCTCTCTCTCTCTCTCTCTCTCTCTCTCTCTCTCTCTCGCGGTGTTTCTTTTTCCTCTCCCCTCCTGATAATTAAGAGAAAGAGAGAACACCGCTCTCGCGTTGGCTCCGCTAATTAAGTCGAATCGAGCTCCGCTGTTCGCTTCGGATGATTCCCGCTCTTTCTCTCGTTCTCTGGTATAATATACGTCTGTCCTTCTCTGGCTCTAGGCAGGCATTGTTCGTCTCACGGGGAATATACGCACAGCCGTGCACAAACGCGAAAGCCACTTCTGGCCTAGGCCTCGACAGTATATATATATATATATATATATATATATATATATATATATATATATATATACATATATATATACTCGAGGAACCGCGAGTTGTATATCGAGGACTTTGTACCGTGGCCGGTCAGAGAAAGAGAGCTACATGTCTCTCCTTTTTTCCTGCTTCTTCGCTCCTCCTCTTATACATCTATATATATCGAAAAGTCGAGACGAGGCAGGAGCTGAGCAGTGAGGTAATAAACTCGCTGGCTTGCCTTATTGCGAGGATGAAGTTATGGATAAAGGGATTGCGGAGCTAAGCGCGTAATATGGAAGACCAGTCGCGGAATCGGAGTTGACGAAATCCCGGAGCGTGCAGCGCTGCGGTTATACTGCGTAGAGAGAAGTTTCCGCAGGGAGGTTCGGGTGGCCGCGGGGCTTGTGCGTTTATACGGATGCAGAATGCTTGATGCGATGCTGCGAGAAGAGAGACGGAGATTTTTCCTCGTTTGCCCGGGGTTATTGTTTGGTAATGGGACTTTTGCCGCGATTGAGATTATGAAGAGCCTGTTGCGAGCTGTTGATGTTGCAAGTGTTGGAGGACTTTTTGTTTAACGTATAAAAGTCGCTCACCTTCATTTCCGATATCGTTTTATCAACCGTCGAGCTAAATAAATGTATTTTTAAATCGGTGTATAATGCAGCGATCAACATACAAATATGTTAGCGCTTTGTGTATAGTAGATTTTACGTACAGTAGATTTTGAATCTGCTGGAGTCTATATACGCTTATTAAAAGTCAATAGTTTAAATCAGTAGCCGATGTCTACAATTATATATTTACATTCCACTGCAGCGTCTCCCTTTTCGTTATTAATGATCTACGTTATTGCATGCAAAATGTAAACTTGTATATATATGTACTTTCGTATAATATACCAACGGCGCCAATAAAAAAACCACGATAACAACTAAATTCTATAACGCAGAGCTATAGTTTACAATAAATTTACAATAAAAACAAAAAGGACCATCAAACTATAATTCTTTCGATCCTTACCTACTAGCGAGAAGATGCCGAGGACGAGTCCAACGTTACGATTGGCCAGTATCATGTGACTCTGCTGTCCTGTCGCTCCTCCTCCTCCTCCGCCTCCTCCGACTGGCCTCCTGCGCCTCGTCGCAGCTGCCCATATGCCCACCGCGAGAACCGTCGCGTAGAGCCCGGCCAGCGCAGCTGCTCCTGGCACGTACAGCCCCATGCTTTAGTGTTCAGCCGTCCCGGCGACGCCAGACCTGCAACACGCGTCAAAAAATCAAATGATTTCGTCGAGCTGCTGGTTCTCTTAGAATGGCTGATGAGATGTTTTCTCTTTCGATTATAGCGGTGTCGGAGAGTCGAGGGGAAGGGATTTTCGGGGACCTGAGTGGAGAGGTGGAGACAGTAAGTGGCCTTGAGGCGGATCTTTGTTACGAAATTTTTCGAGTGACTGTGCGGCTTTTTTCGACTTCTTTGAGTACCGGGTTTGAGAGTATCTGAATTTATGCTGCGATATATCGCAGTAATACTTATATTATACTGTTAAATGTATTTTACTATATATTCATGGGACAATATTCGCACGAAGAAAAAAAGATCAGCTTTCGATTGCTCTTTCCCCCACTACTCGAACTTTCCGGCTCTCTATTAGTCACTGGCTAGCGACGGTAGGTGGCGCATAAGCACTTTTCTATAACCCTTGTCACGATCTGTCCGCAGAATGTATAAATAGCCTTGTGCCACTTTACCAAAAACTGTCTTTTACGTTGCTCCTATTGCTTGTGCCGTTCTTGCTATAACTGCCCGAATACAACTACAGCAGCAAATAATTTTCTCTCTTCCCCTTTTGCTCTCTCAATAAGTTATGGCAAAATTATATATACCGCACTCTGACTTCAATATAATACCTTACTAGAATCAAGAAAGCTATATATATATAACATAAAATATTACATTTACGCATCTCCATCTGTGATCCATTAATATACAGATTCGAAACTGCGTACATTAGATTTTCATGGCGGAGGATTCCATCCGAGGCTTCAAGCCGTCTCTCTTTGCCGAAAGTAAAAGTTTAACTCTATGTAACCCAATTTTCTCGTATCGCAGCGACGATCCCTAAATAAGTTTTCGTCAAAACTTTCGGCGCGCGTATATGAGCGTAGCTTCTATATACGCAGAAATTTTTCTGCTTTGAGCTATATATATAGAGCGGTAGGTGTAGTTCAAAGCAATTTAAATTTCCCGCGGTCTCGTGTGCAACATATACAATGCACGCGTAAAGCGCGTAAACAATTTCAAGCAAAATTACTCAAAAGTTCCCTAATTCTAAGGATCTTTCTCTCCGCCACGTTTAATTTTTCTTTTTTTTACTCCCCGACGTAGGTACGCATACAAACATATATATATGCTGCATCAAAACGCTCACCACAGTCTGTACCTATATTAAAACTCGCTCGCGTTTCAGCAAAAATCCGAAAAATTTTTTCGTCGGTAAAAAAGTTTCGAGCGCGCGAATCCTGCTGAGCTCCGCGATCCCCATCTCGAGGCTATATAACTTTGTTTTATTTCGTACAAAAGATTTCACGGTCCGCCAGTCGCGCGGAACTTTTGAAATTTTTCGCTCCGTATAAAAAAATCGTTCGGCTATATTACGCAGTCTTCGCAGTCATCGTCGATGATCGCATGTACCTATATATATATATATATAAGGGAAAAAGCTTTCATCCTCGGCAATTTTCCAGCCTCAATTAAACGGCTGAAGTTTTCGAGCCCCGAACACGCCGGCAGAAAGATGAAATGCGTAGTGTGCGTACGAATTCGCGCAGCCGGTAGTCTCTGCATATATATACGTATATACAACCACACCTACATCTATCGCCGCGAGTGGAGTGGCTCCGGCGCGCGAAACCTAACGAGGCCGAGCAAAGTCCGGACGGGGGGGATGGAACTGCACTGTATATATGTATATATCGCTCTGGGTGGTGGCTTAGCAAACTGGTATTTTTGAGCTTTTATATATATAGATGGCGGTGAGAGAGGGTTACGTATAAGTTTTTACTGTAGACTCGAGTTCTCGTGGGATTAGGCGGCGAGGGGATGGATCAGGAGATATCAATCGAGAGGATTACTTTGAGGGATATTGACTTCTTTGAAATTCGCTATATATAAGAGAGGCGATTTTCGTAGAGTAGAAAGTTTCATGTTCTAACGCTGATAATCCCCTCGCAATCCATCAAGCGTAATTTTTCTAAAAGAATAAATCATCTCCGAGCGCAGCTTTCAACAATTCTAATAAACAGCCGATCGACGACAAAAGAAAAACAACTCAGATTTAAAAATAAACCAACCGCGCGAAGCAGCGCTATGCGGGCTCCATAACTCTTCCAGCAGTAATTTTCGCCCTGAAAAATAGCTCCTCGTCCCTTCGCCGCGCGGCGCGAAATTTCTTCCGCCGCGTCTTTCTCTCCCTTTCCCTCTCTCTCTCTCTCTCTCTTATGTTCTCGCGCGTGAACTCGTTCGCCGCCATTCGTCATACTCGCTTGAGAAACAATAAACCCTTCCGCAAAAAGAAGCGCGACAGAGAGCGCGCGCGAAAAGCATTCTCTCGGGGAAAAAAAGACGCGGGAATAATATAACGGGTCGTAATTTAATTTTTGTCCCGTCGTCGCTTGCGAAAAAAGACGAAGAAATAGATACTCCGCAAGGGCGGCTACTCGACTGGAAATCACGCGATTCCGATGGTCATCGAAGGTTTCGTGCTTCTGTGAAAAGTCGCCGATGCGGGATATATGATGTATTTATAAACGTTGTATTGCGGAAGGATTTGTACGAGGACGACTATTGTTTTGAACGTAACATAAGTGCAGGCTGATAATTGCGAGTCTTTTCCTAGTAATAATACAATATCTCCTTTATGTGTATATACATAGACGATTTTGAATCGGCCGTTCAATTCAATCGCTTTCGAATCTCCATCGCAATGTAATTGAATTCACATCCTTTCACCAGATTCGCCCCCGAAGCTCCGATATCCAATACAACATATATATAGTGTATAGAAGATTTCCCGCTTCTCTTTGTACAACAGCTGAAATGGACCACTTGCCAATCGATTTTAAACTATGAATATTCCAAAGATATCGCTGTATATAAATAGGCTAAGGGTTAACTAATAAATAGTCCTCAACTCGACTTACGTATATGCATCTCTCGGAAAGATAAAAAAAAGGAGGAATCTCCTTTACCAAGAGCTCCTTCAACTTTAACATGGGGTATACGCGGCAGATATAGCGACGAGAAAGGGAAACGAACGGCGTAACGATCGAAACGTCGCCCGGGGCGCGACGGAAACGCGCTGGCTATGCTGCCTCGACGATGTCTCGCTCTGATGCTGCACACAGTATAGTATACTATCTAAATGCCTCCGTATTGTCTCGATACGTGCCACCGATGTAGCTGTGTAATCTCTTTTTCTTTGATTTTATTTTGGAAGGATGTTCTCTATTCGAGAATCACAGTAAGCTCGCGAAAATCTATTCTTCCAACTGTATACTTGACGCTGCGTAAGTACGTACCCAACGAATGTTTATCGAGTATATACTGAAGGAGTACGAAAAATACACGGAAATCCCGAAAAAAATAAATAAAACGAGGCCACCGGCAGAAATTTCGAAGCGCAAAAAAAAAAAAACGGCAACCCACCCAATTTCCAACGCTCTACCTCTTATCAGCGAAATCAGCATTAACGCCGCGCGGCCGCAATTTCCATTTTATCAATGCAATCCAATGCGGGATATATATAGCGCGTCAGACTCTCTGCAACAGAGTCGCTAATTAGCAATCAGGCCGTGCAATGATTGCGCGCTCTCGAAAGTTCAGACTCAATTTTTCGCTCAAATTTGCTCGGCCGAAATTCAGCGGCCTTTTTTCCACTGCTGCTTAATTTACAGCGTCGATTTCGAACAGTCAAACAGAGAGAAAGAGCGCAATCGATACTGCCAATTACGAGGAGCAAACATCGCTGATGTTGCTTCCGCGGCGCGCGAAGCTGCGAGAGGGTTGGCTGAGATGCGCGATTTCGTGCAGCGCATATTATAATTTAACGTTGTACACGCGTGTGCACAAGGTTGATCGTAGTTTTTTTTTTGCTACTGAAACAAGTACTCGCCGATTGATCTCGCTGGCGTGTAATGCAATTTTGAGTTTACGAAGCTTTTCCTGCGCGTGTAACTAGAAACTCACGCGAGTTTGAAACTCTCTGTAAATCTATACTCTGATTCGCCATTCAAAGCTAAGTCATGAATAAAGCTTATTTAAGCTACAAAGTTTTTACGAGCCAGCATCGAATCACCATATAAGCGCAATTATTTATCCACGCTGCGAGTTCGAAGCCTGTATCAAATAATTAGAAACTAAAAAAAAGCCATTTCGTTATATACGCGTTTCATCAAGGGAAATACAGTATTCGCTCGTCTGTATTAAAAGAGTCTTATATTGCGGAGAAGAGCGGATATCGATTTTAGGCTGAAATCGCGGGAAACCGACCGACTGCAGCTTCGAACTCAATAATTCGAAATTGCAGAGGGAAGCTTGCAGCAGCAAGAGCGAGAGAGATATGGTCGGTTGGCTACGAGATTAAAATTCAAAAGTGACCTAGATATCGGCTATTCGGGTCGTGACCGCCGGCGAACTTTGAGATGCCTCGGAAAGATCGGCCCTTTGCCACCGCAGCCGTTATTCTTTATTTATAGTCATGGCCGTTTATACACGTACGACGAGATTTTTCACGGACTGCTCGTTATATACACACCGACTTTTTCCTATCTCATATAGGCCTCTTCGCGAGTATTATATATACATCGTATGCTTTTACAGAGCCGAGGGAGAGGTGATGAAGCGAACGTTTAAGACTATATCGAGAGGTCGATGACCTCAGGTGTGCACACCTTTGCGGTTCTCCTTTAAAGGAGAGAGCTTTTATCGTTGTCTTTATGGAAGCTAGTATATATATCTATAAGATTCGCGCTTTGAAAAGTCGTTGCGCTGATGTACGAGTCGGTTTCTTTTTGGTGGGAGTATTAAAGTTGGAGAGATAAAAAGTCAGACGAAGCAAGATCCAGTGACATTTGCTGATATAGAACGAGTCTCGGTTAGAAGATCGATGCAAACAAGGTTCAAAGCTACGGCTACGCGAGCATTCATTATTATTTACGTTGATGAGTATAGAGATTGTATGAGGCTGTGGACGGAATAAAGGCCGTTGATGATTATTTAGCGATTTTTTTGTTGGTTGAGAAAAAATTAATCCACTGAGCGTTGATGGTAGACAGTTGAAATGATCAATTTTCGTTCAAGTGTAATGTGGATATACGATTGCTTCGATGTATAGATATAGTTCCACTAGCAATAAATCGATTAAATAGTTTTTATAAATAACGAAATCGATCTACGTCTGATTAGAACCGCAGCGTTTTAAAGTCGCGTAATTTGCTAATTCAATTTTATTTTGAACTTTCCAGTTTAAGCGAATACGTGCATATAATACGGTATATGAATATAGAAATTTGATATTACACAAATATACTGGCTCTGTTTCATAATTATCTCGACCTTAACAAGCGTATAAAACGGAAAAGTACGAAAAACGACGAGAACACCTCATACGCGGGCGCAATTTGGACATAAAGCTCGAGCTCGCCCGCAGCCGAGATAAAATCCCTATGCACACGCGACGTTACAAAGGCCTCCTATATGTATATAAGTTCTCGGTCGTATAATACGCTGAAGGCAAGATCTCTCTCACTAAGCCCGAGACCTCATGATCAGAGAGCCAATCGCCGATGAATGACGAGATTAACAATAATGCGACGATGCAGGCCTAGTAGGATTACAGGCTTTGGCAGAGCAAGTATAGTCTATATAAGTATCGATCGATCGATTTCTCACAGCTTCCGCAAGAGACTTGCATATACCGTGTAACACATGCAGCGCACATGGATATTAATAGGCTCAGAGGCTGTGGCAATATATATATATATATATATATATATATATATATATATATATATATATATATATATATATGCAATGACGTGCGCATGCATATATATATAGCTATTTCAGTGTGTTTGCGTCAGCCGATGCGATTTGTTTAACGCTGGGACTCGGGAAATTCGCCGAGAACTTTGGTTATTAGGTCGCGAACGCGGGCTGGCAGTTGACACGCGAAGCTGCATCAGACTTTACCGCTGCTTGGGTGTATATATAATTATACTCAGAGTCGAATCTTATGCTACAATGAAAAATTTCACTGCGAGTAATTTTCAATTCTATACCATGTATATTCAATTTATATAAGGAAATAGCGGCCCTGTCGTGTAGCACAAATTGAAAAGGTATATGTAAAAAGATTGAAAAAAAGACCATCTTGCACTGTTCTAATTTCCGTTTGTCAAAAAAGGATATTTCCAGGTTTTCGATTAAAAGAAGATATTCCATTTTTTCCAAAATCTTTTCCCTTAAAAATACTCCAGCACGTTTCTCCGCAAAGAAGCATCTCCCCGGGGGCACGAGTCGCATTTTATTCATACGCGGCCGCGATTCCATATATAACGTCGATCGGCCGTGTATATACGTTGATTTTCCAACTCGAGCTTCTCCTCGACGGAACCTAAAAGCTCGTCTAAGCAGGGGAAACGCTCCACACACACACATACGAACGTATATACGCATATTGAGATTCCAGAGTCGGCTTTAACTGTCTCTAGCTCCTTAGCGTATATATAGCGAGGCAGGTATATACGGGGGATTTATGCCCTCTCTCTCTCCCCCTCCCTCTCTTTCTCTGGTTCTCGCCCGTGTGGTTTGATCCCTTTGACGCATACATTTGCTCGCTACATTAAGGGTAATGATGTTAGTTGCGCTTGTCTACGCTGATTAAACTTGGCGTTGTTGTTGCAATTCGCGGTTAAGTTGTGACAATATAATATATATAGAGTTTGTCAGATCTATTATACATATTTCTTAAGAGGATAAGATACTAACTGATATTTGTATGCACCGGGATATAATACACATTTTTGCACAAGTCGTTTTATCGAGCAGTTATATGCTTTCGAGAGAGATATTGCATGATTTTATAGCAAAGCGAGTGTATAAACTATATGTGGAACTACAGCTGATATGATACATACTGCACACACTATCGCCGCCTACGATTACACTTTGAAATGCGCAACTGTGAAACAACCCGTATACGGCTCACTGGGTCATCGCAGTCCCTGAGCCGTTCGCCGCACAATTTTCAGCTGAAAATTTGCATTTAAATTAATTTATGTGACACGGTCCCGAGCTCAAAAGGCTCAATGAAATTGTATATAACGATTATTTTCCCTTGACTCTTTCTTGAGCTACTCGGAATTGTGGAAAAATTGAATGCGGTTTTCATTTTATTCGCAATAATTCGCTTTGTAACATATGGTGAACTTCTGGTTTATCAGAAACTGATAAGATTAAGTCAGAAGGTAAAACTTCTTCGATCACTTATAAGATAACTTCACGCCTACAGGCTATTCAGCTGCAAACATCCTCATTGATTTTTCTCGATTTTTATATCAACCCGTATAACTCACTATCACGATGAAACAATTTCAAATCTTCTATGTACGAAGAGTCGCGACATAAAGGCAAACAGCCGATCCTTCACCACCTTTTCACCACCACCAGCTTCTCAGCTCATGAATATTTATGTTAATGCCACAGCGGAGGAGCTCGAAAAACACTTGGGCTCGTCTTGCAAGCTCAAGTTGTCTTCGCAACAGCCCTCAGCCGCTGGCGTCGGGAAAATAGTTGATTCGAGCTGTGATAGTGTTGATAATTTAAACAATGATTTTATGCATTACTCATTAGAAAACAGCAATTAGTTCAGAAGAACGACAGTATCGTTATCCTAACTAACAGCCGTGAAATCAGTGCCTCGCATTTTATTATTAATAACTTGTCAAAGTAAAATTCTAATATGAAAAATAAGAAAGAGGATATCATATACACGTAGATTATAAAACGCTAATCACGAATTCACAATTGTCGACTCGTACAGGTGCATCGTCTTTTTTTTACTATAAGATTCATGCAAGTATCTTTTGATGTACCTCGGAATATCGCGTAACTGAAGATTGAAAAGAAGACCCGAGGAGTTTTTTCCTTTTTTTTAAAAAAAAAGGCGCTTTGACTCTGAGTGTGTCTGGGTCGTCACTATACTAGCGAAATAAGGCGCTTAGCAGACTGAAGATAACGTATATCATTTGATGTATCATTTGAAAAAGGGGACTTAATCCGTAATATTCTTTCGGAAGCTCGTCCGTAAAAAGTACAGCGGATTATTCTTACTTTTTTCTTTGACTTGATTATTTTATTTGGTCTTTATATACTTGTTTGTAAAATTTGCACTGCTGACTGTTCCTATTATTTCTAATAAATATGTCTTTAATAAATTATTTGAAATAACATGAGTTACTATATTTTATAACGTACAATTCATATTTATCGAAAATATATATTAAATAATTTATATCACAGAAAATTTTACAAAACAAGCTGTTGTCATCAGGCGCCAAAACGTACAATTCTGATAATTATATTCATATGGAATTATTTTGTAAACGAAACTACTTTCAATCGATTTAACGGTCCAACCTTTATATGAATAAAGCCATCTTTAACGCGAGATAAATACGCAAAAAAGACTCGTATCAAGCGTATCGTCTTCGTTATTTATTCCACCGCCAAAAATCGAATCATTGTCCCGCTCGCTTAAACTGGCTTTCCCTAACAATAGAGCTTCAACCATCATCATCAAACTTCCGTCGCCAAAGAAGCCAACATATCAAGCACAGAATCTCTGAGAGAAAGAAGAGCGATGAGCTTATACGGAACTCAAAGTCAAATTAACGCTCACAAATCCTCTCTCTCTCTCTCTCTCTCTCTCTCTCTCTCTCTATATATATATATATATATATATATATATATATATATATCTCGCTCGTCCCAATTCAAGCCAGTAGCATATATATATATATATATATATATATATATATATATATATATATATGTACATATATACGTTCGTCATTGGTTCAATTAAACCGCGACATTTTCCGGCCACTGCAAGCACACAGATATATATAGACACACTACCTCAGTCGCTCCATTGTAGTATCGCTCGGCACAGCGGCTTTTATGATGCGTCGCACGCTGCACATACGGCCTCCTCTCTCTCTCTCTCTCTCTCTCTCTCTTTCTCTTTCTCTGTTAAGGTATATGATGAAAGCGCCAACTTTTCCGCGACTACACCTACAGACTCTATACACGTCCCTTGAATGTTCTGCATATGTATATACACGCACACACGGCCGTATGATAAATCGAGAGCGCGCTAAAGCCGGCTCTCTGAATTGAAAATGTGAAGCGTAAGCCCGGAAGCGCGGCTGCAGCAGGAGATCCCGGAAACGCCCGCCGAGGCTTTTACACAAGAGAGAGAGAGAGAGAGAGAGAGAGAGAGAGAGAGAGAGAGAGAGAGAGAGAGAGAGAGAGAGAGAGAGAGAGAGAGAGAGAGAGTTTAGGCGAGAGTAGGCCATGCTTTTTATATGCGAGAGCATCTGAATTTTGCTCCATCTCGCTCGTTGGTTGATGTGTGCTTTTCGGAGATGATTTTTCTTCGATTTGGAAGATTTGAGGGGTCTACCGATGCTGAAAGAGTGCGATGGCAAAGCTGTTTCGGGCGTCTTGATGCGCAGGGAGGATGAACGTCAGCCCGTGTTGCGATTGGGCTTTGGCAGCATATATACGTGATTATATGTTTCACGGGTTATTTTGAGCTCTTATCTCGTTTAATGCTATATTTACAGCATTATTATGATGTTTTATCGATCACTCCCCACGCGTATACACATTATATTTGTACGTTGTGCTAACGCCTCAGAAAAAGAAATCGATGGAATTACAATCTCTATGCATATCATTGAATGTTAATTATGCTTGCTCGAAAATCCCTGAATCGTGCACATATTACTCTAAATTTAAAGCAAAGCGGGATACGAGCTCGCAATTAGTATACCCAAATAAGCTCCAGGTAATTTCAACCGAGGCTCCGAAACTGCCGCTGTAACGTATTACGCTCAGAGGCTTCGTGGAAATGCAATCATAGTGCGGTATGTGCAATTTATATATATATATATGCATAAAGTGCAACTACTTATTCACGCGCATATAGTTGGTTATCTAATTCTCTAAAAGACCTTACAACCGAAAGCGCGCGATATATCGCATTCAATGCAAAAGCTCTAACAACCGCAAAACGAGGCTGAGCGCAGCTTTTATCGTTATCGATAATAAGCTATTTCATAATTATATGGAGTCTGGGCCGAGAGCGTAACGTTACATTAAAAATTAGCGATATATTTCCGTTTAACGAGCGTTGGCAGTGCGCGCTAATAAGTGTCGCCTGGCAGCGCTCGTTCTATTTTACCCTGACTTTCCGCCTTCGGCTGACTTTTTTTTCCTCCTCTGTTTACCACACGGTGAAGGTGAAAAGGGATGCGCGCTGTTTGTGATTATAAGGCAGGGATCGATTTAAATGTTCCTTTTAAAAACTTTGATATGTATATATATATATATCATTGAAATAATAGTAATGTTTTATCATCGCTGAAATAATTATGCAGGTAGACTTTTTTTAAGTACATCAAGTATCTTTAAAAAAAGTCTACTCTACATGATTGACAGTAGTACATCAATTAAACGACTCCAGCCCAACCGTCATCAGCATAATACCCTCATGCGCACAATGCCCTCGAAGGCGGCGGCGGCGGCGGCAAAGTTCGCGCTCGACAAAAGCGAAAACTCCCGAGACTACTCCTGCGTTCGCTCGAGATATACACACACATAGATAACGTTTCACAGAGCGCCTGAAGAAGAACGAGCTGCGCCTTACACACATGAGAAAAGTCGGAGCACTCACCTGAAACGTTATTTCCGTGCTTCAGCTCATCTTCTCCCAGCTCGTCTCTCGGCCCACGAATTGATCCTCGGATCTCTCGATTCAGCGTGACATCCCTTCTCTCGCTCTTCACTCGTTCTATTCAGGACGATGCTATTCTCATCACTCCAGCTTGCGCTCGATATCCTGCAAAGCTCCGACACGCGACACCTTCTTCTTCTTCTTCTTCTTTGGGATGTGTACACAGACTGCAAAAACGGGGAACACGATGAGAGAGAAAGACAGAATTATGGAAATGGCCGGGGAGTAAGGGGCTAGAGAGAGGGCGTGGGTGGGATGCTGGACACTGGCTTATTCGGTTTGGGGAGAGTGAACGAGGGGGTGGGCGGAGTGGCCCATTGATGGAGAATTCCTTTACAATATTTAAGTCGATCGCGATGTTGGAAGTCGTGTATATTTCACGGACTCGAGGACTTTAACTTCTATGAGATTTTCGCGTTGAAAAGCTCTTTTTGTTCGAGTTTTTTCATGCGGAGCAAAAAACGAACGAGTCGCTACGCGTAAAAATGCATAACAAGACGCGAGAGTATACGCGCGCGCGCGCGCGAGGCAGGATCGTTAATTTTCTCTTTCTTGCTTTTTCCGGCGACTAATTCAGCCCGCTGAACGACTTGTTTCCTCGAAATTTAATACACGAGTTATTTCTCTCTTTGATCTCCCGCAAAACTTTAATTTACTTTCCACTCGGGACACACGATAATATATACATACGATCCTGCCAAAAAACAGACTAAACGCACAAACACGCCTAAAGACCGGCGCGTCCCTTTGTCCTCTTAACCACGGCTGCGTACTATATACTTCTAGAAAAAATCTCCGCGACTCCCAGCTCCAAGGAAAAGTCCAGGAAGATTTTCAGAACAACTGACCCAGGAATGTCCGCGTGCGTCCTGAAACGGGACTAATATCCGCGGCAGCAGCAGCGTGAAGTACGGCGGGCGCGTTACTACTGGCGCAGCATCCGCTCGGGAGAAGCCTCGAGGGGTGGCACAGAGCGACTCGAGGGTGGAAGCGCGAGATGGAGCGGACGGGACGCTGGGGATGAAGAGAGAGAGAGAGAGAGAGCCACGTGCTGTACGCGGGGGGGCTGCTGCTGCGTATTGATCGTCGAGAAGGCACAAGCCTTCCTCACAATTGCTGTAGCGGATGCTGCGAGTGTTGTGGACGATGCTTGAGATTTTGGTGCTGTATTTTTTTTCTTGGGGTTGTATAGTGCTGAAGTTGAAGATCCGTTGATGGATGGTAGAGACTGAAGGTTGGAGGAGTGATGAGGAATATCAAGAAGGATTGCGAGAATAAATAATTATTACTTTGTTGATCGAGCTCATCTTCCTGATGAGTTTTTTGAATCACGAGGATGCAGTTTTTACAGAATGCTTCTTCCGATATGCTAGAATCACAGAGTTATCACGTATTCTCCTGTAAACCAAAGTCGCTAAAATACTCGTGAATTTTTCAACAACTTCCTTAACTAACCGACTATCATTTATACGCGAATATATAGCACGGCGACGAAGGGGAAAAGCCAACCGACCGCTTTCATAAATTTTTCCTCTTCCGCGCGCTCCCGACGCCGAGCATTTTCCGCGGCTTGGACAACATCTAAGACACTGGCCGCATCCGGGCGCGCACGCCCTTACACCTTGTGCACATTCTTTAACCGAAGACGACTGCGCGACGAGCTTTCTTTTTCCCTGAAACTGGGGTGACGCTGTTTGCACTCTAATTGGAGTGAATTTTCACTTCAGGGAATCTGGAGAGGTCTTCAAGCATGTTTGCATTCGGTTTCTCTTGACTTGCCTGCCTGCTTGCCTGGTCGTCTGTCGAGGGGACGTTGCCACTATACTGGGCACCGTATATAGAAACTTTCGAGGAAAATCGATTTTTCAGTTTTCGCGCTAAAGTACATATGGGACATGTTTTGAAGTCCGGACGCTGGGACCTTCCCGTATATGCGACAATATGTCCCCGGGTAAGTAAAAGGTTTTTCTTACGTATTTGACCCGCAGAATCCGAAACTGAAGGTCTTTTTTGCTAAAAATGATAGAATATTTTTTAAATGGCAATTGATTAATCAATAAGGAAACAGTAGTTAATAATTGTTTCTGCACATATTTTTTACTGACGAAATAGCTGATTTATAGCAAAAAAGATTCTATGCTCCATTCTCCGAAAATAATTATTCAAAAAGTTATGATTTTTTTAAAGTTGAGATTTTGCGATTTTCAAGTATCATATATAGTTGAATAATAACAATGGTTTTATCAATAAATCATATTCATAAGTGACCATGGACCAGCAAAGTCTACGGTTAAGACAAGTTCCTCTTAGATAATCTGCACAGTAATTAGTTATAAACAATTTTCCGGAAAATTTTTCAAATTTTTTACTTTTTTACCCTAAATAAATTTTGTATTAAATTCTTACAGATATAGGAGGAAAGTGTTCTTATGTATTATTTTATAAAATGCATTGCCTCTCATTTAGACATTATTGAAACCAGCGAACAAAAAGTTGAATTTACTAAATTTCTAAAATAATCATTTTTCAACGAGAGGCAATGCATTACATAAGAAATCCTTTGTTTGACCGGGGACATATTCTTGCAAACGGGAAGGTCCTAGAGTCCGGACTTTGTTTGCTGAAGAAGTTTGGTTAGCCTTTGCTTGGATAAATGCAAGATTTTTTGTTCCTCTTTTTATGAGGGGACATGACTATTTTAAGAATTTTTATTAAGTGTACCTTATATTTAATCGTATAGATTTGATTAAATAAAAAAGTTCTTGGAAGATTATAGAATGGTACATTTTCATTAATAATAAAAAAGACGTTACGTCCGAAATTAATTATAAAGAAATTATAAAGAATAAACAATCTTATTTAAATATTTAAATCATACGTTGCCAAGCAAATTCTCTTTTTAAAATCAATCGCCACAGTGACGATAACGAACTGGATGTTATATGTTAAGCTAAATTTTCCTCAGAGACTGATAATATCACAATGACAACTCGAGTGGAAGTAGTCGAATGATAGCGTTCACTGTATTCGCTGCCAGTCAGTATTGGCTGCCAGTCAGTATTCGCTGATGCTGCTCTTTGTAGTATATAGAGATCTACTGAAAAATCGTTGGCATTAGGTGAGTAGTTGTGATAATCTAAGCGTAAATGATGTGACAAATGTTAAAAAAATATGTTTACTCAATGTTTTATGAATTTTTTTATTTTTATAAATATACGACAAGTATATTACAACTGCGTGTGTGATGATTACATATATATGGGACATTCCACGTCAACCCGTGGCGAAATTATTTAAATCACGGCCGATATTCTTTTCCTAATTCGGTATACTCCCTAAAGAACATAAAATCTCAGACCTAAAAGTGCCTTCGTTTAAAACTATAAAGTACATTGTTATAACAATATAAAGAAAATATCTATGTATCTTGTATATCTATATAGATATTTCTACAAAATTCTGAAATAGGCTAATATATATATGTGTTAAATTCTCGATCTCAACGAAGAGTAGCCCAGTTCAGATTTTTCCGGCGAAGTGTAGCCCAGCCCAGTTCAGATTTTTCTGACGAAAAGTAGCCCAGTTCAGATTTTTCCGACGATAAGTGTAACCGGGCTATTTTTCGTCGAGTGAATGTGATCTCGGCTCATTCATTAGAAATCTGACTATATTACTCTTCGTCTTCATTATAAAAGTAGTTTATTAAATTAAAAACAATGCGAGAACGAGAAGAGATGTGGCAAATATGTTATAATATGATTTACTATGAAGCAATAAAACTACTTCAAAATTGTGAACATTTCATAAAAACAAAAAAGAACTATTTCGGCTTATTGAGCTATTTTGCCGAATTTCTTCCATTTCAAAGATTCCATTCAAAGATTTTTATTTTCAAATTTAAGTTCTTTGCCTCGGCTGTCGATGAAAATTGAGAAAAACGTTTACTCAACCGATATTCCTCGATTAATTACCAATCGAGTAATATCAGCTATTTTTTGTTAATTGGTCTTTAATTTTTCCCCGTTGCCTCCTGAATACTTCATTAGTTTTTTATAACTTCACCGTCACGACGTCTCCTAAATCATTCTCGCGCTTGTACTTTCTTAAAATACTGAACTTACCATCTTTCTCTCTCACTTGCTCTTTCTTTCTCCCACTTTTGAGAGCTCTCTTCGAGCACGGAATTTCTTTGACTTCTTCCAGTGCTCCATTTTACTCGGAATTGCTTCGTTTTTCCACGATACTCTATTGCTTTGACCAAAACCACTTTAGTTCTAAAGAAATTGCAAGCTCCTTTGAGATTTAAGACTTAGAGAGTTAAAAATCAAAGCATGTATTTGTATTATTACATATTTTATTATTCAATAAAAAAATTAAATTAAACTCTGGAAATTCTCAATATTCAAGTACAATCTTCATACGAATGTAATAAAAGATTTATTAATTTGGTTTTAAATAAGTTTACGTATTTATTTTAAGTTCTTTAATGGTTATACAGAATAGAGCTTTTATTTTAACTCATTAAATACAAGTAAGATTTAAATCTATTTAATCATTTCACTTTGAAAAAGTTGAATTCTTATACATTATTACCATAAATGAGATTTATTAACTGTTGTATTGTTAATTACAGGTACAAAAGACAACGTTTGCACTGCTGAAAACATCTTTATAATGGGACACAGGATAATATTTAGAAAATCCAGTCTAACCAGCAAAAAATGGACCAAAAACAGGAGGGTACGATTAAAATTCATGAAAAAATAGGAATATCAATTAACTGAAGAAAAAATATGCCAATCAAAGTAAGTACATCATTCATAACTTTTTTATGAACACTCAAAATTTATTTAGATGTGTCGATACATGAACTATTATATAGGGATTTACTTTACCATCTTCCGACATTTGTTTCTGTCATCGCTCGGTCGGTAATTTATCAGCCTAGTTGTGGCAGCTTATTTGAGAGTCGGTGTAAAGAATAAATGCGAAAAGTAGAGTTCTATGTATATTACATACTATATTCTTCTTGTTTGGGATAAAATATTGTTTTTATTGAGTATGTATCAAACATATTCGTTACGTGGTTTTTATGGGATCTTATTTCAATAAATATTTACAAAGATTTCCAGAAGTATTTTAAGACTATCTATCTTAAGGGAATATCGAAACAAAAGCTTTACTAATCCACTAGTAAACCCTAGCTCGTATTTTACAACTTCTAGAAAAACTAAATATCCGATTAACATTTTCTTTCGGTAGAGTGATTCATCAAAATTAACTGATAGCATCTTGGTCTCGCGTTTTCATTACAAGTTTTATTTAAAAAGTTATATTGAGTAAAAAAAAAGTTTTTTTAGCTTCGACGTCCCTTAAGGTTTCATATTATTTTTTTGCGCATCTTTAAACGCATATTTGTTGGCTAATCTGCTGATTAGCCTTGCATATAATATTAACATGAACCAATGAAATAACCACATGAAATAGTTTGAGTGGATTACATATAACTACACGTAGCTCGTATCAATTACATAGGATATCCCAGAACCTTATATTATATACTATTGTAGATTTGAATGTTTGCGCGCTCCCCGCACATGCTGATAGAGGATATTATAAAGTATAATGTTACGTCGCCGAGTGGTAAATTAGTCTAGGGTTGTACGGTAATGTAAGTTTTAGAGTCGACTCGACAATTACCTATCATACTCTTAGTCTAGAAGATTGATACAGAATGCTGCTGTTGCTGCCGTGGCTCCGGCTCTTATTATATCCTGAGCCTATTGCATCATCTAAGGATTTTACGACTGTAACCCTTTCTTTTTTTCGAATCCTGTTTCATTGTTGTGTTCTCTGAGAATAGCATTATCCGAGAATCCTTCCCCATAGGCAGTTTCTACTTTTGGATTTGCGCGCTTTTCAAAATAAATAGATAGATTTAGTATAAATAACATAAAATTATCGTTTTATTTATGCAACATTTTTCAATGCGCAATTTCTAATATGCATATGTACTATTTGAAACTTTGTAATTATCTTTTAAACGGCAAGTGTATTCATTTTTCAAACGATAGATGGCGCCAGCAAGACCATTCTTGAAAAGCCCGGGAGTATGCGTCCCTATTCAATATAATAACCGCAGGTATCAGTAAATTTCCGAGCCATTCAAGGGCGCTACTTACCGAATACAAGTGCAGCATGTTATATATATTATCTTTAACGAGAAGAATAATTGAAAACGCGGTAACATCACATTTTAAATAATGCTAATTTTTATATTATTTCTAAAAAACTTAATAAATTTTTAAGTATATTCAGTTTTGGATATTTTATAGCACTGGGTGGCATAAACCCGCGTTTATGTCACGCATATCCATGACACAAGTAGTCCATTATCCATTACTGCACGGTGCAAGTATATACTGCTTATGGCACGGGTAGGCGGGACACGGCAGATTTAGGCAGTCAGTGCTATAAAATAACGTACGATACACGTGCCATGAGTTATTCTTCACGGTACGGCGCTTGGGCGCTTATACACACAGTGTTGTAAAGTACGACTTATGACACTATAGTATCGCGATATACTATGACAGATAGAGTCCAATACCGCAATTATCTGCGTGTAGTTTGGAAGACGTTCGATTTAATTTTACTTGATCAGATCTCGATTTCAATTGTATCATGTGAAATAAAGTTCCGTTCAGCTATAACCTCTAGTTAATGATAACCCATGGGGACAACAAAGAATGGACACGAGTCCATGATACTATACCGGTGCAGGAGAGTGATAAGTAACTGAATGACTGCTGGCCGAAATAAGAATATTCTCATTTCGAAGGTTTATTCAAAATAAATTTGTAAGCTCTTCTCAACGAGTTAAAATGTATTTAATAATATATGAAAAGTAATATTTGTAAAGATTATAAATATTGTATAAATACAAATGCGAATTATTAAAGTACTTGGAATCGCAATGTAAATCGATAAAGATAGTCTGCAGATACAATACAGCCTTTAGGTATAGTAGATTTAGCTCTAACGATGGGAAAGAATTCCTTTATTTAAAATAAAAATCGGTCGTTCGTAGTGACAAGAGTCCACATACCTACTCTACTTACAAAATTTTTCGTTTTTTTTAATTATTTTTGTTTTCATTTTTTCTTACATGATTTGAATACATTATACTATTAAGTATTGATACTATAGTTAAAATTGTGAATCAGATAAAATATTTTATTATCGATTATTACAATTGGTCGATCGCATACGTAGTCAATATTCTTTAAAATACATCGAAACCACCATCAGACAGTAAAAGATGAAGCTTGACTTTTATACTTACAAGGAAAGTTTACAACATCCAGGCCATAGCTCTGGCTCAAACTGTAGGAAATGATTCTTTGATAAAAAAGTGCAACGCGTATTTTTGGAGTTTTGTTCAATAGGCCCTGGTAACCGACATATCCACCTAACGATATGCATGCAGACTATATCTGCATATATACATCATAGTGAATATAGGTATACGTCTCGGTTATCAGGACCCATTGAACAAAGATTACAAATATATATATTACATTTTTTAAGTTAAGCATCATTTGCCACAGTTTGAGTCTCATGGCAAGTTTTGACACTCATGTATATGATTTTTTTACTTTCTTTTTTTGATTTAAAACAGTTAATCAACATTAATTCAATCATTCCGAAAACTAGTTCACTTTCTACATTAAAGTATAAAAAGTATGAAAATATTAACTTTTACACTTTGATGGAAAATAGCATGCGGTATGTGTGCATTGGCAATTTTCTCTAACTGCTTTGTTGTTTAAGATAAAAGGTAAATGATTTGCTTGCATAAATCGTCTATTGCGTTACATAAGTTATACTTCGATTAAGCAGTCGTAGTAACGCCAAGCCATAGTAGCCGGGAAACGAAAAAATTTTACTAGGGTCTTTCCATATCAGCTAAAAATTTCTGACTCTCTGGCTAACATTTTTCGGTTTCCCTTATCAGAATCTGTACGCACACTGCAGATATAACGGTGTGTCGTCTACGCAAAAACTTCCTTATTCCTTGTTAAGGCTTCCGCGTTGTATAATACCTATATTTTGCGCTTAAAGTACACTTTCTTGTCAAGCGTGTGCTCGATATATGGAACTTGTTTGCCTACATTCTTATTTATATCAATACTGTCTTCGTGTTTACGCATTTTTCTGGATGTGATTTCGGCGATTGTTTCAATATCTTTTGTTTCACTGTAGTAGTTGAGATTTGTACAGAATTCTTCTAAGAACCAGCCTCTCCGAGAACGAAAACCTAAAATTCATTAGGGAATGAAAAAAATTGTAAAAATAACATGAATCTCCTAATTTCTTTTTTACCTGGTGGGCTACTGTAAACTTTAAAAATGTCTGCCTTTTGGGCTACTTTCATAAATTTGTTATCACCATCAACCTCATCTTCAGAGCTAGTATTTACTTCATTTATAGAGATTCCTCGATCTATTTTCGGTCCTCGGCATGTCTATTAATCAACAATTTACATAATTAACTGAAATCCATGTGTTACTACTATATAAAATTTTATAAAATGCAAAATATTTTTACAACAAGCAGAATTCTTTTGCAAAATAAATTTATAAAACTTTATATATTAAAAAAAATGTTTATGTTTCTAAAATAAGCCAATTAATGAATAATACAAGAACAAAAATAAGTATGTTTGTTTCTTCTACGTATTTTAGACATAAATTTAGAATCTTGTTTTAATGAATATTGAGATGATATTTAGCACAGAAGACGTATACAAAACTATAAGATATGGACATATAATATACCTGTACGACAAATAGTTTTGGTTTATTTATTAAAGACTTGATACTGGTAATTCTCTTCTCAAAAATCTCAATAAATGAATAGCACACATCTTTTGCCCACAGAAGGTTTCCTGACTTTCCATGTGTTGATATTATAATGCAAAGACAATCGTCATTTTCAAAATTTGTTCTGCTCACTAAAACATGAAACACAATATGTCTTAAATATAAACATTCAAGCACACTAAATCGAAAAGGTTGTATATTTTATTGATTCGCATATTTCTTCACGCCAACAAATAGGGGTCTGTAATCAGATCGTAAAATCAGATATAAATATAATAATATTAAAATAAACTTACATTTGCTTATTTTTTGTTTTATATTATGATAGTTGAGATCCAAATGAAATTCAGTTTCGAACCCTAATCTATCAAAAGTATTTTTTATCAATTTTTGTTCTTCGTAAATGTTATTGCGTTCATCTAAATCTTCATTATCAAAAATTGCATGACCAAAAAAAATGCATCTACCCCGAAAATTACAATTCATTGGATAACATGTATCAATTTGTCCCTCGTAATCTGATAAACTGAAAATAAAATAAAATAAATACAATGTAGACGATGAAATTTTGTAAAGTGGATGAAAGCATGTTTATTCGGGTTTTAAATAAAGTTTAATTTTACGAAGTGTAAATGCTCTGCGTTATTTGTGGGCTTAGATTCGACTAAAACTAAGTCCACACTTGTTCAATTTACTCGAACTAAGATAAACTAGTCAAAATGATATTTATGGATTATGTATGTACACACAGAAAAGAGTTTACACATATCAAGTACAATTTCTTATAAACTATGTTAAGGAACGTAATTTTATATTCAGATACTTACATATAACTTAACAGATAGGAATCTGAGCTTAAGTCCAAGGAATCAATGTAAAGATAATGTATGAAAACTAAGCATAGGCTACTTAAAATGGATGAAACTATTTACATTTTATATGTCTTGAAAATGACAAAAGCTGTTTACTGTTTATAAGAAAGAAATATGTTTCACAAATATATCAATAATTTAACTAGTTTTACTAGTTAAATATTGAGGCGTAGAATTAATAACTTTATAAATTGAAACATATATCGAATCTCGTGCGCGTTACGGAATAATGTCTGCGTGGCTCAGTTGGCTAAAGCACGCGTCTGTACTTGTTTGGCCTTCTACAGGGCATGAGTTCAAATCTACGATCAACAAGAATTTTTCGGAAGTGGTTTACGTATTTAAATCATTATTCTATACTTTTCATTGAAGTTGAGTTTAAACCTAAAAGTATCGATCTTCCATTTCTAACCTCCAATTACAATAAACCATGTGCAAATGTGTTGTGTTACTTGACCAACTATCTTGGACAATTTGTACACAGGAACAGGAATAGTCAATCTAAGAATTGCTCAGAAACTAGGCTAAAAAGCAATTGGTCCTGCCTAAAAAAACTAGCAACGAAAACAATTCAGTTCTTAGATTAGGCAGTAATTAGGATTTCTACCAGAGTAGTAATAAATCTTTTTTCTCAGTGTAGATCATGTTTTAAAACTATTTATGTACTAACCATTTATTCTTTTTTGGATTTCCTCTTAGGTTTTCGGTTTTTGAAGGTTCTCCAATAGCAGGGACGCTAATCTGTAAATATTTTACCATTAAACAAAATTTTAACAGCATTGGGCTTTAGCATAAATTTATTATAAAGGAACAATAAATATTGTGTATTTTTAAGTGATACGGAGATATAAAATGATACAAGTGTTTTTAAGTTTTCTTGTAACTTACTTAAGAATAAATTTCTGCTAAACATACGTTATTGTTATTTTTTAATTTAAATTATTTTACTGCCTTATATATTACAGTATAATACGATATTGCGATATAATTAATAACGCAATTCACTGGTCTGCAGCACAAGTGCAAATATGGAATAATTTATTTGTAATTTTTTAATTTATTTATACAACATAGTTAGAAAAAATGCGCTAAATATTTTTATTGTGGACTCTATCCTGCAGAAAATTTTAATTAAAGATGTACCATTATTTATATAATTTTCGATACTCATGAAGGAAATTTGTTAGTGATTTGCAATGTTATTCATAAAGCGGGAATGAACTTTTTCATATCGTAATAATAATTAATTTAATCATATTATATTTAAAAATAAAATATTTTGTTTAAGTAAAAGTAGCTGTAAATGATACTTTATATGGCGTTTTGGGTATATAAGAATAGTAAATAACTTTTTACAGGTTTTAAAAACTTATATTATCAATGCTTTAATTTTTATTTTGTTCACGATCGAAACTGGAAAATCGTTCATCTGTTACAAAAATTGCTTTTCAAACCTTGATAACGCACCTGTTTGAATAAAAGTGGAATAAAATAAATTCTTATTAAGGCGTTGTTAAGATTGTAAAGATAAATTACATTGGTTAAAGGAAATCAGAAAAACATATCATTAATTAACTATGAAAGCGTAATATAAAATGTGCACAGTTAAAAAGATGACTTTATTAGACTAATAATTGTAAAATCAGTTTAAAAATTGATCGTTATTTAAAAAATTCTTTGCATTTATCGCACTATACTAGACGTAACATTAATATTGCTAGTTATTAATTTATTTTAAATATCTTACTTTCTATCAGAATAACGATTTAACACTTTAAAAACACTCATTTTTTCAGATTATTTTTATATAACAATTAAAATTTTGCTTCACTGCTTCTAAAGTATGCAAAAACTTGTTCTTGCATACTTTCTTTGAAATGTGACTAAATGCTTATGTAGACTACAATACGTTTCATGTTTAGACAATAAACTTATAGTCTATTACAATAAATGATTTAATTGTATTAGGTCCTGTCGACTATGGATTGCTTCGAAATTGCACAAGTAGAGACGAAAACTTTTATTACATCGCCTACAAATCTAATACTAAAAATGGTGTAAAGGTGATGTACATTTCGCAACAAACGTCAACGTATTTTGGAGGCATTTTCTATCTTATGAAGCCTAAGTTATTGAATGTTTCTGGTTTAGGTACAGGCTACAGTAGGTAGGCTTACAGTATTAGTACAACTGCCATATTGGAATATAGCGTTTAAAAATGCTACTTAAAGTCGACATTTTAAATGAGCGATATTAAAAAAATATGGCTTGCATAATACAAACAATTATTCAGAATGTATATTTAGGTTATCATTTAATAATTAGAAATAAATTGGGACTGATGGTTCCAGCCATGTTTGTTCCCTAGTGTACTACCGAATATATTCACTTGTATATAATTGTTTTCTTTTTCAATAATTACAGCTATATGATTTTTGTTGAGTTGTAACAGTATTTCTATTACAAATCCAATGGTTCTGAAGTGTATGCAGAACAATTCAATGTTAACTTGTGCTGTTATGTTCATACTAGCTTTTTGATATTTCGCGTTATATGAATTCTGGAACACGTTTTTATTACACTTTGTCCCTAAATGTATGTACTTGTTTTTCTGTACGAACATTTTTTAGATATCCTTTTTTTCACATACATGATGAACATTAAATACAAACATGAGCATCGACTGCGTATTACAGTATATTCATACGTGTCTTCGTGTATGTTTGTGCTTGTGTATAATGAGGAGCGCAATGACGATATAAAATAAAAAACAAGGATCATACTGCCTGTTCATCTTGTTCTTCTGCTTCTGGATTAAAATTCGGCGAATAAGTGACATTAGTGTGATTCAAACAGATGAGCAAATCTTCGTCATTAAGGTACATTCTTTTTCCCAAACGTAAAACATATTTCTGGAGTTCTTGGACTATAGGCATGCAGTGGCATCGGCAGCGGATTATTTTAGCTATGGGCGGTGATACTTCTGGAATAGAACAAAGATCCTTCGAAAATATATGCTGATGAGTGGCCAAGGCATACGACAAACAGTGTCGCACAATCTCAGAGTTACGATTTAATTTCATCATAACGGTCAAAACTCGATAAACAAGCTTGTTAATCTTGTCAGCGTAAAAGCACTCGATCGGTGCAAGTGCAGGTTGCACGACAGCCGCGGAATCGCCCAACTGGACGATAGCTTCAGAGTATTGCGGTAAAGTCCTCACATCCCTGTCAGCCAAATTCACCCTTTTCTCCAGAGAGTCGACCCGGGACTCAATTGTATCCAGTGTATCCGCACAATGACAGCGGCCAGTAGGACATGGCATTGTTTTGTCGTCTGCTGCTGAACACCAGCCAAAGTACGACAATATTTTCTGCAAGCAATTCATCTTGCGTTTGATTCGTCTATATCTTTCGAATGCACAGATGTCTGTCGCTCCTTCAAGGGAGCGAAGTTGTAAGATTACGTAATAGAGTGTGTCCACTGCCTTTGCGATGATGTTTTAGGAAGATTATTTGCCAGGTCCGTTCTCCTCGGCGGTCGGCCAGTGACTGACGTGTTCGGACCTGTTGGAGGCTCGGCCGTGCTCGAAAGAGTGGGAGCGAGGAGAAAGCACTTATGGTGGGGGAGTTCGAAAAGAATATTCCAGACGCTGGAGGCTCGTCTCTCTCTCTCTCTCTGCATGCACTACAGGCTTACTAGAAACAGAAAATTCATATAGAGCTGCAATCTGCAGGAGTGCGTGGATTCTCGCAGCTCGTCGCGCGTCGGGGTTCAAAATTCTTCGCGAGCGTCGGAGGCGTTGGAGGCGCGGATTCTACGTTCCCCCACTTGACAACGCCGCACAGGTTTGCTCGCTCGCAAGCACTGTATCGAGGTGGTAACTGCAGACGCGCGCACCGCTACTCCAGCCAACGATGAGTCATGCGTAAACGGCGGGCGAAGTGTTGGAGAGAAAGAGTGCGCGCGGGAAACAGAGATGAAAAAGTGGGAACGATACTTTTATAATTATGCTGCAGCGTCCACATGAAACAGAAATCGACGGCCGAGCGAAGAAAACTAGAGACGCAGTCAAAAGTGCGGACGTGGCACTTATGTAAAGCGACCGCGCCCGCACGAGATTGCGTTTTTCTATCGTGGCTTAGCTGTCTCCTGTGCTTTTTGGTTGTCCTGAGACCTTAGTTGAATAAGACAAACATTTATTATAAGACATATACACGAGATTTCAACTAAACAATTAGAGGCTCAATGCATGGATGCCGAACATAACTTTTTTTGCAAATATTAATTGTTTAAACAATGATTATTCAAACAATTTCAAGCGGCATTCCGAAACGGAAAGCACTTTTAGAAAAAGAGAGTTGTTTTTTTTCGTTTCGTTCTTTCTTTTAAATCACTTTCGTTTGTTTGGAGACTGCCGTAACACCTGATGCGAATGTAGGCCGTGAGTCAGACCACTGTCACTGACCCGGGCTACTCTGCCGGAAGATACGGCCTTGAAATGACGCGCAAATAATCTAATAAAGATCGATTTTTAATCGACAATCAATTATGCGTCACTGTAAAGGCTAATAACATGGTTTAAAATATTGTGCAGTTTGATTATGAAAGATACATCGCGACCACGTTGCAGGCAGTTCCAAAACGATAACGCTATCTATTTTTATAAATTGCCAACACGTTCACGCGCGCGTGAATAAAAGCATCATTCACTTCGCGGAGTAACGACAACCGGTCAAGTATGCGTATATAAAGTCTCTCTCACTATAGATGAAATTCAGAGAGACAAAGCGCCATGAGTGAATAAAAAAGATCAACACGCAGTTTGTGAATATGCGAAAGTAGATGAGATGGATTTGTCTTTCTGGCACTGTATTATACACTCAAGCTACATGCGGGGAATGCCGAATCTGTGGATTTAAAGCCCTTGCCTTCTTTTACAATTTAAATACTTTACATGGAGAATTGAATTATCACCGTGATACTGAACTATAGTCTATTCAAACGAGTCTCTCAGATAAGGGCATATAACGAGCGCGTGCGCTTGAGTGTATATACCTTCAACTTTGCCCACGTGTCGCTCTTTTCACGGTGATTTTTTTTTCATCTTATCTGCAAGAAATTTTCCCATCTCGCGCTATCGCGTACCACACTGTTATAAACAAAAAATTAGTTACATATTATGATATGAGTAATTGCGTACGTACGTGATTGGTTAGATGGTGACAGCTATAAGAAAGTAGCTTATAGACCAGATTCACACGATTGACCAGATAGCGCCCCCACTTCACACGCAAACGCAGACCGTGACACTGTATATGAATATGTATATAGAGTACGGAGTTGAGTAGAGGCACGCGACGACTGCTGTGTCTGGCGACTCCACGATGAATGCGCGAGCCGATGCTGCGGCAGCAAAGCGGAGCCGGAACGGTGTATATATTGTTGCGGAGAGAGGGGAAGGAGGATCGTCCGACTCTCTCAAGCTGCGGCTATTATATATGTTTATATTAGAGCAATGTATAGCGTTGCCGTACATTTTTTCTCTATACTCATCTTTATTTCGCGCGCATACATGTGATTAACTTGTTGAGGTGCTCGTGTATATAACAAAGTCTCTCCTTCTCACTTCCTCGCTCTCTCACTCTCTCTCTCTCTCACGCACATTCGAAGGGAAATTTTCAGTCCTATATGCATACAGCTACGTAAAACGTATGCCAATAATTTTGCATTCCGATCGGATGAGCATAGCGTGTTGTTTGCGTATTAAAAAAACTGTTAAATTGGCGCTATGGTGTACTGAAGTACACTATCCGTCAATGAATACCTTGAATATTTGGAACGTCAACCATGACACTTCCCATGTATTTCTCACGAGAGAAGTCATGGATGACCTTCTAAATATGCAACGATAGATTTCAACGAGGTGTCATGGCTGACGTCCTAAATATAGTAAACGAGAATGAAGATATTCTCGAGCGAAATACGGGAGACACTACATGCGCAGAAGCTTGGTTTCGAGAAAAAAACTCGATTACCAGGAATTCCATCAGGCGAGAATAAAAACGTGATGCAACAAATCCTCTGCACGCGCTACACAATGACCGAGCTTTAAATGTCGTCAAAACCTCGAAGGACTGAAATGCTGTATTCGCGCCTATATATAATTTACACAACGCTCGATTTCGCTCATTTTTTTGATGTTTACCCAAAAAATATTGCCCCTCGGGCACGCGCGCTACACTGACAAATAATGCACTTTCCAAGTATGCAATTTAAAAAAAGGAATGATGGTATATAAACGATTTAACAATACATAAAAGCAATTAGAACAGTTTACATCGCAATTTATGCGAGATTAGCGTGGCTGACGGCGATCTCATCTCAGTCATTGTACTCAATACACTGCAAACAAGTGAGCGAGGGCTCTAAGGATTCGACGATGAATTTGCAAGCCGTTTATATGTATATATATATATCAGATGAGAAGGTGGTTCACGCCGGAGTTTGACGATTAAGCCATTACAGAATAGGTGCATGTATACACACAACAAAGCGTGGCGTGGATATGACAACTTTTCTTCTCTATACGTCAATCCTAATAGATAAACGATACAAGTATCTGCATCTCTTGCCCCGTATCTTTTTTCCTACTCGCCGTTCATACACGTGAATATATATAATGCGGTCCAGACAACGAAAAGAAAAAATCGTTGATTTTACCTATAACCCACTCAGTAGAACAACTTATGTAACGGAAAAAGAACTATATATATAGTGCACTTTTATAGACACGTACTGCTTTGCATGTTCAAGCGTAATAGAGGGGGTGGAAGTCGCGACGGCCCGATGGGCTAGGACCAGTTTCAATCTTCTGCGCATCTAATGCGAGTGGTCAGTTGATGACAGTACGTACATCTGGTGCCACAGACCACAAACCACAAGTAGAATATAATAGAGTTATCAAGTAGATTTTACTGAAGTTTGCAGTTGTTCCAGCGCTTTCTTTTATATCCGTGTGGTTCTTTTGTGGTTGGATAATTTCGCGCGATACGGTGGGCTAGTTTTATATGTTTTACGTTACGATATTATAATACTGATCGATCCCCAAGAATTTTCCGTAACTTTTCGTTCGTAACGTCGCCATACTCTTTACCCAAAGACACGATTTTTTTAAATGCTATGCGAGCATTCTACAGAGGGTGGAACCGCTCCAAAAACTCTTATGGACAAAACTCGGCAAACAGGTTTTTTTTACTATTCCTGATGATGCAAGTAGTGTATTGCTGTATTTGACGAGTCAAAGATGAACTTATAAGAAGTTATAGCCCTCAACACTCAACTACAATATGTAGTTGAGTGTTGAGGGCTATAACTATTTTATCACTGCCTTAGTTTTTGATAAATAAAGATTATGCAATTACAATTTCCAAATTAATATTTAAGATATATATTTTCTATTTTAATATCAATCGTGTTTTCGAGATTGTCCTGTTGCCGGGCGCTAAAGTATAATGGTCACCGCCTACCTTTTCTACGCACCCTATTGGCGAGGAATCTGGCAACATTGGCCGAATGCGCGAACCATTGCGCATCAGAGCTGCAGCGTCATATGTTTGAAGAGTTTCCTCTGCACATATATACGCTGCAAACGCATACATATTTATAATGCGAATAGATAAGCACAAGAAGCCAGATCACGCGATAGAAAATAGACAATATTATAGATCTGGCAACATCGATACACGGATAAACAATTGCAATGACAAGAACAACAACTGATATATCAAATAGTGAAAGGTACCAGAATGGCTTAGAAGGCAGCATCTAAACGAGATTCGCGTGATCCCTTGCGATGACCTTGATTTTTGGTCATCCCATTTCACTTTCATGGTGAAAAAAAAGTCCTATACTTTGAATTTTCATCATTAGAAATAAAGACATCTTTTATTTTTTATTCATCAAATGGTTTGCTGTAAAATTTTTTATTCTCACTTCGAATTCCAGTGATTCCGTTTGATATCTCTCGCATAATTATAAAAACTGTACGTACTTCCAGGAACTGTGTGGTAAGCAGCCTCTAACGAACATCGAACAACCAAATAATACTTAGCGAGATGAGAATATATTTTTGAAGATTCACTAGTATAATAGACGGTACAAGTAACCGAAACACAGGTGCGCTGAGAACAGAGACACGAGTGGCTTGCCGAATGCGTGGGGCACGAGCCGGATATAATTTTCAGCGGAGGAGAGCCGCGCAGCGCATCAGCGGCGCTTACTCGCGCAGTGTGCGGAGGAGAGAAATTATTTTCTCGCGCTAACGCAGCTAAAAGATATTTCATTATTTTCACTGAGATCGCGATAAAATATCAGAGTTGAGAAGCAGGGTTCTACTTATCACGGAGGAAGCTGAACACTTGATATAGCATACTCTTTAATTTCCATTCCAGCGCGGCACTCAAAATTACCTTGCTTTTTTACTTTAACTTCTGTCCTTCGACAAACATTCATTTGCCCTCACACGCACGAGCGAAAGAAAAATAGCAAAGATACTTACTTTGATCGAACGATGACAGCTTATTAGGCGGCGGGCACCTACCGAAGATCGTTGGTACCTATATAATAGAAGCAAGAAAATCGAAAGAATACACTGCACGAGATAAGCGGAGGCACCGGACGTCTGCTCTCTTCGGTGACTCAACGATAAATGAGAAGCGACCAATGGTGTATTAGGAGGAAAGGTGGTGGGGGTTAGCGAGCGCACCGTGGTCGCTGAGGAGAGCGCGACCCAGTGTTGCCGTGCCTTTTTTCTTCACAATCCTAGAATGCACGCATATTATATACAAATATATGTTTTGTGTGCGCTTGCTTGCGGAGGAATTTGGTTAGCCTCTCTCGCATACTATGCTCTTTTCTCTGCCACTCGATCACATTCGCACGATGGATAATGACTCGTTGGTTAGGCCACTTATTAATTCACAGAACAGGAGTGTATGTAAGCGATTATGTATACATATACGCTACTGGAACGGCTTAGGCGAGATTCACAAACGCGCGTGTACTCGCGAGGCAGTCTTTATGGATTTGTATAACGAGTTGAGTAAGCAGTGGCAAGAAACGATCGTTCGCTTCTTCGCACTCTATATATCTATACCTATACGTCATTCTCGCGTCATATGCTTGCATGCGAGAGTGGTGCGGCGTTATCTCTCAAGTTCCTCTCTCTTCCTCCCGCACTCGCTCGCACATTTTTGTCGTTTCCTATATATATTGTGAATATATACGCGAAAAATTAGAAAGCAGAAATATCCTCACTTTTTGATATAGTAAAGCTTTGATTAATTTTTCATTCCTGCTAGCGAATTACCTCTTTACACACGCACCTGTGTATTGCGCGCACTGTCTGAGGAATATATGTGTAAGAGTAAAAAGGTATATACTTACGAAGATCGGATGACACTGGCTCGTAAAGGCTATATCCACGAGGGCCTTATGACGTCGTCTCGTGGCCAACGGCTTGTCAAGTGCGATTAATACAGCTGGACCGAGCCAGAAGGTGCACACACGCGCGCGCGCGCGCGCGCGTACCAATAATATAATAGTATGTTATGACACTGTTGTGAGAGATGGTTCTGTACCTTGCTCGAGGTTTTGCCCACGAGCGAAGCGAGTGCGAAAATCGAGCAAGGTAGAAAAATACCTCCCACAACAGTCTCATACGATATTTTATAGCACAACAACCTCAGAATCGATAATAAAGTTGTCATTTTGAGGTTAGAGTGCTATAAAATCCGAAATAATATTGAGATAGAGAAGGTATCAATGCCGCCTAACGTATTGTACTAATTTACATAATGTCACGCGAGCGAGATAAATGTCGAGTTCAGAGGCGCATGCAACGACTGCTCTGTTCGGGGACTCGACGATAAATATATATAAAATAAGCAATATACGTATTCGGTGGCGTTATAAAAGGAACACCGAAATTTTACGTATAAGAGGGAGGGTTACCGAACTCGTGTGCACTACTTTCTTCGTATACCTTTAAAACACGTAAATATCGATGTATAGGTGCTTGTGAGCATGATTATAAGCTGATCTATCGACTTACTCCTGTCACATCCAATCTCACAATTATTGGTAATATGGCTGTATATCTTTGCTCAGGGGGCACTTAGATTCTGAAATTTTATTGAATGTTCTTTTGGGAGTATGTTGGACTTGATAACAAAATTTTGACAAAGATTTGAAAAAAATTACATATATATGGGTGGTTGTATACTGATATATATTTCAGGTTTTTTCTTTTGTAACATAGAAATATTTTTTGCTATATTTGCAATAACAATGTTTTTTGTAGTTGAATAATTTTGGCTTTATGCAAAACACGTGTAAAGAATTAAAAAGGGTATCAAATCGTTCTCTCTTAGACGGTGAAACTTTTTCCATCATTTTCTGTAGTTTCTGCTTTGGAATATTGAGTTTTTTTTGGAAATTTTGGCTTGTTTCCTTATTATTGGGTAACACTAATTTCATTGGACAAAGTTCGATAAAATTACTCGCATCGTTGCAATATTTCTTCACCTAATGGACGCGTAAAATTCAGATGTGTATTTAGAATTTGGCCAATATTTTTCTCATTTTAACCTCTCTGCATTTCAATGGATTTAACAAGCATATATTTTGTCTAAAATGACGAGGAAGTCGTCGATGTATGCAACAATTACCTGAATCTAAAAAAATATATATTTTAATAAGGCTTAAACTATATTATTTACGCGTCTGATATGCTTTGTGAAAATATGTACATACAAACATACATACATACATAAAACATTTTGTACTTCGTTTATATAATAACTTAATGATAAGTACATTGATGAAGCTTATATACCGAGTCCAATTTGCATCCAATTTCCTCATTTTTACTACTATTCACAAAACCTGGTAAACCGCATTTGTTTTGCATTGAGTAATCTTTCAATTCATCGTCTGGACCAAGTAGATCAAAAAGTCTGTGTTTTATTTCGGATTTATTAACGTTGTTAGAGTTTAAAACAACATCTTCTAGGTTATCATGACATTTTCTAGATCTATCGAGAAGATAAATTAGTTATTAACTACGAACATTAAAGACCAGATTATATTTTGTTTCTAAAAACACTCAAATAAAAGTTTTGAGCCTTTCTGCATTACTTACACATAATTATGCTCATGAAATGTTTCTTCAGATTCGCAAACTGAGGCTTCCGGTATCTTGTCTTGATATACATCACATTGATGTTTAGATCGTCTGCTACCTTGATTACCCATAATTTAGTTTAAGACGACTCTAAATTTTGTACAAAAATATTCATCTACGTATACACCTAAATCACTATTCACAACTGTTTATTTACGAAAAATAATTGCAATCGTATAAGATTCGTGTATACCATTGTAGGATAATGATATTTGTTAAACAATAAAATAGAATGTAAAATGCAGAATGTTTTTAGATTTTAAAATATATATTTATACATAAAGAGTGGAATGACTACCAATTTTTATTCATGTAATCATTGTTTTTATTAATGAAAAGATATATAGGTTATACATATAAAAGTAAAAACATTATATTAAATTATCTTTGTATAAATACAAGTGTGATTTAGTTTGGAATAAAACATAAATACATTCGAAATAATTTATAATATATCGTATATATTAGAACATAAATAAATGATTTTCGTTTTCATAAATCATATACTATTGTATATGCATGTAATACATAGTTGTAGAAATCGTGTATATGGATAAAAAAATATAGAAAAAAAACGAAAAATTATTAGAGCTTAAACAAAAATGATTTAGCGCGATATAATTCACAGGCTTTTTCGATGAACTCTAAGTTTCGCAAATGATCAACGATCGATTCAACAAACGTTATACTTACTGCTAAAAAAACTAAGGAGTGATAATGAATTTTATTTTCACTGCGCGACATAACTAGAAATATTCGATTTGAACTCGGTAAATGCAAAAGCTCCTCTTAAAATGCACGATGTCTGCTAATCACGAACTATACACCGTATTAAATTGCCCCTGCGAGTATTTCAAGCTTCATAGACTTCCATTGCCTGGAAAAACATCGTACGCCATTGCGATATATAATATACAAATAAATTAATATTTCGCAAGACAAAAAAAATATCTTTTCTACTAATTGATCACTGACCAAAATGCAATCGAATTCAAAAATGAAATGACAAAAGAAATTTGTAAAAAGCTTTATTGCTCCTGTCCACAGATCGAATTTCGCTACTAATTCTTCGGGGTGAAGTAGACGTCACGTATAAGGGAAGAGATGACCGACGGCACCTGCTTCTTGCCATGTAGCGATGGGTCAAGATCGTTGTAGCTTGCGAAATTGGTAGCCACTTTACGAGCTGTTATCGTCATCAACTTTGCTAGGTCATGAGTCGCAGCGTACTCGTCGAATACGTCGCAGAGGCTCTGAACGTACCAGGTGCCTTCCTCCGGATTCCTCCACGAGTAAAAACCTGCGGTCGGGGGAGCAATTTTTTACGGGTATATTACCTTTGAATTTACATTTAAATTTGATACTTGATGGATGTACACTTTTCCACGAGACAGACATGTCTCGCTGTACCTCTATAGTAAAATTCTAAATATGCGAAATAATAAGGCTATATACCTGCACAAATGAATATACTCTATAATACATTTTCAGACGTACCTTGAACCGTGCTGTGGGCGAACAGGAAATCCGCGTGTGTCGGTATCTGATAAGACGCGCTCGAGGAATCAGTCTCCGTCGTTCCCGACCTCATCATCCTGATACCACCGTCCAAGTTGTCCCCCCTGCAGGCCTGGAATATCGACGAACGGTAAACGATAATTCTGAAAATTAGAAGAAATTAAGAGCGCGCGCGTGTATACCTGAAAGAAGAACAACTTTGGCTTTCCAGCGAGCGTGCTGCATCTATCAGCTGTGAAGGGCTTCCAGACGTTTTCCAACTTGTAGACCACGTCCTTCGCGCAGATGAAATCGTTCTTCAGCCCGTGAGTCAGTACGAATACGCAGAGGCAGTCGCTCTCCGAGTGGTCCTCTTCGCTCACTGAAACGAATTTGTACGGAAATTCAATGAAATTCATATAGTCGATCTGAAAATCCTATAGTTACGTAATTTCCTAGTTACGCTCGTTCAGCTTGTTTATGACGCCGCTGTGCTCGTAGTCGTCGCAGATCTCGACGGTAAAGCCGAGTTGTTGGAAGGTCTGTTGGATCCTGCGCGCATCGACGCTCGAGCCCTCGCGAGTCTCAAAGCCAGTGTCGAAGGTCTCGTGGTTGAAGATTACGCACTTTCCACGATACCGATGCTCCATGTTGTAGCGGTCGGCGTCCTTCTGCGCTGACATCCTGCCTCGGGCCTCGGCCTGCGATCTAAGGATGGATCAATCATCGGATATTTATATACACACATTCTGCAGCGTACGCGAGTGAAAATTTAAATAAAAAATGCCAATATAAGCTTCTCACGCCGAGTAGTTGTCCTCGTCGTTTCTGACGGGCACGGTTGCGTCCTGCGAATCTATCCTCTTGTACAGCCAATCCGGCGAAAACGTCCTCTGCGCGAATTCCGGAGTCGTGGCGTATCCCTGATCCGGCGATGTCTGAAAAAGAATATATATATATATATATATACCCACACTTGCGCACAGCAGAGCCGCAAAAGCAAGACACGCTACTACAATGGAAAAGCTGAGATCTATAGATAGATTAATCGTATATAGACAATGATATGCATATATAGGTATATATAAACAGAGCCGCGGGAAGAGCGCGCACCGCGTTCCTATTGACTCCGCGCCGCGGCGTGGTAAAACCGGACGAGGAGGAGGTCGGCGTCGAACTGCCGCAGTAGTAGGAGTACGGCGAGGCGCTCGTGCTGCATGTGGCGGGAGAGTTGGAATTATACAACTGGCAGCCGCGCTCGCCCATGCTGTCGATGACGTCACTGGCACGACGACGACGCTTTCCTCGGACAGCAGCGGCGATCGGTGTTCGCGGTAGGTGCCGCAGTATCACGTCCTCTTCTTCGATGTCCGACAGCTGAAACAGGCGAGTGCGTGAATTTCGCGGCTGCCCAAACGGCGCTCGGAGATCGTCGCCGATTTCATTTTTCATGCGAAAAGTCACTTTCTTACGAGCATCAGGAAGATAAAGAGCAGGAGAACGGCGACGATGAGTTCGCTGTGAAAACCGTTCTGACATACGCAGGAATTCTCGCCGTGCTGCATCTCGAGAGCCTGTATACCAGTATACGAGTCGAGCTGAGTAGCGAAACACGAATTGATCGCGCCTCGCGGGAGATCTGAACGCTCATAGGTACAACATATAGCGCGCCGAGCTGTCTCGCGGGAATTCGATGACGCGGTATATATGGGCGGCGCGAGAGGATAGAATATCTAATTATGTGCGCGCGCGCATGCGCTCTCGTCAAATTTTCCCGCGCGCGCCGCCTGCTTTCCCCTCCGCTGCGCGCGCTTGCGACGGCTTTATATATATGTATACACGGTGGCTTGCGTTCTGTATCTCGTGTTTGTTTATCGACGGATGAAAATTTATAAAATTCAGACTGCTCTTTCCGTTTCGTTCAGCAGCGGTGTAAAAATGACGTTTGAACGTGCTAGAAATAAATATCTCATCTCACTTCTCGTATAGCAACGATACTTCGTGACGAAAACACTTGTCTCTATTTTAGCACGAGAATGTCGAACGCTTTTTTACACGACCTTGATGCACGCTCGCCGATGCTGCACCGCGATAACGCGAGTTATTTTTTTCTCGCTAACGAAAAGCGAAAGTCACTCCATAGTTCGCGGTAATTCGTCAAGGAAACTCTGCGCCCAAGGTCAAAAGATGAAATAAGGCTAAAATTCTTTAGACTCAATATCGAATGTCTCTCGAAGAGAACTGCTCCGAATATTAACTCACAAGCTTTGAATCCCCCCTCTCTCGTGTATTCGCGATTTCGTCACCACGTCATCATCAACACCCGCAGCTATTGTTTACATCGTCGCTCCAAAATATTCGGCGGCACAGCGATGGGTAAGTAATAGAACGAAGTCACTTCCGCGAAGCCCTGACGGCGATCTCCGAACTATATAAGATGCCCGCAAACTCACCAACGCACTCTCGTCTCCCTGGCACTTGCGCTTCGGCATTGCAGGTGCGGCCGTCGTCTGGTTTAGCGAGACACTTGCTATATATATGACAAGACTAGGAACTGCTGCGCGTCACGACCTGTAAACAGAGGCTCGAGGACGCGCATCTTAGGGTCGACGACACTCGCGCGCCTGATCTCCTACGCGGGTCGATTTAAACACAATTTGCACTGTATACGCGCGGTTCGAGTCGGAAACGACGCGGAGGGAGAGAGAGAAAGAGCCGGAGACACGTGCGCGCACGACCAACATTGGGCAGCTACTGCCGTCTGTGATTGATCATGGGTGCGTATAAGTATTAGCTGCGCGTAAGGTTTTTCGCTTCCCCTTCCTCATCGCTGTATTATATATATATATATAGGTAGTAGTTCCGACGCCTCCAGGAATTCGGGGATATACCCAGTCGTCTGGTCGAACGCCCTCGTGGAAGACCGTTTGACATTGATGTTTGTATAACATACGTGGTATATACCGTGTTGTTGTGAATCGTTTATTTTTACTTTATAGAGATTATAATAAATTTATTCATAGAATTGTATTTTTTTTTGAGCATCAAAACGTACACTCGCATTGTTTTAAATAACACAAATTACAAAAAGCGACGTTAACGCAAATTTCGCAGTGGACAGAGAGCATTTAAGTATCAACCGAAATCGGGGATATCTTCTCAGAGTACATTAATTTCCTTTAACATTTTGTCGATGTTGGTAAACACTTATCTTTCATTCAGTCAATGACTCAATATTGACACGACTGTTATTCTCACACGGATATCCGATTTATAGCTGTGAAAATCCAAGTTATTGAGGTTTAAGTCATACAATTTATAGTGTTACATATATTTCTGCTTCCTACCTAAAATTTATAATTTGTACAATTCTTAATATTCACTCTATATTTCGATTAGACGTACACCTTATTTGCAAGACATGCACGAAGAAAACTGATTGACGTAGTATTTAACATGCGTAGAAGATGTATATTGCTCCGAATAGTAGAAAGGTGGTGCGTGTACGTTTATACGTGCTTCCATGTACATACTCAGACAAAGATCGCATGAGTATGAGGATGATGTCATCGTCGCGAATGTATATAATGTACATATAAAGTATAATTTGTTAATGTATTCCATATATGATATATCTACAAAAAGTAGATAATTATACTTCATCATTAAAAACAAAACTTTCATCACCGTCCACTAAAGTCCACTTGCGTTTACTCATTTCACCTGCGAATTAAAGGTCATTGATCTGCTGTCTCACACTCTTAAAATATTTTGAAATAACGTTATTACAGTAGTGGCCAGTCGTGCGATGATGCACCCACTGATTATGCAACTTGGTGCAAGCATCTTGCATTGATGGATTATAATCATTTAGTTCATTATCGCACCCAGTTTAAAATTTCATCTGTTAGTTTGGAGTAAAGATAATAATCAAATTCGATTTATATTAGTATACGTATAAATCTTATCCAAATATATAAGGCCGTAATCTCTATACTCGACTGCCTGTCCTTGACGAGGAGATAACGTTATTTGATTGAAAGAAAGTGTTGGTGGGCAATTTCGATAGAATGTATACACAACCAGACAAGTTGCTAATTAAATATATCACTGCTTGCTTCATTAAAATCTATTCAAAGCATTTTTACTCATCGTAAAGCGTCGAAATGATGCAATATAGACAGTAATATTTCTACAGACATTCAAGCAAATAGTAAGCACATAAAGCAACGATGCAAAAAACCGACCTTATGCTCAACGAGTTCAGCAACGTCGTAATCCTCGAACCCGTGGAAAAATACTTGGCCTTGACTCGACTCTTCGCGACTCTCTGCTCTCTCGAATTTCTGCCACATCTTGCTCATCGTTCGAAATTTGTACTCTACCTCGGAAGTGCCGATGGCCTGCACGATGCTATTTCTTAAACTTTTCACCAAATAGAATAATAAAATGTCCATCGAAATTCACCGATACACAAATTTTCTAGAAATTCTCGCGTACACGCGCACACGGGCAAACTGTGAAAGACTCGCGACCCAGTTGTCGACTGACGGTGAGAACACAATAATGTCGGGACATTGTGTATATGCGGACTGATACGGTTTCCTTATCGGTATACAACGTCGTCGCGGTTGATTTCGCGAGGGAGATTACGGCGACGATTCATCGCAGTGAACGATATTCAGCGGGTGTTTTGACTGAAATGCGTTGAAGGTATAATTTTTTTTTAAGGAATGACGACGTTTCTAACAAGGACATTGTTGGTATGCTTTTTACTTCTGTACTGATTTATTGATGATTATACCTTTTATGAATTTCAGCGGGTATAAAGAACGTCGTGAGTCGACTTTGCGTGTTATTAATTTGCACAATAACAATTACCTATTATAGTGTAAAATGATCTTGGTGTAAGAACAATGAGCCAAGCGAGCTGTTGCTTCTCTTTCATTTCTTAAAATATAATATAATTATAATAATAATAATAATCATCATCATCATCATTATCATTTAGAAATCACAAATGAAGTACAAATTATTTTTCAAGACGCCGTACGTTTTAGGTAATAATATAGGTAATAATATATTGCTTTCTGAACTATATATATTATATTATAGGTGTAAAAGTTTGCGTTATCGAAGGCGTAAAGTTCAATTTTACCTCCGGAGAAAAAGAAGAAAACGGCGTTACTCCGGCTAGGCTTTAATACCGAGTCCTGCATTCAAAGAACGTAACCAAACCTATAAGTATACACGGATCGACCATCGGAGCGCCCACATCAAGCCCTATACATTTCATTTCCTTCCAACCAGTTTGGGTTGAATCGCATGGGACGTCCCGAGCTCGGCACCGACCCGCAGCAGGCGTTGCTTACCTTCTCCTTCGTTCACGTGCACGAATCCCCCCGCACGAGTCGAGCTCCGGTTTCGAGAAGGGGAACACGCGAACCTTAGTGGGTCGGCCGAGTTGCGCAACGCTTCGGTGAATCAGCGGAGGCAGAAAATGGCGACGGCCTTTTCTAAGCATAGTATGGCTTTTATAGAAAAATGTTTTGACATATTGTGAGTGTTACGTACGTGTTATAAAACGAGAAAAGTACCTTTACACGTCTGTGTATGTGTAGTACACCACGAGATGCTTCAGCTGTCGATCCTTGTCTTGTTACCTTGTGTCGGTGGTTCAGTGTCACATGTGCACACACACATATATATACACTGTCACCGGGATTCCGAGTAAAATCCTACTTTAAATCTACCGATATTCTTGATAACGGATCTGGGAGTTTTCTCGAGTACTGAGTAGAATTTATCGCCAATTTCCTATAGCAGGAGTGTTGACAAAATATATATAGAAATAAGTTATGCCTGTACAATCATTCTTAATTTGGGTTACCTGCGACTAATTTCCTCAAGTTGGTGTAGTCAAGATTTACACGATGTCTTGTTTAACGAGCGGCATTGTAATGCTATATAATTAGTTGGTTGCAGCTAGAACAGTTTTCTCAGCGGGCGATGGTGAGAACGGGGAGACATTTAAACTCGCATTTATGTGCTGATGGTGTGAAAACGATACCTTATACCTGTACAAGCTGACCTACAGCTAGTGGTACGAGGGCTGGCTAAATTTTGGTACTCTGTGAGCTCTGAGATTAAATCTCATTGGGACATAGTTCAACATCTGAAATATATATATCATAATTCTGATACTCAAGGAGGGGGTGTATAAATAGTATAAGTAACGTGCATTTAACCATGTATGAAAGATGACAGTGGTAAAACGACGGTGGAATAAAAATCAAGCTTACAGAGAACTGTTCAAATTTTCTTTTATTTATAATAAAGATTTTAGTCGAATAAGATAATCCTCTTATCCCTTTATACATCCATCAGGATTTCCAATACACATCAACAAGAAAGGATGAAACGCTCATCAGTTGTATATTATATTTATTTTTAAATATACTTATAATAAATATATTTACACTTTCTATCGAGTTTCACATCATTATCCTCATCATCGTCGCACAAGTAAAAAAGCATATCTGCGTATCAAATAACAAATAAATCGGCGCCCGTTGTCTTAAAACGTCATACTTGCAAATAGTCTGTCTCTCTGAGCTACGCGAATCGAGCAAAAACTGTATAATTATTAGTCTGCTCTTTTAAAAATCAAATTTCCTCGAGGTAACTCATTGTCTCAGTCGCTGTCGTCCGTGTTGCGAGGCGCCCGCGTCAACGGCCGCCTGCTGTCCTCGTCGGAGCCGTAGATCACCTCTTCGTCCGAATCGTTTATCATCGAGAACGATGGGTTGTCTTTTGTTATCGACGAATCTGTAAAAAAAAATTCGTTTTCATGCTGTAATTTCAGTGCAGCAAAATTTGTTTTCAAGACAAGTGCCTATATTATACTGACGTTGCCCGTAGACTTGCTGCACTCCCGGTGCGTATACGTATGCCATTGTGTAGAGATAAAAGTTCAGAAGCCCGTAGAGGGCCATGAATTGGGCGGAGGTCCGATAATGCGTCGATAATCTCGAGGCAAAGCTGTCCTCGAGGACTCCGGCGCCGAATTGCCGGGCCGTCACCAGAGCCGAGACGCCGACCACGATGCTGGCGAATAGTGTTAAAAACCTTAATCGCAAATCTGAAACGTAAACGGAATTAACGTATTATAAAACGATTCTTACAAATTGTCTATTATATGCTTCTCTATGAAATCTATCCTAATATTTTGACTCTATAAGCCTCCTATAAAGTCATTCTCACGTCAATAAATCTTTCTGTATATACAGGTTATCACAGTAGTCCATTCAATAAAGGCAAACACAAGTGATGGTTAAACTTAGGGTCATTGAAGCTTGACAATAGCCCTGTTATAAAGGTACCGCGTGAGGTAGACAGAGGCAACGAAGCGCGTGCACACAGCTGGAACGCGAAAGGTGCAGGTAAGAGGCGGGAGGAGCCTATCTGGAAAGTAAATAGCCTCGGCAGGTATAAGGAAGTGCCTGGGGGGGGGGGGGGGCTTTACAAATGGATTCCTTGCGACCCGAACAAACAGCAGAAATTTGCGGATTTGTTAGTCTTGAATATTGTCAGTGTGAAACGTTAATATTTTTATGTGATTTTGACGATTTAATTGTGATTAGAATTTTTGAGATATATTTCATATCCATAATTCTCGCAATAATGTATACATGATAAATTAAACTTATGCAAACTACAATTTGTTTCATGATTTCATAATTAGTTACGTAACAGCAACAGGAAGAAATAATTTATGGTTTCTAGATTCCAGATTCACGAATAGACCGAGTTTTTTCAGTCTACAAAATATGAAAAAGACATTCTCAGACTTTTCTACGTCTTGATTCAAATTCACTTTCTACAACTCGACCTTTGAGCTTGAAAGATAGAAAGAAGGAGGATCCTCGTTCGGCATTGGAGATTTGGCAACAGAGGCAAGACCAAAAAAAGCAGAAACTGTAGCGAAATTCCTTTCAATTCGAGGGTGAAAGGATATAAAACCGGTTTATTTTGAAGCTGCTGCTTCGTTTCAGACGCAAAAAAACACGAACGAAATTAAAACCTTCCAGTAGCTATGGTTGCCTCTTACACGACACCGTGAAATAAATTTCCTGCTATTTAAACTTATAAGCTGAACATTGAATAATTTACTTACCAAAGTACGGCATTGATCGTAGTTCGCTGTACGCTCGAAGGACCAGTAGCAGAAGATACGCTATGTATATTCCTCCAACCGAGAAGAAGAACACTTTGAATCCCTAAATATAGAAAAAAAAATTGTTACGAAACGTTGCGCAACAGATGATATATTGTTACGAATTGAATTTAAACTCACATAGTAATTTGATGTGTCTAGAACATAATTGTAGGTCGGATCTTCAAGTTCCGAACACCGCAACCATGTCGCGAGTGTCAGGGCCGCGCCCCAAAGAGATCCTACTACTAACAATTTTGGCAAGTAAAACGTTGCTATTCGCCTTTCGTTCTGTTAGTAAAAAAAGATTTATTTTTAATGTACCCGAGTGCAGAAACAAAAGTACTTGATAAAATATATTTTATACCTGTCTCAATCCATGATAGACACAGAGCCAAAACATCAATATGGCACAAAGAAAAGTCGTCTGCAGAACAGCATCGATCATTCCAGGCAACCATGAATTCATTAGGAATGTCGTGGGGAATAATGGATCTAGAAATAGTGTTACGTTTAAAAACCTGTTATATATAATAGGATTTTAAGTAATTTGCAAAGGATTACACTTCTTACTCACTATTATAAAGTATCAGTAAAGGCAACAAGACGGAGATCCATTTCTGCTCTATAGACCAGTCTTGAACGGGATACTTCCTCAGAGAGTTTCCAAACCAACACTGCAAATCATTCGTAATTATTATCTCCTCCAGAATCGCAACGAAATTAACGACAAAAAAAAAATATTGCGAAAGTTCATATTATAAAACAGCTGCTACGTCACGGGCAACATAATACAAGTTGCAAAAGTGCCATTCGTAACACTGTGTCAGTAAGAGGAGTGCACGTGTCAAATTTTCATGAGTCAAACATCAATAGCAGCTGATGATATGTCGTATCGCATACGAATGAATGAACGTAAAATGTAACGTAACTATAAGCGCTTGTTGAATTTATCCGCACGTTTCCAGTTTCGGTGATAAAGTTCATTCACAAGGCACTTGTGAATGAAGCGTTATATAAGTAATCATAATATTTACAATCTCACGATTACATTAATGAACCTCGCACTCACCGTTACAATAAACGTGAACAGCAGGAATATCAATCTAAACCAGATTTCGATTTGCGTGAAAGCCGGATTATAATGTTTGAACTGCAAAGGAGAGAAGAGCGATTTGTAAAATTAGGTTCCTGTCGTGTAACAATTTCGTTCGTTGCGTATTATTGCTTACTGACGTAGAAAGTAAGATCCCGAATAGTGTAGCGTTGGTGGAAGCTCTCCAGTCCGTAAAATCGGACTGTGATAATGTAGTGACCATATTCGAGGAAACCAAGATGTGCGACGACTATCTCTTCGCAGGCTTGTCTCTCGCATTTTAAATGCCTTGTCCTAGCAATGCACAATTAAATATATAGTCAAAATAATCGTTAGCTAAAAAAAATTAGTACGACTTTCGGTGAAATTACCGGTTATGACCGCCCTCTGGTGATAGAACGTGTTCGACTTTGCGTTCGACGGTAATACCATCTATCGATACAGTAACTTGAAAACTTTTGTCGTATCTTTCGTCTAAAATTATAATACGGCAATGTTAATGTTAGTAAATTCCTTAAAATATTGTTATACAGCGATTATGGGCGTATAGATGAAATTTTTGTACCGTCGTTATTGGACGTCGATAACTTAGCTATCACCCATAACTGCTGACTGTAAGTCGATAAGGCTGGTGTGTTCATGATAAACGGTCCGGTAGCCATGTCACTTGAGTTTAAATGTGCTTTTTGCTCCGACGTTGATGTAATTGGGGGGCCTGTATATTAATATTGTTATAGTTATTTATGGTAAATTATAAACGATAATGATCAATATTTTGTCTATTAATGTTGGTTTACATTTTAATACAGAAAGACTCGTGTTTTGCAACTTTCACTTACAGTTTATTTAAAAGTACAAAAATAATATTAAAAACTACAAAAAAAGCAACGAATCTGACTTACCAGCAAGGCCAATAAATACTGCTAGTCCAAAACAAGCGAAAAATGCAACTATTACCATAACAAACTCTCTTTTGTGCATAGAGTACAGTCGCATATTCACTGACCTGCAACAATAAACGTAATCAATAATAAATCAAGAAAATAAAAAAAAACAAGCAGATTGAAAATATCCTCGTATAAAAGCAACAACTTTTAAATACACAAAAACCATCTTCATCTCACACTTCCTCCTATATTTAAACTGACATTAATTTATCTGTAATAAAAATGGAAAGCACATTACTAACCTTTCGCATCGGTCGTGATGATACGCAGGTGCGATGTATTTGTTGAACTCGCTGAAAATGTCGCTGCATTGGGACAGCGCGTTTCGCACTTTGAAGTTCCAGCCTCCGGAGGGCAGATGGTACGAGTATCCCAAATTGGGTCCGTCCATTTTACTCTTGCCTCAGTCGCGCTGCAGCGCGCCTCTGTAAGCAGACCAACAACGACGACGCGCGCGATGTAAAAACATTGTTTGATCTTGTAAAAACGTATAAAACGATACAATAGTATCCTCAACATGCTGGTGTATGAAAAAAGGGGTACTGATTGCCGGGGAGAGGTTATGCGCGATGGTTGTAAGAACTTTGTGGTTGTTTCATGCGTTATGAAACAAGTGACATGTGAGGGTTGTAGACGCGATTGAAGAATCGTTTATGTAAATCTGATGAATATTAACATTGATCAGCTTTACATAAACGCGCGCAGCCATTTAATTGTGATATTTAAACTTTACTCGTAGAAGTTAATTTCCAATTAAATATATTGAAATTCGTCGCAGAAAAGTGTCATGGAATTTGAAGTCACTGATGTGCAAACGCGCATATCGAAGGCTCTGACCGGACGAAGCATATCGCGCACGGTTTACTTCAGAGTCAACAATCGAGCATCCGAGATAACGAAAAATCTTTATATACACCGACATTAAAAAGCTCTAATCTCCCAAAGCAAGATACGTCAACATATCGATTCTCTCTCTCTATCCAATCTAAATCAACTCCTGAAAAATCACTTGTCACTTACCGACGACACCAGCTGAGCAACGTAGTACTCTCTTTTCCGGTCTCTCTCTCTCTCTCTCTCTCTCTCTCTCTCTCTTTCTCTTTCTCTTTCCTCCCGCGAATCTACGAAAACTGCATTCCTTCAGCGTTCCCCGGACTCATGGTCCTCCGATCAGCGTCGGAGTCCTCTGAACAGCTGCGATAGTCCGTATAGACATCCACTGTTGACGATCAGAGACTTTGGCTAAAACTGCCGTACGTGTGCGCGCCTGGGGCGTCGCGACGACGACTGCGCACTGGAGTACCTTATCGATCTGCTCGTATTAAATGCGTGCGCGCCTCCGCTCTGTGGGTGTGGGGGTGAGTACCGGGGCCGTCTGTGCAGTGGTATTGTTGTTACAACGTTTTACGCACGATGGGAAATGTGGAGCGACGCTGGCGAGGACGCTGGGTTAGCCGATATCGAGGAGAAAATGAATAGAAGAATGAGCGCTGTTTCGAGGGGTGTAATTTGCTGTGTTGGAGAGTGTTGGGGGGTTAAGGTTTTTGAAAAGCCCGCGAAGGTTTGAAGTAGTAGAGGGAGATAAATCCAGGAGGCGTTCGGAGTACCAGGAGTTTATTTATTTTTTGGTCACCTTTAGAATCGAGCATATCAATTATAATATACAGCTCGGAATACATTGAATCGATAGATTCTTTAATCAGATTGTAATAAAAAAGAAAAATGCAATAAAAATAAAAAATCTTTACGATTTTATTGTTGAAAGTAAATCTTATCGGGATAAGGAATTGAATCGAAGCTTTTGTTGGTATAATACATTTATATAATAAACGTAACATTTATTAAAAACACTAAGTATTATAATTACAATACAATTTCGTGTATATAAAAGGCACAGTTGATCCACTCGCTTTTGTCTAAAAACAAAATAAAATCAATAACCTCGATTATAAATATACTGCTCAGCGATGTGAAAAAATTATAATTATAGCATTACTGGATATATAATAATCTGCAATTACTTTCACAAACATAAATAACTATATAATATCAACCATGTACATATATTTATCAATAAGCAGTGATAATAAAAATCTCGTCGGCGCGCATTAAGATGTCGCTTTCGTTCGTATGATTTGTCATTTATAAACATATACAAAAATACAAATAAGTTGAAGATAAAAAAATTACAATCATAACGCACTGATACAAGGCACGATACAAGGCACATATATTATACATTCACTCATCCGTTCAACACAACATATAGACTCGCAAAATCTTTATATAGAACGTTCCCAAGACGATTAAAAACCTTGGCTTCACTCTTCGCCGTTCTTCTCCGTAACCGTCGTCACCGCGGCAAAATTGAACTCACATCGTGGCGGTACCGGCGGAGCCGGCAGTTTCTTCAAAGTCACACCAAAATTCCTGGCGATTTCCTCGGAAGCCGCGACTTGCACGTTCGTGTCGTCCGGAACGTTCTCCATCGCCTGCGTCGCTGTAGCCTCGTGATCGGTATTGAGTATCTTCGGGCTCTCCGGTTCCTCGATCTTCTCCTCGACCTTGACGGCGTTTTCGTTGTCGGTATCGTTCTCGCTGCTGTCGTCGTCGATTTCCTCCTCGATCTGTAGCGGTTTGCTGGGCTCGGCATGAATCTCGGGCTGTATCGTGAGGACGTTGTCCGTCGCCGGTTGCTGCGCCGTGACGTTGACGTACTGAAAAGGTATGCACATGCCCGGGGGTGGAGCGAGGATGGGACTGACGTTGGCGTAGTTGCCCTGGCCGGATTTCCCCTCGTCGCAGCTGGCCAGGAACTCACGCGAGGCGTCGATCGGCGTGCCCGGAGTTTTTAGATCTCTCGTGCTACCGTTTGCTCGGAAGGCTGTGGAGGTTTATGCGTTAAATTTTCTTGTTGGAAGTATTGCAATAATTTAAGCTAGATTTTTAATACGTACAGTGTACGGGCAAACCGGAGGGTGGAAACGCGATGTAATACTCCTTGTCGTCGACTGTAGAATGGGACGACTTGACAGGTCGCAGATCGAGCTCACTGGTGCTCGCGATTGCGGCCGCGCGACTCGGTTGCGGCGTGTACCTCGATGGTTGATGCTGTGGTTGATGTTGATTCTGTTGGTAGATCCGACCGTGGAAGGGTTTGGGTGCGGGTGGGATCTCGTAGCTTGTCATTCCCGAGGCTTTGTCTTCTGACGCTGGGTGCTGAAACACAAAATTAATTTGTCGTACTTTTAGTTATAATGTTGATAATATAGTTACGCTTAAAAGTATACTTTATAAATACGGAACATCGATTAGTCAAAGTCTTATCTATATTTGTCAAATGGTTATAAAACCATTATTGCCATTAATAATACCAGGTATTGCCTCTTAACAACATTTTTTTCATATTTTTACCTTCCAAAATCGTTAAAATGATGTTATATGTTGTTAAAGTTTTGTCTTTCGGAATTGCTGGATCTGAAAGTAACATTACGGGTTTTGCTGTAGGATTTGAGCTACAACCGGTGCATTCAGCGTTCCTCATGTTCCACTGCTGATAAGGTAGCTGTCTGCAGTAGGTAATCGAAAGGCATTATGTACACCATCTTTATTAACGGGCAGTCTACAACAGGCTCCATGCGCCTTGCGCCTTGCGCTTTGTGCCGTCTGAAAAAAAAAGATAGTTAGCCATCTATAAAGTTTAGTACCACAGATTAAAACGAAACAGACCTACTTGCTAGGTTTTGAAACTTAGCCTATATAACCATAAGGAGTAGACTCCGAAGTCCGAATTGATCAATTTCTATTCATAAATTCAATCAATTTCCTTTTTTTATATAAAAGTTTTTTATATAAAAAAAATTAATTTATAACAAAAACTTTTATATAAAAAAAGGAAATTGATTGAATTTATGAATAGAAATTGATCAATTCGGACTTCGGAGTCGACTCCTTAAGGTTATATAGGCTAAGTTTCAAAACCTAGCAAGTAGGTCTGTTTCGTTTTAATCTGTGGTACTAAACTTTATAGATGGCTAACTATCTTTTTTTTTCAGACGGCACAAAGCGCAAGGCGCAAGGCGCATGGAGCCTGTTGTAGACTGCCCGTAAACCTTCCGGCAACGTCCATACTACGCTGAATACACCGGTTCTCGTCCGATCACCGAAGTTAAGCAGCGTTAGGCGCGGTTAGTACTTGGATGGGTGACCGCTTGGGAACCCCGCGTGCTGTTGCCACTTCTTTTTTCTTTTTACGCCATTATTTTAGATGTAATGATTCGCGTATTTCTAATTTTATTCGCTTGAATTAATCAAGTGCTGGTTAGCATTATATGACTTACACGTTTAAAAAACTTTATATGACTTAGACTTATATATATTTAAAAAACCTTTGAAAATCGTTATCTTCGAAAGTCGAGACGAGACTGCATGTAGTGCTGTTATGTTTTGTGGCGCAGATGCCTTGCCTCGGAAAAGCTTGAAAGGCTCTATTGTTTTAATTACCCTCTTCTGAATACTATAAGCTTCAACATCTGGCTATACAACGTGAATCTATATTGATGCTCGAAGAAGTCGTAAAATTTACTGTGTCAAAATATTTCTGTTTCCTTAACGTAAACGTACGCATTGTACGAAATTGTTTGTTAATTAAATAGATATAAATAAATACGACGAACTTTTTAGAAATTTTCAAAAACATGTATTTTAAATATTTTACTAAGAAAAAGGAGCAATTCTTGAGCATAAATCGTTTCTCTATATACTTTCAACTCGACATTGAATATTCTAATTTTGTTGTACATAACTATAATAAACAATTTTTCAATAATCCTGTTAGTAATAGAATTTCAATATATAAGAATAAAGAAAAACTTACTCTGCGGTCTTCTGTGTCAGAGTGTGTTCCGCTGTCGCCGAGACTAGTGCCGCTGCATCCACTGACGGTGCTCATTCGCCCGGAGGAAGAAGAGCCTAAAAATGATAATCCAAATTAATCGATACTTTGAAACTCGAATGACCCGCGACAATCGAAAAATTCCAACACTTACTCGAAACACTGTGAAGACTGAGACTACTGACGGGCCGACGATCGGCCAAGTTTCCACCGACGCCGTTCTGCTTGCTCGAGGTCGAATCCTCGCTCGTGCCCGCAGGATCTTTCGAATCTGCGTGAACGATGAAAATTTCGTTAAAATATCTCAGCCTGAATATAAACGGAAAGAAAAATAAAATTCCAAGCCCACCTTTCTTTCCCTTGGTAAAGAATTTCCTGATCCTGTCGAAGGGCGTCGGTGCCTTCATCTCGTCCTTGATCCTCTTCTGTATCCTCTCGTACTCGTCGCGCATCGCCGAGAGCTGGCGCTGCTTGTCCTTGAAGCTCTGCTGTACGTCGTTCCGGTTCCGCCAGTTCTCCACGAGTCGCTCGACCTCGGATATGGTGAACACGTTGTTCTTGAAGTCGGTGATGATCTCGAGCAGCTCGTCTTGGGGACTTTCACGCGACGTCGACTTGTTGCTGGACCGGCCCAGACTCGACGATTTACCGCCGCTGCTCGGCTGGTCGATGGGAGTCTCGCCTTTGCCGTCGGCCGTTGGAGTTTCCGTAGCCGGACTCTGACTGACCAGTTGTTGCGATGAAGATAGGCTTGGGGTCGATGAGGCTGAGTCCGGTGATCGAAGCCCTGTGTGAAGGATGAGGTAATAGTCTTTTAATTTTGAGTAATGAATTTTGGCTTTCGAATAACGTGTAATGAAAGATTACATGATTCATGGAATGTACGTTATTGAGTATTATATTACTGAAAAATATCGATTAAAAATTTCTAACTTTGAAGAATTATATACTTGTTAACAAAGACATTTTTCAGTATGCATATATCTTAAGAAGAAGCTAAGGTTATAATCTACTCAAACGCATTGATACTTGAAACTTATAACTCAAAACTCCGTAATGTCGCCGAGCTTTCAACGTTTCTCACCACCATCACCACCACCTCAAAAAGCTCTATAGTGAAATTCAATGAAAAAACAAATATGAGGATGATCGAACCTGCAGGACTCATCTGCATGTAACCTTGTAATGGCAGTTCCAGATTGGAAGCGTTGAGAGTCGAGGTGGACGACGCGTATCCCCCGGCTAACGGTGTCGGCGTCGCGGACCCGCTATCCTCGGAGCCAGCTGTGGTCGAGGCGGCTACCACCGGATTCGGTTGTGGTAAAGGCGGAGGCGTCGAGTAGTCCGGGAAAGTACGACAGATCGCGGTTATGGGCCGCGCTGCGGGTGGTACCGAGTAAGCTTCGCTCAGAGGTCGAGGACGACAATAGTCCTCTTGGTACCGCGAGCACGAGGTCGAGGTACCGCTGCTGGCCTCTTCCGCCATTGGCATCAGACGCTCGCCGTGCTGGTGGTGCATTGGAGTACGGTAGCCTGAAAGCCGAGAACCGCAGATATAGCCTCTTTCTCTGTCGAGTCTCGTGTATCTTAATTTCCAAAGTTACACTCACCGTTCGCGCTACCGTTCGCGGTCTCGCTCATTACCTTGAGGTAGCTGTACATATTCGAGAATTCGTTCATTTGCTGCAACGAGGAAAACCAATTTTCAATTACAGACTCTAGAAAAACGACAGCCGCATACGCATCAGACGATCGTAATATATCATTCTCTCACCATGTAACCGCGAAGTTGATGTGCCAGTCTGACGTGACCGGCCTGTTCGGCGAGATCGGCAGGTGTGTAGTCGTTGGTGTTTCTCATGTCGCAGGCAATGTCGCCACCCGGACACTCGAGCAGTTGCCAAGCGAGCTTCTCCAGGCCGAAACGAGCCGCGAAGTGCAGCAGCGTTGGATTTTCCTCGGAACCTGATGGTATAGAGAGACGATATTATGCAATCGTACTCAGTGCTTCTCAAAGATGAAAAAATAGATCAAGGATACTTACTCGAATGATTCTTGGAGAGCTGGAGACTACCCGGTGGGTTCGAGAGCAGGTTGAAGTGCGGCGGTATGTTTTTCTGAAACGCGTGCACCATCCAATTATCCAACTGCTCCTTATCGCCAGGATTAAAGCCGAACGTCTGGAATAAGAGATTCAAATTGAGACGCTTGAAACGCTTAACTGTCGGGTTCGACTGATGTATTCGTATAAAAACCTCGACTCACCTGACACATGAACTCGAGGGGATTGTCGTGAGCCCTGAGTATCTGATCGAGTTCGCGCAAGCGACTCTCGCACTTGACCTGGCGAACACCAAGGGCTGTACCGTTACGGGCTATCCTGACACCCACGAGCATCGACACGTCGAGGCAGCGCTCGGGGATGGAAAATTGCAAGGTATAAGGGTTGCGCCGTTTCACGTGGCCGACCTCGATCGCCTCGCCGCAACGGTCGACCGTCACTACCAAGCTGTCGTCTGGGTGTAGCGGCTCGTTCAGCAGGGCGAGCACGCGGTTTTGGCCCTGTTTTATTGCGGTAAGGAGGAGATGGATTAATTTCCTAATATTTTCTTTTTTCAGTGGTTAGTATATCGAAATAGTAAGGATAAGTCACTCGCGACACAACAGGCGCGTCTAAAAATATCCCACAAGACACCAAAGCATCGGATGACCGCGGCAAAAAGGAAAACTCGCTCAACCCAGTTTCCATCTCGGCGCTCTGACTCATATCGCGCGCTTGCTCGTCACACTCACCATTTTCACCTTCTTCGGGTGAACGGAAAAGCCGATCTTGTCGATCTTGAGATTGTTGCTGGCAACGCTGCTGCTGCCAAGTATGGCCACGGCTGCGCCCAGGAACTGCCCGACGAACGTTTCGTCCTGGTCCTTGACGAAGAACTTGCGCCAGGATTGACAGCCCACTAGGCTGCCAGCTCGACCTGTCAATTGGCTCTCCTGGACACCGAGCATCATGGCCAGCACGCGTTCGCTGCTCAATTGACGGCTCAGCTGACTCGCTTGCTCCTGACGCTCCGAGGCGCGGTCCATGAAGATCGGACATACCACGACGATCTGCAGACGCGACGTGCGGATCTTCAACTCGTGGGCTGGAGTCAGGGGCTCCTCGAACTGGATCTGGGATACTCTGTTATTGGGAGAAGTTCGAGATTAAAAAACGTAATAAAATAATCGAAACGGCGATTCCCCTCGATGAAACCCTCGTAATCCCCCAGGGTTCATCGCACTCTCGACTCTCTATATGTATACCGAGAATCGCAGCCACTCGGAAAAAAGAGCAGCGTCACAATCTCTCGCTCGACTCGTAATAATCTGGCCACTTAATCTCCGGGACTGCAGCTGTACATAAGCCCGGCCGATAAGAAATCCGATACATATACGAACCTAAACGGAGGTCTGCCCTGCTGTCGACTGATCTGCTCGAAGCAGGCGGTGAGATAGTTGACCCAGAGTGCCGCAGCCTCGTTGTCCTTGATCGAGACGAAGACGACATCGTCTCTACTGGCGGCGGCTATCTCCGCTGCGGTGGCTGCGTTCGTTGCAGCTGGTTTCGAAGCGAACGTGCCTGGCGCGTGCCGTGTTCCTGTGGTGCATAAGAAAACAGGCCATGTGTTATATATATATATATATATATATATATATATATATAGTCGATGTGGGACGTGGCAGGATATCGGGAGGGAGGACAGGAAGAGCTGTCGCGTGTCGTCCTGTTTTACACTTATGGAAATCGTTGTAATTGTGCGGGTGACGCAAGTGTATTTTTTTCGGGGAGAGATCGATTTTTTTAATATACTTTAATAGAGTGACTGGATCGAACCATCACAGAAGGCCGAATATAAATCGTCAAACTGTCGACCGCGAAAGAGTCCTTCCGTTAAAAAAAAATTCTGACAGCGAGATTATAATTGCTTCTCTCGTCCTCGTGCGCACAAATCCCCAAAGACAGTATGGCGTCCTTTTATCGGCACAAGACCTAATCTAAGGGCGAGGCTCACTCGCCGCGCCCACGAACAGTATGATCGTATAATTTAGGGCAAAAGCGGACACGTTGTGGTATATCTCTGGGGACATCGAGGCTTTACGTTGGGTTTACGGGCCTGTCATTACACAGAGTGCGATCGATTCAATCGCTGTAATGGACTTCTTTTTTTCGCAGTATACTTTCGCAGACATCGTTATTCCGTTTCTCGAGGCGTGAAGTATATCGTTGCCTGGAGATTGTATATAAAAATGTGACAAACGTGTACATATCTCCTGCATATACATATACACGCGCGGGAGCTCTATAAATACAGTGGAAATAAATTTACGCGGACCGCTTCGCAGCAGCGTCGGGATATACTTTATCGGTTAAACTCGAAATGCGCCTCCTCGACATTTTGCCGAGCGAGACACGCGCGTTTCGCATAACCCATTTTTTCCTCGGCGCTGCGTGAAACTCGATCTGAACGAACGAGGGAAAGGGACGGATTCTTTATATTTTCGTGTATGTACATATATAAAGTATAAGCGGGTGTGTATAATTCCAGAATCCGGAGTCCAGAGTTCGAAAGACGGAAGCTGCGGTGTTTAACTGCTGCGCGTTTGGCTTCTTGATCTTTTCTGGGACTCGTTTGTTTGGTTATATACACGAAGTAAGTATACTTTGGAGAATATTTATTGACGAGCAGCGTATAATAGTCAAATTAATCAAATTGCTGTCTTTTTTTTTTTTTAATCAACAAAAGAATCGTCTGGTCTATGCGTGACACTATGTACGCGTTATATGCATACATATGTATATATATCAAGCTCATTAAGCACGAAACCGTTCTCCGGTGACAATTCAATTAGGTCACAACCGACATCAACAGCTAAACCATATAACCTTATTATTAAAACGAAACGCGAGTATTTTCGTTGTATTATCATCGCCTCTGGCAAGAGTGTTCTCTATGTACAATTTTCGAAATTTTACTCGTATACATTTACTCTAGAGTACATAACACAACTGCACGTGTTATCGTCTATACGGGACTTTCTATTCCAGAATAAGTCGGTGCTACTGTGATGTTGCCTGTATACATATACACATTACACACGCATATATAAACAGAGCGCATCTCAGCCGCGTTTGTTTATCTGTCTCGGCCGTTTGAATGTAGCAGGAAGAGATATCCTTTTTTCGCTCCGCGATTGTGTTGGCTATTATATGAATGGCGAAATTCCCTTCGGAGAATTTCGGTGATTCAGAGCGATTAGATTATTATAGAAACGTGGTTCGATTGCATAGAGATTGATGGGTCTAGGTAGCGTTGTGTAAGAGAATTCACGTACACGCGGAATATGTGGAAAATTACAACAAACCGAGTGCGTACGTCGATTGTACGATTTCCGCTGTAAATTCTGCTGCGTTTGTTCAAATATAAATGCTGTCAATATGATAAAATTATTCATTAGATTCATTTATCTCCGCAATTTTCGCTTCAATTAAATACACCCGCGGCATGCATATTGTTTCGAGAGAGAATCACGAGAAATTCAATCAATCAATGCTCCAAACGCGAGCGATCAAATTTTCACCGAAACCGCATGATCGAATCTGCCACGCATGACTATTAACGCGCTATAATTAACCTCTCGTTTGTATATATACCGCAGCTATAAACTCGTTCTTCCCTTCTCCGAATCGCACGTGCATCGCGCACATTGTTCCGTGTACTATTATATTGAAGAAATTGCTGAAACTCGTCCCTATATCAATGGTGCGCTTTATTCTTCGCCTCATTACCAACCAAAGAATCGAGATAAAATATATAGAACCTACGAGTTCGGATCAGCACGATGCGTCCACGCTTCCGAAGCCCCTAAGTACATACTCACCGACTGTACACATACGCGCACCCCCCCCCCCCCCCACTCGATCGCGCGCACACGCGCATGCAATCATCCTCGATTGAACTCCTCTCGCTATGCGCGCAAGCGAAATTTTAAAAGGCGTCCTATCGCCCGATACGAATGTACAACGAGCTCTAGCTATATATTCTCTCGGATATATCAAGAGGCTATAGAGCTCCTTCCGTTTCCAGTGCACGTATTGTGGAGAGAGAGACGAGCGAGCGGCTTCCATTTTCGGCGCGCGAGCTTCCGGTCTGCGTTGCTGTGTACTGGATGCTTGCAGTCAAAGCCGCTCGCTCTGTCTTTACGGATTTAATGACGCGCGTATCCTGCTAAGGAGCCTTTCCTCGCCCCGTTTATAATATTAATTGGTAATTTTTTTTATGGAATTTTTTTTTGAGACGCTGTTTTTTTGATGAAGGGGTGTTTTTCGGGTGGTTACGACTAGGCTTTTTTTTGAGGATTGGATTTTTATTTGTGGGTTTGTTTTTTTTAAGGGAAGTTTCTGTGACTGCGTATATGATTTTTTTAAGGTTTGGGACGTTTTTTATCTTGTTAGCTTGAAGCTGAGTAAATAGGCGCGGGGAAGATTGACGTTTAATGTTAATCAGGAGGAAAAAAGTACGCGCCATATATGAACGTCATATTTCTGACATGACGAATGGCATAATATAACTCTGATGTGTATATATTAGATGATATAGTAAATGTAGAATATATACTTATTATATCGATAACTTTCGATAATTCTCTCAACCCAGAAAAAAAAACTGTATGAAGATCTCCTGTTATACAAAAAGAAAGAAACTTACGTGGACATTTTCCCGACAGATCGAGAAAATTTGGTCGCTTAGTCAGCACCTCGAGGCCGCTCTTAACAGTCACTTCGCCTTCTTGACTCGTCATCTCGATTCTCACCTCAAATCATACCCCCCAAAAAACTACGAAATCGAAAACTCCCGATCAAAATCAATCAATCAATCAATCGCACAGAAATCGCAGCGGTATCGCGTCTCACGACGGCTCGTCGACGACTGTCGGCAAGCCAGCTAAGTGCAACCGTTCGTATATGTATATACGCAGCGAAACCCCGTTAAACCATAAGCTTCCCTCTCTCCCTCTGTCTCTCTTTCATTGTGCGTTTCATCGTATGAGCGAGTGAGTGTGTATATATATATGTAATAACGAATTGGTTGACGCCGGCCGCAATTAGCCATCGGCCTCCTTTGGCGCAAAAATGTAAGAGAGCAAAAAACGCTGTATACACGAGAGGGGAGCTTTCTCCGCAGGGCAATTGTCGATGAAGGTTTTTATAGCGAGAGCGGCGATTCGCGGTATTTGTCTCTCGTCGAAGCTTTTGCGAGGCTTTTTACGAGCTTTTACTGATGGTTATGCAGTCCGACTTTGACGACGCGTTATTTTACGATTTGTATCCATGATTTTGAACGAATGAGATTGGCGTTAACGCAAAAGACGTTAAAGACATTTCCACGAGCGAAGAGGACGGGTGATTTGCTAAACAAACGAACAAAAAAGCTCATCGAGTCAGCCGTTACAGTCCTTTGTGAGCAGGCGTGTATACAATGTCCGCACTGTTTTATTAAAGAGCGAAACGGAAAAAAATGAAAAGAAAAGAGCAAAAGTGCGAGTGGTCGCTCTCTCAACTGAACAGCGGACGCACATGACGCGCGGCTGACTTATGACAGAGCCGTCTTCCCCCACTCCTCGGCCAACGAACGCTTTCTCGCATTGCTTTGGGACAGTAAAAATTGCGGAGATCTTGATTGCAGTCGGGGAAACGCGGCTTCTTTTTTTTGCAAATTTCACCTCGAGAAATCGGTGGCATTATGTCGGAAAAATTATATTTAAATAATATGGCATTTTAGACCAAGGAGATGTATCCGGTCAGCGAGATAAAAGGCAAAAAGTTTGATAGCATAAATTTGCATGCGTCTCAGTGAAATGTAGCACTTGCCATCGATGCAAAGTTAATCTACCATTTAACAGATACTGAAGTATAATATTTACCACCGAAATAAGCGATGCTCTTCTTCGTGTAATGATTCTCCTCCCTGATCCTCATGTCGTCCTCTTCAAAAAAAAAAAAAAAAATCCCACCGCGATCTTCGGTCCTCAAACTCCTTAATACTCCAGCACAATCTCCATAATCTCCGTACAGAAATACACACTCCAGTCCAGCGGACCGACAATACGATAATACAATGCAATACGATTCACGAAGACGTCTTACACACGTGACGAGCCGATGTCTTCGGAGTGCGCGCGTACACTGAACCGGCGCCTCGACGAGGCAGCTTTCAAACGCCGGCGCATGCGCATTAACTCCTCTCTATCTCTCTCGCGCGCGCGTCTCTCGGATACGTTTTCTACTTTTTTTGCCGAGCCCAGAGTCGCTGTGCGAGAGACCCGCAGACGAGATGGAATGGTAATGTGTTTGGGTTTTGGGGACGCGCGAGAACGCGCTAATGGCGTATTTTTGTGTTTTAAAAACGCTCGGCTGTGTTTTCGCGACGTGCGCGTACGAGTTGTTCCTTTTTTGGTTTTTGCTCTCGTTGTCGGGGAGAGCTTGTGGTTTCCAGCGAGGGGAATGATTTTTCTTCGGGGGCGAGAGAGTTAATTTTAGAGGCTGAGTATATAATATTATAATAGCGAAAATTCAAAGGACACTTCTTGTTTTTCAAGATAACGACTGCATATCAGATTGTTCCTTACATTAGCCTTTTGCATTCGTAAGTTCGGTAGAGCCGAGACCGCGCGTCTGTCTTCTTCTCTTTACTCGTATACGCATATAGGGACAGTCAAACGAAGGGGAGCAGTAGCAGCGCATCATAAGCGCTTTTTAGATAACGCGCGCCGGCGTCTACTCGGAAGCCGCGATTATTTTGGGACGTTTCACACGAGTCACGCCGACGCCAGTTGCTCAGATCTGAATATCTCTCTGTGTACTCAGGGTAAATATACTATATGCATATCTATATGCCGACGGTTTTTGTTTGCACGAGTATATAAACATCGAAATTAAGTTGACGACTGTACAACAATCGTATGCCTGATGATGCTTTTGACTTTTCGATAAGTTAGATAAGTGTAAATGCAGAGATTGGTGAAATGCAGGGTATAAGTACATAATAAGGATTTATGCGCGAGTTTGTAGGTTCTTATTGGGCCATTACGAGGAATGCGCGACTCTGACGTTTCGAAGAGAGTGGCGGATTTATTGGCACTTGTTGTTGCCGGTTATTTTCGAAACATCGCGATGGATATGAGGATCTATTTGAAGTGACGCGAGCTATTGCCTGAGTGCACCCTCGATGAAGTAGCTTAATTTATTATATACGATTTTTTTTATATTGAATACGGCGTACAGTAATTATATAGTATATGACAATTTTTCGCTCTGGTTAAATTACTGAAATAATTTCGAATACGATTGCACGTTAATAGAGGCATTCATCAGCAAAGATCAATAGAATATGTTAACCCAATCAACGGTCGAGAAACTCACCATCCTTCAATGTTAATTTCCATGTGACCTCTGATCCACTTCGCTATATTATATTATATAGGGGCGATTCTTGCAGTATGACTACCTATAGTTAATTTGGCCTTTGGGCGCAACTTTTTATTTACAGCAAGACTCACCTCTTGAAGACAAGTATTGTTCGTGACAAGTACATGAACACTGCACGAGCTACTTTTCACGAAATAAACCGACTCGTATATATACAGATAGTCACAGGGACCCTATTCATCGAGAAATCGAAATCTCGATGAGAAAGCGACTACTGTGCTCGCCAACGAGAATTTTTGAAAACCGTAGCACGACAATGAAGATGATGACGATCCAACGAATCTGTTCGTGCGTCAGTTCTAGATTAAACGTTGTATACAAGTTGAAAGAAAATTTTTCAAAGCTCTATACACATATATACAACTATATATCAAACGTCTCCCGCGTAATTACATCTTATTTTTCCAGACTTCCCCTCCCGTCGATAAACCGAAAAAAGCGACTCTCCACCGATAGCGCTATCAGTAAACTATATATATATACATATATATGCGTATGTTTATGTATACAGAGATGGAAAAGACAGGAAGCACCGAACGCGCTCTCGAATAAGAGCTTAATCCAGTTACGTGTATGCGAGTACAGAGTACAACTCTATATATAATATACTCGCTCTCTCCGCGCGTTAGAACATTATCGACTGCGGCGCGCATCCGGCCGCGCATCGGGTATCCGTCATATCCTCGCGCGAGAGGAACGTGTATTGTCAATCTGTCCGACTGACCCTTGTTCCCTTCGGAAATTGGGCCCAGCGCGGTGCCTCAATTATCCTATTAGAGAGATGACTGCTCATGAATCAGCCGTTGTATATGCCTGTATATACACGTATATATATACCGGCTTTCTTTTTACTCTCGTCTTGCGATGTTTGTGCTCGGACGTGTCTGTTCTGTATACTGGGCTCGGGATATATATTGTACGACAGATGCACAGTTAGCTTTGTTGTCTTGTTTAATTTAAGCTTCATTGCGTATGATTGTAAATAGATTTTTGCGAAGAATCGATTCTCTCATTGTTAGACATCGGAACAATTCGACGACATTATATATCAATAACACTCGCTTTTTATTCGTCGTTTAAATTCTCCGCCATCTACATACTTATGCATAAAAAATTCTTACAATTCGCTCAAGAATTATGTTACCGCGTTCATTAAACGATCAATCGAGAACTTTTTGAAAATCCGTATATACGACCACATTTCAAACGAGATATAAAATTCCCGAGAATGCGTATACATTATAGTCTAGCACACCACGAGTGTATATAATGCAATTTCGCATGTCCCTCGCGCTCAGAATGTGATTTATGCGAGACGTCGCGAGCGAAAATTAACCGCGAGTTCAGTCTGATTTACACGCATATCGCGAGGAATTTCAGCAGACGAGGCGAATTAGAAGATTAGGCGGATAATTATCACAATTGTGCGTGTGTGTAGAACGCGTAGTTTGGTCTCTTGCCGAAACTCTGGAGTGAACGTGTTAAGAGTTCGTACAACTGTTTTTAGGAAAATAAAGAGCCAATAATAAGCGATATATTTAAAGCGACGCGGTTGTTTATACATGTACGCGCGCGACCCTGAACCCCTGCGCTTATAATTACACAATAATTTATTGCGCGGGGCCTCTTACTCCGATGTACAGGAATACAGCCGCATCGGTGAGAAAACACACAAACGCCTATGAACGCGATCGCGCAAAAGCTTGTATTATCAGAGCCAACAAACACACATCCCTTATATTTTTCCAGCCAGTCAACATCGCTCGACCTGAAACGATCCACCTGGCCCTCTATATATCCTTATACACGACGCTCTGTAAAAAGTCCACACCCTCTCCTATATCAACACACAATTTATCCAATGCACACACACGCGCACACAGGGAGGGAAAACAAACGAGCGAAAAAATGCATATACTCTCGATAAGTCGATCTCTATATATAATGTTCTCTCTCTTTCGAGGAGCTTGAACCCAAGCAGTGACAGCACGTACTGCAGCGAGAGAGAGAGAGAGAGAGAGAGAGAGAGAGTCGTAAAAATAGAGCGTCTGCGCGGCGACTCTTACACACCTATACATGCGGGGGCGTAAAAATAATAAGGGAGTATATGTATATATACATATATATATATATATATATATATATATATATATATATATATATGCGCGAGCGCAGAAATAGGCGCTGTATGCGAAATGTCTCGGAATGGACGAGAGGGAGAGAGGTCGTATATATTTAGAGGTGCGAGAGGAGGGTGTTATGATGGATTTTATAGGGAGGTGGAGCGCGTATTTTCGGAATTTATACATGCGAGACGATGATGTCCCTTTGCCGGTTTATTTGCCAGGCTGACGAGAGTACATTGCGCTTCGATGGTTCTTTTTGGCGGTTGTCGAAGGTCGCTGACCCTGAATTTTTGGGGAAGCTTTTTGAGGTGAAGGGTAAAGTGTAGAGTGTATTTGAATCGATACGGAGCTCTTTTTATTTAAAAGGAAATTCGCATTCTATGAGTAATACACTCTTCTAAGAATGAAGTCTAAAAATAATCCCACCATGGCTGCATCTATGTCTAAGGACGATCGTTATATCCGCGTCACGAAACCGTAAGCTTCCGGATGACGATACTTCGACGAAAGATGTCGCTGGTCTTTCGATTTAGACGCATTATACGCGAAAGAGAATGGTATAGCGAAATTTTTTTCGAAACACCAGTGTAGTATATGATAAAAAGCGACGTTTCCTGTAAACGATGATTTATGATTCTCATTCTCGTTATAGTTGCATCGGATATATTCCGAGTACGTATAAATGAAGATTGATGCCGCATATCGGATTAATTCTTAAATATTGCCAAAAAAATTTTCATTTCCCCATAGCGATGACCTGGATCCATTTTACACTGTACATGTATATATATATATATATATATATATATATATATATATATATATATATATATATATATATATATATATATATATATATATATATATATATATATATATATATATATATATATATATATACGCGTTCACATGCATATATACACGCAGTTATACACTGATTATGCGGGCGTGCAATCAAAGTCATTGTCGTGGGTGATGCCGCGCACGGGCACATAAACCCGAGCGCGCGCAGATATAATAACCAGTTGATCAGACATTGAATGCAATTTTACTAGTCCATTCTCTCTCTCGGTTACGCTCGCGGTGTTATTACCCGCGATATACATTCGTCTCGCTGCTGTCGAAACAATGCGCGATCAAAATACACCCCTCTATAGTATAAATGTCATTCTTTACCGACGATATACTGTATATAAATACAAAAGATCGATAATAATATTCAAAGGCGCAGCGCAGTTTGGAATATTAATTATAATCGACTCACCGATCCTGTCGTGCCTGGCCAGTCTGGCCGCGATTCTCGGGCAGTCTTCGACCACGTCGGGCTCGACTACGAGATCCGTCGACCTGTTGCCTGTTCCGTTATGCTGGGTCGACTTACGCGACGACATCATCGTCGACGAAGAACCAAACGCACACTTGTCGCGATCGAGAAATGTGCCGATCGAGTGTCGCCGACGATGACGCTTCTGCTGTGCTTCGGTTAACTGTTGTTGTTGCTGTTGCTGCTGCTGCTGCTGCTGCTGCTGCTGGTACGGCTGCCGTCGAGGTCTGCCCATACTCGAGTACATCGGGCTGCCCTGTGTGATTTTGATCGACGGGTTTGGATGAGTCGTGCGCAAAGTTTGAATGGAAATATATCGTGGAGTTGTATTGTGAAAGTAAGTAGTTTGTTGATTTTAAGTATATATTAAAAATTTACGTTGTATATTGATATAATTAAGGAGTCTCTCTTAACTTAGACTTTTTACTTATTGAAAAAAATAAGGCGTATATAATAATATATTTTCGTGTACAAAGTGAAAAACACTAACCAAACTAGGCAAGGTGGCAGTGAGATTATAGTAACTCCTCGCATCGTCGACATCGTCGAGGGTCAACGTCGCAGAGTCGCTACCGCAATCGGAATCTCTCTCGAACCGATAATAATCATTCTCCTCGCAGCGTCGAGGTTGAGCCGGAAGACTTCCTGGCCCATTTTCACCCGGCAGACCGCAGAATATCATGTCCATGTTGAGCAGTTCACTCGTCGATTTCGGAACGTTGCGACGCGTCCCTCTGTGTTGTCTGGCCGATTCGGAGTGTAAGTGAGATCTACCAGTGAGAAAATTAGAAAAGTTTAATTTTTAATCAAAACGTCCTCGACGGGCTCTTGACCCGAATTCAAATGAACGGAGCCCGAGACGAAAGTCGCGAAATTCATCAATTTATGTATCCTGTCTTTCTGGTTCAAGTACCTGCTTGCAAGTATCGCGCGCTTTAATACTTGACCCAGACTGCAGGACGCGAAAGCGCGGCGCATTTTCGTACGACGCTTAAATTATAATTTCGCTTGTTTAACGCGTATATATATATATATATATATATATATATATATATATATATATATATTTATATACTCTATGCCGCGGAGTCATATATGAATTTTAATGCACAAGCGCGCGTTTCATGCTGTCGCTGCGATGCATTTTTGCGCGCATCATAATCCATATATAAATATTAAAATTTATAGAATAATCCAAGTATTATACCGTCCTCAATTAAACACGTTCAATCGTTAAATCCCGCACAATAATCCCAGCACGATAAACTAACCCGAGCAACATATAACAATTATATCCAATTTCCGCGCAATATAATACAGGATCATACAGCTCTGTACACACACAATGCAAACCCCAAACCGAATTACACCAGCAGAGTGTGCATACGTATAAAGTCCCTCCCATAGCCGCAAATCCCCCACAATGTCGACCGCAAGTCCCAGCAACAAAGCAGCGCAGGTAGCTATATACACCCACACCCAGAAAACTCACCTGCCGTTGAGATACGGCGAGGGCGGGGCTACATCCGAGGGCCTGGGTTCACCCTTGAGAAACTGTCGGGTCTTCTCGCAGTCGGCACTGGCACTGGCCGACCTGAAGAGACTCCTCAAACTCCTCCTCTGATGATGACCGAGCGCTCGCTCGCTTCTCGGGCTCACGGCGATACTCGGATTCTGCGGAGCACTACTGCTCGCGGCTTTGTTGTTGACGGGCTTATTGCTCCGCCGGAAGAAGCCGCCGAAGCCACGCGAGCCGCCTGCTGCGCTACCGGATGCCTGATGACTGCTGCTGCTGCTGGTGGCGTCGCTTCGTAGGGAGAAGTACGACGGATTGTCTGTGGATCGTAGATGAGAGAGTGAGGCAGGCGTTTATGCTCGAGTGGAGATTTTGGGTATAACGAGCGAGGAGAGGAAAATTTAAAGAGATTAAGGAGGCGGTTTAGAAGAAATCCCAGGAAACACTCGCGGGATTTAGCACTTGATTCACGCGGTGTGTGTGTGTGTGTGTGTGTATATATATATATATATATATATATAGGGCGGTACGAAAGATGCCGAGCGCAGCAGCAGAAAGGACCCGTTATGTGTATAATATAATGGACACGTGAAGTTGGCGGCTTAGTACTTTGAAGCTGGGTTTATCCTTTTTTTTCATCTCGCTGCAGCGCATTAGGCCCAATTGTCGCGAATTGAGGGATGGCTTTGTTCTTTTGTGTATTTTTTTCGCCTCGCGTTTTTAATTCTCCCATTGGCAGAGGAAGTTGCCGGGTTTTATTCGCTAATTGGCTCGTAATTAGATTGATGCGCGCACTGCGCTGGAAAACGTATATATATATATATGTATGCAAAACACAAATTGAATTCGACGCGCGAGCGTTTGATGCAAAGGGTTGATTGGAGTCAATCAGCTGGGATTAAATTATGAATATTCGATCAAATTATGAATAAGCGATAAATATGTTTTGCAAAACTTTCAAGAGGGACGCAGCCGAACACGAAAATAGAATATATACAGAAGGGACCGGACGTCGCATTGTAAATATTAAACGCCGCACATATACTTTCTCGTCTCTTTTTTCCTCTCTCCGTCTCGTCTATCCTCTCTTTCTCCATACTGCACTCGTAGCGCATCGGTCTCCTCTTCGCCGCTTATACATGCATATAGCGCAGCCGACACGCACGTGCGTACGAGTATAGAGAAAAGATGCACCGGAAGCCCGCCAACTGTTTTGAATTAAGGCGGCTTTTACGATTTTCCCGCCTATACTCGTGGCCTTCTCGGATCTACGTAATTATTGTTTTCTACGCGACGGTTTGTGTGCTTTGCACTGACGGCGAGTTATGAAACTGCCGCGAGCCCCCTGCGGGGAATATAGCCTGTTTATATACCAGTAAAGAGAGCCGAGAGAACCTATCTGTAAAGGGGCTGCCGAGAGAGCTGGCAGATTGAAAAATGAAATTTCGCGAGAGAGGAGAAGATTAATGGTCGCGGCCGGAACTTCAGATTGATTAGAACTTGGCGTACCTACACACACACACACACACACACACACACACACACACACACACACACACACACACACATATATATATATATATATATATATATATATATATATATATATATATATATATATATGCGCATTTCGCGGAACTAAGACTGATAGAGTTTGTTAGTTAACCGCAAAGTTTGATATTTATACGAGAGTGCAATCGTTATAGATGGACATATCAGAGCTGTCCCACTCGTGCGTGTCCTTGGATTTTAATCCGGAAAAAGTTCGTTTCATACGTATATACACCGAGCTCTTCGAAGCTGCAGATATACGTTTTGTGTATTTCAACGGCGCGTCAGTAGCAAGTAGCGACTACACGCGAGGATCAAAGGAACCCGATGCGAGATCTGATATTATGTACCGTGGCGTGTATATAGAGCAGCCTAGAGCGTATATCTAACCCGCGTATATCCTACAATACGGAAGATCAAAGAGTTCTGCCGTTTTTTTTTCTTCCGATTTCGAGCGCGTGCATCAAAACAAGTTTCCTTTTGACGCGTGTCCGAGAAGGCTTAAAAAAAAAGAAAATTTTCCTACGTACTCGCGCTCTTTCTTTTTTATCTCCGGCAAAGAGCCGATGACAAAACGCCGACAAAGCGTCGAGAGAGAACCGGTAGTCAACTGCGCGGCAGCAGTCGAAAAATAAACCCGTACAAAAAGTGAAAGACAAATCGAGTATAGCGATCAGTCCTTCGACGACGGAAGAAGAAGCAGCTTGCAAGACGGAAAAAAGTGCGAGTGACGCAAAGCACGCGATTACGCGTTCCAGACGCGTGCTCGCCGGAAGCGCGTATAGGGAAAAATAGAATAGAGGAGCCTCCTAATTGAGAAATCCCTCACGAGCTGCTGCATCAGGTGCGCGCGCTTCTCTCTCTATATATGTTATATGTTCTTTTCGCGAATGTAAAAGCGAGATCGATACGCAAGCTCGTGCGGCGAATTACAGAGTAGTCCTGATACTAGCTAATGTGCTATAACTCGTGGGAATGATAAACAGGATGGTAGTGACGTACGAGAGAGACAACGACTGATGATATTATGTATATAGAGGTGTGAGAAATGCGAGGTGTAACGACCGCGTGCGCGACTGCGATGATGTATGTGCGCTGCGATTGTGAGTTGTGAATGAGAGTTTTTTTGGGTATTTATGTATTTACTTACCAACAGCCATTTTTGAGATCTCTGGTTTGTTACTTGATAAGCAGTGGTCTATCTACAGCTTCCTGAAACAATGAAGAATGTATATTTATTGTTTATTCGAAGTTTCATACATATGCAACGGAGTATATTGTGTTGTGACAATTTTATTTTTACTCTATTGTTCGTTTTTTAACCGCAATGATATGCGTATATCGTATGGATAGAAAGGTCGTTTTTTTTTCACAAAAATAAACGGCCTCGATATTTTTCCATCTACTTCAACCACCAACAAACTAACTTCCAAACTCCAACCACAAATCGGGATCCCGTAAACTTCTCCATTTCCAACAAACGCACACACCACTTTCCTCTTCCTTATAAATACTCAACCCTCAATTAAAACTCCACGAACCAACGCATCGGAATCTCTCTCCCTCTCTCTCTCTCTCTCTCTCTCTCTCTCTCTCTCGGCCTTCAAAGTCCATCCGAAACTTCAAGACACGCACACACGCGTAGTTGTCCCGACAAAGGCCACGAGCAGCACACACTTTCCCTTAGTATAATTAAACTTGAAACTGCGAGAGTGAGATAGAGCAGCACACTTGCACTTGTGCGTCGATATGAAGCCAAAGTTCATTCATGCCTCTGGAAATAGGCCCTACATATTTATAGCTTGCACCGGGTCCATTCAGCTGCTGCTGCTGCTTTCACTTTCTCGCGATTCGTGCCCGCGCTAGTCGAGGAATTTTACACTCGCGTCACGTATATTCCTTTTTTTTTCTCGGCCTCTTTTGATCGCGAAACTCGTCCCTTATCTCTCAGAGTCGTGGAGGTATGCTCGAGGGTCGTTTTGTATTTTTTCTCTTTTTTCGAGTTGGAAGAGAAGGAGAGAAAAGAGAGATGTACGACTAAGCATTTGTCTGCGTAGTTTCGTCTCGATGAAGCTTTTTAATAAAGCCGAGCACAGCTCCGCTATGGCACGTAATTTTATGCAAAGTATATAGTCTATCAAACTAGATGACGGGTACATTACGCGCCTAGAAAAATTCATCTCCGAGATTAAAAGCGTAAAAGCTATGATTATAATTCAAATTCCGCCATTTCGCGAATGGAAGCTCTTTGAGAATGAAAGCACACCTGCGAGAGAGGACTGGTCGGAATTCTTCCGACACGTTGAAGATTAATCTAGCTTGCGAGGCGCACATGCTTTTCGACCTTGCGAGCTTTTTTTCTTTGGCTGAGGTCTAGAGTATCCGACGAAATATAAGCTTGCGAGCTTTCGCATTTTCATGGCACGCGATGTGTGGAAACGAGTGTCGCGGGAAAAGATTAGATGCTTGCGCGTGTATCGTGTCGGAGAAGATGATGAGCTTGACGCGAGACGAGGGAAAGCTCTTTGTGCTGGAGATTTTTTTCGATTTAGGTTTCATCACGTTTACAAAAAGTTATTAACCGAAGTATACCGAATAGCTGGGTTCGAATGTTTGTACTGATATTATATTTAAGAAACAAAACAAGCAATGAATTTCAAAATTGATCTTGAAAAAGTGATATTGTTATGGCAAAACAACATTGAAAACGAACTACAGATATGTGTATAGGTAGATGAAATTTTTTAAAAAGTCTAATTGCATTGTGATAATAGCAACGGTATTATATACAAACAAGAGAATATCGGATATCAAACCGGGATAAAAGATTCAAGCTTCCCATTTCGAAATACAGTAAAAAAGGTTTTCAAGTGGGTCTAAAAAAGATTTTTAACCCGGGATAGCCATACGACTGATGCCGGATAAAAGTGTTCTCTTGAAATCATTGCTCTAATATATATACGCTATATTCTCGATATTACTTTCATGAAAGTTTCCATAAATACACTTCTTCGTACTTCATAATAAACACTGCACTACACAAATAACTCGCAATACACATAGAACGATAAGAAGAGTTGCTTGAATTTAACGATAACAACAATATAAAACGTTTTCTTCCTGAACCGATTATCGGCATAAATACCGCCAGTATAAAATATTGTATACATGACTTTTATATTCACTGGGTTATCATCGCGTTTTTTCATATATATCAAACTTTATTTCTCTCGATAACTCGGTTTGAGCCAGAAAACTAAGTCTACATCTCCGTACACTATACTCTCTAAAAATATCCTCGATAATTCGCAGAGCCAATGAAATAAACAAGCACATCGCTGATTGCAAATAAAGCCTATTCACATATCCGCGCATCGAAAATTCTCGTGCCGCGCATATCAGAAGGTAAATCGCTTGGATTCCAAACTTAGCACGAAAATCGACTAAAGCCAAAACTAGAGAAAGAGAGAGAGATAGAGATAGAGATAAATAAGACGGCTCGAAAAAGCAAACGCCTGAGATACACAAGAGGTGGATCCCTCTCTTTCTCTTCTCAGCACCGAATACGAGAAAGAGAGGGAGAGAGGAGGTTGATTGCACGCGTGCTGCGTCTATTTTAAGTCACCCTTCGGTCTAAGAGAGAGAGAGAGAGAGAGAGAGAGAGAGAGAGAGAGAGAGAGAGAGAGAGAGAGAGAGAGAACTGAAGAAGAAAGCTACTGCGCGCGACGAGGAATTCTCGAAGGGACTATATTATGCCGCAGCGCCGAGATTGCGGAACGTTTTCCACTATACTTATATATACAACACTTCAGTTGCGCAATAAATTATATACATATATATATATATATATATATATATATATATATATATATATATATATATATATATAATTTACTTTTGAGTCCACTGTATATATAAATACAGTGGACTCAAAAGACGCGACGCTATATCCAAACTTTGCGTGCGTATAGATATTCCATCGGAGGCTTTTTTACACTGTTTGTTTTGATTCGTTGTGAGGAATGACACGGGGGGATGCCGGATGGGTGAGCGCCCGAGCTTTCCGAGAGATAACGCGGCGGGAAGCGTTTGTTTTGAAATGCAAGATGTCGGGGTATGGTCTATTTTTGAAAATTCTAGTGCGCGGATTTTAAATAAAAATATATGAGCTTTTCCTCGAGAAGCGACGTTTGTTTTGCTGGCTTTTTAAAATTCCGAACTCTTTGGAATTATCGTCATTTGAGATGAAGTCTCCAATCGAAACCGATCACTCGTCAATTCCGAAACACGTTCTAAGACGCGCCACAATAATTATAAATTCGAATACGTGCGTACGTACTTTCGCAACCACGCTCATGATCGTATTATATAAGTTCGCTGACCCCAGATATAAATTATTAATTTGCGTCAAGTTTACTACATACACACGCGCACTTTTATATATTCCCACAAACTCACATATATCCCGATCGACAGACACGCCGTCGTCATCGAGCCTCTACATAAAAATACACGAACATAGCGCCCTTTTAGAAAAACGCGTTTACGAAGAAAGTAAGCAGAAAACTGAAAACCGAGCGTGATCAGCTGCAGCGCTCGTCATCGCCGGAGACGGGCCAGCATTCGTATGCGCGACAACCAAGACGACGTGAGCGCTGCTGCTGCTGGGGTCTAAACTTAGACTTATATATAAAATACTTAACGCCGCACACACGCGAGAGTATAGCGTCCACCTGCTTTTGCTTCCAAGGTGGCGGTCGTGTGCGCGCATCTGCCGCCGAAAAGACACGCGCCGAGCTTTTTTACATTTTTTTTCTTTTTCGGAGCGTGCGCTTGTATTTTTAACTCGTTTTTTAACCATCTATTATAAAATTTGCATAAAATTAGAGTAACGCGTGGTTGGCCGAAAAGTTCGTGCATATATAATTTAACCCGAGAGCATTTCCAAGCGATATACGATCGCTCGTAATAGAATTACAAGCCGTAAACCTAATCTACATGTACGTAGCACCTCGACTTGTCTGGCTTCGAGGATTCTCAGTGACGATATTAACTACACAGCTCATCCCGTTTAATTACATCAATATGTTTGAGCGGCACGATATTTAAAAACCCATAAATTTGATGAAAAGTACAAAAAAAAAATTGCCGGCAAAAAAGCACAGAATCGATCACGACTACTCGAGCGCGAGCACTCGAACTTATCCTTACCCACTCATCTCGGCCACAAGAGCGTGTCCCGCAAGCCGCAACGCATATATATCTGTTCTTCCCCAGAATTCCGCGGCCGAGCGAGCGCGCGTTAATTAATTATTCCGGTTACGCTGTGTTCGCGCCTTCACCTTGTGCGACGTGTATATAGCTACGTGTATAGATATATACGTATACTGTAGCGGATCGTTATGAGATTCGAGCTTAATTCCCGCGGAATTGCCACCGAGAGCTTTTAATAACGCCAGGCGTTGGATTTAGCTTGATGCTTCATTTATCGGTGTGAATACCTATATATATGTCTACGAAGCGCGAAATGCGTCTTGTTGCAGGCGAAGAAAGCTTTAATGGCTTTATTATGCATACTGCGTTTGTATAACGTGTGCACTGTATAATACATACATATTAGCGGGTCGATGCTGCGCGGTGTGGAAAGCTGTGGATTTGCCGAGCTGCTGTTGGGATTAGGCTCGGTATTAGGCTGGTGGTCATACTTACGCGGACTTGGATTGTCAGTTTGCAATGCGCTTTTGTTTTAAGAAAAAATATTTTAAAATTCAATTTTTAAAAAATCTATATGACTTGGAACATAAGTGGCCTTATATCGATTTGCTCAAGCGGTTAAGTATATAGTACGACCAACAAAAGAAAGTTTCGCTGTATGAGTCTATCTCATCGGCATAAAAACTGTTTTCTACGTTATTAAAATAAAACTTAAATTTGCTTAATTAAATCTCTTTCGTTGGTTTTAATATTGCTATTGCAATTTGCGTATATCTATAGATACTTATCCTCTCTTTTAAAAAATGTATATACATATAAATTTGCCTTCGAGTTCGATAAGAGGAGATGATAAAAAGCTAAAAATCATTTCCCAAGGGAAAAATATGCGCCGCTAGAGAGACTACTGAATAATGACTGAATCGTAGGCTTTTTCTGCGCATTCAATTCAATTCATTTTTCAATATAGCAAATGCACAATCAGACCCCTCTCCCAATAACTGCATGACGATAATAATAATAAATTTCCTTTCAACTTCAAAAAGCCACTCTCGAATCACCCAATTTTGAATACTCCTTATACGAAAATCAACACACACACACACACGCACACAACACAAGGCCACGCGAGCAAAAACTCATCAGGACGCAGCTAAATCGACCACTTCCCTCTATAAGACAGAAAAGGCGCGCTCCTAGAGAGAAAAAAAAGTAAGGGGACGTGCTCGGGCCCACCGCGAAATACGCCAACAGCATCAGTCCAGACAGAGAAAGAGAAAATTCAACGGCGTGCACTGCACGTGTTGGCCAGATGAGGCCTGCGCTCGGCCAACTGGCCGGCCCGTGAGTGTATATACTTGTACGATCAGCATCAGACTCGATCTCGTTCGTTTGTTCGTCGACGAGTATTTTTCTGCGAGCCGACAGGAAATCGCGGTAAACAGCCGCGGCTGCGGCGCGTGATGTAATTTGATGGGCTATATAGAGAAAGAGAGAGAGAGAGAGAGAGCAAATTGTCGGATTAGCGCAGGCAGGGCCTTGATGAGGTAAGTGATATACGGACACACACGAGGCACACTATGGAGACTGTATATATATATTACATGCGCGACTGTATGCCGAATGTGAGAAGAGACGGTTATATGCGATGCTTCTTTTTTTTGAATGTGTGAACGGGATATTGACGATTAACTGGGAGAGTAGGTGTTGTGTATATTATGCGGGCGAGTGTGTATCATGGGAACGATTTACGGCGAGTATATTACATTATTTAGAATATTATATCCATCAGGGTATCGAATATCGATCGATATTAGCTGCGGGAAAAGTAATCAACGCGATATCCCGCGCTTTGAATAATTATATATATGTGTGTGTATAAAGCTAGACTCCGATACAGCCCGCGGTCCGAATCGACCTCCGATCACCACGATGCCTTTTAAGCAGCCGTGATTATAATTGCCCTCGATCCCGCGCGCTCTATTCGCAATCTCTCTCTATATACTGATGCACTGCGCAATGTTATATATATATATATATATGTATACCCTCGCGCAGTTATTAAACGACCCATTTCGAGCTTGCGCTCGTTGAAAAATCGAATTATAATCCCATTAAAATCCAATGTCCCTTACTATTACCGCTAATTTGCCGAGTACACAATTCGCCCGAGCGCACGCGTGCATTATAATATACCTATATATGCATAGCATAGAGATGAGCGCGTGTACAAGTTTCCGAGAATCCACGCGGCGCGAAATTATTTATAGTCTGTTTACTCGGCAGTGTGTGCGTGTACTATACTCACCGGGAATGTAAGTCGCGGCTTTTAAACTTGCGCTCTGATTTCCATGCTGCTTCTTTCTCACTGTGTATACTGTATTATCAATAATTTACAAAGTACACAGAGTACATGCTTATAATACAAGTATAAGTATATATTATACAAGAGCAAACTGCCGATCTCCGGAGGCGTCGGCCACGTGACACACACACACACACATACACACACGGTAAACTCCCGCAGTTGAATATCCGTGCGCCGACGAAAGCGTCGACTGACTGCTGACCGGCCTCTAGCCGAGCGTCAAAGCCACCCACTCATCTGGCTCCGAGTTGTTCTCTCTCTCTCTTGCTCTCTTCGTCTTTCTCTCGGCCGAGGGAGAGAGAGAGGTGTATAGCCGCGCTGCTTATCCGGGCGCTATGCATATATAGTATATTTGTGTATGTGTGTGTGTGTGTGTGTGTGTGTGTGTGTGAGGCAGTGGCAGACAGACGGTGGCATTGGCGCGGATTTACACCGGCTGCTCCGCAGTAGCGCGTGCAGATGAGAGAAATATTGTTTACCCCCGGTGTGGGTGTATATGGGAGAGAGGCATATAAGCCTTTTTTTCCTGCTTCGAAGCATTATATTGTTCATTTTTAAACCGAATTTATATGAGATTATCAAAAACAAAGCCAGACACCGCACGACGCTTCGATAACAATGTACAATAATCGGTGGGAAACCCACCGCATGGATCACTAAATATCGCTAGTATGCTCCCGCATATATATATATATATTAAAATTGCCAGCTATACATGCAGGCGCATTGTACGTCGTCGCGTGCCTCGAATAAAGAGCTGCTCGTGTCGATTCCTCGATTTCGGAGCTGCATAGTGCCAGTTTTACGGAAGTCTCGCAAACGCCCAATTACGCACTAGCAGCTCGTACGAAGCGTTATATATTCGTTTTTGCACTTACCCACATATAAACACAAGACTCAAGTATGCAAAATCCATAATAACGACCGGCCAACGTTTCCACTTTGATTAACCAAAACACGCGCGCTACTCGATCGCGCCGAAGCGAACGGAAAAATAAAAAGAGCGCGTAGGTATATACTACACTTAAATAGCTTCAGTTCGAGACAGAAGAGCGCGCCGCTGCATCTCGGGACCGTGCCAGCGACCGACTAAACGAGACTCTTCCTCTCCTGCCGCTGATGCCTGTATATATCTCAACGAGCGAGGAGCGAGCCGCCGCTGCCGCTGCACAGAGTTGTGATTCTTCTTGGGATCGAGAGCAGAGTGAGGGTAAGGTTATAGTGCCGTCGGCCGCGTGTATGTGTTATATACTATATGCTCTGTTTCGGAGTTTAACTTTGGTATTATATATATGAAAGTATATACAGAGAGTAAGTCGTCGAGGCGCGCTTTTGGAAAGTATCTCAAACAGCTGACGCGTTCTTTGTAGGTCCCGGCTTGCGTTAAAAGCTCGTTTGAGAAAATCGGTCAGGAAGCTCTAATCGACGATCTAAAGCTCTCGCTTCAATTAAAGCGAAACGCGCGGAGCATCTACCTCGCGTCTATGTGTGTTTACGAGAGACCCGAAGGGTTTCGTTGCAAGCTCGAAGCTTATCGAATCGTTGCCCCTTTGCGCTTTGCGCGGAGGAGACAAGTGGATCCAGAAGTGGACACAGGAAGATGCGAAGCTGTATATATAGCGCGATGTGGTTGAGAAAGTGAGAGAGCGGTAGCTTGAGTTTGCCGAGGAATATTGGGGAATTTAAGGGGGAAATTAGAAGCTTTCCAGAATGGACCTGTCTTTTTTCACCGTTTGATATGCTGCTGAGAGGAATGTCGACAAAGGTTGAGACGAGAGCCCTTGTCGAAGTAGGTCAGAAATTCTCGTTTCGAAATTAAAAAAGCTTTGTGTTTTCGAGTGCCGAATCGTATATACTAAACCATCATCTGTTTCTATAAGACATTTTGTGCGTCATTTCGAAATTCCAAGGCAGAAGCAATAAATTTACCGAAAAACGTTTTCGGTGTAACTACACGAGAGTAAGTATCTTTTTACTGCAGCGATAAATATATCGTCTGCCCAGCTAATTAAGAGCAAGTTACGCTTGATATATTACACAATGCAAGTATACAGCTTTGTTGTAATGAAAACGTACCGGACGGTGTTTAATTACGAACATTATAAGTGTAAATAAAAATAAGGCAAGTGAAGAGCACTTCGTTTTTGAAAACTCTTAATTTACTGAACTGTGAATTTACCCGCGTATTGTATGCTGAAAATTAGTACAGGATCGTGCGCTCCACTCTGTAAATATGTGCAAATCCACGGCCAATTGGAAACAACTCGAGATCTATACTTGCAAGTTGAAAATTTATTTTTTATCACTTTTTCCTGGTTCTTCGAATTAACTTTTTTGTCGGAAAATATTACTAGGATTCAGGTATGTGAATTTTATAAAAGAAAAACTCATTAATTTTGTAATAAGTCGAAATATTTACAATTTTTTCCGCCATTTTTAACCCTCCAGCGCTCAAATTGAAGCTCTTTTCCGATACTTGGATCTTAAGTAGTAATATATATTTCCCGTTTTCCAAAAAAATTTGGCAAGCTAAGTTCCAAGTAGTAGGTGTGCCCTTAAAAATAAATTTTCAGTTTCTAGACATGGAGTTGTTTCCACTTGGCCGTGGATTTGCACATATGCATCTTTTTGAGAACGTTAAAGTTTTTATGAACAGCATAAAGTACACAGTGTTTTTACATCGGCTTCTCTCATCGCAGTGGCTTTAAACTTTGCGAAAAATTTTAATTGCTGTCGGTAGAAAAATATCTTTCTTTAGAGAGTAAATAAAAAACCACCTGCAGTGCGCTGTAAAAAGCAACCTTTTACAAAGAATTTTTCGCACTTGTATACTCAATTTAAAAGCAATTATAAAATGTCTCGTGTAATTAATAATTCAAAAAATAATTATATCGGGCTAGAAGCAAGGACGTACGTATAGGTATAGCTTATAAAGGCTTTTCTACTAAGACACTAAATTTGCTGGATTTTCCATGTCGATTAAGTAGACTGAGTGTGAGAGAGCACTCGCTCCTATACTCATAGGTGACGCAAATTCCAGATACCACATGCGCTATCGTGTGGGTGTATACGTATATATGCAAATAGTCGATACTTTTCATCAATCGTGTCGCGGCATTCAAATACAGTCTTTGGGCTTGAAATTTCACACACCAAAGGTTCCATTGCAGGAAATTTACTCGACACTGCGCGCCGTATCATTACCATTTAAATGAAACCTCCGTGAAATTCATTGATCCCGTTCATAATTTAGATGACTTTTACGCTTATTTCAATTTACTCGCGTTTTGCTCAATTTTAATTTGCACTCAGTTTCATCGAAAATTCATTTTTCGCTCTTGGATCGCATGAAAATACTGTACCGTGGAAAAAGCCGCGAGTTGACGTTTGAGCGGTGAAATCGAATTCTGGAAACAATGCATTCTGTCTTCGTAAAACTCGCGTGAAGCTACAATATAGAAGTTTTATTTGATAAAAATACTGGACGCAGTAACGGTTTTATTGAACGAAATAAAACTGGAATTCGAGTTGTTTTTTAAACAATAAAAAACGTCGTATTGCGCATATAAGGGAATTCACAACGCACAGTCATACACGATAGCCCGCAGGCTTTTATTTTCCGAACGATATATTTGGCACTAATTGAAAAGTGCACGATAAGTCATATCACTGTCAGCCAATAAATTTTTAAGATTTGACACAACTCTGTGCTAAAAACAATTTTTAAGTCATTATTCCTTGAAAATACGTACTAAGCATCGGCGTTCGGCTTATTTCGTGATTTTCCAGTCGGTAAGTCAGAGCATGAAGCGCGAGACAGCGCGGCCCCTTCCACTTCTCGCTCAACAAGGTCGACAATGATCTTGCTTCTTCGCCGAGTGAAAGTCGTCGTCGTCGTCGTCGTCGTTGTCGAGAATGTTACAGCTGGTTTCTCACCGAGATTTTCATTCGCGCAGTTGACGCTTGATGCTCTCGAGCATCACATATGCGTCCTTTTGCGTTCATAATATAAATATATATATATACATATATATAGTTGGTGCGTTTGTTGTTGCATCGTTATTCAACGAAAACAAGTGAATTCTCAAGGCGAAGTGCACAAGTGTGTAAAGTGAGATTTGATTTTCATTGCGTTTGTGTGAGAACTCGGTGAATGAGATGTACGTTGGAGTAAAGAGCGAATAACAAGATAGCTGGTGATGTAGATAGATGGAACGCGCATAGTATCCGTCGGATTGTTTTTCTATGAAACTGACTCGATCGTTTTCCATTAGCGCAAGTTATCTGCGGGTTTCTTGCATAACGGCTCGTGATTGCGAAACTTTTGTTCGTCACAAATTGATATTTCTCATATATACCGGCTTTGCACGATCTCTTTTATTTCGGTCGATATAACTATACATGCTGATTTCGAATATTTTGATAATTGGAGAACGTCTTATGATTAGGTGCGGACTTTTTCTGCTCGTGTATTCGAGTTGTAAAATACTAGAGCTGCTATCATCCCAACCATTCGTTCGGTCGCACGTAACATGTTTTCGACGGAGAAAAAATGTATATATTGACATGTATATCTATACTCGTTGTGCAGAATACAATAACGATCGAATAATCAAGTGATTATACTACTCCACGTATCACTAGATTTTCATTCATTTCTGTTTACTCGATAACATCGGAGTTCGTATAGCGTGCAGAGGATGAATTTTATTTTATTTATTCGTGTATATAAAATCGCAAATACACGTACACGAATGAAGCTAAAAAAGAAACGTCCCAAGCTCAGTATCGGCACCGCAATAGAATCCCTCTCGCGCAAAGAGAACAAAGAAGAAAATCTTTCCTCGCCAAATCAACGCCGCACGCACAAACAATCTCAGCCTCGGAAAAACCCGCGCGCAGGGCAAGGAAACTCGCAACTAATTCTCTCTGGTTCTCCAGCAAGCCCCGCATACAAGACAGATTCTCGCGTCGAGCCTCGTGGAAAGGTATTTCTTTCGAAAGAAAAAAGCGAATTAGGGCTAACTTCATCGGGCTATACTTTACTCCCGGAAACTCGAGTAAACCAGGACAAGGGAAATCGGTCCCCCTTGGGAAACTCCGGAAATCTCCAATAATCCACAGGCGGCCACTAAGCAAAGCCTCTATATACACGAGTGTACGCCATAATAATATTAATAATAAAAAAGCAGAGAAGAGAAAGAGCATAAGCCCCGAGGAGGGTATATCGTCGGCTTAGACGACTTAACCAGCTGATTAACGCTGGCAATTAAGCGTTGAATTTCCGCGTCGCTTAATTAAAGGTCTCGAGCTCGCGCGCGCGCGCGCGCTCCGACTGCGATAAGTGAATTGGCGCTCGCCAACAGCAGCCCCTTTTTCGCGAGCAAGCATCGCAGCATCTGCTGCTGGAGTAGGATCGATCTATCTCTTTCTCTCTCTAGAGCAGCGCGAGTCGCACTGCGCAGAGTCTCCAGGACAGCCGGACGCACGCGCGCAGCAACGCGGATAGATTTCCCGGGGAATATCGGCCACCCCGAGTCAGTTGGTCTCAGTCCACCGTTCTGTACACCCGATATTTCTCGCGCTTTTTTTCTATATACGTAATACTGTATACGGTGCTGGTGCGGATATATACGTCTATATAGGTATATATTATATAGAGCAGAGGGAGAGCTACGCACGAGAAAGCGCGCGCGCCCTCATATATATATACGGGCAACAGGTTGCGCGCTTGCTTTCAAGTATATAGATCGTTATCTTTGAGAGAAGCGAGGAAGGATTTTTTATTTTTTGTTGGCTTTTTTCACTGTGTTTAGAGGCAGCGTGAGAAGTAACACAGGAGGAGAGAGAGAGAGGAGAAGGGACATAGTAAAAGGAAAAGTAGTACATACATATTTATACAGAGAGCAGAGATGAGCGTCGTCGACGACGTGCTGAACTACAAGCCCAGCGAGGACGAGGACTTTTACGCGCTCCTTGGCTGCGACGAGTCCGCTTCGGTGAGTTACTTTATTGTTATGGACGATGAGCTTTTGTGTCGCTGATGGGGTGTAAGGCGGGAGATGTAGTGTCAGGGGGAGCGACGATAAGGCGTGTGTATGTGTGTGATTGAATTTATACATACTTATATGCCGGCGCACCGACGGACTGGAGTTTCCCTTCGAGTGCGGATTGTTGCGGCGTTTCTCTTGGCTTTATATTTTTAGCTGCGATAAACAATGATGGATGATGCGTATCGGGGAAATTAAAGAAAGCTTTATGCGCGTGATAAATCAGAAACTTGTATAAAAGTAAGTTCAATAATGGCGATCGGGGGAATTCCAATAATGCGATTCTGCATAATATATATATATATGGCAAGGATCGATCGGTAGAACGTGTGGAAACTTTGCGCGGAAGCAAAAACTTTTCATTAAGGAATTTAATTGGAAATTCCAATGTACGCAAACGTTCATGTATATAAGTTAAATCAAATCCAGCAGCCTTTCGATTGCTATGCCGGTGTGCGATGCTCTAGAAATTTGTAGAGTTTGCTTTCAGCATATAGTTTGTATTATTCGATCGTTATGTACACGTTTATTAATCTTTTTCTTCTGAAGCAATTAGCGAGATGCAACATTTTTATATTCAACTATAATAAATGATTTTCTATGCTCAAATGAGCGCATTCGAATGTTCGATTTTCCTCAATTGGATTTTATTCCTTGATGAGGAAACATTTTTATGCAATCAAGATACTCTGATCAAATCATATTATCTATCGAAGATCTGAATTACCGCGATGAAAAGAATTTTTCCTCCCACTGAATTCTCGAAGTGATTTGAAATTAAATTTAATACCGTTACACGAGCATAACTCGGCTGGCGACAATGCGTGGCATAATGAACTTCAGTTAAGTTTTGAATCTGTCTTTAGAGTATTTACAAGATATTTCCAAACAGTTTAATTAACTTGACGAGCTTTTGTTAGTAAAATTAATAACTTAGTGTATAGCGCCTCTTCGATATATACAAGTATATAAAACTTCGGCTCCTCGCTATTGTCCAAAGTTTTAAGGGCAACTTTTCGCAGTACCTTTATTTAGTCCAGAAGAAGCACGACTGCAGTCGGCAAACTTCTATACAATTATTTCTCTCGTTTTCAATGTGCTCTATTGTCCCGTATTTTGTATTATTACAAACGCAAACTTTTCATCCCCGTTATTTTTAGCAGCAGCCATAATACAATTCCGTTCGTTTTATACCGAAGAAGCTACATCAGTTTAGATCTAAACGGTCAAGGGGTATTTCAACTCTGATTTATCGTTCTATCAATACAAGGAGAAATCGAACTCGTTATCTGCGCATATATTCTCCGGGAATACTAAAAGCTCCACGACTTCTCGAGTATAAAGCGCTTGGGTGACGAGTTTTTCGAAAAATCCTGCGTCGAGCAATCGCCGAACGAATTGCGCCATTCGCCGCCTTCGATAAAAAAAGACAAGAGCCTGACTATGAATCGCTGATTTTTTATTCGAATCAAAAACAACATCGTAGTTTCCGCTTCGAAAAAAAAATTGTTTTTATCTCCACTTTCTAATGCAGATCAACGAACGAAGCGTCGCAATCGAGTTAGTCGAAATTCGATGAAAAGGCGCATGGCCAGCGGCAAATATTTGCGCCGTCGCTCGGAACTTTCTGCTATATATTTTGTTTGGCATTGCCCGACGCCTCGCGTGCGAACGAAGAAAAAAAACTGTTCAATCTACGAATAGATCCGGATCAATATTTGACCAGAGCCGAGTTATCGTTTACGATGGGGGCGGCTCTAGCGACATTCATTATATCGGGTGATTAACGTCTCAACGACTCCTTTATTCCTTCATCCTCTCGATTTTCTCCCCATCAACGCGAGAACTCTTTCATTTTTCTCTCGCTCGTTTTTTCTTTCTCTTTCGTATAGTTGCCGCTCGTCGCAATGTGACGCATACGCCGCGCCTTATAAGTTTCCGCGAGCGGCTTTTGCCGTCTTCTTTAGATAATATATATATATATATATATATATATATATATATATATATATCTTGGACTATCAATGGAAACAGACGACCTTCTTTCTCTCTCGCTTGCTCTTCGATATTCCTCACGAGCAATTGAGCCAAGACTCATTTGCGTTTATTGTGTACATATCTGTAGACTGCGAGCGGTTGGTGGTATAATCGTTTTTAATTTACGGCGGTATTAATTTAATCGCACCTCGACTATATAGACTTTGATATAACGGACTGTATCGATTTTTTTGCCGACGCCAGAGGGAGGCTTATTAATAATTTCGCTTATCTGACGTGAAAATGTTTACGCTCCGAGAGCGCCGATAAGCCCTACGTATTGATTAACATATGTCGTTTGACGGCAAGTGCTCGTAGAGAGAAAGGGAATGTAGAATTTTCGAAATATTAATATTAGTGGGTTATCTTCCCCCCCTGCTTCGTATACGTGCCGAGTTGTATTATTGTTATATGCGCTTTACTGGTTTTCAAATCTGTATAAATATGTGTATCATCTGATGGATTAAACAATATTTGAGGTTTATTTTTACGGAATGAAATAACTCGATTAAATAAATGAAATTAAAATATATTAATTAATCTTTTAATTAATATTTTCTGATCAAAAAGTGCCATAAAGGTTATTTCAATGTAAACTGATTTTCCCGTATACAGGTCATCAACTATATACATGCTTTTTATCATTCAAAATGTTACGCACATCAGAGTAATAATTTTGTGCACAATTGCTTTACAAGTATTGTCGAGCTTTGTGATAAGGCGATTTTCTCATTGCTGTGCAGGTCGAACAGATCACTGCCGAGTACAAGGCTCTAGCACTTCAGTACCATCCCGACAAAAACGAGGGCAACAAGGATGCCGAGGCCAAGTTCCAACAGCTCAAAGTGAGTATCTATAAACTGCAATTGAAAATTCACGCATAATAGTGTGTTATATAGGTGAAATTAATTAAGATATCAGAAAACATTTTGCACGTGGATACTCGATTTTCCAAGCATTTATATACATACATATCATCGCGGTATAACAAATTTTACGCAATTGCTAAATAATTACCGCGATTGTTTATATCGTTGCCGTTATATAATAATACGAAGTTAATTACAAGCTTCATCAATATCAATCAAAATGTAATCAAGTTTTTCGGTAACTGATATTAAATTATTCAGGAACATAATTGCTCTCGCTGCAACCGCGAGAATACAGAGTATAACAATTGAAAGCTCTGGAAAAGCGAAATAATAAAAAAAATCTTAATTATAAATTCATCGTAATATTGCTCACATTATAATATATAATAATCACACACGCGCATTTACACAAAACCCAACAACAATACTCATATAAATCAAAGTCCATGAACCAGATCCAACAACAACTATACATATGCAATCACACTGATTTCCATTATCGAACCATCCGAGCCGCGGCATATATAACCCTTCCCACGCGTTAATAGCTCAGCGGATCCTGCCGTTAAACCTAAAGTACGAAAGCTCGTTTACCATCAGCCGCGCCGTTATTTGCCGGACGCTTCGCGCGACTGGAACCGTCCGGTAGCCGTAATTAAGCGCCAATGAGGCCAGCTTTTACGTCTACTAACGTATCACAGTAGAGCTTTAGAAGGTTACTCACTGTTATCTCGGATTTGATATACCTGTCTTCGACGGAGCGATGTGTCATCTTTTATTAATGATGAAAGTATATACAGGAACTTTTCCCATTTTTTTTTCTTTTTTTTGTGACCAACAGAGAAGTTTGCGACTTTCGTGGGCGTGTAATATTCAATTTTAGGAATGCAATTATAGAGCACCGATCGATATATCGGCGCTTCTCTTCGCTCGAGGTATAAATCCCACTTTATTGGCCAACTCGGCAAACAAGCTATCGGCTTTTATTCTTCAACGTATTTCTCGTCGGGCGCGTTTAGCCGTGTCAGCGGTACGATCCCTCAAAGCGACTCATATATATATATATACACTTCCCTCCTCGCGACTACTCCCTCAAGAGAATAAAAATTATACGACTTTCTCCTATATAGAATTTTATTCTCAACGTAAAACGCACAATACACGCGCACAGTCTGATTATATCCGAACAGCTCTGCACTCAATTTTTAATAGCACACATGACTACTGCGGAAACGGGTTTAATTTCCTCAAATCGTCTCACCTGGCTTTTACCTCCCGATAACAAAGTACAAAGCGTTACATTCGCCGTGTAATCAACGGCGGCAAAGTTCATACACTTGCTGTGCATATATTTCATATACACAACGCGCGATGCTCACCTTTTCAGCAGCGTATCAACGCGCGCGCATGCCGTAATTTCCATTAAAACCGCGAGACGTAAAAGGATTAGTCGTCGACGCGCGAGATGGTCTTGAAGTTTCGCACACATCCGTATATATATATGTGTATGGCAAAGTTTAATCGGCGCGCAAGAGCGCTTCTCCGAGATTTGAATAGGGAAACGAAGCGAGAACGCGCAGCTTGTTAGCTTCGCTCCAGAGATGTATACTTTTCGGAAGTTCGAGTACGGAAAGGATCGCCGTCGCATGGATTCTATATATATATATATATATATATAACCATTGATGAAGAGAAGGTTTATGGACGTATAAGAGGGGTATGCCGATGCGATAGGAATGAATGGCATCTGCTTAGGTATATTGTCTCATGTACGGAGATTTCATCGAGCGAAGGATATTAAACGTTATTCGATTCACTGTTTTGCTTTATGTAGTTACGCCCTGTACATATTGGTAAGCTTATTTTGTGAACATTGTTTTTTTTTAGATTTTTACCTTACAAAAACTTTTTGCGATAATCGTGTGTATTTTTGAGATAAATAGCAATAAAAAATGTGGAACGCTTCACGATTTTGCGTGTCATCCTTGCGCAGGGGCCATGCTAATCTTCTCTGTATCGTTCCAATTTTAGTATATGTACTGCCGAAGCAAGTACAACAGTTGTGCTCACGGCGCTCCTTATATATGAATCGCTAACACATCTAAGCACTTGCGAGAGGCGAGAATAGGGTAGCCACCTGGTGGCAGATGTTTAAATTAGCAGCTCTTTTCATCCTGAAGGGGGCGCTTCTTGCACTACATTAATTACTTTGAATGTACAAAGGGTACATTGATATTGTTACTTGACCGCATTCCTTTTGTAGACATATTATTTATTTATTTATTTATTTATTTATTTATTTATTTATTTATTTATTCAAAGAAAATTAAAGAAAGTATCATACCCAGATTGATGGTTCGGTAAAATTTTCTATACCTTTCCTAACCTCAATACTTTTTTGAACATATAGTTGATTATTGCATGTAAATGCAATTATGCGATGTTCTTATCATAGCAAATTATGTTAGTGAACTCATATTTATCTTTTATTATACTTCATTTTAGCAAATAACAAAAAATATAATGCTATACAAAAAAGGCGTCGAAAACTGATAATCACTGAGAATCAATTTTGTAATTCACTAATTATTAAACAATTAATTGAAAAACAGTTGAATTGAATACAATCATTATAATAATAAGGAACATACATTTTAAATTAATTACAAAAATTCAATATATTGGGAAAAATTGGCAAAAAATATAGGATCCATTCGGGAGTGTTAGAAGAATCGGCAGCCACCTATCAGTAAATTTCGGAAAGAGGAATAAGCTCATTTAGCAAACACAGAAACATATTAAGTATTAGGATACTACGGTTGAAATCTCGTTCCAGATGTCGCATGGGCGCTAACTCTAAAATGGCGGATTTTTAATGCGCACTAGTAGGATTCAGACGTACATGCGCGAATATTTGTAGTCGGTAATGTAGATAACGGGGTGTGCATTTACCAGAGTGATCAGGGGCCAATGTACGCGCATGTCTGTCTAATGCATACTGGTATCAGAAATCCGCCATTTTGGACTTAGCGTACATGTGACATTTAGAATAAGCTTCTAACCGAAGCATCCTAATGAAAAATGTTCACATGCAAGCTTAGCCTAGAGGGCAATAAAAACGCATATTTAAAGTATGCGTATGCATATTATTTTTAAAAATATATAAAAAATGTATAACTTTGCCACTAGATAATAATTTTTTTTTCTAAAATTTTACTTAATTTAATCTTTATAATTTGTATCTATTACTTACTTAAAAATACAGAAATTTACACACAAAAGGATATAGAATACATTTACTTAAGCTTCGATCATTTTTTCTATTTACTTTTTTGTATATGTTACCGAATTACAAATTACAATGAGTTAATGCTTGTACGTTTTACATATTCTTATAATTTAGGTAAAGCGATTACCAGCTGTCAATTCGAGTCAAAGCAAGCGTTTAGCTGAAATTTCTATTAAAGCGAATGAAGCGGTAAATCCTGCGAAAGGCTAATATGCCGCACAGAGCACGACTTGGAAGGAAAAAAAAGCGCGCAAAAACAAGAGAAAGAAATCAACGACGGCCTCCAACTCTTTCTCTCTCGGGTAGAGCGACTCGGAGAAAGGCAATTGTATGTGCTCTCGTAATTCATTTCTCTGTTCTCGACAAATTAGACCAATTATTTAATCCAACCCCGCGGACGGGTATATACACATATATAGATATACGTGCGACGACGAAGGTCGAGCGTAATTGTCGTATATTCTCGATGAGATTTAATGGATCCAGTAATATATAAAACAACGTGTAAATATAACACGTACACACAAATAAATAATATCTCTGTTGAATAAAATTATAGACCGCGAATACCTATATAATATCAATATGTTAAAAAGCAGAGTAGTATAGTCTTATGATAACCGAAAAACAGCCTCGTAACTTCCGTATAAAATTGCCCACTTTGTATGCCTATACCGCAGTAGATAGCGCGCAATTCTCTTAATATCAGGAACAATACCGCCCACCAACAAGAATTCAAAATCCTCTGTCACACACCACGAAACATTTTTGCACATGTACACGCCTCCACTGCATTCATATATATAGCTCGCCAGGTACTATCGGGAACGCTATCACTCGGTCGCATTGTTCCTCGACTGGCTTTTAACGAGCGCCGCTCGTCTATGTATATAAGTGCACATACCTGTACACTCGTATTCCGCTATAGGATATTACATCCGCGACGTAGATACGTATATACATGTATAGGAGCGTATACCCGGATAATGTGTACACGTAGAGATACATATATATATAAAAGAACGGAGCAGCTGCGGAAGAGCGTAAATTTTTGTCAAAATTGACCTGCTAAGAACGTGCCTCGGATACTCAATAGAAGAGTGTAAAGGACGTTTTATTGCAGTGACTGAAAAAGCAGAGCGAATAGCGGGCTTTAGTTGTAAATGCGCGTTCGATGCGTACGTGCAGACGGGAAAAAGGTCTGAGGGAACGTGCATGAGCTATATAGCGAGGGAGTTATAAATAGAGCATGCGTGAGGGGGTAATATTGGATAACTTTTGATTAATGGAGGGATAACTTATATTTTTTCTTTTTAAGCGAATTATATTACTTGGGTCGGTACTTTTCGAAGTTACGTTTTTGCGAGCAAAACGGGTCGTTGATCAATTATCGCGAATATATATATTGCTTGCCAAATGTTACTTTGATCACGATGAGGTATAAATAGATATAAACGACGAACGACACAGCGTATGAGTGTACAGGTTTAAAGTAGCATAAATTTGTGATAACGAAGGATAAAAAAGCAACGACATAATGACGAATAAAGCTTTTAGCGTAGTGAATATAATCGCTATTCACTGTTCTGTGATTAGTTAGTTTTGTGAACTAAAAAGACAATTACAACTCAGCTGCGGGTCATTAAGTAATATAACGCCACTTACATAACGAGACATCTAACTGCACTACCCACGCCTACGGAATCCTTGTAAAATAAATCCAGTTCAAGTATAAAACTTGAGTTCCATTATGCACGTCGTAGGAGTAAATCGCAGAGAATCGTTGTTATAATGTAGGTGGGTATTGAAACTTTGAAAATTAAGTCTATAAGCGCCTGATTTTACGAGCGTGTAATACTCGTCCTATACAGACAACGTTGTCTTAACGAAATGAAGTTCATCGCAGGAGATTCACTCCGATTCCACGTTGTCATATATAGAAGTTCAGCGGGTGCTCCACTGCTATATATCATATCCATCAGGCATTAAATTAACGTCTTTCATCTCGTTACTACCGTCGCGTTTATAGCTTCGATCAAATTCAATTACCGGCCCTTAAAATCTTCTTCCTATCATCCTCGCCAAAAAAAAAGAAAAAGGACGAAGAGCTAACAACGTCGTCTCGTCTTACCTTTCCGATAACTGCGCACCGCTTCCGCGGATCGATGCAACAATACACCTTCGATGGAAAAAAAAACGACGCAGATAAAAATTGTTCGTCATATCCACCGGCAATTATTCCTGTAGGTGTATACATATTCAATCAATATGCGCATACATATAGACAGTAAAAAAAGCCGATCCATTTACACGTACACAAAAGACTCGCGGATCAATTCGTATCTCATTGAAACACACTCGCTCGTATGTATATATATGCACGTGCGCACATGTATAGATATACGTATATATATATATGAATGTATATAACGCCAGCCTTTCACGTTACAGTACGCCAAAGAGATACTCTGCGACTCTGAAAAGAGGAGCAACTACGACAAGTGGAGGCACAGTGGCATCTCGATCAGCTACAAACAGTGGCTCGGAATGAAGGAGCACGTTCATCAGGTACATATACACATAAATTTGCCGCAATTAGCCTAATTACGTCATGCCCATGCGAACCTTTTCATCCCCCTTTATACGTCTGTTTGACTTTGGACGAGGCGAAAAAAAGGGAGCGCGTGACCTAAATCCCGGCTTTGCTCAGCGGGAGGTAAACACGCGCCGCATCAGGTGTACATACGTACGTACGTGTGTACGTGCATACGAAGGAATCTCGAGGGCGATAAGGGATGCAGTGGGTAGACGAGACGTGTTTTGACGAATTCTTTTGTTACGAGAGGAAAATGCAATTTTAGAGCGGGACGAGCTTGCGTGGGTTTCTATTGTTAATTTAACGTCGCCGTATTGTATATTCATCTTTGAAGAATCATATATATTGCAGAATTTATGCAGTCACTTTTGTGCGACTTTCTCAAATAGCTCCAGAGATAAGCTGTGAAATAATTTGATGGCGGAAGTGTATAAGTATAGTGCGCGTAATATACATAAAGCGGGGAGTCGCATATAATTGAAGAGCAATTTGAAAAATTGTTCGTTATAAAATTTCATCTCGAAGCACTATACGTTTTTTCCTCGTTCTTCTCTCCCGCTCTACGTGTATTTACACGATTAAAACGTTGGTAATTTTCAATTAGATTAATTGCATCCGGCGCGCGTCGATGTCAATTCAGAAAATGAAAGGCTGCTCGCAAAGAGCGCATAGAACACAACTAGCGCTAATGGTATTTGCGGACTCGAATACACTTTTCGCGACTTATCGAAACAGAAGTGTTTGTGTAAAGAAACCCAATTTATTCAGCACACGCGTCGCGAGCGTTTTTACATAATTATATAAAATATCTTTCTCTATGTCACTCGTCAGCCGAAATATAAACGGAGAATCTTTTCTGCATAACGGGCGAAGCGTAACTTCAACTTGAGAACTTCCGGAGTATGACCCAGTTTGATTTATATATAAGAGCCGATTGTAAATGCAAACTCACTTTAAACGACTTTATTATGATGAATATATGTGGCCTGCGCGAGGATTCGACCCATTCATGGTATATACTTTCTTTTTTTTCTCCCGTGCCCGGAAAATTATTGAGAGACGATTAATAGAATATTCAAGGGATCAAACGAGATCGTTAATTTATAATCCTGAAAATGGATAACGGGTAATTCGAGATTAAACGCGGGAGTGCACACCAAAAATGTGTAATTTGAACAAAAAGTTACATTCAATTATATATAATTTTTTTGTGCACTGTATGCACAAAGTTAAATTGCACTCGGTTAAATTTATATATTTTCTAAATCGTGCCTTCAACCGCACTGCAGTTGCACTTCTCCCTCTCTCTTGCTCAATTTGAAATCAGCGTTGACCCAAATAAAAACTCGCCGAAGCCAAATCCTGCCGAAGCCTTGGGAACTGCAAGATCGGAAAGATCGACGAGCAAACTGGAAACGTAGAAAAAAGAACTTTTTCCACCGTCGCAATAACTATAAACGTAAAAGTCCCACTGTATATATATAATACATCGGCGCGCGCGCGCACCTCGTATATACACAATACATATATATGTATATACGGAGAGGGTTTAGGATCGCGGAAAATCACACTAGCCAGAAAGCAGAGCTGAAGCGCTATCGATTTGCCGCTACGAGTTCCATTAAGACGGTGACCCGCGCTGGTAAATGAAGTTATAAATAGCCGAGCCTGTATATATATATATGTATATGTTGCTCTGTTTGCGTAAGTGCAAAACACGAAGAGTCTGCGCTTCGTCCTTTTAGCATTAAATTCAAGAAAGAGTGGGATTCGCTTTTGATCGAGTAGAGTAGAGGGTGATCGTAAGAAGGATGAGTTTTTGACAGTTTGATGGTTTTCCTATTGCCCGGGCGCGCGTATGCGTTTGATGTTTCTCGGACAGGAAGCTTATATATCTATATACATTTTCAATCGATTTTATTGTCCTGGAAATAGCGAAATAAGTACCGGGGGAATATATAAGAGTCACGCTTTACGAAGTAGCAAACTTTTGATGAAAAATGATTCCCCGGAATATATATATATATATATACAGTTCTGCAAACTCGCGGAGGAAAACTTGCAGGATCTCAGTCAAACCTTTGATGCGGAGCATAAAACCACTCTCGGCTTATTAGCCTCTTCTGACTCGCTCTAGCGAATGATTTCTTCATGTCCGACTAACGAACGAATGTTATTCCAAGCTGAAAAACCGTCGGCTCTAATTCCGCTAATTTGATCGAAAAATACAGAATACCATAAGACAAACGGCAGTATATAGCGCACAAAGCTCTCGCTATATTTGCCCGTCCGTCTTATACACTCTCTCGGGAGCAAATATACGCGTCGAGCAAAGTCAATAGAGAAGTAAGTATCTCGTGCGACTGTGTGCTCTCTTTCTCTATCTCCACCTTTTTTCTCTCCCTCTCTCTCTCACTCCCTCGGCGATTAAGAAGCGCCAAGGAAAACACAGACTGATATGTAAATATATATACTCTCGCGGATCGAGGGATGTTTTTGCGCTGCATCTGCCGGGATTGGATTTTTATTAAAGGGCTTTTTTATATCCTCGCGCGGATTCGATATTCATACGACGACGCGAGGGGGAGTATTGTTCTCTCGGTGAAATTGTTACGAGATTGCAGTCGCGATCGATTTTTCTCCTCGGTGTGTATGTGAAAAATATGACGCTTGGAGGGAAGTACAGAGACTAGGGCAAGTATATAAACGTAGTCCGACCCGGTGCGGTGGGGCATATGTATGCTAATGACTCGCGCGGATAAAACTCTCGTACATCAAACTCTCCGCTCGCCGAATATTTAGCGGGTGACGTGCTCCGGGCGAACGTTTTAGATATATGCGCGTGTCCATCTGAACATTTTCGCCCTGGCGCGGTACTTATATACTTTAATGTGTTTGATAAATGACGCTTTTTGTTCGCGTGATATGAATAGAGCTGACATACATGTATGAATATATTGATTATGGGCGAAAGGTTGACAGTATTTTCGTAATTTGTCGAGGGTAGCGTATTTGAATTTCAATTTTGGAAAGGCTTTTCGTTTATGGAAATCGTAATAAGCTACATCAATGAGACTGGTTCTTATAATACCTTTTATTAGTTCTCATCATCAATGGAAATGAAGATTTTATACATTTTTTAATGTATTTTTAGTATTATATTTCTACTTCTCTATTATACAAACATTATTTAATTTTGCGCCAAAATATTCTCGTTCAATTCGTATCATCACCCTTGCAGTTTTAATAATTAATTTTCAGTGAAAAGTTCAACTAAATTCTAGTCGAAAATTTGCGCGTATAAAAGCTCTCTATTATAGTCCCAAGTTTTAAATTAATTTTTTCACGTTGAAAAGCTATTTTTTTCAGTAAAATGAGTAACATTCCTAGAATACAAAAAAAAATTACAATCATTCAAAGCTAATTAAACTCACTAAAAATAAGTGTAATCGTTAAAAGTACTGAAGAACATCTCCCTCGGTTCTGGCTTAAATAAAACCACTGTTTAAATAAAACTTCATCCGCATTACCGAGTTTTTATATTATTACCAGTTCACACCATCTCTGCCATACTATTTTTAATCGAAACATCCGTTCCTCTGAATTCCAGTCGATGCACTGGAGCACACCGAAGACAAAGGATCGCATGCTGCCGGAAACCGAAGGGGCGGCGAGCGGCCTGTCCTCGCCGGCTTCGGCTTTGGGCCGCACCAAGATGCAGGCAGCGAACGCCAATCGGCGGGCGAGCGAAGGTGGCGCCAACATCCATTACGGGGTCCGCCGGGATCTCAATTGGGACAACCAGCCACCTAGCGAGATAGTCAACAAGTTCCGTAACTACGAGGTCTAAGAGGTATAGGGCCCAGTTAACCCCCCACTCCCCTTCGCTCCTATTTCTCCTATTTTCTCATGATGATGATGATGATGATGATGATGATGATGATGATGATTTTTCGGAGGCGCGTTCGTTGATGATGATAATGATTGTGTATGGAGACGCATCAGAAGAAATGTTATTGCGAGTTTGCGGGGAGAGCGACGTTTGCTGGTTCGTTTGGTGTATTATTATTATGTTTCGTGTGTATGTGTTTCGTTGTGAGAACTGTGCGCATATTCTAATCGATGCAGGCCGTGGACTGTGTAAATGGCTGATTTGGACAGGTGATAAATTTCGATGCTCGCGTTTCCAGACTAATACGTAATTGTTTCTCATATCTATATATAATTTTGAACTTATATCTTTTTCGTATACGCAGTGAGTTACGGTATGGCTTCGGTGATTTCAGGTCAAATTTGAAAATATTCCGCGTACTTGCTTTATGAATAACAGTTATATGTATATGAATTTCTCGAAAGAATCGATATAGACGCAAGTAATTTCGCGCGATTCGTATACATATATATGTGAGATTTCTGAATCAGCGTTTTCAATTCAGTCTCGTTAGATTACTATTCTCGCGAATCGCCCGCTTGGGAGTATTGATACGAGATATGATTCGATGAAGCGAAATTTGCAATAAGCTGCGATATATACGATGGAAAAGAGCGAGAGCCATGATATAGAGTGTGTTCTGTCAGGGATATTACGGATCGATATATGTGAATTCGCACGAGTGCTAAATAAAAATCAACAATGGCGAACCTGTACTTAAATGCCCGTGGTGATGAAATTCCATTTCCTTTGCACATGAAATAAGAAACAAAATTTGGCGCCGTTTGTTAGGAATACTGTATGTACGCTTTAACGGCGAGTTTCCTTTGAGCTTTCATTCCTACTGCTAAATGTTCAGATATAGTGCGCAGCTAAATGTAAATTGCAGTTATATTATTATTTTTTCGTTCGAGTTTAGACGTTGAAGCATTTTAATACAAAACAGTTGGGAATATAGTTCAAACCTCGGAGAAGGTGAAAATTGCAACTTCTTTCGGGAAGACGTACTTGTAAGTAAATATACCTTCTATGGCATCTCCCGATGGGAAGAGCTGCATTCACTATGTATACCTCGATATTATACCTGTACTGCGCTTGTAAAACAAACCACATTTACACACAGTGGTATATTCCACGAACGTGTATATCTGTGTATTTTTTTAGCCGAGAAGATATATGACAATTTTCGAAAACCAAAAAAAAACGGATACCTGCGGATCTGCGTATAGTGTTTCACGAAGACGAGAAAAAAATACAAAAAAAAATCAGCCATTATACACGGAGGGAACAAAAAAGCGCACGTGCCGACGAAATTTATCGTTAACGCGCCCTAGAAAAAAGAGTTTTCGCGTGCAGCGAGGTTCCATTTTTTTCACGAACTTTCGAGGCAAAACAGAGCACAAAAAATGACAAGGTAAATTCTATCATATCGCAAGGGTATTTTTCAGAATTTGTTTATTTTTTTGACAGTGGTTATATAATGTACACACGTATATACATATATATATTCTTGTGCGCGAATAAAGAGAAGACTTTCACAGCAAAAGGGAATCAAAGTAAACTTGTGTATAAATATACCAATATATTTTAGTGTGTCTATAAGAAATATTATTTTTTTCGAAAAAGACGATGAATATATTTCTCTATATATAATACAATACGTATATATGATCAAAAATGAAATTCAATATTTTTCATGAATTTTAACTGTCAATTACCTATATATTATCCACATCATATATGTGTATCAAGTTACGACGAGCTCCAACGTCTTTCTTCGGCTAAACAAATAATCGATAAGAAAAAATAACACAATGTAACGTTGTCTATGTAAAAAAAATATATATGAAATAGCGAGCTGTTACGTGGAAAAATATAATGTATGTAGGCAACGTTGCGCAATGTACACAAAGCCCCAGTTCTTTCAAACCTCCTGATTTACGACCAAAATAAAAAAAAAATTTCACGTTTACTTTCCGCGAAACACAGCGAGAAAAATTAAATACGTCTTAGAATTCCCAAGAATTAAATGAGCGAAGTAAATATAAATACGCGCAGGTATCTCAAAGTAGAAAAGACAAAAAGTATATATCCTATACGTACACCTAGTTATCGTCGACTACTCAAGAAAAACAAAAAAAAACTTACGATGAGCAGAGGGACTAAAAAGAAAAAAAACAAAGTATATATATATGATGATGACTACTATATTATATACATATATATACAACGCCGACGCGGCCTCGTTTTCGCCCGCTGGACGTTGCGAGCGCGAGGCTCGAGTGAATCTATATATAAGTATAACATATGATAAATGATATAAAATTATACGTGAATGTATTACGCAACTACTGCGAGCATATGAGTGGACAGCAGACCTTCCGTTACAAAAACAAAAAAAAACAGAGAATATATATTGTATTATGCGTTGCGGAGCTTATAACCGCAGCTATATACTATAATAATAACACGTTGCAGTAAAACAAATGAAAAAAAAAGAAGAGAGAGAAGAAAGAAAAATATATTATTGCTAACTAAGCATGTGTAAATGTATATCTCGTAGAGGAAGTATGTTCGCGTATAAAACTGTGTCTAAACAAAGCCGAGCAGAAAAGGTGTGAACGCGCGCCGTGCCCGAATTAATCCCGCGGGCGCGACGACGCGCGCCGCGTGCTATATGCGTATTATATAATTCATGTACTACACGAAGAGATATGTGCATTGATTTCGATGTGTTTCAATAAAAACTTCATGACTTCGTGAACCGCTCTGCTCTTCCCTCGTAATTTTTATTCAACAATATCATTGTATACATATATCTCGTACTGATTTTCGTTCAGGTGACCGAGCAAACCTTTAAGAGCCAAATTCGTCGAAAGTACACCAAGAACTCTTCCGGTCCTTAAAGTGTTTCAAAACAGCGCATTTACTGAATAATACACCTATGCAGTATACATGCATATACGCTCTATATCCTGAGACGCGTACAGCCTCCGGCAAATAGCTTCTCCACTCCGTGCAGCATATGTGCATCAACTCCTCCCTCTCGAGTCGCTCAAAATTTATATACTCCCCGGCTATATCCATTATTCATCCTTTCTCGCTGTTTTCACTCTCCTGAACCGCGAAAAATTTATATAAGAGCGCGTATATATAGTTCGATTACGTGTATAGTCCCCCGATGTCGAGCGCAGCTGACACGTATTACCGTCCGCGCCGTTCGAGTTAAATTAGAAACGATGTACGCGTGGCCAAAAAGTTCTTTCATATAAATGGTAATAATCGAAAGGGAAGCGAGTTGTTTCGATGCGTGTATCATCTCGGGAGTCGCAACTGACGGGACGAACGCATCCGTATATCCGATTGGAGTATAAAATATGCGCGCGGTTTTATGGACAAACGCGACGAACAATATACCCCTATCGCGCGGAGACGCATATCTCGGGCGGATAATCTTTCGGGTCGCGTGCAATCGAAATTACAGTATACAGCGCACCTGCAGTACACCGCATATGAAATTCCAGTCGTCGACGGAGCAGTGAAACGATGCGCGTATAAACCCTCTCGTAAAACTCGAGCTGTGTATATATCTCGTCCGCAGCATCGAGCATCCGGATAGCCGAATCCGGCCTTGTAACGCTGTATCTAATTGCGTATAATACTTATATACAATACACATATATACGCGTGACCTGCGACCTTGCATCACGCGTATACATTGCGCAGGTCATTTGGCCGCAGGGCGCGGCTGTGCGAGTATCATCGTCGAGGTCGGCTGTTGCGGTGCGTGTGCATAGCGCTAGATCAACCTTTGACCCTGCCTGGAAACGACGCTATGCTCATGTGTCTCCGATACGGAAGCTTTGTGTCACTGTGAGAGTGCAGAGTGTATATAGTATATATAGTGCAGGAGAATCGGAATATGTAGAGGCTAATGGAGAGAGAGAGAGTTTCGGCGGGCTTTTTGGCGAGCAATGACGGATTTTCAAAGTTTCATGCCGCGCCAGCTTTTTGCGTATAATTGAGCTGCAACTGTATGTATAGATATGCCGTTACAAACAGGATATTACACTTGACCTGATTCCGCTGGAGTTTGACATTTAACGAAGGCATAGAGGGGTATTAACACAGATATTATATATACTTTGTGTTATTATGTATGCGCATATGTATGAATTTGAATAATAACTATAAGCGCGCGAGTGCGAATTCCAATCATCTTGAAAGTTTTCTCTCTCGCTGCAGCGGTAAATACACAGAAGCCATTATATATCTATACTATTGTTTTCCATTTAGGGGTCATGGAGAGGAACAATAAGAGACAAAGGACTTCGTCGTGAATGTACGGATATACCGTGAAAACAATGCGAATTTCGCGAAAAACAGCTGCTCAAGGATCGCTGCGAAGCCTCAAGAAAGCTTGTTATTCCGTTCTAACATCTATGCGTATATAGATTGAACTTTCGCTTGACGATACATTTCGTATAGTCTCGATTACGCGGCAGGGGATTAAAGTTTAAATTGTAACCGGTATTATTAAAGCTTCACCGCACAGTTTACACGTAGTATAGTCGCCGCGGGAGCTTTAAGCCAACCCTGTTTTGCTCTCGTCTATATTATAATGTTACAGCAATTAATTACCGAGTTAATTTTCACTGCGATTAATTCGACGTTTAACTTTCCCGCATTACAAACAGCCCGCGGTAATTTCGAAGCTATTCGCGCGTCATATTCGCAATATATAATATACTGCTCGATTACTAATCTCCAGCTCGACTAATTGTGCGGGCGGCGAACATAACGTATGAAATTTTTATTTTTCGTTTCTAGAAATAAATATCCGACTCATTATAACGACTGCGCTATTTCACTTCCAAACGCGTCGCCCTTCGCTGACAATTTTTTCGGAATACTCGCAACAATAGCTCCCGTGTATCGACAGTGGAGCTTGCAAGCACACAAGAGAGAGGGAGAGAGCGAGTGACCCGAGCGCGCTCGCGTTTACCGATAGCGAATTAGGGCGAAACCCAATTGTTTCGCGCTTCGCGGCATCCTCTCTCTTGTCCATTACGTCCGTCCGAAGTGAGATGCGCGCGCGCGATTTCCGTGCTTGAAAGCTCGACTTTGAACGTCGACGTATACGCGCGTAGGCGAGTTTGGAGATAAATTCCTCTCTTTCTTTTGCTTCTCCGGCTGTATTTTGTTTTTCTGGTCGGTCGGTCGGGTCGATGCAGTTGAAGACAAATTATGGAGATACTGGGCTACGCGGTGAATGGGTTAGTTCGGGTGAAAAATTGATTCGCCGCAGTACACGGCCATGATAAGTATATATTTGTGTTCGAAAAATACGCGACTATATTTTAGCTCATCGATCGACACGATTTTATGCCATCAGCGTTTCTCGAAGAACACCGCAATTTTGTTTTTATTCGAAAAAAGCATCAAGCTCACATTATCAATCTTGTATAGGGCATAGTGACTTGAGCTTGGAAACAAAGAGGCGTGTAAAAACTGTGCCGCGATCAACAACACAGACGCGACCTCTCTATATGCGTCGCGTCTCAAGTTGTTGATGATCCAATTTCCACTTAGATAGAAACTTGGATCCATCAAGAGGATACATCAGTCTCAAAGCCAGTCCTTTTCAAAGGTCTTCAACCTTTGACGCTTAAAAAAATACATCACACTAGACGCGCGTACACAAGAGCAGCTCTGATGTCGAGTTTCCTCGAGGCGAAATTCAGCGCTATTTTTAGCGCATTTGGTTTTCCCTCCACCCTCTGCCCCGTATTCAACATTCTTTGAAGAACTTTTTTCTCGATACAGGCATACACAACTTTGCGTGACTTTGGGTGAAAAAGGCGGCAACTTTTAATTGGAACTTCATTAATCGAACACCTTTCAGAGTCGATACGCCGGCGTCAAACAATGGAATCTCGCGTAGGCGAAATCGGATTCACACCAGACGTGTTGCAAAAAAAGGGAGAGCGAGAGATGCGCAGTAGCATAATTACATTGCCTCTGCGTCGCAATATAGTGCGACGCAGAGTCAATGATGTTATCGTTCGATAAGCCCTGCGCTGTACGGGATTTTTTTCCCACCTTTTGTGAGAGTATACAGGTGGGTGGGATGAAAAAATAAACGGTGTTACCTGGTAAAGGTACGCTGATTTCGCTCTACGGAAGAGAGTCGGGAGAAACAATTTCATACTAAAAATGTGTGTCAGGAGAGTGAAAAAAAAAGATTATATCGATGTATTGATTATTGATAAAGAAGAAAGAAATAGTGTTTAGCTTTTTTCAAACTGCGCGCAAACTGTTGTATACGTGTATTTTGTTATGCGGTTAAACGTTGATGGACTAACGCGCCTTCTGACCCTGCAGCACAAAAATAATATTTTTGCTACATAAAAATTTTGCATAGCTGAAATAAATCTATAAACCTATAGAGAGCGCGTTAAATTTGCGCGTAGGAATTGACAATACCGTTTGTAAATATGAATATAAAAAGGGTAAAACATGATTTTTAAATGCTTTTGTTATATACTCTAAAACTTTTTCGCTCGATGCTTCTGGCAAAAATTTATCTGCGTTTTGTGTTTTTCGTGGACGCGGATTAGAACCGTGTATACGACCTATATCGATTGTCGATTGGATTTTTCCCAATGAAAATTTACGAACGTATGTGAATTTGATGTTTCTAATATTTCATGAGGTATTACATGCCTTATGACTTGAAAAAGCCAATTTTGGTTAAAAATTTTGCATATACGGAAAATAATTATATAATGTCAAAAATAGATACAATTTTTTAGCACATCATAAACTTATGTTATTCACATTATCGTTTTTTTCAAAGTTGTCATAATTAGTTGAAGTTGAAAATACGTACCTCCGCATGAAACAAATTTCAAACAAGCATCGCACTCGTTGCTTACCCCGTACATTTTTAGCATAAAACCGCAGCACCGCAGTAGAAAAAAAACCTCGCAAAAGCCCTCTTCCGCAAGCCAGCTCCACTTAAAAAATTTAAACTACTTTTTCTAACCCGCACTTGCCGCAAGCTCCTCTCAAACGTTCCGGCCAACTTTGACACATTCCTGCACATTTCCCCGAAGTCTCTCTCTCTCTCTCGCTCTTTTTCTGAAAGAAAATCCTGCGCACAATTTTTTTTCTGCTCTTTGTACACCCACGCATTCACATGCAATTCCCACTCTGTATATGAGAGTGTGTGTGTGTGTGTGTGCGTGTACACAAAAACACGCCCGAAGCTGACTTTCTCGCCTCACAACGATATAGATAGTACGTTCCCGTGGGAATTCGGGCTATAAGAGAAGGTCAGTAGCGCTGCAGATCTCGCTCTCTACATGTGACGCAGTATACGGATGAAATGAAATCCCCAGGACGAGTATATGCGCGCGCGAGATTGAATGTGCCGACATGAGGATCAAAAAGCTGGGAGAGGCAACTGTGGCTTGGTAATCAATTTTTTGGACCTGGAAAAAAAAGATTTTTCTAGTTTCTACATTATGTTCACCAGTGCGCGTATATAGCTTGAGGCTCGAGCTTTTCTTCATTTTGATTGCTCGGTGATCGCATTTGTGGATGTGTAATAAATGCGCGATTTTTTTCAGGTTTGATTAATTTCGACCGAACGTTATATCATTGCATATATATAGAGTTGGAAAAAGGGACAAAGTAATTCAATTATTCTAGCGAAATACATAAGCGAGTAAAAGTCGCGGTGCAAAGTTGTTATAGGGACACTCGAGCTGCATACTGATTTAATCCCCTGACGGACGTGGGCAAACTTCAAAAGCTGCGCACGCGCAGACGCGCGTTCCGATAAAGTCGACTTTTTTACTTAACTAGTTCGCTAATGAGATTAATAAAAGGATTGCGCGCGAGACTTTTTCCAGCCGGTTATATCCCTCCGTGTTTAACGCTAACCGTATAATCGCGTTTATTCGCTAATGGTATTTGCGCGGGCTTTAAACGCGAGTTTATAGTATTAGGAATAAAATCAGTATACGCGGTGAACTTTATTTCTACAAAATTTTTTAACGGAGCTTCGATCGAATTTTCGGAAATCTGTCACTTTGCGACCTCTCGCGAATTCGATCCACTGCACCTTCGTCGTTCCGGTAACTGGATTTACAGGTACACAAACCCAGTGAGAGGAAAGAAAATTCTCCCGCCCTCGGAATAAAAATACTGAAAAACTGATGTGCCGTACGATTTTCAATCGCTCCTACAAACGTGTTCGCCAGCAAAAAAGAGAACTCGCTATACGCAACAGCTATCACCTTGAATCCGTACGTCCCCAATACTCGATTCTTCGAAAAAAATCCTCATATAGACAGAACACCGAGTAGTAGCGAAGACAATCATCACAAAGAAATTCCATTCGCAAAAAAAAACCGACCAACCTTGTATCATCCGATTCTCGCATAAAAGAGAGCATCCGAGCAGCGGCGCAAAACCATACAGAGAGCTGAGAGAGAGAAAAGCCGAGCTAATAGAACACTGTACGTAGACGTGCACCACGCCTACGCTGAAAGCTTCTCTCTCTCTCTCTCTCTCTCTCTCTCTCTCTCTCTCTCTCTCTCTCTCTCTCTCTCTCTCTCTCTCTCTCTCTCTCTCTCTCTCTGGCGTCAAAGCTTCGCAAACCGGAGATAACCGAGAGGGAGCAGACCAACCGACGAGTCGCTCTATAGATTCATCCTTCTGTGAAGACGCATACATGGTATGTATGTGTAGCTATATAGGTAGACGTTCCTCGCTGCCAGTCTACGGTAGCGCTTGCCATCGATCCGAGTTGGATCGTCGAGCTGTTGCTCCGATGGGAGAGAGTGAGATGCTTGGAGAGGAGACAGCTGCTGCGTAGCTATAGATATCCATAGTGGGCATGTGTGGGATAGAAGCTCCGGAATTTGAAGTGTGCTCGTGCGTCGAGTTTTCGAGATAATATGCTGCTCGACGTTGGAGATTTCTTCATAAGAGCTTCGCAGGATTGAATTCTTGGGAAGATTGTTTGACAAGGGGGAAACGAGTCGCGCACCTGACGCGTCTACGCTCTACACTTTTAAGAATAGTGCATTATGCAACAAGGCCGTGAAAACATAAAATCTTGCATATACATATATATTATTGTCCCGGAAAAGTCAGCTCGCCTACGGTGTATAATAATGATGCCCCATTGGCCAGAAGGAGAGATACAATCAATAATCGATCGTGCCCTGTAATCCCAATCAGGCGTTCCCTTATACGCGCCCCCGGAGAAAAGCATCCATGCATACGTCCCCGCACGTGTGTACCTGTATATATATATCAAAGTGCGTGTAAACACTAACGTCGTTACCTATCCTGTATAGCCTCCCTTTCATCCCGAGCCAGTAGCACAGGTAATGTGTCGCATGTCGTAGAAGACGAGAATACGTACACCTGCGTCCCTCTCTATACATATAGATTTATATATAATACGTGTGCGCACGGGGACGCTCTGCTTCTGCCGATGGGGGAATTGCCAAACAGCGGGGCTAATTAGTGGTTAATGGCTTGTCTATTAAGGGGCCGTCGTCGACGGATTCCGTGATTGCCGCGAGGGAGGTGAATTCACCTCCCCTCAGGGGACTGCGTTTGACCATTTTCTCACGTCTCCGATGTATTATTACGTTGTAATTGCCGGGCCTTATTGGGAAAGTTCGAACGAAGCTCGTCTGTTGCATGTAATCGCGTCGCTGCATCACAGGTGAGAGAGTCGTTTGCGGTCGTCGGCGTTGGATTGCGTCTGTCGAGTTTGCGATTGTCTGCTTTCAATTAGACCTCCGAGAGAGGGAGAGCTTTTTATCAGCGACGAGTGTGACGTCGCCTTCCTCGTTGTTGTACTCTTGAAGTTTAAAGATCTTGTCGATAGCGTGACGCGACGAGGCTAAAAGAAGCGACGCTATGCTGCTATGACGTCAGGATCGCACGTGGGCTATTTATAAAACGCGTAAGTATTTTTTATGAAAGAGGAAACGTCGTTGTTATATAAATACTCCGTTGGTATCGATATAAATGGAAAAACTTTTCCTTTTGCAAGCGTCTGATTTCAAGGTCTGCGAAAAAAGAGCTTTTGACTGCTGGCGGATCGTAGTTTTAATTATAAATACCTATTTGTTATAATTTAAGGTTTTTATTTTTTTTTTCATACAATGTTGAGCTAACAAAAACAAGGCTTAGCAAAATATTGAAAAAGTATAAAGTATACAAAGTATCGTAAAGATCATTGCCTACATTATCGACGTGTTCTTTTCTAAAATTCATACAAAATTTGTTGTTTTTTTTTTTTACAAAAGAAGGGCAATTTCGAATATTTTCAAAGAAAACGATTACTCTACACAGTAATCTTTATCCTCTTTTGTTTCTAAGAATGTGTGCTTCGAAGTAACAGTATGTGAGCTTCATTACGAGGATTATCTTTTTTGTTTAATGCACAAAATACAATAAAAATGGTTATAAATTAATCGACGGTAGATAAGCTCCTTTTCAAATATAGATTTAATTTTTATATTTATCATTGTTATACTGCGGTAATTAAAATCGATAGTTTTAATTATCTATTTTACACTTCAACAAAGAAGTATATATGTCATTCTATATTTACATATTTGACACTAGTAAAAATTAATTTTTAAATTGATGGCTGTTTCAAATAATTGCAATTGTGAAAAGTATCGTTTTCGCAAATTAGTGTAAGTTTACAATTTCTAGTTAAAATTCCTCATATTCATCTAATTAAATTCTTTAAAGATAGCATTTTAATTCTTAATAAATGTACAATTCCTGTATTTTTTTTAGATTAATCATCTTACGTGTACATAAGATATAATTACGCAAGTACCTCTTTACATATTCTACTTTTTTATTCGATAAAACGAATTTTTATGTCATGGAAATAATAACGCACTATATGTATGAACGATGTCTTTTTTTTTAATAGACCAAGGGATACGCATGAAATATAAAAAGAAACTTATCTGTTACATCGGGAAAATGTTTATTCATTAAGGACTCGTCACATGTTTTATATTCTAAAGGATTAACGATTTCAACGGACGAGAGCTAATAATTATAAACATTATCTTGATAGTTGATTCCATACAATTTCAACTGGACAACCAATCATCCTTAGCGCTTCCATAACGAAGCAAACCAGATTATAAGCATTATCACTCATCTCAGTCTCCGCTTTTTTGGGAAAATTTTCATTACATTATATTTTATAGTAACTTTGTATTGTAATAAGATGTTTTTTGTTAACGTATCAATAACTGATTATAATCCAATGTAAAAACTAGCCTTACTCTATAACTTTATTGGAATTGAGACCCCATTTATTCAAATCGGATACGCTAAATATTTGTTTTTAAATACCTATTTAAGCAACTGCTGATCTTTGTAAGGTTGTTGTGTTTTGACACAAAGCATCTATTATCTATGAAACTTGATTCGATTTTGACTAGTTTTTCAAAAAAATTTGAATAAATGGCGTCCGTGTTTTTGACGAGATGTGAAACATACTTTGCATTTTTGTCTTAATAATAATAATGCCTTGAAAAATAAACGTATTTTACAAAGTATAAACGTTAAAGGTCTAAATAAATGCTCGAAATTTGTTCTAAATATTGTCAGTATTGGCAATTGACAAATCATTACAATTGTTACTTATGAAAAAGATTTCAGTCTGGTAAAGCGTTAAAAATTCTGAACCGTGAATTTCTTACTTGTTCACTGTAGCTATGTTACCGACAGACAATATCGCAGATTGCAAAATAAGCTCAGCTCGCATAGTACAAATCTCACATCCCTGTTTTAGTTGATCGTCAATTAATCAGCTAAAGCAATCAATCGAAGGAACAAAGTGTCTTTGCAATTTTCATATACATCATCATCATCGTAAGCGCACAATTCATAAGGATTTTTTCGTTCTCATATATATATATCGCTCGAAAGAAAATGTCCCCGCGCAACATTAAATTCGTTTTTGACCCAAAGTTCAATAAAATACAGTGACGATTTTCTTTCTCGCGCGTTAATCGTTAGTATATTCAGGGTAACGCTTCATTACTCCCCTCGTATAACACTATAGGCAATCAGTAGAGACTTTACAATAGCCTTGCCCCTTTCCTTTTTTTCTTCTTTTTTTTAACATTTCGATTAGAGATATATTAAGTATACAATCTTTTTTACTCTTTAAAATCTGCGATATATCACACACTGCATTCGCGATTGTTTATTGCTAAAAATTCATCGCCCAGCTAATCGGGCGCTCTTTGTCGATTAATAATCCTCGAGTCGAGTGTATATATTATGTAACGTGAAAAGAAACAATCGTTGAGTCATCCCTCGTCATTCTCATCGTCTGGCATCTCTATCTCTCGAGCGCGATTCCTCCCTCGAAAATCCGATCGATAGTAAGTTGAAATTCGTGCGATGAATTCGCACGAGTCATCGAGGGAGAATCCGCACTCGGAACGCAACGCATAATACGCTCCCGTAAAAACTATAATTATCTAATCCTTTGGCTTGACCAACGAGCTCTCTATATCATTCGCGCCCTTCCGACGTTGGCGCCCAGTGCAACTCGCCGGCGGCTCGATTCGCGATCGGCATCCCCACTCTTTCTTCTCTTGCGTGTGCACGTGGAGCATGTGATTTTTGTCCGATGGATGGTTTGGAAGCTGGCGAGTTTAGTAACGGCCGTCGTCGACGTCGGCCGGTTGGTTCTCTAACGTGCAGGGCCTGTGGAATTCTTGGCCTCTCTCGTGCAGCCACTTGTTGGCAACTACAACGATAGAAATACATTTTAAAGCGTTGTCCATCGCCGCGAGTAGTAATATCGCAAATTAGTCAGCCGGGCGCTATTGCTCTCAATGCTACATTCATTATTATCATCATTACCCCACTTGGATCCAGTTAAAACAGGACACGCGGCGTGTCTCGTCTTGTAGTCGCCCTCTCCATTAGGTTTGAGATTGTACCAGAAAGCAGCGCTGCCTTTCTTCGGCCAAAGGGAAATATTAATTTTCGTAAAAACGGTTCCGCCTCCTTGCTCGACGTCGCTCATCTTCAACACGAGAAATTTTCCATTTCAGATGCGTCTCCAATTGCGCGCATAATGATAATAATAATAAAAATAAAAAATAAAACGCAAGATGCGCATCTCGCGTCAACTTACATAATACAAAACCGTGGCGATACGATTTCCTGTGCCGAGGCTCTTGAAAGCATTCTTCTCTTCCCTCTGAAAGATTAATTAGCGATTACACAAGTATACAAATTAAGATAATGAGCTCGTGCGCAGTGCGTATTACATATATACAGCCAAGTGAAGTAAAGTATTCTATAATTAAATTGACAAACGGACTGCATTAATTAGCAAAGTGAGCTTCACAGCTCAAAATGCAAGAACGAAATAAGCGTCGACTCCGTTCGAATTATATAAATATATGGCTGGTACGCGCCTTCGAGCGCGATAATACTCCCGCGTGCTCTATGATTAACGATCATCACAGAGTGGAATAGGGAGATAGATAGTCGGAACACAGAGAGAGGGGGGGGGGAGGAGGACACGTACCCTGGCGAAATCGAAGTGTGGCTCGTAATGCCCGCCGATTCCATAATTAACAACCTGGAGCTCCTCGGCAGTCTCGATGCTCATGCTCGTCATGTGCTCGACCCGTTGACTCACCGCCCGCACGTGCTTGTGCTCGTGCTCCTGCAGCCAGGCGCTCTTGCTAATGCGGTAGTTCGCTATTTCCAGCTCGCCGGTCTTGTAGTTCTGCACCGTCGCCCGCTTGAACTGCCAACACAGAGGATAATAACGTCAGCTTTTTCGCTTCCCCGTGCTTTGAAGAAATTCGCGCTCCGAACTTGCGAGCGTATACGCACAGAGCAATATTTAATGGTTGCCGCGGTAGCCGCGCCGGTTGATAAATTTTCCTCGAACGGGCTGTGTCACGTGGTACGGTTACTCGCGCGGGCACGATGTAAAAGGGAGTCTGCATAATGGCTCACGTGTCAGGAAATGTTCGAGAGGAATTTATGTCGTATCGCAGACGCGGATGTTTGTTATTACGTCAAACTGCTTTGCCGCGGAGATTAACGACGCGCGATTAGCGGGGTGCAAAACCGCGGGTGTTCTGGTTTTTTTCTTTTGACTATTCTAGCAGAGAGAGGGTAGTAAAGTTACGCATATACATACACTTCGAATGTAGAATGAACCGAGTTCTTCCCTTTATTTTTTGGTTATCATCGCAGAACAAAAATTTTTACCTGAAATAAACTTTTTAGTACAACGCAGTATACCGTAAACTTTCTCGTCTACATCACAAAAGTTACACCAGAGGGCTCGCGCGCGCGAGAGAGAAGAGTGACGTGGATATACGGGTCCTAAATTTTGTTAAAACTTCCGAATTCCCTGGCACAACGGAGGCAAAATAGTAAAAGCTCAAACTGACTATTTTTTAAAGCGCTTTCGAGAGCGAGAGAGCGCAAAAAAAAGTTCCCGGCGTAACGCGCGCTTACCCTGGGCTGAGCCATCCTCTTGATGGTCTCGATCTCGTCGTCGTAAATTACGTCGTGGTAGATGACGATGCGAGGCTCGAGGTAGGCCTCCTCTTCCTTGAAAGGCGCTATCTTGAGGAAGGGTATGCCTCGATCGACGTAGCGGCAGCGCAGTTGCTTCTGGATGCTCAGAGGCATCGTGATCTCGCCCCGGCACAGCATCTCGTACCTCTCGCGCTCCGTCATCTCGCTCACGCTCTTGATCTTCTTTTCCGTCACAGTGAAGTGCTGAGTATTATTCGTTTGTTAGTCGAGTGTTATAGGTTAGTAGATGGAGAAACTCGTATTATTAAACTCTAACTTTGATCCGAGTTCGACGCGTGCCGAGGAGAATTAGTAGGTTTCGCAGTAGAAAAATCAAGATATGGTCAGCCGATAAAAAAGCACGATGTATCGTCTGTATACACTACGGTCTGAAAGTACGCGATTTTTTTTTTTCAAGCAATGATAGAGATATAAAGCTCGCCTAAACTTTACGACCTTTGGGCTCTAAACAAAGGTACCGCTTAGGCGGAATCCCGTTTTAAAATCGAAAATCCGATAAAACGCTCTTTACCCTCGAAAAATGCTGCAGGTTCGTAAAATTTTTATGCACGCGACGTAGCGGGCTCCTTCGAGAAATACCAGTGAGATGGATCAAGATTGAAAATCCCATATCACGGAATATCCTGATTCCTACTCTTGCAAAAAAAAAAGTATTTCACTGAAAACTCACCTGGTCAGCTGCCGGTGAATCCTCAGTGCCGTCCTCGCCGCGTTTCCTTCTGGACTCGTTGGTTCGCTTCTGGATTTCCTCTTGGTAGTAGGCCCGGTTACCCAGAGCACGTTGGTGCGTCGGTACCAGTTCCAGAAGCTCGTTCGTCATGCTCAGCGCCCTCACCACGTTGCCTGTGCAATATAACGCGCGACTATCATTAATGAAACTTTTTGTTTTTATTGTCGATGGCTCGATTTGCCTGATTGCCTTGCAGCAGGGCACTCGATCTTGTACTGGCAAATTTTGGGCTTGCTCTTGTTTTTCGGTTGTATATATAGTATAGTCGTAGCGTCGAAGTGCCGGTGATTTATTCGAGCGAGGTGTATAATATATCGTCAATTTTTAGAGAATATTGATTTTTTTGACAACATTCATAGACGAGAGATCGAAAAGGCCTGTAATAAAGGATCAGGTCTTTCCGGGAACTTGCTCCAAAAATAACGACGTCCCTCGCTCGATCCAATTGAAAATCTATTAAAGCTTCCTCCTATTTGCCCGTAGTAAATCACGACGGAAAGTCCGGTGTAATTCCTTTAGAGTTTAAAAACTTTCCGAGCCCTCTGCTCGTCTATACTATATATACGGGAAAAAACGAGAGAAGATACTCGTGAGCTATATATATATAGAGGAAAAAGTCCAAACACGTAGGCGTACAGCGCGGATTTCGTCAGCCCCGCGGGGATCGCACGTCGTAATGAAATAAACACGATTGGTATAACCACGACGCTATGAGATGGCTTTGCGAAATTAATAAACGACAGAAAGTTATGTCGCGGGGGGATCGCCCCGAGTGTGTAAATACTGAATGAATTTTGTTTGCGCGTATAGGTGTATATACTTATTTTTAAAACCGACTGCTATATATAATTCCCAGACGCGGAGGCTAGTCCGGAAAATGACGCGCAAACTCGCAAGTGAGAAAAAGTTGCGGATTAATTTTCCACAGATTAAGCAGCGAGAGACCCGGAATAATCCTCGGATAATAGGCGTATATATATATATATATATATATATATATATACTTTGGCTTCGCTGGCTTTCTGCATTGTTATTTTCATATGTTCATGATGTGTCTCTATAAAACAATACTGCAAAGTTCATCATAGCGGACTGTATAGAAAGTTCACATTATGTCCTTCGTCGTTCAGAAATTACGGCGACACAAGACCATTTACGACGTTCGCTATTCATGATGTGTACGGCACGACCTATACGAGACTACAGACTTTCAGCGCTCAGTTTTGGACCGGGGTAAAAGTGAAACGTTGAAATAATCACATAGAAACAGATGCCTGGCGGCTCTTGCGAGCTTAAAAGCTCGAGTCGACGATGTGAATTTTTCAAGATTGCGGCCGAACGCCGTGGATGAAGAATGGAAAAGACATAAAAGCATCGAAATTAGAGACTATGGCATTATATATATATAGAGAGAGAGAAAGAGAGGGGGGGGGGGGGAGGATAAGGGTGTACGAGGTTTTTAATTTTTCAAGAGAAAGAGAGGAAGCGCGGGTAGCAAAGTAATTTCAAAGGTCGACGGGATAAATACAAAAGTTTAAAAACGTGTATAGGTATATGTTCTTCGATGATTAAGGGCGAAAATAAGATGAAAGCGAATAACGCGTTTATTGCCAATAATAGAAGACTAATGAAGATCCATCCTCGGCCTTTAATAACATCCATTACGAACTTCTCATTTTATCAGAAAACTTATATACACTGCTCCCGAGAAAGTTGAAAGCAGACTCGCACCAAGTATAATTACGCGCCACAAAACAACAGCGAAAAGTTGCAAAAAACACAGACAGACAGACAGACGGACAGTGGCACAACTGCACTACGGAAGTACAGGGCTCAGCTGCGCCTTCGTCCTAAATAATTCAACCGGTTCAATTCGTAATGCAGTTTCCGCTCGGTCAACTGCTGCTCTCGAGTCCTTTGTCTGGCGAGTTGCACAGGTGCTATACGCGAGCGCAAGATGCCGGCACTGAATTTTTCATTCGCGTCGCCGAGGAGTCGTTAATTATGAACGCACGGAGCTCGGCTTTTTTCGAGATAGCCGAGCGTCTGGTGTTACGGGAGACGGAAGGTGTTGAGAGATGACCGATATGGATTTAGCAGAAAACTGGCTTTGGGGACTGCAATGACGAGGAGGTGGAGAGCGTGATAAATGGAGGGTGTTTCGTGTTTTTTGCTGCGAGAGTTGAAGCCGTGTATACGAAATTGGGCAATGCTTTCGATCGTTTCATTGCTTGTCTATTATGTTGATATATAGTTGTTGAAATATAAGACGCCGTAGTATGAATCATGCGATATTCCAGTTTGTAAGTTTACATGGAGAGAAAAATACTGTTTATAGTAAAGGTATAGAGCTGAGCTAGATTTTGTAATCATAATATACCAGTTTTTTTCATACAAATTTATCTTTACACTATCATTATAGTTACTAAATTTAGTGACATTGAATAAATACTAAATCTTTCCGTGTATTAGTTCGAGGCGACTACAGAAGCCGAATCATAAAGTTCGAACGGATTAGAGTTTGTAGATGCGTCGCGCATTATTAAAGCATTCGACCAACAAAGCGAATTCGCATTCATTAATAATTCATCGAATGATCCGTTACGAAATCGTTCCTTCGTAATTCCATCAGTAGTTGGACAAAAAATAGCGGTCAAGCTAGTCTATAAGCGGTATATGTATATAACGCGCATAAAGCAAGCTGCGCGAGACAACTGTGATCTCTCGCCGTGTCAGCGCAGCAATTTGAAAGAATAACATCTCACTTAATTATCGGAGCTTAATTAAATTTTTTTCCAACCCGCGGCAGAGGCGCTTAGATATAACGCGGTTAATTCTATTTCGCCTCGGCTCTCTCTCTCTCTCTCTCTCTCTCTCTAATTGTTCTTCCGTCAGCTCCGGGCGCGCGCATCTGTTGTCTCTTTGTCTTCCGCCTATACAACCTGCACGTATACTTCGGCTGCAGTAATTGCATTCGCCTCGTGTCTGTTTCTCCTCTCCCTCTTTTTTTTCGGCGCTCTTGTTTATACCTATATACGGCGCGCTTCTCCATCTCGTTTTACCCTAATAAAACACTCGGCCGCCTGCACTCGTCCGCGCACCCAGAGCTTGTATATTTAACCATGGTTTTTTTTGGTTTCGTTTCGCGCCTCCCTCTCCCATCTCCTAAACTTTTGTTCTTCCTTTCTTTGTGTTGTCCTCCTCTACCCCCCAGCGCCTCTTTTTCTATATATGTATATACCACTCACTGCGCCTCTTCTATCGCGCTTCTCGATCCAGTTCTAAAACATTTAAGCCAAACATTTACACTTCTTTTTCTTGCCTCTTTTCTTTCCGGCGTCCGCGAGATGGAAGGAATTGCTCGCTCGTACCTTTTCTTTCCCCCTATTACCCCCTGCGCGCGCACGTTCAATCTCATTTTCTCGCGACGTTCGCTTTCTTTTAGTCGCTCCTCCTTTTGTATTGGCGATCGATCCCTCCACTCGTGGATTTTTCAATCTTTCCGTTTTATTTCGCTGAATTAAGAGGCCGTGGAAAATTCATCTTTCGAGAGCACTACGGCATTCCGCTTTTTCTCGTTTATATTGCGGCGGTATATAACGAACGATTGAAAAGTAATCGTTTATTATTACCTATGCCTGTATATATGAATGTAGGATATCGAAGATGACAATTGGTATTTTTTAAAGAAACTATATACTCGAGATTTTAAATTCGTTATCAGCCACGCGGAAACCGCGCAATTTCTCGTCCGTCGCATAAAGCTTTTTAGTCCCCTCATCGAATCCTAGCGTCCAAACTCACTTTGCGCTGCGGCTATTTTCCCAGGGAAGATGTACTCTTCTTCGACCACCGGCTCATCTATATACATATATACACGCGTATATACTTCACGGAGGTCTTTTCTTTTTAAATTCATGTTTTTGTGGCCCGCGCGAGTGTATGCGACGTTATAGATTTTATAGCTCGGCCACGCCGTGATTTATACCGGAACCCGTTCGCTCGCGATTTTTTTTTCGTTCAAAGCACCGACGTAAACTTTAGTGCGTATATATTATTATTTTTGTTCGCTTTTACTGCTTTAAAAAAAAGAGTCTCTCCAAAGGACACACTGCGTTGGAATATTTATTGTGAATTTCGAATATGTATATCATGGCTCGCGGACATCTCGCGGAGAAGCGCGCGATTTAAACAAACACTACATATCTACGCATGTACAAGGCAAGTTTGTTTATATACATATATCCGATGCAGCGAGCTCGAATATCCCAACGCCAGGGCTGTAAAATCGAAGCTAACAGCTGCCGAGGTACACAAGGTACACGTCGACACGTCAAAATTCGCGATCATAACAACCCCCATCAGCATTCCAAAGTTTGGCTTATGTCGCTCAGGACACGTCGATGTCTTGCGCGATAGTTTGGCCTACGCTACTTCGAACCGTCCACAGAGAAAATACAACATATACCTATAAGATTTCGCATAGGTATATATACACAGCTCTACAATACGTACAGTCGAGAAGAAAAAAAATTACCTTGCATGTAGGTGGAGAAGGCGAGATACTCGAGTATGTCGGGTTTGGAGATGGTGGTGCGGTTGCTGCTTTCCTCCTGTAGACGATCCATCGCCTCCTGCATCCAGAGTACCGTGTGGTAATAGTCGCCGTTGTTGTAGGACTGCCTGCCGAGCTCGAAGCAGTCGCCCGCTAAATGTGTGCGAAAAGCGCAGCGTCAGTATCTCCTCTGCTTCTATATGTATATGTGTATATACACAAAAGCTATATATGTATACAGACACCCACACCAGACTGGCAGTAGCGTATGGACTTAATGGGCTGATGGGCTTTTCCGAGCGCACAGCCCTTACTTCGCACTGTCGGCGTGTTATGCGCGAAATTCGCCGGCTTGAGTTATTATGGCTACACGCGCTGGAAATGCATTTGCCGTTAAACGAACATTTAGGATTTTTTCCCTTTGGCAAGATTATAGATTTTCGCTCGACGAAAAAATGCACTGTAGCAATTAAACGAAGACTTAAAAGTAGACTTTTACAATGTAATAATCATCGAGGCTGATTTATTTTACCGAACGCGATACGGTATAAACTGGTATATTGGTACTTATATAAATCTCCTGTACATACTTATACATTATCAAAAGTTTGTAAATACTCGATTGTGAAAATAGTGATCGAGCACGTTATTCGAATGATCAGCAATTAACACTTCATTATACATCGGCAAGTTCGAGTGAAACAGACTTTTTAAACGAATTTAATTATGGTTTAATTAACGCGCATACGCGGAATAACGCCTCTATGCGCGACTATATGTCTCTCCCGCTCTCTCGACACTCGCACAGTGAAATATAATGTATACAGCAATCTCGCGCCTGAAAAGCACACGCGAGCAACGTGAGTTTCAAGAGAGTTTTTTATCAAGCTCTCTTCGTTATATTCGGAATTTCGCGCGCTGGATTTTATAAGTTCGTTTAGCGAAGCTATTTGCACGTCGCTTTGACGGCTATATGTAGTCTATATATAACAGCTATATACACGTCCGCGAGTGAGCCTTTTAAAAAACGCGACAATCGACTAAATTGCATTAAAGCGGACTTGAGATAGATCTCGCTTTTTTCGCCTGTGTATATTACGTATAGCGATACAATTTTCGACTGAAGAGATCTTGGCTGGCATTATTGAAATCCTACGTAGACGATCGTGAGTAGAGAGAAAAACTGCATATATTGCACTGAATTTTACTAACAATAATGAGGAATAATGACTCTGTTGCAGACAATGCATATAATAAACATTTTTTGAAATTTGATTCGATATATTATATTATTTATCAATATAATATAATTCATATATACTTGAATTAATGAATACACTTTATATTGCGGGTGGCTCGATGTTGAATTTTCATTGCAAACATATACTAGTATATTGGTTTCTCGTGTTCACGAAAATATCAGATTGCAAATACAAACGAGATCTCGCCAAAAGGTTGTAATATATCTGCGTATTTTATTTAAAAAATAAGGATAAATTATAACATCGTCACTCGAGTTTGTTGGCGAGTCCCGTAACTGAATACAACCCAAACGAGAGAGAGAGAGAGAGAGAGAGAGAGAGAGAGACGCTCATCCGAAAAATATCTCATCCAAAGCCGCTCGGAAAGAAAAAGAGACACTGCAGACCGGCTGAAAAGTTAATTTTAAATATACAATGACTAGCGAAATTGCTGAATCTCGTCGTACGTTTTTCCGGAATTCGCTTCCCGAGAGCTTTCTCTCTTTCTCTCTCTCTCCCTCTCTCTCTCTCTCTCTCTCTCTCTCTCTCTCTCTCTCTCTCTCTCTCTCTCTCTCTCTCTCTCTCTCTTCCAGGCTCCGGACTTTTTAATCAACATCAATTTAGCCCGCCGAGTTTCCAGAGACGCAAATTAACTCGAACTGGACATCGGAATCGCGCGCGAGAAGTACATCAGAGGAAAACAGACTCGCCGACAGAGGACGGAATTAAACCGCAAAAATACGTCGTTCGCCCGGGAGCGAAGAGCTGCTCGAGGTACCGGTTGCGGTTGATGTAATGAAAGTTCGCGGCGCTAATGGGGAAGGAATTTGACGGAAAGTATTGTGCGAAGCCTATATATACAATTTCCCGATAGCGATTTGCAAAGTTTCCTTGTATCCTCCCACTCTAATTATTTACGCTCGTAAGTGTGTTTTTTTATATTTATCATACTGAACTCGAACATGACATTTGTGCTTCATAAAAAGTTTGAAATTCGGCGCTCGTTATATTACATTATTATTTCGAGCGCCAAAAAGAACGACGTTACATAATTATATATAATCATGCTTGAAAATAATAATAATACCAACCGGACAATCCGGTGCTGTACTGCACGCCGTTGAGCACGCCCCTGGCAACCTGAGCCGTCTCGAGCTTGTAAGTATCCTGTAGCCTCATTAGCGCTACCGCCGCGCCATTGAGATCCTCCTCGGTCGGGAATTTCAGGTCGCTCCGCGAGCTCGTGATATTGGCCACGAAAGCCTTGCCGACGTCCTCGGTGATGAGCTCCTCGACCCTGCGCCAATCGGTCGTCAGTCGCTTCACAAGCAGATAAGCGTTTATCGGGTTCGACAGGTACTGCTGAATGTTACGCGAGGCCTCCTCGTGCTCCCGAGCGTAATCCTCCACGTTCCTGCGAACAGGTGCACATCGCACCTCCTTTAGACAATATTCTCTCTCTCCCTCTACATATATACATGTATTTCACACATATATAATCACAAACGCACAATACACACACGCGCGCGCGGCTTTGACAAACCGCCGGCGTGTCCTTACGACCGGCTGAATGTGTCTTGGTTAAGCCGAGGCGACGACGGGCTGCCGCCTGTTTGTTTGCCTGCTTGCCCGTACTAGGTGTGAATATGCCTCACCCATGCATATACACGCATATTTGCATGAGAGAGACGGGGGGGGGGGGGAGAAGAGGCTTTTGCCCGGGCGCACGTGCGTTTCGACGATGCACCGGCAGGCTATATAGCCAGGCTTCATCGTTTCGCGATCAATTAATTTGGGATACATGTACACTCTGACGTGATATGTGGCCAGAGAGAATCCGGGATACCGGTCATTGTAAATCATTAGGTGAAAAGGACCGGCGAGAGAGAGAAATGTGTAATATATTGTATTATATAGCCGTTTATATAGTCGTGGAATTACACGGGTATACATGCGAGTCTTCAGCCGATGTAAAGCTGCTGCGCGAGCGATTTCGAATTGTTTTTATACCTGTTGTATCATATGTATAAAAGAAAATTTAAAATGTATATACGCGTTATTGTTTACAGGCTTTCCCCGTAACGGCTTTGAGGGAGCTTGCCAAAAAAAAATAATATATTTTCACGCGAAGTCTTTGAATAACGAGCGTATGCGTATTCGCTCGTATTTATATTATCATAATAATAAATGTATACGTAATACACGATATCTATATAAACTCGAATGCATCGGGTGAAAAAATCTCGCGCGTGTATTTAATATAGTATTAATATCGGCTCTGCTTATATCCCGGTGTAATATAAAGCACAAAGAAAAGATCATGGAAAATTCACACGTTTCCCAGCACATTCCCGCGTTATATATACCGTATACTTATATATACCAAACCCTGTCTTTCAAAGTAAAGGAAGTATATAACCACAGGGCATGTTGCCGGTACTTTGTTCTTTCCCCCCGTGGCATTAGTTAATTAAACACTGACTATAGGTACATAATATATAAGTTCGCGATTAATAAATTATACACACTTGAATAATCGTGAACAAGAGAGAGAAAGCGCTCATTACATATACAAATAATATGACGCCTCCGCTCGCGCGATTATCTCACTATAAATCAGAAGTTTACGTATCGTTTATTAACACACTCGCGCTTGTATGATAGCCGGGTGCGGAGCCTGGAGTTATTTAGCCCCGCGATAGCGCAACGGCTCATTAATATTTAATTGTCAGCGTTATAGCGCGGCTCATTGGGAATCGGCTCCCGCTATATACACGACTAATAATTTATCGGACGATTCGAAGAGGAGCCTGTATATATATATATACTCCCGTGCAGCCACTCGTTATATTGTGCTATACGCGGGGGCGATGTGTGCCGCTGATGTATACATATATACAATGGAGAAGCCGACGGTGTAAACTTCCGACGGGCTGCGGCGGCGATATAGGATGTGCGGAGTATAGCTTTTGCTATATATGCGGGGATGTTATTATATTGCGTTGTTTATTGGGAGCCGTGAGAATCGCTCGACTGACGTCTGCTATTTTCGACTGTGTTTGTATCACGTATATATAGTGATAGATTCAGGCTCATAACTGCAATCATTTTTAACCTCTCGATGCGTGTGATACGAAATGGACGCGCAAGCAAATGTTTGCGGGTATTAATAATCAAGCGAGCTTCGCTTGATATTATATTAAATTCTAGATATAGCCGCGTAATTTCGAGTTCAAATATTGAAATTCACGAGAGCGAGTTTCGTTTATGAGGCATCGCGTTTTATTACTTTTATTTGAATAATTTTATAATGCATCTGCACACACGACCGGGTCGACGCCGCGAACGGATGATTTTTAAACAAATTATATAATTTATTCGTGCATCTTCGATAGGCAGGTTCGTTCGTTGTAATGTCTTCTCCATTCGAACGCATTTTTTGCGCAAATAAAGAATTCACGTAGTTGCGTTCAGTTACTTATGAGAAAAAAATACGAAAGGAGAATTAATTATACTTGCGTAATTATTTACAACTTGGCCCAACTGAATATACCCAGGACGATTGCGAACCTATACCAATACACCTATTTCAATCCAGTGGTCAAAAATTGTTTTCTCCGCCGTTCCATCAGCGATCGCCGACTGGGCAGTCCATATACGCTTTTTTCTATATATCCAGCCGCAGAGCCCGTGTGTCGCGTACTGCATATATACAAGTGCCGTGCGAGCAGTTTCAAATTAAATTGTGATTTCCCATCAGCCGTCCAAAGTCAATCCGCTGGTATTTTAAGCAGACCAAACGGTCGTCTTGCAAAAAGGAGGAGGGACTTTTATTTTTCGATTGTTTCATGTGCATAGATATATAGCACGTTCAGACGTGGACGCAGGTGTGGGAGTTCACGGTGTGACCAAAAAGCTAGACGAATAATAAGAGATTTTTATTCGAGAAGATTTATACGTTCAAAGAGGAATTCAATGCGCCTGATGTCTGCAGTGTTCAATTCCACGGATGTGTATATAATGAATGTGACGAATTCATATATTCGAGAATTAATTAAGCATTAATTAAATATTTATATTCTGGATAATTAAATCGAGCAAACGAAGATTTTGTGGAATTATTATTCGTTCGGAGGTACATAATTATAACATTAAATTGAAAGGCCGAGTTTGGTTACAGTGATTTAAAATTTCTGCGAAATTCGTATAATCTTCTTTCGGTCTTATAAAGAAATCAGCCATATTACCGTTTCAAGGTCTTTAATCATGTCTTAAGTATAATTAACTTTTTCCGCATCCAAGCCAAAATGTTCTTTATCGTGAAAGGTAAAAAAAATAATATTATATACTACATATGAAACCTTCGTTTCATACGTATATATATTTTATACATTTAAAAAAAAAACTGCTCGAAAATACCGCTTTTGCAAAATATGGCAAAGGGAAAATATTTCCATTTTCTCCATAGCAGATTTGCATTTTTCTAGGAAACGTCGATACCAATGAAATTTTTGATGGCAAACATTTCTCGTATATAAAAGATATACTTTTTAAAAATTCACTCCCACACATGCGGCCAGAAAAGGATCAACGCGTCAAAATACGCAATCAAAAATAGAAAATACACAACCATCGCGATCCGCACAATTTACAAAATTGAACTGTAGAATCGCGTCGACAAAAGTCTGCATCGTCCAGGCGACTTATATATATATATATATATCTCATTCCCTTCGCGCAAGAAATTACGCATTCAGCAGTAGTCCTAATCTTTCCAATATCAACCAATCCCAAACTACACACACACTCTCTCCGTTGCAAAAACGAAAAGTCGCGATTCGAACGAGATCGAATTCCACGAACGCAGCTCCTCCGCGCACAAAGTGATCGCGGCTAATATGCGAAAGAGGCCATAGCGACCCTTCTCACACGCATACGTATATACATACATATACCTACGACACACAGACATACATATACACGTATATATAACGGCCAGGAGCGCTTTTTATCCGTTTAACTCGAGGGCTCGCTCTCACTCGCTCCATTATTTTAATTGCTACCATCAGCGTAACGACTTTTGGCCGGGACCCCGCAGGGGAGACATTATTGCCAGGGCTTCAAAGGGGTCGAGAGTCGATCTTTGCAATCGCAAAAAGTGCATGCGCGGGAGTGAGGAGCTGCTGCGCGCACAGCCCGTGAGAGAAATTCCGATCGTTCAATTGGATCATGCGGCACTACGAGAGACGGAAAGATAAGGTACAGTCGGAATTAGGTTCATGCTATGCTCATGCTATATATACGCTGCGCTGAGACTCGAGAGAAGAAATTGGGAGGTTGGCTCCGGCTGGATTAGGCTGTTCGAGTAATTGATATTTCGATGGGTGCGGTTATCTACGGTCGCTCATTCGAGCGCTTGCTGGATTATTGTTCTTTTTTCGTACGATGGCGAACAGTGAAATGCGCGCGATCGATCGAAATATATTATTATTATTATTATTATTATTACGGGGTTTTGCAATCAGAACCTGTAAAAGCTGGCTTATATGCTGATGCCGTGGATGTAGCCATGCAAAGCTATAAAATTTAATACTGCACCGAATAATGGATTGAAAGATAAATTGCACAGTAATATATAACACATATGATTTATTATTATGGTAGATTTTTCAATTTGTCAATTGCAGATATACGTATATATTATACAATACCAGCAGTCACATAAAAACTTGCACAAAGTTGAATCAAGTAAAATCGCATTATAGCAACAAAACACGAGACAATCCGATCAAACGTGTTTATTCCGCCGCCGCGTATATGAACGAGACCTATATACATCCAAGATTAATATATATTTATCTATAATCCTCGGTCGACGAGTTTCTTCCGTTTCTTAACAAATATAATTCGAGCGCGTAGTCGTGCAAAAGAAGCGCCGAGGTATACACGTATAGAAAGGAACAGCAGGAGCGAGAGCAAAATGAAGATAGAAAGAGAGAGAAAAGAGGATGAGCCGATATAACCGTCGCGCAGGATATTGTCCGATCGGCTTTGGGTGCGTCATTCGACCGCTGGCTCGATGAAAACTATACGCGTCCGGCTATTTGGAAAATCGCTTGGCCGTGTCGTTCTCCCGTGCTCTAATTCGTTTCATATATACGGAAGGACGCTGGAGAATTAAGAAGAGATTATTTTTTCGTCGAATTTTCGTTTTCACTCTTGAAAAATGACTTTGGTGCATGCATTAGATATTAGCTTATTTCCAAATGAAAGTCCGTTGGAAACATATTCATGAATTTATGAGTGTTATGAATGCGTGCCGAGGTTCCGATTGTACGTTACGAATTTATAGCTGATGTATTGAATCGCATCAGAACCGCTTTAATCCGAGGCGCGTTTAAATTATTCCGAACAACCTATTGTATAATAATTCGTCACAGAAAAGCAAGCCAGAGATCGATTTATTTTCCTCCCTTTATACCAGTGCATATAAAATAAATTTTAATTGTTTTTTTCTTTTATACTCGTATATATACACGGAGATTCATTCTACTTGCCGCTCAAACAAAGACTTTATGGTTCTCACTCGACATCTAATAAATCAATGAATTCGAGTATACATATACATATATATATATTTCCACACGCGGCAGCATTTCATTGTTCTGCAGTTTATTTCTACAATTAATAAAATTTACGTTCCGAGAATATCGCCGCGCGAACAGTATAGCAAAGGAAGTTCACTTTAATTAACTCTCTATGCGATATCCGCTAATAAGAGCATACCTCAGCTACAAAAATGAAAATAGTTGTGTAAAAACGAAAAATAAAAATTACCTCCGCAGCCCGACAAAAAATCCACGAGCGATCCGTACATAGTACGAGAGAGGGAGAGAGAGAAAAATCGCGATACAGACTTTTCAATTTTTTCCTCCGCAGTCGCAACAACAGGGGGAGAAAAAAAGAGTCTCTTCCTCGCGCAGCGCAGCAGCAGAAACGATAAGAAGAGCGATTTAGAGAGGCCGAGTATAGAAGTAGAGCGCGAGCAAGCGGATATAACGCCGAGATAGGAAATGCGCCGCGTATACGTCGGCTGAATCGCCGTAGATTATCGAGAGCTACGGCCATTCTTCCTACTACCCACCCCTGTATATATGTGGCATATATATATATATATATATATATATATATATATATATATATATGTATCCAAGTATATACGTGCACATACACCGACAACGCTTATATATATATCCAAGAGCCGCAACGCGAGAGCGTCACGTGCGAGATCCGCCGCGAGGCTTTTTTTCTCTCTTTCTCTCTATCTCGGCTCCTTTTTATTATTTTTCCGCGGGCAGCAGCGGCCCTTGCGCGCGACGGCGGCAGGCTTTTATTGACCCTAAAAGGGGCGAGATTCACGGGGTGTAGTATATACACATTTTGTTTTTTCTTCGCTTCGCCTCTGCGAATGCTGATGAATTCCACACGGGGTATATACATATATACACATGAAACGTCCGCGAGATAAGCAGGTGCGGCGCCGTAAAAAGTTTAGTAAATGGATTTGAGCAAGGGATTTCGTCTTGGCTATATATATTTTCTTTTTCCCTGGAATATGGTGATACTTTTTTCGGCTGTCTTATGGCTGGATTCCAAGAGATTCGCTTTTTCATAGAGAGAGAGAGGCTTGAGAACACCGCGTGGAAGAAGAAAATCCCGATGAAATAAAAGGGCAGTTGCTGATGAGCGTATATATCTATATAGCCAAATCGACTCCCGCGGCCTCGCGTAGCAATTATAACGGCGAGCTTTTTAACGATGAACGCCGGTTATCTGTATACTTTCCTTATCTCCCTTTTAATTTTTCCCCGGGTCGATCTATATGTATATATGTATATACCAGTGCGCGCGCGCGACACGGCTAAATCAAGATTTAATCGAATAATTCGCTCGGGATCTAATGGCGCGGAATAATCCGAAGGACCTCCCGAGCTGCGCCTGATACGAGTAGGATCTCTGCTGAGCTGTGTCTATATATATGTATACACGGGTCAAAGAGCGTTGGTCCATTGAACTATAGGGCGCTGTAATGAGCGAAAGGTGAGAGAAGGTAGTTTTTTTTTCGGTCGGAGGATCTAGTTTGCTGATTAATTTTTTAAGGGTCCCCCTCGGAGTCTGGGTAATTGATTTGCTTCATTGGCTTCGTTAGATGGTTCGTTGCTGCGATAATATTGTGGCTAGCGCGGCTGACGTGACGCGGATTTTTCTACTTTAATTGTATGTATATACGCACGCGTCGAGCTGGGGTAGTTTGATTAAACAATCTAAAGTTTGAGCATTTCGGGTAATTTAATTAGAGCAGAGCGCCGCTGGGAAAACGCATGTTTACGAAAGATAATTACACGAATACTCGTATATATATACATACTGCGCTTGGTATTCCGTGTACGACTGTCTGCGGGAGAACAAAAGACATTATAACAAAAGAGGCGCGCATTGTGCACCGAACTGAGCCGCTTTACGCGCAATCGTCAAGCTGTACGTTTTAATTATCACGTGCTCCTCAGCTTCGTACGCATTGTAATAATGGTAATTTCGTAGCCTGACCAAACGCGACTGTTTCCACTCGTAGATATCCTATGCAACATTGCCCGGCAAGCCCGAGACAGCCATACCTCAAGACAATATTCGCAAACAAACTCGAATCATCAGACGCAGAATCAGCGACGAATCGATCCCGGAAGCACTTAGCCGGCCGTGTAATTAGACCCGAGGCAACTACACACACACACACACACACACACACATACACACACTGGGACGCATTGTATAGAGGCGAACAGGCTGAGATGCACCTTCGTGGCTTTAGATCGTATATACGTGCGCGACGGCTCTAAGCGATTCTCCACTTGGCCGCCGTCGAGTGTACGGCACGAAACTCATTGAACAACTTCGGCAATAAAAGAGAGCGAGCAAGTCGGCCCGAGAGATTGCTTGCACCTGATTGAGTGATTTATCCGACACCTAAGCCGGATTAGAGCTCGACTCTATATAGCGCGCGAAAGCGAGTGAATAATTTATGGCGGAAGGCAGAACTCTGTGATACCGGAACCAGATCGAATTCGACTACTGCTCTTGTGTATTATTAATCGTGTGCTACGTTTGTTCGGGCTTTTCGTCGGATATCTATAATACATTTCGTTGTATATACAATCTGTACATGCATGGAACTTTATGTATCCGTGTATATTCTCACCGCGATTGTGTGTAAGAAACTCGAAGCTTACTTTGAAGTTATATACTCGAGAGAGCTTGTATATACATTATCCATTCAAAAGCGCTTACGGCAATAAGTCTTATTGCGCGGGAGAGTTTGTAATCGGTGCGAGTGAATGGGTATGTATAACGACGTATATAAAAGAAGCTGCGGCGTATCGATGCGAAAGTTGAAAGAGCGGAATAATAATGAATGCGTTTGAAATTCATGAGCCGCGGATATGAAACATCAACGCAACGCACTTAATTAAAAAGTATATAATAGCCCGCCGCGCGAGCGCGTATATATTTTTTTTAATAACAATAACCTCCCACAGCTCTTCCGCGCAATGAAAGATAATAATAGATAATGAAGAAGAAGTCGTAACTCGGGCGCAGCTCGTATTTTTATTAAAACTATAAAAAAAAGTCTCATCTCCCGGAAGCTTTGCATTGCGTCTCTTCGGAAATTATCCTACGCAGCTCTCGCGAAAAGTTAATCAGAAAAAAGTCAAACCCGTACGTCCCCTTTCGCCACTGGCAATAAACGCTTCGATTAAAAGCAGAACACACTCGGCTCTCGTCTTATATATGCAATACAAACGCAAACCCAATCCGCGCACTCCATTAAACGATGGGTTGTATGGTATTATACAATATATATATAAATATAGGGCCTTTATCTTACCCTTGCGAATATCGATCCGCACCGCAGTGTTGTGGAACACGCGATTTCTATCAACTCAAGGAGTGCGGAGGAATGGGAAATTTTGCGCGAAAACCCCGTTGCGGAGATACGCTCTCGAGTGCTGTGTGTATATGTATGTTTTGAAGGAGAGCTTTGCGCATACGCCGTGATGATGCTTTGACTGCGTATTAATTATAACGAGCTTTGAAGGTAATGAAACGTCATCAATTTCTGGTATACGACAATTTGCTCAACAGCTTCGATAAAATCGAGAGAACCTCGTATGTGTACTTTTCACTCACCGCGACCCTGATGATGCAGTTTATAGGAGGAAACGGCTATATATACTCAACAATCGCAAAGGAGAAGGGATTATATACCTACTCGCGGCAAAGGCTGCTATCTCGTAAAAACTAGACGACCCTCGGACGAAGAGTCTCGAGCTCTATACAACGCCGTGGCTATTGTGTATACATATATAGCCCGCCTCTACTCGAACGCAGCTCTCTTGGCCCCCGCCTCGATGTTAAAGCACCCTCGATGCTGATTAGTCGACTAACTGCGCTCGAGTGCACCTCGTATACAGGCTAAGTCTTCGATATAATATAAACTGTATAATAGCGATAGTTCTTTATTCGCACTCGGTGAAACTTTATATCAATTTGCTCGAGCGTTCCGCGGTTAGCGGTATATATGGAGAGTTAACGTTGTAATTAGGGCGCCGACTTTTTTTTTTCAGGGAAAGTAGGTGTGGAATAATGGATTATCGCGATGAGCGGAGAGATGTTTTCTCGTTAAAAGTTGGGGCTACTGCGTTGAGTTTGCGCTTTTTGATGCGAGCGGCTGTGTGTGTGTGTGTGTATGTGTGTGTTTTGCGAGGATGAGCGTTGATTATTTTGGGCTTCTGCTTGGAGGCGATAAGGAAAGAACGATGAGCGCACGATGAGTGTGGGTATACATAGAGGAAGAAAAGTGTACATTATTATATAGAAAAAAGTACTTTTATATTGTTTCGTATATTTATTTTTTCGAACGATAAAGTGCGTATTATGATCCATTTTTATCCTTCCCAAAAACTTAGATAATACAGACACTACAATTCCATCCCTGAATAGCATCGTGCTCACAGAGTTGACCCACAAGCATCTCGCATCCCGGCGACATGCCGCTCGAGTGACTCGTTAAAAATTTCACGCAGCCAAGTAAGTACAGCATTATATAAAATACACTCCCTCTCCCCCCTCCTCCTCCTCCTCCTCCTCCTCTTCCTCGTCGTCAGGCAGGCAATATCCCGAGGGCTCGCTTGGGGCGAGCGCCGGCATTGTGCTGCCCCCTTGGGGAGCCGCACAATGGCCCCCGCGTACCCTTATCCGATCTGTAAATCGTGCCTTTTGTCGGCGACTGTCCGGGGCTGCTGTAGCCGTATGATAATCGCGCCGACGAAGTCTAATCGCTCGATTATTAAAGTCGCGGAGCGCGAGGAGAAGCAGAGGATCGGTAATGACGAGAAGCTCCAGACGATCGAGCGCAGTAAGGAGCTTTTCGTTTTTCGGGGGTGTGCGAGGCTCGTCGGTGATTGCTCTTTTCATCGAGATTCGACTGTTATTGGTTATATAGTATAGTCTCGAAGGCGATGAGGAAAATTTATGGTAAATTTTCGATACTCTTCGTGTATAAAGTAGCGTTTTGAATAAAATTTCTAAAAATAATACAACTTATATTGCCGATATAGTCGCCGACCCGAAGCTCAAGCCGGGCGTCATGAATATTCCTGCAGCCTCAGGACTGCCAAAATATCCCCAGCAGCTAGGCCAGGCAATATTCTCCTAGGCGGCGCAAAAACCATACCCCAATCAATAAACCATCATCCATAATCAAACGCTCGTCAAATCTAGCCGGTGGCGCGCTATCGCTGCATACGCTTGCGCGCTTATATGTCTATATACGTATAATATATATATATATATATATATACGTCAGAATGGCCGAAAATCCATTAAACCCAAATTCCGCGAGGATCTCGCGTCGTATACGTATAATAAGGGATCGTCGTCTAATCTCGCCTTAAACCGTTGTCGCATTGTTGGTTATGTATTATACGCTCACGTATACCCATATATGTATATTGAAATGAAAGCGTCTGCTGTCGACGACCGCCAGGATAAAAAGTGAAGGTGCACTGCGCAATCGGCGTAAAAAAGTGCAACCGGATGGAGGGGATTTTTTCGTTTTGCGGTTGCAGAGTCGTATATCGAAGCGAAATTGACCATACGCAGCCGGCTGTGGAGTTATTTTCATTTTTCGCCGCGCGGGAAATTAGAAATTAAGAATCCATCATAAGTATATGACTATTTCGATTTTGCGTCCGGATGAATGTATCGTCGATTTTACGGTTATGTAGTATAGTAGTTTGATTATTTTGGGCAAAGTGGAAATTCGTGTTACGCGAATCATACGCTCATATATCATGTAAAGAGGATACGTGTATTCCGTCTATTTTCCTTTATGATGTACATATATACGTGAAAATCGTTTGGCGACATTAATTTGAAACATATAATAATTTCCATCGCGATTCGACTATTAATCATCGAGCGCTAATCATATTATCTACAATATGGAAATTTCGCGGACGATAAAGCTGCTTCATATATATATATATATATAGCCATCTCTCGCACAGGCAGTAATTACACAACATTGTTAACAGCCTCGGCGTATGATCGACGCGCATTATTATCAAAGCACGTCGTCACACATGCCTGATGTATAATGTATATACTCCTCCCACACGATTAATTAGACTCTCAGATCACACCGCGCGTTCCTATAGTATATGAGCTTGAAGTATAGAGTCATAATATATATATATACTTGCTGCTTCTTCGCCAATATGTATATGTACATCTATCGCACGGGCGCCTATTATCCTCGCTCGCATCAGGTGCACCTGGTTAAACGAACGACTATATATAATATGTATATACGTGATCGAGAGCGGAGAGGAAATACGTGTACTCGTTACACGAGCCGCAGCGCTGAATGGACGTGAAAGGCGGGGAAAGTATAGGAGTTGGGATGCATAGAGTGAGGTGTTTAAAGGGTGGCTGGTGTATGGAGGACGTGCAACGTGCGGCTAAACGGTAGCGCCGAGCGTGAAGAGGATGAAAGGCTGCTGCAGCGAGAATCGATTGCCGCGTGGGAGTATATATATAGGAACAGCGTTTTGATGGGCAAGTGTGTTCCAGAACGACGATTGGGCCGTGCTATTTTTTCCATCGCGTATTTCTATATAATTATGCAGGAGTCGCGCTCGATGTCTCTCGAGAGCTATATTTGTTTGTGAACTGTCTAATCTTGATTTGTCAGCTCGGAATTTATGCGATGTTCTTCGTTAAATTTCCAGCGTGGAATGAACGAATATTCGACGAGGCTTTCGGTGAAAGTTTAAATACGCGCATGTAAAATGTACATTTTATATAGGCAAGTAATGATTATTATATATATTTGGTATATAAAACGAAGTCGTGCGGTCGGGCTTTCTATTTTCATTGGCTATTGTTTCTGCAGTAGACAATCTAAGCGAAATAATTGTTATAGGTAAGTTTTATACGAAAGAGATTTGCGTATATGATTATGTTATAGTGATCCAATAATTAATTCGTGGGCTGATAAAAAACACGAGTGATCTGCTGAATATCAATTATTTATATAGTTCGATAAGAGTATGAAATACGACTATGCGATGTATGAATTAATTGAATTGTTAGAATATTTAAAAAGACAGACGTATGCGAGTTACATTAACCAACATATAGCTTGTAATGCAATAAAAAAAATGAAAGTATATAAGAAGTTGGCATAAATATTATAGTGTAACTCGATTTTAAATAATAAAAAATCCCTCAATATCCAATGAGAATGAATAATACAATTAAATCGCTCGCATGCACTAGTCCTCGAAGACACTCGACCGGATCTCTGCGTGCGCAAAAACAACGAATCTCCTCGCGAAATCCGCCGCGAAAAGCGCTGCAGCCGGCTCTGCGAAAGAAAAATATCGAGAGAAAGAGAGAGAGAGAGAGAGAGAGAGAGAGAGAGAGAGAGAGAGAGAGAGAGCTTTCGCGCGCTGCGAGCAAAAAGTCCGTATCGTCCGGCAATGAAAAGTCGCGCTTCGCTGAAATCGTCGCAGCAGCTCGTTTCGGGCCGAAAGAAAAATCGGCCGTAGCGAGCGTGTAGCAAAACGAGAAAAAGCTCAGCGGCAAAAGTTCCGACGAACTCGATTAACGACTCTCTCCAAAGAGAGCGCGAGCTTCGCGAGTCGAAAATAATAACGAAGGGTGCGCTATGTGCTCCTGACGGACGTGAATTATTGTTTCTGATTTATGTTTTAGCCCGAGCGAGTGGCCGAGCAAGCGCGACACGGAATTTAATTATTGCTGCTGGATGACAAAGCGCAGGAGGGAGAGCTTGCGAAGTTTAAACACGAAATTCTGCTTGTATGTATGACGCGCGAGTGGGTTATTATTGCGCTTGCCATCGGTTGTGAGGAAGACGAAGGAGTTCTATTTTCTCGCGACTTGGTATAGCGGATTGTATTAACGTGTAATTAAGTATGCGAGCGGGTTTATTCCGGTGCGGACACTTCGTCTATATACTGTCGTTGAAAAGTTTTCGGCGTGATCGATTTAAAAACAAATTAAAAGCTGTTAATTATATGTATCCGGAAAGCAATACACATCGTTTATTCCTGAAAGCCCGAATCGAACCGACTAAGGTCGTTTAATCAAATTTTCTGAAAACGCTATTTCCATACGTATGAAGAAATTTCATCCGCAAACGTGATCTCGGAATAATCAAGTATATATACGTAACTTCGTTATCCCTCGTTATCCGGAGAATAAAAGCTCTCGAATGGCCAGTTTCAGAGTCAATAATATATCCCTCTTTATAAATAATCGCTTCTCCATTCGCAAAGCTAACTTCGAGCCGCGTCCCTTGACTTATAGCATATATAATACATCGTCATCCGCGAGTCGCAAAACTTCACCCCGCACCTCTCGCTCCTTCATTTTTTAAACAGAAACTTCGGCGTCGCGACCAAAGTTTCGCGAGTGAAAAGTGAAAACGTCGTAAAATCTGTCCCTTACGATCGCACAAGTGGTCGCAAAGTGTCCCCGCCTGACTGATCCGTCCGGCACTTTTCCTTCGTTACGCAACTTTTCGCCGCGTATAAAAACTTATTACGCCTTCGCGCCCCGTTATGAGCCCATGTAAAACACGGCTTATATATATACAGTGTATGTATATATATATTTATTCGACGTCGCTTAATTTAGCAAAGTTCGAATCGGCCAACTCCGCACAGCGGCGCAATCATCGACGAAGAAAAAATGCATCAAAGTGCGCTAAGCGAATACACGGAAACTACATATTGTATATATATATTCGACTATGTATATACCGTATCGATTGCGCAATATCGCATAGGAAACCATTGAACGGCGGAACTTAATCGACAGTTTACGTACATATATTCGTAGTCGAAGCTTTTAACGAATTCTCCCAACGAACTTCAAAGCCTGATAAGGTATTACATATATATACATAAGCACTGGCTGATTTGGCAAAGTTCGCTGCCGGCTGCGACAAGCCCGCGTCTGATGTCGTGTACACCCCCGCACTTACTGCATAATTATAAACGTTTCCATCCATAGTCAAACGCAGGCGCTGTTGGCTTGGGAAAAACATTATATCGCTCTCTCCGAGAGGCCTGGTCAAAGTTATATACATATAATGTCATGCGCATAGCCGCATTGCACGTGCGCGCGAGCAAAAACACGAGCTCCGACATCAAACGAGTTAATTAACGAACTGTCAACTACACCTATGCACGGGGTATATCGACGAGATATGCACGGGGAAAATGGCGCTGTTGATTTAACATGAAGCTTAGAGTCCATCTCTTTTAATCCCCGACTTTTAATTAATGCGCAAATATAATGATAAGGCTCGAGCTTTATAATAATACGTATAAACACTCGCTTAATGTATATATACTTCCCGCGCGTATAACAACGAAAGAGACCTGGTCTCTGTTTTTAACAACAGCCGCATATACACACATTAGCACACGGTGATGAAGTCGGGTGTAATCATAAAAAAAACTCGTTAATAGCCGGCGACAAGCAAGTAGCGGCACACTGGAGTCTGAATTTATTTTCGCGCGCAAATGCGCAGAGCGAACGACTCGGTTATGTTTTTCGCGCTGGAATTATCGCGTTCTTAATTTTTTCCACTCGTGCTAATGGTCGCCCGTATATATATATATATATAGTGCGCGTAGCGTCGCGGCGGCTGCTGATATAATCTGCTTTTTAACGCTTACGAGAGAGGGCTGAGCTTTTAAGCGGACGGATTTTACATTAGCTCGTACGAGGGCGTATGTGTGTTGACATACAGGATGTGCGGAGAGTTTTTTGGTGCTATGCCGCTTCTGAGGAACAATGATGGGATTGAGAGTCTGCGGATATGTTTAGCGTCGGATTTTCGCGCGGTTCTATATGCGAGATTTCGCAGTGAAATGCCGTGGATATACACGTTCGCGGTAACTAAGAAGCATTTAATCGAATGAAAATGAATAAAGCTCTGTTTTGAGAACTGACCCATATTGAGATGATATATATATATAAATTATAACGCGATGAATCGTCGCGAAAACGAAGTTTATAAAATAAGACAGTATACACGCGCATATCAATGAATCCAGTGTACTTAATTTACAGCAAAACTTCTATGATCTCTCGACTTCCCGAAATTTTCAGCGCTATCTTCCTCGCAGTTTTATCCGCGGGAAAAGGCCGCTTTTATTGACCATTTCCACTGCTAACCGTATTTTCAGCTCTGACCTTTAGATTATCTCCTGGCTCTCGATTCTTCTTGCTCGATTCCCCCCTGGCTTTACACTTCCTACAATCCTCGACTCCTCCCCCCTCCCCTTCCCCCTCAGCAACACCAGCTCTCTTATCGGCGCCGCGTGTTTGACCGTCTCTCCGGTCGAACTTTTCTCTTTCACTTATCTCGCTCGCGCCGATTAAAATCCGACAATTGGTCCGACTGAGGCGTTCGACGCGGCAGGCTATATACCGGCTATATATCTATGTAGGTGCCCCGGGAGCTTTTGATGATTTTAGTTTGTTTTATAGGGGATGGAGAGGGCGTGTGTTAGGATATATTGAGTTCGAGCGGTGCTTTTGATATTGAGCTTTGATTTGTTATGATTTATTACGTTCTTAAAGAATAGTGCTCCATAATATCTATTTTTTTCGTAATTTTTTTAATGCATTAAATCGAATAGCTTTTATCCATGTGTCTTTCTGGGTCACAAAATGGTCAAAAACCGTAGAACAACTATTACTTCCCTATATAAACTAGTTTAATTCAACACTGTTTTATATATTTTTATATCGATCATCTGTTCCCACATATTCTATATCGCATACACGAAGGCATCTCTGACTCGTCCGATCCGTGACACTTCGGCCCGCACACGTTTCGGTGGAAAAACGATTCGCCGAAAGGGAAAAATGAGCGAAATCACGCTAACAAGGTCTCGTTATTGGAAAGGACCTCTATACGACGTGCGGAAATTGCCGGCCAGCCGACATCGTCGACTTATATTATAACCCCCCCCCCAACGAATTCGCCATCACGTGATGAATGAAGCAATTATATGGCTACATTGGAAAAATTTAAGGAAAATTTTATATCTTCGAGTATATCTGCAACTGCGTTCGCGTTTTATTATTTTTAATGCAATTATTTCCACAGTCTCGACATGTTCTATATTGTAATTGAATCGACACTTATTACACGCAACACCGATACTTTTAATGCCGTGTCATATATCGAATTCCGTATAATCTGTTTAACGTCGCGACGGGAATTTCATTATGCGAAATCGATATATACTTTCACAATTTCTTTTTTATCGCGTTATATATACATATATGTTATAGCGCGCGACATAACGAATTTAAGCTCGAGTGTCGAGATTGACGCGAGATCAACGACATTGCATAGATTTTCAACATTAATTACATAAAAAATACAGAGATACACATCAGAGATCTGGGATTTCCAATCCAACTGGCAGTACATCATGTCAGCCCGCGGGTGTTACCTTAAATTATTTCCGCAGGCAAGTCTACACTGAGAAATATTTCGTAGTAAAATTTGTTAAATATATAGGAAGAATTACTATATTTATAGGAACGATTGAATATACTCATATTATAACCAATTTTACTATATCATTATAGTAAATTTTCTAGAATATTGAAAATTTTTTCATTGACAAAAATATATTAGTAATAATCCTATGCGTCATGTAAAAAATCCGAGCTGCGTTAGTCTTTGCGGCAAACAGCTGAACTGTATTAGTCGGTATTAGTCTTATTGTACTACTCTTCGCGGCGAGAATGAACTGCCTTACTCTTCGATGGTAATCTGAGCTGTGTTAGTCTTCATAGGAACCGACGATATATATAGCTTGTCGAACGCAGAGCGTACTCGCTGAATTTTACAAATGCTTTTCATCGTGCCGATGCGCTTTTCCATTAACTCCACTCGCTGGGTGAATAAAAAAAAAAAAAAAAAAAGCCGTTCGAGGGTTTCCATTGTCGACCCAATGAATATTTGGGCTTCACTTGTGTGCAGGCTCGCGTCATGCAGGTTAACTGTCGCGCGCAGACAAAGAGGGGATCTAGCGAAGCGGGAAATTTAATGTTTAATGGTATAATATATATATATATATATATACACGCACGCTGTAACGGATATCGGCTCGCGAGTGAGTGTTGTTTGAGTGGACCAGTAGCAGGTACATGCATGACGCGGGTGTGTGTTTAAATTAATTGGATTCGAAGTGCGGGATGGATCACAGTTATTAAGAGAGCGGTGTCGTGTATCAAAATGGAAATTAATCATTCTTGAAGGATGGATAAACGATGCAAAAAAAATGAATACGTAGTTATTTTAAAGTTTGTCGATTGTTATTTAAAGTCGATATTATAACTGTAGTTATGTATATATATATATATATATTTTTTTTCTTTTTTGGATTGATATAAAGGATCAAAACTCCTGAGGCTACAGTGCCATATGTATGTACATATGCATAAAGTTACTATATGCTACAATTTTATGTAAAAACATTCGAATTAAAAGATTAACGCGTACTAGTATGTAAGTATACACTCCGGCAATTTCAAACGCTTACCGCCAAACCGAAGCTCCACCGTTAGATGTCTCGAGCTGTACGCTCGCGACCCAAATTCTACTGTTCCGGCGCATGCGTGTACAATCGATCCGTTTCTCGCGCAGTACAAGACGGCCGGAACACCCAGACCGGGAGGACAACGCAGTCGTGCGCCGTGAGTCGTGCGTCGTGTTCACATAGTCTGCCGTCGAAGATTGACGCGCGGCTATCTCTCTCCCCGATTCATCGCAGAATATAACACATTATAGTGGTATATATATATATATATATATATATCTAGAGAACGCACGAAGACAGGCGTTATATATCCATCAGCGCTTATTCTCCTCGAATATATAAACATTGGTCCGACCTCGATGTGAGCCGTGTCCAAGTGGGCGAGTCACTCTCCTCCAGCCACGCTGTGCTGCCGTCGTCGCCATAGCAGTCGTGCGCCTATACTCACACAGGACTGTTGTAGGCAAGAGCCAGTAGCCGAATATACTACATAGACATGGCCGCGGCGAGTGGCAGTCACCTCGAGGACCGGACCGGATTTGAGGTTAACTTCGTCGAGGACTTACGCCAGCAATGGCTCAGGTCGCAAACACCCCGGAAGATTATGGTCGACAACGATCTCAACGACGCCGCTGTACAGACCAGCTCGCCCCTCTCCATCAGGATACCCTATACCATGAACGACGTAGTGTGGTCCTGGACCTTTGAGATCACCACCAAAGGTAAGAGATCATTCTCCTTTTCTTTCACCCGAAATGAACGACGGATGTTATTATTACTGCTTAAGGAGAAAGTCACGTTTGTTTTGTAAATTTAACTCAATATTCTCAAGTATTCAAAGACACATGTTTATCGAGCCATCTTCTAATAATACAGGATGTTGGCTACATTTAACCTTGAGATAAAATATACACAAACAGCTTTTGTCATCAGTTTATTATGGCAATATCGAATCATCAGCTTTAAAGCATCTAATATTTTTTCCAATTTTCTTATTTTTCAGGCCACAAGTTTTTAACAAACGTGAGCCTGGCACTCGACAGTCATCGAGAGAACTTTGCCATCGAGTCGATCTTTTGCGATTCCATCTGTTTCAGTGGTGGTGACAACCAACATGTTGTGGCACCCGCTGACTTGTGTCTGCACAATGGAAAGCCTTGCGTTCACACTTACCTGATGGAGCTTGTATTTACAACCCCGACCACTGGTACCTATTGCCAAGATGTCATTTTTGCTTTCAATAAAGGACCAGCAGTGCGTCGTCAGTTGTGCGTCGATGTGGTATTACCTTCAGATCTTCGTCGTCTAGAAGCTGCCCGCGAGTATTTACTGTACTTGAGCCAGCGTAGCTCGATTAAGCAAACGACGCCAATTGTGCCATTCAGCTCGCCTTATGTACCCGAACGCGATCCACGCGAAGAGCGACTCTGTGAGATCTATCCTAAACCAGATCTCGATACTTTCTTCTTGACGCATACTACCTTGACGCCAACACCATTGGATACTAAAAATTACCGAAGAAGACTCCACGAGCTGGTCACCATTGAAGAAATGGCCAGGTGTGAACAGATTGCTCGGTATAATGAAGTTACAGAACTGAGATTATCAACTAATTACATTCTGGCTTCGGATACTGATGGTTCGACCGTAGCCAAGTATGCAGCACCTGGTGAACTGTTTGCTCAAGTACGTTATGTATTTATATTTAAAACAAAAGTATTTTAATTGTATATTAACTATTTATTTTTTAGGATTTTTATTTAAAAATTACAATTTTAACGTTTTATTAAAACTTGTACATTTATAACTTTTTCAACTGGATCATAAACTCTCATAGCTACACTAAAAAAAATAATACCACACCAATCATTATCCCATCAAAACCCTTACAGCTTCCACTGGGCCGCGAAATCTCGGAAGACACGAAAAGTGGCCGTCTTGTGCTGCGCAGCTGCAACAGTCTTCTCGTCCAGCAGATTGCCTTTATCAGTAACCAAATCTCTCGACCCATTCTCGGCGACCGCATCTTCGAGGCTCATATCGAGGATAAGTGTAACCACGTCATCTACGCCCGTCTTTCTAAGAAATGCGTCGAACACCTGTGTCTCGAGCCCGAAAGCAATATTAAGATGCACGTGCAGTTCGTGATGAATCGGACTCCATTCTGTGAATGGCGACGAGCTATCGATTCGCTTCCGGACACCCGACTGGTCTTTCCGCCAGCACGAATGGAAAAACGTAACGGCCAAACCAAGTTCAAGTGGTCCCCCGACTGGACCGCCACGTTCAAGGATTGTCAGTTAAATGAAAGACAGAAGGAGGCTGTGGCCGTGATGATGACACCTATAAGTGAGAGACTACCACCGGTGCTGATTTTGGGACCGTTTGGGACTGGCAAGACGTCGACGATCGCGCAAGCGCTGAGAATTTTGTTAGTTAACGACATAACCAGTAGAGTCATTTTGTGTACACACAGTAACAGTGCGGCTGACTTGTACGTCAAGGAGTTCTTCGATGTTTGGTACAAGGAGACCCGCGACGAGAGACTCAAGCCGCTGAGGATTTACTACAAAGGACGTGCCAGAAACACGGTGAGTTTATTAGCCACAATGCATATTCAACCCATAAAAAAATAATGCTGAAGACCCAAACCTAAACCTGCAAAACCAATATTTCCTCATCCCACAGGTTCACCCAATTGTAAGAGAATACTGTCCCTCCGACGCGAGCGGCCGGTTCCGCGATCCAACGAGCGATGATCTGGCCAATTGCGGTCTTGTAATCTCGACCCTCGCAACATCTAGTTGCCTGGCCTCGCTGGACTACGATCCAACCCACATAATCGTCGACGAAGCGGCTCAGGCCCTGGAGTGCGAAGCTCTGGCCTGCCTGGTCTTAGCAACCGAGCGTACGAGGCTAGTTCTAGCCGGAGACCAGATGCAGCTGGCTCCCGAGGTGTACAGTGATCTGGCACGAGAACGAAGCCTTGGAACCAGTTTGCTCGAGAGGATTCACTTAACTTACGAACCTATGCACCCCTGCAGGATACAGCTCTGCAGGAATTACAGGGCTCACGCGAGCATCGTTAAGCTGACTTCGGATCTGTTTTATCAAGGTGAGATCGAACCTGGTGCAACTCTACCTCGACACCCTGAAATATCGCCGCTTACTTTCTACGCATGCCAAGGCATGGTCATGCAGGTGCGTTATTAAATAAATAATTCCGCAATATTTGCTAAGATTTGAAGAAAGTTCATTCGACCTATAACGTAAACGCTGTAATTTCGACTCAACAGGGCACGAACTCAACGGGGTTCTATAACAATGTCGAAGCATTCGAAATAGCAGAACGTGTGGTACAACTGCGTCAGAACTGGCCGACGGAACAGTGGGGCCCTTACGGCGAGGGCTCGATCGGTGTGCTGGCCCACTACGCCGAGCAGGTTCTTCGCATCCGCAGTGAGTTGCGCAAGCGCCGACTCTTTAACGTTTCGGTCGAGCGCGTGCTGAACGTGCAGGGTAAACAGTTCACCGCTGTTTTCATCAGCATAGTGCGCACGCGCCACTGTAGCCGGCACTCGGCTGACAAGCAGCTCAGTGACTATGGATTCTTGACAAACGCAAGACTGCTGAATACCGCTGTGACGAGAGCTAAGTGCTTGGTCGCGGTCGTTGGTGACCCGGTTGCGCTTGTAACAATCGGTGAGTTTTTTCTTTCGCCAAAAATAATTATTTACATTTTCAATTAGCCTGAAACATCGAAGCTTTCTTTGCGTTATTCTTAAATTTTAAAAAGAAAATAAACGTAATGTAAATTTTTACGTCTGTTATATAAAATATAGGTAACTGTAGACAGCTGTGGCATCGCTACCTAAGCTCTGCAGAAGTGCACGGCATGGACCAGTCCGAACTAGATCACCTCTTGAGCAGGGTACCAGAAGAGCCGAGTGCGCCAGCTTTGAACCCGTTGGCCAAGGAATTCGTGCCGCGCACTGGCACGCAAACGGAAAATCCCTACTGGGTCGAGTATGTGCCCATGCCCATCAACTACCCGGTCATACATTGCTCCGTGAGTGACTCAGGCGGAGGAGGCGTCCTCCAACGTCCTTAACGCCAACTTCCTGCACCAGGAGACGCTACGACGAGCAGGGAGCTTTATACTTAGTCGTTAAGTGACGGGGACTGACTTGTGGGAAAGAGTGAAGTGTATTGACAGAGACGGGATATTTTAAGGAGTGAATAGCGGGGAGATGAGTCGTCCCGATCAATTTGCATTTTTTGCGTTGGCTCGTTTCTTCCAAATTTAGTTTCATTGGTTGATTTTTATGACTATGTGTTTCTGTATTTGTCTGTCCGTCATTAGTTTTCTCCTTACCATCTACTTTTATTTTGTATGAAACATGTCATTTTTAGAAAAGTCCATTCCTCTGTATTATAACAATAATCATTGTAATGTAATTCACAAGGTAAAAATACGTCGAATAAAGATAGATATAAGTTATTCTAATCTCTGCCTATTGATTATTAGCCTTGTTCATCCTCCAATCATTTTACTCGACTTCCGTTTTTAATTTTGTAGAAATAAAAGTTAACTTTTTTCAAATGAACGCAGTGATTACAAACGTTCTCAGAATTTGAAATATTGCTATAACTATAACTTTCAAAAGAAGGTTACTTTTATACGCGGGCCATTATCGAACCACATAATTTCGAATTACTCGAGGCCAGAATGAAAAGAAACGAGTTCCGAGATTGCTCCGCTTACCTTCCACGAATATATATACATAGGTATAAAAACCGTTAAAGCCCTTTAAATTCAAAAATAAAATAAACCAAACTAGCATTTCCTTCTTCGAGCTATAGATCCTTGTCAGAAAATCTAAACTCGTGCCGCAGTGAAAGGGATAATGGTTTCCGGGCTCATCATCAAACTTCTAATATATGCATGTATTCTAATAGCACGCGGCGCAAGTTCGGAGCGATCTCGATTCACTTTCAACTTTGAAACCTTCCGCGATATATATGTATGTATATACACATATACACGAACGATATATAACGGTATATCCATTTATTTCGAGCAAAAGTTCATATATCGTAACTATACGGAGAAATCGATAACGCGATCAACGCCCCGTCAAAAGACAAAGGGCATCGACAATCAATTCTATTGTCTTGCGCATCAGACAACCCTTTCGCGCAACAATTAAGCGTCGAACAACTCGATCGCCTCCTTTTACAGCGAACATTCACTTCCGGGGCCTCGACCGCATCCATTATCGGCGATTGTTGCGATGAATAGCAGATGCGCTCCTTCGCCGCACTTTTGCTAGTTCGGTAAAGCGAATTTCCGGAACAGATTTTCTTCGTTACAAGAGTTACTCATTCCATCTTTTTTTTTAATCGAGCGTCGATTTTCAAGCCTTTTCGAGTAGATCTCCGGAGAGAGGACGTGCGGTTCAGCGCGTTTTTTCCTCGAATAGCCTTTATTTTCTTTTGCTTCTGTTCCGAAGGTGTAGAAGCTCGCGGATATAGAAGGATATTTTGCTCCGTCGATTTCAGTGCAGTAAGTAATTAAGAGAGTATGGATAATTGGTCGTGGGCGGGTTTCCCATTTGTTTCATTATTATATATATATATATATAATTTTAATTGGATAGAAGAAAAAAGCCTTTCTGGCCTTTGTAGTAAGCTTTGTCTTTCTTTTGATTCAAATCTATAGATGCTCTGAAATCGTTTTTGTTTCCTGAAAATCGTCCTACGTCCACGATATTTAAAATTTCAACAACACAGATATCTTTCGAAACCACCACGTTCTCTCGATTTATCTTCCCGCAAAATTTTAATTGAAGCAAACAAGCTCCATTTCCCGGTGAGATAGACCTTCATCATCAAAAAAATTCCGTATTTTCCATGCCACGAAGCTTTGAAAAAGCGCCAGCCAACTGCACTTACCGAATTTGGGATACCAGTCATTCGACATTTAGGGCATTACTCGAGGTACGATATATATACGGCTGTTTACATGGGATGGGAAAAACGTCCGATTGTTAACGTGTTCCGGAAATCAGGAGTTTGCTGATTCAGAATTGATGGTGCCGTTTCCGCAAGCACATAGAGACAGGCATTTTTTCAGTATAAACAATGTTCAATTTGTACGCGAGTTTATAAAAAATTTCAATAATAACAAGCCCGCAACGGGGACACGGATATTACGCTGAAATATAAAAACAACTCGTCAAATTTTTAATAAGCTTACAATTTTTATGAACAACGTTTCAGTCACTAATAATTCCACGAAGCTTTCATAACGCAAGCTCACGTTCATCTATTTCCCGCCGCGTGTATTTCGAGGAAATTCCGAGCTTGCAGGGAGTTAAACAGCCTCGGGTGATGTGTGCAGCCCTTTTTCCGTCCCTCTCTCTCTCTCTCTCTCTCTCTCTCTCTCTCTCTCTCTCTCTCTCTCTCTCTCTCTCTCTCTCTCTGTCTCGTTCCGCGCTGCATCTGACGCCGACAGTCTGCCCTTCGGCGAGCATTATCTAACCGCTACCTGAGAATTGCGCGTACATCGGCCGATTGTTTCGATTTTCCAATTTATTTTCCAGTATGACTCGGCGCCCCTGGGCTTTCGAGGTATTCGCCCGAACTGAACGTGACTCGTGAGACTGATGATGGACGCTTTCGAGCGGCCATATCAGACGCTTATCTTTTAGATTTCATCTATATATATAGTTGAAAGAATTTTCGAGGATAAATGTTTTAAGAGCCTTCTCGTCGGAAAGAGCGTATTTTTCAATCCAAAATGCCGAGCAAAGTGCAAAGTCTCGAGAGTTGAAAAAATTCGCGGAGCTTTTCTTCGAAACTCTCTCCGAGCGTTGGCGGCGTGTGCGGGAAATTTCATTTTTACAAGCATTTAGCGCGAATTCTCACTCAACTTGCGCGCGCCGCCGTCGGTGAAGGCGAGTTCCGAGTTGCGAAATAAAAGAAATGGAAATGAACTTGCCAAGTGTTCATAACTTGATATTAACTTTACTTACATTCTCGCGAACGGCTGTAAAAGAAACGCGTTAATAATAATATAACGAAGGTCATAATATCCTTCGCGAGCTTACAAGTAGGATGTATAAATCCCGTCGCAATAACGATAAACAGCTCTCACAAAAATTTTCCGCGCAATCAATAAACCCTCCAAACGAGATATTCACACTTTATAAAACAGAAGGAAACACGCGCCTCAGTAAAAAGTTAGTTGCGCGGAGAAATTTACGCAGTAGCACCGTAATAAACATGTCACCCGCAAGCTCAAACTTTTCCCGCCGAGCCTCTGCTTTTTACGAGCTTTAATTGGTTTTTATTGTTGCGAGCTCGCGCTCGAAGTAGAATTTATTTAATAGAAATTTATACAACTCCTGAGTACATAGAGAGTTTGAATTATACGCGAGCACGCGCTGACACTATTGTTAATCTCGCACGCGGAGTCATATAAAAGTCGCTTGAATTTTCGCGCGAAGCTTTTCCGAACGCGGGAAAATTGTGCGATTCGAATATTTCTTTTCGATCGAGATGATGAGCGAAATTTCGTTATTGTCGATGAAAATATTATTATTATTATTATATGTAAATATATAAAAAAATTTTGCTCGCGCGCACACGTTCAATGTGTATTTAATACCGAGAGCCAGGGCATTTGTATTTCCCCCCGCGAGATATGGGTTTTTTATGCAAATTGCCTCGCGCGGGAGAGAGCTGCGCATTTATTGAATTTTAAAACGTCTGAATTTTTGTGCAGAGAGTACGCGCGCGAGTGGAGTCATCAATTATTTATAAAACCGCACAATTATATCGTCGCGCTGAATGACCCGCGCTTTTCCCCGGATTTTTTCGTGCAAGAGAATTCACGATACAACGCGCGCTCATACTCGGAACGATTTATAAAATTCGTATATGCACAGGAAATAATGATTGTAAATGGAAGAAAAAATAATTCTCGTTATATGGTATGGAATATATTTCGAATATATTCAATACCTTTTCGTATCAATAAATAATGCTGGCAATAGTAGTTGAATAGCGCGTTAAAAATTAAGGTTCACCTTTTCATTTTTTTTTAAATATATCAGTCGTGTAGGGCGAGTTGATAAACTAGATATATTTTAAAACAACCTCGAGGTAAAAGCTCGAGTTATTAGTAATAAAATCACCAGCTCAGAAGTACTTTCCTCTGCTCCGAACACGACAATATCTTTCCCAGCGAAAAAGAACTCCGTTAAAGAGAACAAACACCGCGAGAGAAGCGAAGGTAAACGTCCGATCGACTGCAGTCATGTCCCTCGTCGTCTTCCCATGAGGCTTCCGTGCCTGAGACATACATATATATACACACACAGCCCATAGCACTAGCCAAATAACAGACGATTTCGCGTGCGCTGCCGCCGGCACGAGCGCATAGGTATATATAGCGTCGAGCTTGAGGCATCCGGCTCCCCCCCTCTAATCTACTCGACGGCAAGAGATGTGACGTCCGGAGCTTTCCCGTCACACTGCACGAGCGTCGTCGTCCCTTTTGCCGGCTACGAGAGTACGCTTTGCGGAATAAAGCAATCTCGTTAACTTTTTGTCTCGGCCGCCGCGTCAAAACGGAAATTGCGCGTCGCCCGCGCGCTCCAAAGAAGTATAACGCGCGCGCGCGCACGAGTTGAGGGAGGGACGCGAAATAAGAAAAAGCCGCGCGAGATGGACTAAAAGAGAAAATGAGCCGCCGAGCGGAACTGAATACGTAATTTGTACGAGCGCTACGGTAGTTGAGGTTGCGCGCTGCGACGGCGGGCTTTTATACACTGGGCTTGAAAGGGATTTAGCGATATATAAGTGCGTGTAATATATCGTCGGATTATAGAGGCTCGAACGATAGCATCTATTTTTTCGATTTCCGCCTGGACTTATTATTCGCTGATGAAGACAGCTTTCACGCGTCCTTTCCACAAATAACTTCGTTCGCATTTGATACGGACACACTCGCAGACGGCATATCTTTTGAATAAAGCATACTCTCTCGCTCTGCGCAGCTGCAAGCTCGCTTCTCAACAATACAACCGCGCGTATTATACCACGCAAACAAACAAAAGAATCTCCGCGCTTTCTTTCTCGCATATATCGAAAATGCACGCACACCCCCATATATATATGTATATGTGTAATATATACACGTACCTCCTAAGAGTAGCGAGTCGTTGCTCCTGCGCGCTGATGAAGCCGTGAAGGGTGTCGATGAGGACAGCTTCGGTCTCGAGCAGTTCCTCCATGTCGACGAGGGCCGTGTAAAGCTCAGCTCTGCCCACCTGCAGGGCCGTCAGCCAGGCCAGCCAGGCCAATAGCCACCTGCGCTGCGACGACATGATCCGGGACTTTTTTCTTCTACTTCTGGCCTCGTGCTGTTGGCAGAAAGATAGAGAGAAAACGGAGATTACGCGCTTGTTGTGCGATGTAGAAAGGGAGAAAGAGGTCGTTCGCCTCTTACTCTCTCGCGTTCGTATAAGCTCCTGCGGGTAGTAGCTTCTTTTTTTCTGTTTGAGGTGTGTAGTTTTAGTTCCGAGAAGGAATATCTTTTTTTCTTTAAAAGGCTGGGCTTGTTTGTGAAATTCTATAACGGAGCGTAGTTATACGTTTCTGTTCTTTAGAAATGAGCGCAGCGGCGGGTTTTATTTTCCCCACGATGTTAAGAAACTTTAAATTTTATAAAATTCCTTCTTACTTCGGGCTGGTTTGCGAACAAAAAAAAAATAAATCGCACGTTAAAGTAAAACACGATATACTTGTCGAATCAATCGAAAGGCGTTCGACCGAACTGTTTCGCAGTTTGCTTTGAATTTCGCGCGCGCTCCTCTCTCTTCCTTATTTTCCATGGCTCGAGGCTGTCGGCTTAGCGCTGGAATCGAATGTTAATGTCCCGCGATCTACTCGCTTTTCTCAGCGAACGCAGAAAGACGACGACGAGCTTGTTTATTTATTTATATATTACAGGAGTCCTAGGCTAACTCCGGGACTATTTTGGTTTCATTCCTTACAACGGCTATATACAGCTCCCTCGGAAGAAAGCTACGCGACTCGCTCGATGTTATCTTTGAATTAAAATTTCGAGTCGTTGCTGTGATGAATTTTTTTCCTCTAGCTCTAAGTTATTATAATTGATGCAAAGCAAACTACTTCCGTGTGCCCCCGCGCAGCGGCTCTTCCGTTCCCATTAAGGTATATAAAAAAAGGTGCCTCTCCGGCGCGTATAATCTTACTTGTCCGCGGAACGGTAAAAATGGAAACAACCGCGCACGTTGTGGAGTATAATTTTTCCGAAAATAACGACTATATTTACTTTTCCACAGTAATATCTATATTATTATCAAGACGACGCAGACTAACCTGTTGACATATATATATAAGTATATATCTTATATAATAGAATAACCCAAAGAAGAACAACTCCGCGACTAGTTATTTACCGTCCCATCCATTAACGGCAGCTCAAATCTCGCTTATATAGCCTTCTCAGCCCCCTGGCTGCTCATAAAAGCTCCTCTATATACTCGGCTTCCTCGGAGCCGCGCAGTAGCTCGCAGCTTTCAACACGCCGCGCGCGCACGAGGAGAGAAAAATCCTTCTCGTGTTTGTCTCGGTTTCATTACAACGCGCGCTGCTCGCCGGGCAAATAGACGAAACGAGCGCACGATGAGCAGCCCAGAAAAAAAGAGAACAACGAGGGCACAAAAAAGCTCAGCGGAAAAGACTAATTTTTAATTAACATTTAAAGCTGTCGCGCGCGAACGAGCGACAAACAAACGGCGTGAAAATCTCTCACGGCGAGAAGCTTCTTTCAATTAAGAGGCACGCGCGATCGACGATGGAAATAAAAGAAGAGCGAGAGGAGAGAAAGGCATAGCTCGCGAGCGCAGACGCCGCGGCGGCGTTCTCTCGGCTCTGTTTATATCCAGTCGCGCGCGAAAATTATCGACATCACTCGAGACTCGCGCGTTGCTGCACACGTCGTCGTTCCGATCAATGCAAGAATTTAATTAAGAGCCCGGGAGCTCGTCTGTGTGTGTCTTCGATATATCGGCTTGGCTGCATTATACGCGGATATAGCTGGAAAGAAATAGGAGGAGCGCATTGTATACGTGTGCGGATTATTGTGCGTAGAGCCACGGTATTACGGGAGAGACTTTCTTTTTGTTTCCGTCCGTTTTGTAGGTATATCTGTGTGTGGGTGGATGCAGGGGAGGATGATGGCGCAGGAGTTTTTTGCTGTTAGGGGAGAAAAGGGTGAGGAGATTGAGCTGCGTGACGGGGGTTTCGAAGGTGAAACGAGGGGACGCGAGAGCTTTATGGTTGACACGGCTTGGCTGCTTGCATTGAATGATAATTTTTCAAGATTGCTCCGAGCTTCGAGCTATCGCTGGATTCTTTCTTCTTCGAGCCTAATTGGAAGAGCTGTGATTATGGATTATGTTTATTAAAAATTTCAATTTCAAACCTTTTGCCATCGATATACATATCTTCAGCTCATTAGGGTATATTCTTTCTGTATTACACGACGTAGTTCTAACTTAGGATGACACCGGATACGATGTAGATATATGGCGACTTAACGAAGATGCCTGCACGCTCGTAATGAGAATATTTAGCTTTGCAGATGATGCATCGTAAACCCATAATATGCGCGGCAAACTGAATGAAGCGTATACGTGTAAAACGATATATGCGACTATGTACTTTGTTATAAGTAATTACTGTTGGACAGAGTTTTGAAACACGATCAGTTTTGGCTCTTTACCAGTAACCAGTGTAGCACAAGATGCTTATATATAAGCTTCAGAAGCTATTGATGGATAATAAGAACTTTCCGCTTCATTGAAACTCGGGTATAAGAATAAATTGAAATCACAATAACTCTTTTTTCTTTTCTCACAATACTTAATACAAGCAAGCATCGCCCAAGAAAGATCTCATAAAAAGCTCCCAATTCCAGCGGTCCATCCCTGAAAAAGTATCCTCTCGAATGCGCATCAACGCCCGCTCGCCAAAAAAAGTAGAAGTAGAAGAAGAAGAAGAAGAGACTCGAAGTGTGCAGTACGCGATAAACAGCAGGGGCCAAGTGAGTCGAAGCCGGAGTACTATATAGAGAAAGAGCGACGATCCTGTGAAATACGAGCTTCCAGCTATACACGAGCATTACTACCTTATATACTCGGAAAGCTTCGCTATACTGCTCTCTCTCTCTCTCTCACTGTTGAGTACCATGACGGTCGCCTCGATACAATGCTGTCGCCGCGACGAGCTCGTCGTGCGAAGTTTGATCTTTAGACGCCTTTGCAGAAAGGGACGCCCTGACGGAATGGATACTTTGTGTACGCGGACGAGGTGTTCACTGATTAGAGATAAGGAGAACCGGTAAATTGAGTCGGTCGAATAAGTAGCTTTATTAAGCAGCCATATATATGCAGTCGATCAAATTTTAGCGAGCTTTTTTTTTGATACAATAGACATCGCCTGTCGAGTACGAAAATAATGAATCAAACGACCTGTCAGTCCTATACCCTCTCCTCCACAGCATAGTTACGCAACGACGTGATCGACGCAGCCCCCTGCCGTCCTTTCTCTCCACAAAAGCTCTTTCCGGTACACACGTACACGCAAAGCGAGTTAGCATCCGCAGTTCTTTCCGCCACGGCGCTTCCCCGACGTTTTTTTTTTTCGACACGAGCGTCGCATTTCTCGTTCTACGAAACAGCAAAAAATACGAGACAACGCACGCACAAAAGGTGCACGGCTGAACGACGACGGAGACGTCGCATTGTGAGCGCGGCGGCGAAATCTGTGCCCCGTCGTTGGGAACAAAAAAAAAAAAGCGCGAGAGGCGCTGCAATTTCGCGTTACGCAACTGCAGCAGTTCCTTTTGTGAAAACCAATATGATATAGGTTTGCACCGCGCGTTTTATTTCTAACGCTCGCGCGCGCTTTATTCGAAAATAACAATTTGAGCTTTTACAGCTTCTTTCCGTTCTGCGGCCTGCAGTAGCCGGCCCTTTTATTTCGGGCTTATGCGATTTTTTTTTCGTTCCCGCGCGTGGAATTTTCGGCTGCCGAAGTACCGGGAAGATTTTAATTTGGCGGCGTATATCCAGGGAGTAGAAGTGTCGGGGGATATTGTGAAACTTGAGATTCGTCGGGATGGCCACGTATCACTGATGAATATTTAAAGATATAATATTTCGCAAAAAATGAATGCATTCGCTCATATATATATATACATATATATGAAAGCGATGTGCGAATTCGAAATTCCATTATTATATTCATACACTGTATTCTGTGCGCACTGCTAAAATGTTATACATTGTAACGCAAATGCGATGTATTTATACTGATCCAAGACGTTCGAGATGAAAGAAAAGTCCGTTTCAGTCAACAAATTGACAATGCAAATATCCGTAAGGGCACTTTTAAAATGGCCCACTCTCGATCTCTTGATGCAGCGCACTGGCTCGCGCTCTATTTATAGCTGGTGAAAAAAGGGCGAAGTAACAAAATAAACTTTACGACGGCCATATTCTCGAAAGGCCGCGGCGCTATGTACGCTGGTCTCTCGCAGCTCGTATCGAACCTTTTAAGAATAAAGAAGCAGGAGCACACAGCAGCAGCAGCATATATAGGTATGCACTCGCGCTAGGCGCCCCATTCTAAAAAGTGCTTTACACGTGTTAGGTATTAAAAGCTTACACGCGTATACATGAATTAATATATGAGATCGAGCCCTCGTGAATTCGCATAATAAACGGGTCTTTCGGCTAAATTAAAGCTACTTTGGGCCTCTTCAATATGCATGACCACGACCTCTTCTTCTTTCAAGATTCTCATCTTCGACCTCGTCTTTTTTCTCTTAATACGTGTATAATATTTATCACGAGCTTGACGCGCCCTCTGGTTTATACTAATTTGGCTATTGTCATATATAATTGTTAGAATAACAAACGCTTACGACGATATCGTCCCTACTATAATATCCAAATCGAATTCATATATACGCGTACCGTCAGAAAAACGTTTACACTCCGCGAGTTGCTCACCAGCGTAAATCATTCCCCGTAAATAAAGCCAATGGTCCCTACACGCGAACTGCATCGCAACAAAAGACCCGCCGGACATTTTCCCCGACAACAACGCACCGGGAACAACAACCAGCCCGTACATACACTCTCCACGGCGTAATAATTTATTTTAGTATTATCCAGCTCCAGTGTATACTCCGAGTCTTCCTCTCCGGCGGTGCGCAGACTATACTCGAAAAAAAAATCTGCCGTAATTTCAACGATGTTTAATGCGCGCAAGCTTCCGTATACCTGTATATGTATATGGATATAGAGCTTGCAGGCGACCGTTGCGTAATATGATTCCGTCGCCTCGAGCACGACGACGGGAGCGAAAGAGTCGCTCGTTCTTGCGCGACACGCCAAGTCTGCTGATGGCGGAGTAAGTATAGTCGTTCGGGAAATCCTCGAGAGAAGAGAGTCTCCTTCCGTTAACCCCTTCGCCAAGAGGGTCGGGGGTAGCGAACGAGATCATCGAGCGATGAGCGAGTCGTGGTGATGCAATTATCTCTATTATATTTGAAATTGATTTCTAGATGAATTTCTCTTTCTCGATTCGACGCATCTTTTCTTTTCAGCCGCATCGAAATCTATGATCCGGTGTTATGAATCGGCAGAGGAAACGCGGATGATAATAACCAAGTATACTACATTAATCTCTCTACATAAACAGCCTCTTATCTCGCAGTGAAATTCTCCGGGTATATAATACACTCGAGAAATTTGAATGACAAATCAGCCTCGGTGATATCCTACACGGACTTAAAGCCGAAAACTTTCAAGCAGATCGTCTCGAGCCATCAGACTGAGCCTGAAGGAAAAGCTGCCGTACTATACGTCCCGGACATGCGAGACTCGGCGGAAAACTAGCGAAGAAGGGGTTAAAAGCGTCAGACAGCGCCGCAGTAGCGAACGAAGGAGATATTGCGTAACCCGCGCGGAGGGGTATCAGGAGCGATAAGAGGAAGGAAGAGCGTCTGCTCCCGGGGACGTCTGACGAGAGCGAGCGAGCCAAGGAAAAGAATGAGAATATAGCAGCCTGAGCGAGCGGCGAGGAGGAATATTGCAATTTCGGGGCACGCGGGCAACGCTGTTATTCAAATTTCCCGCGCGTATTTACATTTTTATGAATCGAATGCGCGCAAGCTCGGGTCCGCGCGCGGGAAAATGGAATTTTTCTCATTCGCCGTCCGATTGAGAACGATAGTTTCGCGGGCATTTAGCGCTCAAAAGAGAGGGAGAGAGAGAGAGAGAGAGAAAAGAGAGAAGATCAATGGTCGGATTATGCGTGTCCTCTGCTCGCCTGGATATCGAATCGACAATATGCGCCGAAATTGCAGCGAGTTCGAGGAGGATTTGCAGCAGCGAGCTGCCCCCCGTCTCTGTTGCTTTTTGAGGAGGATATGCTTGGACTTGTTGCTGAATATATATGTAGGGGATGCGAGAGTTTGTTATCGAACGAGTTTTGAGAGGAATTTCGTCGAATTGCCTGTTATGAGAATTTGCCGCGCATTTTCACTAGGGATGTACATTATGTACATCCGAGTTTCTCGTTTATTTATACGCACAAACTTTGATCGATCGAATAATTTCGAATCAACGATTCTCTCTTCGAACCTCCGAATTTGAAAAATGTATAGTTTATGTTTCACATTACACTGCAGACTCACGTATACGTATACTGCCCTGCAAAAGTATAAAAAAACGGTAGAAAAGCTCTCGTTCTAAAATTTACAAAAGCTCGTGCTCAGATCCCTAGCATATAGAGCTACACTCACAAAATCCAGCTCAGTTCTTAAATAAAATATTCTCCGCCGAGTATATATATACACACGCATATTATACACCGCATCGTGTCTCACGAGTCTCGGACAAAGAAAAACGGAATAACAAGAATAAATCGAGGCACTTCAATGAAAGCCTTACAAATCTCCGAAACATCCTGTAGCTTAATAGGCGAAGAGAACAAAAAATCTCCGAAGCGATGAAACGCAGGACAGAGGAGGGCCGAAAAAAAGCTCGCCCGCGAGAAGTTGACGCTCAACGAAGACGACGCGCGCGGCTATATAAGGGGAGAGAAATGCATAAATGTAAAGAGAGGGAAGCAAAAGAAGAAGAAGAAGCGACGAAGTTGTGCTGACTCGCCGGCTGCCGTTGAAAATCGCCGAGTAAAAAGCAGACGATCCGATGAATAATACATTGTACGGGGGCGTTCGCTACTTCCCCCCCGTAATGTATAGCTCCAGCACCACCACCGTCTAGGATGGATGTACGCGTACGTATACTATATCTGTGTGTATATATATATACTCGCTATATACACTGCCTCTCGATGTAACTGCGACAGCCGAGGACGTTTTCGAGAAAAGGGATTCGGTCATTATCCCCGCAGAGAGAGAGAGAGAGAGAGAGAGAGAGGCAAGGAAAGCTGACGACGATATTATCATTATCGCTCTGGTATCACGAGCTTTTTTTTCTCACTCTGCGATGGAAATGCGTTTTATATAGGTGCGATTTTCTCTTGTGAGCTTGCGGTTATGGCTAATGACGCGCTCAACTGTCTTTTTTTTCTACCCTATAGAATCATCGACATTTTCTGTTATCTAAATAAAGATACATACGTTATTTTAATAAACGGTATTTAATAACAACTGACGCATATATCTCGTATCGGCACACAATGTTTCGACATAAACGATAGAGTCCGGCGGATCATCGATCGCGCGCACAAAGCATGATTATTTTAAAGCCATAGTCTCTCCCGAGCTCACACATCAGTGACATATTTTCCAGTCGCGCAGAGAGTGAGAGAGCGTCATTCCGAGCGGTTTATCAAAGCTTTATGACCATTGAGACCGATGGCCATTTCGCCCTATTAAATTTATATCGCGCGTCCGAGAACCGCGCGTACACGTCATGTCATTTTTTAATTACAGCGCACCACCGACTGCTATATAGTATAATCAAACCCGTAAAAAATCAGGACACGCCTGCGTAGTTCCTTTTTTCCTCTATCGATCTCCGTTGGGTCGTACTACACACAAGGCTGATGTAAGAATGAATAAAGTTCGTTCATTTCTTTTCTTCGATCGGGGGTATTGACCGATTTATACGTTCGATTAAGTATTATTATGAAATTTTTTTAACGCGCATATCGATGGCACGTGTATATCTATCTCTGGGAAGAATTAATGCCGCGCATTAAATCAGAACATTAAATCGAATAATTTGATGAACGGACTGCAGCAGGTCCAGATGGACGCCGGTAATCGCAGTCGAACGCGTTTAACGTCGCGCGCGCCGGTGAAATACGATTACAGCGCGACATCGGAGCCGAATTTTATCACGGCGCGTTGCTCTCTGTTTTCTCGATTTAACCGCGTAAAATGTTAATTCAAAAATCGTAGCGTATTTACATGCAGGGCTTCCTTATATTTATGCGCGACACCGTTGTTTTCCGTCGGGTGCGTAAATAATACGTGATAATAAGAAATTAAAAAAGTAATTTGCATAAACAGATCACTCACAGATTTCTCGCGATGGTTTGCGATCGATAATTGTTGACTAAACACTTGTTTAATCAACCGAACGCAGATATTACAAAGAGCCACTAATTAGCGCAGTAAGTAGTTAGAACCTGTCAGTGGTCAGCCGAAGCGAAACGTAGTGAATATTAAACTTGCCTCGCTATATAAACATTTAGATGTTTGTAAAAAAAACACGAAAGAGTAAACAGTAAAGGAATAAGCTTCGAAAGGCTTTCGACGAATTTCAGCGATTTAATTCCAACTCATTTACCCCCGGCGACAAGCCAGTTATCGCGAAGAAAAACCCGCGCCAGCACCTCGAAAAAAAAGAAAACAGCGAGTAATATCCGCAGCAGCGAAGAAGAAGAAGAAAGTAACCGCGCGCAAACAGAGAGAAAGAAGGAGAGCCCCCGCACAAAAAGCTAGAGAAGAGAAAGGAGGCAGGCGGCTGCACAGGACAACCACTAAAGCGCAGGCCGCGGCGACGGAGAAAAAAATTGCCGGCCACCTATATAAAGCCGAGAATTAATTACAAGTGCTTTGATCCCGATCCAAGTGCGCAAGAGTGAGAGGGAGGTCCACGAGGAATCCAGGCAATGTCGCAAATTGCCAAAAGCAGGAGAGTAGAAAAAGCGCTCTTGCAATAGACGATATACAAAGCCGCGCAGGGCCAAGACGACGACAAAATAGAGAGAGAGAGAGACGCGCTGGAGCTAGATTATACTGGAAATTAAAAAATCCTGTGTTTGCAATGGGTTAGAGGGATTTACGCGAGATGGATAATGCGGTGGCTGTTCGAGGTAGAGCACGCGGAATGAGCAGATTACAGTGTACAGGTTCTTTTCTTAAACCGGGCTCATCTAATATGCCAGACTAATTGATGACAGGATAGGCGCGGGCGTTACGTCAGCCAGAAAATTCATTGTGTTCTGTCAAACGCAGCTGTACGGGTGACGCTGATTGTGACATCGATCCTAGCTTGTGTATATACATCCCACCGACTGTCCAATTTTGGAAAAGCAAATAATGATCACATTTCTACTTGCATTAATGTTACGACATCGCGAAATTCGATCAAACAAAACGTCACAAATTTTCGTCGCTCAGAGCGGAAACTTTTTTCCGATCCACGCGTATATACTTTCTCGCCGCGTCGTGCAGTGTGACGCCCGAGCGAAATTGACGCGCGAAATTCAATGCACAGACTCCGAACTGAAGTAGCCGCGTCTAATCATAACAAATGAGAAGTGACGCGCGCCTCAGACATTGCTCTCTATCCGAGTTGCCGCACATGGGTTTGTCGACCCGTTGCACTGAAAATTGAAACTGCGATTTATAGTCGCTGGCGGTTTTCCAATTTTACGCCTCTATATCGCCTGCGATGCACCGATTCTCGCTTGCGGAACACACAAGCTCGATGAACTTGCGCGCGGGATAATATTTCACCCTGTCAATTAGATCTCTGCATATATGCATATATAAGATACACACACACAGCGCCGTGTAATCATCGCCATCGCGTACGTCGAAAATAAAGATGAAATGCGACGCGTGTATTACTGCACAGGGCACACGAGAGTGTTAACAATAATATCGCCGACTTGGCAACAGGGCAAAGCCGAGCTTTTGACTCGCGACAAAGAAAAAGCTCGCGCGTCGTCAGAGCTCTATCGGCTTTACGTCAAGGCCAGATACGGGAAAACAGCCGTACCGGCCACTACGACGACTACCTGGAGGTGCGACAAACGATAAATTTCACTCCCTTTTATCTCCCGCGTTTTCGCGCGCTCTATCCATCTCTCTCGTTCTCTTCCTTTTCCTCCCTCCTTCAACTTGATTTTCGTCCCCTTAGCGCGTGCAAATCCGCGCCGAGATTTCAAATTATCGGAAATATCTCTTTTTCGAGGATAGACAGAGAGGGCCGTAGCGGCGCCGTCAAAGAGGAGTCGAGAGGGAGCTTTCATCGAGTAGTGCGCGCGCGGGGGTTTCTTTCTCTTCTCGAGTAGGATGTGAGCGCTCATCAGTCGCTGCTTCTGCTGCTGCTGCTGATGCTTCGTCGGTATTTCACTTTCGGCGCTTCTTTTGTGGGCCGTGAAGAGGCGGATTTTTCCGATTTTTTTCTTCTCTGCATCTATGTATACGTACGCGGAGACACGCGTGCTTTTGACGCGATTCTTATAGAGAGCTTGCCGAGTTTCGCAGAAACTGCGGAGAATTTCGGTGAAACAACTACGGCAGGCTGCGGAGATTCGAATAAACAACGAAAGCGCGTGAAAAAATCGAAAGCAATGCGTAAACGCAACCCGGAACTATCTCCGGAATCCGGAATTTCGTCGACGTTTTGCGCTGCTGCTGCTGCTGCACTAGTATATATATGTAACTTTCTCTATCCCATTCCCGGGAAATAAATAGTCGATGATAAGCGTCGAGATAGCCCCGTCCATATATATATATATCCCTCGCGCGCGCTCTGGGAAATCAAAATTCCCGACGACGACGACGACGGGATAACGTCGCGAAATAGAAACAAAGTAAAAAAGCAGCTCTGCTCTACACGCATCGAGCGTATACCTATATATGTATATACGCTTTGCTGTTCTCTTTGCGGTGATCAGCGTCAGGTGTACGCGACTGTGCTTTCTTTATACCGCGCTTAAATGGCCCGGAAATGCGGGCGTTTTTATTAAACTTTTATACTCGAGGTACAGCCCGTGTGAGCTTTTTAGCGTGGATACATATGCGGCAGTGTAAAATTAATGTTCGACGCGTGGCGTCGCAGCTGTATACATATACCCATATACTCGCGACGTGTGACACCTGCCGTGATTCATGCGTTATATTTCTCGTTGTGAATATTTAAAATTTAAAGAGTTTCGGATGTAATTTACGGACGCGCGCGGGTGTACACACTTTTTTCCTGTCTTTATCTTTCGGCCTGCTTTCGCGAGCTGCGCTTTGACGATTTAATTAAACAAATGGAAGTAATAGCGCCCGACTGATTGTTGGGTTTTCATTTAACTAATTTGTATATATAACATATGCGAGAAAGAGAAAGAGAGAGATATCATCCGAGCGCGGCTAATTACGCACATTAATTAATTTTTCTGCCTTTAGCCGCGGCTCTTATTCCTTTCGCCGCTTGGCAAGTACATTACCCCGGTAGAAATTTAGCAAAATTTCAGGTCGCTTCAGAATCAAGTGTCCAGATCTTTTAACATAGCATTTCCAGATAGTTTGCATAATCTCTGCAGAATCTATTTCGAGATTGCTATACTTATCAATGCTCAATTCTCTACGAGGATCGTTCGGACATTATAACGGGGAAGGAACAACCGCAAATCGACAATGTATAATCATTGCTTGTTCGACAGTTTGTTGAAAATAAAATCGAAATATATTTGTGTGCGTATATCTGAAAAAAAAATCTTCGAACATCAAAAGTTTTGAAAGAAGAAATTCCCTCTCTCTCCCATCATATATTTCGCGAATTTCAACTTGTAACGAGGCTTCATCCTTTTACTTCCAGCCTACACCAACGGAAAATTCCACACGCGGCTGCAGCAGAAATCGCCGAACGTCGAAGACCCAAGGTAATCGCGACGTCTCCGGTAAAGAGTATACGAAAGGTCGCTTTTATATATATATATAGAAACCGCAAGTCAAAGCAACGCGTTCGTAACATGTCGTATGAGGGAGGAAAAAGAAAGCAGGAGAAACACGACGTATATGTACGAGTTCGCCAAGAAAGTTTTCGTCAACTTTCTTCCAGACGTGTATATATATATATATATACAAGCAGAGCAATATATATTTCTGTTTTCGAATAGCTGTCCCCCCGCCAGTTCAGCGCCTATATTCCGCAACAATACGTCAAACGACCCTCATCCCTGTTCAGTCCACGAGAGAACCATCGATCATAACGCAGCTATCTATATATACATACCGAAGCTTGAGAGCTATTATATTACTACAATAACTAATTTTCCGATACACAGCTATCTATATTCGCGAATTCATTACACCATATATACTATATATAAGCAAACTAGTTGAATGTTGTTTATCCCATTCGCGGCCGCGCGCACTGCATCAGAAGTTAATCCCGCGGCGAGTGATCCTCGAGCGTTGAAAGGCGAGGCGAGTATCACTCAATAATGCCCTATACATATATAGTCAGGAGTTACGCTGTGCGTATATATATAGCTCTCGGAACTAACTTTAAGTGCGTTCTAGTGTATAGCCTGACATAAATTTCGTGCATTGCTCATATAGCGCTGAGTACAATATATGCGCGCAGTGCGAAAATGTTGCGCTTAATAAACTTTCAATCTGCGAGCAATTACGCTTGTAATGAAAATCCGAGTGGCTCTCGCGTATAATATGTACGTGTGCGGAAGCTCTCCCTCTCTTCTGATATATATATATATTTCGAACTATGCACACGTATGTACTCGTGATATATATATATATATATATACATATAGCGAAGGCTTTTCCTTAATTTGGCAGATAAAGGACGAGGGTTAATGGCGAGGAGATTTCAGGCCGAATCAAAGTAATATAATGTCTAGGCGCGGGGCTTAACTGAATTTCTCGTGTCGTTAAGAGAAACTCTGACGTTTCTATATGCATGTAAGTAGTATATAATTCAGCTTCCGACTTGGATGAACCGAAAAATACCGCGTATAACGGACGATTAAATATATAATGACGAAGATATTCTGTGCCTATATCGGAGACGTGAAACATTAAGCGTCGAATTATCCCGGCTTGTAATCAACGTATAGAGAATAACCAACCACGAGCCGTCGTCTGCATCTAAAATTATAAGCCGATCGATCATTTTATCATCGCAAATTTCCCTACATATATATACATATACTATACCTCCAACCGCATCGATTTTTCCAGCCGTCACCTCCAGACATGATCTCACCCTCTCTCTACATTCTCGGAAGTAGATATATATATATACAGTGTAATATAGCATACAGAGCTACTATACTGTATAACATACTCTTGATCCTGCAGCCGAGCAAGAAGTCGGTTCTCCTTTGCAACGCGTGCCGGAGGATTAGAGCAGAGAAAAAGCCGACCAGCTAGCCCCTCGTTACGCTGCAGTGACTCGGACGATATCTCCCACTGCTCAAAGCTCTGAAATGTCTGGGTGAGCGCGCGCGGCGGGCCTTTTGCCGAAAGTCGCGCGCGGAGCGTCTTTGAGGTCATCCGATCACTGTACTCTTATTATACATGCAGACTTTTTCTTTCTCTGTATTTATATGCTTCGTCTCGGCTGTATACATATAGAATTTTTTTTCGGTCTACTGTACTCGATAACCTCTCCAGTCTGGATATATATATATATAAGTATATCCGCAATAAGCTCGAATGCACGCGCGCGAGGTTGATAAGCCAGACCAGGCATTTATAATTCAGCCGCGAACGAAGCTATTTTGGCCGAGACACACGCGAGCTCGGCGCATATTCGAAATAAGAGGACGTCGCACGTTGACATTAATTTGAAATTTCATTCGGCCCCGATCACATTAGTCTTGATTTTCACTCCACGACCGCCACCGCTTTAATCTGTATTTTCGGATATATATACGTCGATTCGAAAAATGATCCAAATACAATTATATAGCCTCGTTCGGGGGCGCAAATTAATCATTATATTGTTGTGCTTTATACCCGACGGACTTTAATTACAGTGATTATATAGCGCGAAATTCAAATCGATACGGCCAATGACTTCTAATCAAGCGCAACAAAGCCAAGTAATCAGCGTCTCAGGAACAATAAGGCTATCGGGGGCGTATAATCCTGTTGAAAAAAAAACTCTGAACTGAGAAACCCCTTAGCAGAAAAGGAGCGTGATTAATCGGCCAGTCCGGAATTTCCTACAAATTAAATTTACACGCTGAGATTCATCGGAAAATTTGAAACTCGCCTGTCGCGTTATATAAATATTTGCAACGACACACCGCGACGACTAATGAAAAACAAATTAATTAACGCTCGACCAAAAGGAATCAATCGCCGTTTTCCACCCGCGCGGTAATTCCCGAGAGCATCTCGGCTCTGTGTATATCTATAGCGGTGTGGCGTAGAGCAGCTCGTTTCGCCTATCTCCTCTCTACTGCGGGCCTTTATGTATATATCAAGGCGAAGAGAAGATTCGTCGCTCCAACAGCCGCGATTCTATATATATCAAGCAGCGCAGCTTTTGGATTTTGCGGTCGCGGCGCAAGATGCTTCCGGCGGAGCATCATTTCGCCGGTGCGTTTGATGAAGAGCTGCAGCTGCGCTCCTTCCTGGGAATGATATATATATATGACGGTTTTGTTATTATACGCTCGGGAATTCATATTTCGAGCGGCTGGATATATATTTTAATTATTAACGGCAAGAGCTGCAGGCGAATTTGTATATACTTGAAAATCTTTTTGAGTGCCGATTATATGCTACGAGGAAAAGGGAAATTGAAGAGGTAGACGGTTATGGTTAGAGATAACGGTGAATTTCTGATTTTATGAAGTTCACTCGAAATACAATTGTCTGAAAAAAAAGTTATAGCGGCTAGCTATTTTCCGCTTGACTGCGGCTTCACCTGTAGTTTAAGCATTTTTAATATATATACGAGGCAAAAATGACTTCTGATGGATCACACGGATGAAACATTATGAGAAATATGACAAACTGTTTGAGCATTTAATAGCATTTACGATATAAGTAATTGACTAGAACCGGTATATATATTAATGGCCTTTTGATATAATAATAATAAATTTAAAACCGAGCCAAAGGATTTATACCGTGTCGTACCTCCAATTACTTTTGCACGCTGTATATCTTCGCTCAAAGAGTCCCACTCCATTTGCGATATTTCATTTCGCTATCTCCTAATTATTTTTTCGCTGTAATTAATTAGATAAAAAAACGAAGACTCTTACTATGCGAATACTCGAGAGCTCGAATACCTTTTGAAAAGGTCATCACTCCTAACCGAGACTACATGACACAAGTTTATAAGCGCCTTGATGAATTTATTTTAATTAGCCGTTATCGTAGCCTAGCAGGTAATAATTCTGAGTATACGCGTATCAACCGCGATACACCCACTTTACATGAAAGAAGCCTTCCAAGCGGAAAAAGTCCCTTCGCGCACCCGAAATTCAGATTAGTAGTCCCGCTCGAATCCCCGAGTCAGCAAGAAAAAAAACAAGAGATAACAAAAGTCACGAAACAAGCCATCGAAGAGTCAACGGTATCAGTCGAAGAGGAGAAAATCCTCTCGGAAATCGGGAAAAGTAATTAAGCGATCGTCGAGCATGTGTGCTTGTACGTATATATATATATACAGAACTAGGGTGAGCGAGAAACAGCGACGTCGTCGCTAAAGTAATTTCCCCGAGGCGCGAAAGCCGATATCCCGGCACGCTCGCGCACGACGACGACGACTTCGTATGCGTCGAAAGTCCGCGAAACGCGACACCCGCCGGATATAAAGTAGCCGCTCTGCGGACTACACCTTGGGAGCGCTTAGGGCTTTTCCCACCCCGTTTTGCCAGAGAAACGAGAGAAGAGCCCTTTAGGAATATGTGTGTGTGTGTGTGTGTGTATAGCCAAGCGTCGCAAACGCGCAGGATTATTATGTATGAGCTTTTCTCTCAGTCCATGTGTGACGATGGACGCCCTTGAATTAAAGCCCGGGGACACGTGTGCAGTGCCGCTGTATGGGCTTAATTTTAATGCGTTCTGCACTGCCCCGGAGCGAGGCAGTAGCAAACCTCGCTTTGTTTCAATTTTTTCTCTGCGCGCGCGCGCGGGCGAATTGCGCTTTGTTATACGCGCGCGGAAACAGAGGCCAGACACGGCGAGACGGACTATATGTATAGTTGAATTTCCCGCGCGCGCGAGCTTTGCTGAAAGCATTTTGCCGTCCGTGAGATTGAGTAATATTTTTTAACTCCACGCAGAATAGGGGCTAATGAGGTTATTAGCATCGTTATGCGATGTGTGAACGCGAGCTTTTTCGAGTCGAGTGTAAGTAGCCGAGAGTATTTTCCTGTTATATATAAGTTCACATTTTTTTGCGTATATACTTTGGCTTGCTTCAGTTTGTTTTAGAGTGGCGTATACGTTAAATATATCGAATTTCTCGAAACGGATATCGGATAGCCGTTACATATAAAAAAATCATTCTTATCATACACGCCAAATGAAATTTAAATCTCGCGCGCGGTATATTATCTCTGTTATTAAACGGTCTTGCAGAATCGGAGACATGAAGCTTGGAAATTTTCAGCTTCTGACTGCATCAACGCCGCTGCGCCAGCAGCGCAACAGCAGAAACACTCCGCTAATTCCACCGCAATCCCAAGAACTACAATTACTTCAATTACCTCAAAACTCGCGGCGGCCGTGTGGCCTACGTTAAATCCAGCTTTGTAACAGCCGTTCACGCGCGCGGGGACTTTACAACACATAGCGCTACGCTACCGCCATTATAAATACATTCAATTAACCTAATTACAGGCCCTAATCCGAATTGCTACACGAAGCTTTCGAAAACAGCCTGTTTCTGCGGCTACTCAAATCACGGCCTCGAGTAGGCTACCCGTATAACAACAATATGCGTATAAATATATGGTATATAGCTGTTATCGTCAATTATGCGCGTGAAGAGTATATTATACAGGAGCAAAAATGACGGGACGATGCGAGAATGGAAAGAGCTGCTGAACAGTGGCGGGACGGACCCCACGGGAATTATTTACGAGGCGGAACGCGCCGCACGGAAATATGAACTTGGACGGATAGTCGATTCGAGATGCTCGCGGCGCAGCTTCCTCTACAGGGGCGGGTATACTTTGACGACGACGAGGACGGCGATGACTCCAGCCTCGTATTTATATACTGCAATTTAATATTCTGGATTTTTTAAGGACGCGAGATTGCCGCGTTTTTCATTCATCGAGGTGTTTGTCGTAAGGGGTCGAGAGAAACCCTCGTCAAGTAACCTCTGTCATGCACGTCGCGAGATCCATATCACTCGTAAATCCCGATTAAGCGCCGCAGCTAGACTCGTAATTTTCGTCGTCGCCCTCCATACTTGAATTCCCGCCAAATGTAGAAACTGCGGGTGGATAACTCGAAGAAAAAACGCAGTGCCTCGGCGAGTCTCTATATATGCGCGACTCCACGATCTGACTTACAAAGTGCCCCGCGTGGCTATAAATTAATATCAAGTCAAATATCCTCGACGGCTTTTTTAAAGCCCTCTCTGGCATTTTTTATACCGCGCCGGAGCGCTCATCTTTCTTCCACGGCTACACGATATATACATATAGCTTCCTGCTTCGGCCCCTACAGAGACACGCATCAGAGAGTGCGAGTGAGTCCTCCGCATTCCACGACTCTATTTTCCCTGAATAATCGTCCTATCGCGTTGTATTGAGTTATATATACGCGAGCGAGTCGTGCACACATTTGACTAATGTCGCGTCAAGCTATATGTATATATTGTATATAAAATACTCCTTTTCTTTATATATAACGAAGGGACTTTCATACGCGCGATTTGAATGTCAAAGGGCCGGACAAAACGTGGGTAATATTTTTCGTGCATATATACCTCGATATCGCATCGATATTCCGAATCCGTCCGATCCGCATATCCGCGAGGAGGGGGCGCGCGGGGGGGAGGGGGGGTAGAAATAGAGAGATCACATATCAGAGGGAAACGACGACGCGAATCTCGAAGATTCTTGAAGTTGAGGAGCTGCTGCTGGTATAGTATGCTTTTTCCCCCAAGGGTGTGGGTGAACGCGCGCGGAAGTGGGACTCGCGCGGGAGAAACAAGCGTGTATCAGGGGGGCGGAGGAGGCGGTGTGCGCGAAGCTTTGGAGAGTTCAACGACGACGACTGTGAGGAGTTAACCGGAAGAGCCTTTGCGCCGCACGGAATTGTGGCTGAATATTGAAATGCACGATGGATTGGAAGGAGCAACGCGAGATCGATTGGAATATTTTTTGCTTCGAGTTCTCTGAGCTGGTGTCGATGGGTATATACGGTCTGTAAAAGGGCGTATAGCGTATGTATTGAACGAAATATGTATGCAATCAACGAAATAAATGCTTTGATGGGTATTTCGTGCAAAATGCTTTCTTTACTTACAACAGCGTTACGATTTCAGTATGGCGGTGTGACCAAGAGCAATTCGATAACTCACCTGGAACAAAAAGAAAAATGATAAATATTATAGCACATATGCGTAGACTGAGAAAATCGATGTAGATAATCTGAAAAATCTCGATACGAAAAACTCTATAAATGCACACATCTCCGAGCGCATCATGCGGCCCCTATGCGACCTTATTAAAAAGTCGGTGCACTCGGAAAAATAACACTTACCATAAACACGGGGCGTACAATAAACCGAAAGAGCCTCCGAATGATACGGTCAGGAAAAGCTCGCAGGCTGCGCGTGTATATATAGGGAGAACGAGAAGCTGTGATTTCCGGAACGAGAATAAGAGAGAGGATCGTATAAAAAGATGGAAAATTTAAATATTATCCCGCGAGTAAAGCGGAATCTCCGAATTCCCACGGGACGCTCTCCTGCGCGAAACGAGCAAATATATGTAAATACACGCGCTGCGGGGATATCTCCGCACGCGGGGATATAGCTACTATATATACATATAGAGAAAGAGAGATTGAAGAGCGGAAGGCTCGAAAAACTGCAGGAGATAGTTCGGACTATTTCAGTGCGCGCGAAGCAGTATATATATAGGCGCTATATACGCGGAGAGGAATTACAAAGTCAAAAGTTATGGGAGAGAGAAAGAGGCGCTGCTGCACATAGGGAATTTCTAGCGGCTCGCTGAGCGCACAAAAGAAAACGCCGGCAGAGTCGACAAACAGATGTGGAGGATGGAGGATGGAAGGAGAGAGAAATAAATATACAAAAATGTCAAGTGTTGGATAGGGCTGCATTGGAAAGAACTGCGAGAAATGGGAAAGGAATATGCGCGTCAAGGAGTGGCTTCGCCAGACGAACATGTCTACGGGAAACGAACACTAACTCGGTTAGCAAAATAAGGAGACAAATTTTTTAAGAGAAATAATGCTAATATTCTCAATTTTTTTACAAAATTAAGCGTTTATTCCCTTTCTCAAAATCCTTGGTTACTTTTCATCCAAGCAGTCATTTTGAACGAACCCGTGATTGATTATTATTATGCAACCATAACTCAGAAGTGTATATATAGCTAATAAAAAAACAAAATATTAATGTAATAAACCCACAGGTTCGTTAAAAATAATTGCTTAGTTGAATGATTACAAGGATTTGAAACAAAAAGAAAAAAAAATCGATTTTATATATATATATATAAAAGAAAGAGTCTTTTCTCATAAACCCCGTCGAGATATAATTCGGTCCTGATCGGCAGATGGAAAGCCCAATTTTTCCGCGCGAAAAGTCCGTTCTCTCGCGCGCGCTGCGCGCCAACTTAAAAACTAGTCCAGTAGAAGGAGAGTAGTGGCATATATATATATATATACACACCATAGCGAAAAAGAGGTAAAGAGAGCTAGCGCGCATGTATATGAGCCGGCGCCAAAAGTTAAGAGCGACTGCGCCGCGTATATAAAAAGGAGTAGAAGCTTGGCTGTATATACATATATATACACTAGTGTGGCGGCGAAACTTGCGAGCCGCAAAAAGAAAGAGACTATATATGTATATAGTACGTACGCCGCGGAAGCAAGAGTTACACTGTGCTCGAATAAGAGACGAATACGAGGAGGAAGTTTGCGAAGTGAATCCCCAGGATCGAGAGGTTGTGTCCTCGAGTAGCGCGCAGCACGCATCGCTTCCAGAATGCATTACTGTCACTCGAAACTCTCTATGTACGCATATATATACAATTTTCTCTCGCTCACTGTGCTCCCCTTTATTTTCGTTCTCTTCCCTGATGTGTCTCATACGTCGTAGGGCGACTCGTCGAGCCGTAAAAAAAATCATCGCGAATATATATATATACTGCAGTAGGTGCGCTCTCACCCTCTCTGCGCGCGCGCCACGCTTTTATTGTCTCTTATTTCCTGATTTTTCAAGCTCTCCTTCTCGCGCGTCGTCGAGCTTTTATGCTTTCTTCCAGAATCTTATGTAGCTTCATTGCGGAGGCGGAGGAACAAGGAGTCTTGTGTATATCAATCGCGCGGCATGTATACGTATATGCGTATGCGAGGGGGGGGGGGAGGAGGAGATATGTAAATTTTTAAGCGTCGCAGAGATGCCTTTATGAGAGCTTTTACGGCACGCTTGCGCTGAGTCATATAGAAAAAGAGACAAGGAAGCAGCGCAGTTTACATATAGCGCGGAGGAGGTGTTTCTTAAAGTGCGCGCCGGGCTTTATGTTATTTGTGCGACTACTTACGGATTTATCGTATATACGCTCGAGATTTTATGTCGCTGCGATGTGTCGCTGAACCGCGATCTTATGGAGGATTTTCAAACTCTCGCGTGTATATACAGACGCGCTCCGTCACTTTTTCGAGCCTTTGAACAAGCGCTCTTCGAATTATACCGCAAGCTCAATGCAGTACGAATTCATAGACGGTGTATATACGTATATACGAATTCAATAGAGTCAGCCGCCTATATATATATGTATAGAACCGTCGCATCGAAGCAGCTGAAATTATACGGCTGTCAGTATGCGATCCGCGAACTTTCGCTGAAATCCATCTCGCGAGCGAACGTTTGCGCTATATAGGCCGATCTCAACAGCAATAGCTGCACACACAGAGCAAGTTCGATCGTTTTAAGACCGCTTGAAACTTACGATTGCGCCGAGCCGTGCCGCAGCCGAAATGAGACGAGTATCACGTTTCTATACCGACGCGTCTTGACTATAGAATATATACTGTATGACGGACACGTAAGCCGGAAAAATTGCTATCATCTCCGTACGTATTGCACCTGATGTAAATAATAAATTTTTCCAAAATGATCCTAGAATTATGGTGTGCGTGTGTTCGATTGATTGTACTTCTTGTGTCTTCTCGTATACTGGATTACGTCGGATTTTCCGATCGATACCTCTGTGACGTCTGTACTATATATTCCTGTTGTAACAATGCCGCATTCTGTATAAATAAAATATCCTGCGAAAGCGATAAAAGATTGACGGCGAACAACCGCGACTCGAGGTGATGAATCTAATATAAATGCGGCTTCAATATTCAATGACTCGCGGATAATATACAGCGTAAAAAGAGAGCACAAAGGACTGCAACGAAGCTCGGTCACCCTTTGATAAAGCAGTATATGCATTCCGTATAGTTTTTATGACCTTCATGCTCGATCATCGCGCAAAATGATAATCACTTTGACGGTGTATAAAACTTTCTTTTTTTTACGATATCCTCGTTCGTGAGTAAAACAAAAGAAGTCTCACCACTGAAAAACATAAAGTCCATCTATTATTATTGTTCCTATAAATATAACTCAGCCAAAATGTCTACAGCGCCGTACGATTTTATAGGACAGCTCGGACATTAACGACGAATATATACACTCTTATAAATCGGCCCTGGACGTAGTCCACTGCTGCTATTATATATACCTTATACGATCCGATAGCTGAACTGCCGGAATTTATCGCGTCTGCTAAACATCTCTCGGCCCTCGAGTCGCTCGCGACAGTAATGCCGCAAGCATAATGCGCGGATTCGCGCATGCGCAGAAATGACGGCCGGTCCGGTAGTATATAGATAGTGCGCACGTCGTAAAAATGCCCGCGATGGCTATCTCTTATATTAGCAATCTATATAATACACAGCGCACACATAAATTTCCTATTTTTACGAGATTATTTACGCGCTATATACGGATATATAGATGATACGGCAAATATTTTTACGAGACACGTTGTTGTTTTTCTCTGATGGAAAAAAAACAACACCAAGCCGCAGCATCAGAGGAGTAAACTCCCGAAAAAAAAGAACGTTACACCTCGATCAAGTCATACCTTTATCGAGTGCGCCTCGTAAAATAGTCGAATCGAGGTATAGTGGCGGTGAAAAAAAACGAGAGAGGACGAATCCCTTTCCATATATAACACATCGTCCGCAGGCTCGCGACAGCTCTCGCGAGGATTACCCTACGCTGGGTCCCATTCCATCTGCGCGGAGATGTACATATATATATACATATATACGTACTCATCCGCGACAGACGTGAAATCGTCGCAACATCGCCCGGAAGCTTTCCGCGCAGAGCGCCTGGAAACGTTTGCCATGTAAATGCACTTTCGATCGAATATGAAAATGTAGTCTCTTTCTCCTATACTCTGGCGCGTAAGTCTTGAAATCCCGCTGGAGGCGTATATATATATAGATATGGATGGTGTGTAATTATACGATATATAACATAGACGTTTTTCGAAAAGTCACACAAGGTATAAAAATCACTTTGAGCCCCAGTATCGAACCGTATTTTATACCACGAGAGCCGAATAATCAAATTAAAGTTTTGATTTTGAGATTAGAGTGCGGTACAATGACGACTATGCGGTGCGCATAAGCCGATGTAACAAATAAATTCTTCGGTCGTCGCGTGCTGCCGGTGACTATATAAGCAAACCTGCGTCGTCTCCTCGTTAGAGATTGCGAGCAGAGCGTAATCCTAATCCCGGCTCGGATTTCGGCGGAGGATCAAAGAATCCCTACAAAGTCAGAGCGCGTCGACATGCGTCGCGCTGTGCGCGCGACACGACGAAGCTGAGCCTCTTCGTCGCCGCTTCTTGCGGTGGATCTTCATAAATCGCCTTCTCTCTCTCACTCACTCGAGCTACGTTCTTCTTTGAAAGTCTCTGCTTACGCCCCCTCGTCGACTCGATTTTCGTTTATTAGACTCGAGCAGTAGGTTGAGGTCTGCTTTTATCGGGCTGATGCGGTTGCGCGCGCGGGTCATTATTAGTTTCGCTTGAGCTTCTTTTAATCAAGGTATTAACTGCGTATGGGATTTGATTGGAAGTGCGATGATTAGTTTTTTTTTAATGAATAAATTAGCGCGAGATGGTAATTAGGATAAGTCTTCTGTTTATTTGGATCATGCATATAGGCGATAAATTAATTTGATAATACAGATAATTAATGATCTATATATAAGCACATTATCCAACTACTAGATATAGTGTTAGAAGATGACACGTTGAAGTATGATGAAAAGTATAAATTATATATGCAAATAATTGATATATGCCTCTGCAATATAAATAGTATCACACCTATTATATACGACTACCGATAACTTTATCTAATGATACTTATAATCAACTTTATTTACACGAGCACTTGCAATACACGAAAAGTATGAGTCTTATGCCCTTCGCTACAAAATCCTCTCTGTCAATTCCTCCCGTAAAAAAAAAAATACCTCCCCGCATCACAGCGAAGCTCAATCTTCTCCTGGCCTTTGAGGGAAAAGTAGCGTCGCTCGGTCTATAATATATACCGAATCGTCGTCTTCGCCGCAAGTCGAGCTTCCAATTCGGCGGGGTTCCGCCTCCCCCGCACTGCAGAGAGAGAAAAGACGCCTCCGACGAGCAAAAAGGAGCGCACGGATGAATGACAAGGAGGAGGACGGAGAGACAGATGCGAAAGAATGGGCTGTGTGCCGATGAATGCCCGGCGATGACGCCGTTCGCCAGGGAAAAACTTCGCGCTAATGAAGATTAATCGATGAAAGAGACGAGCGAGCTTTGTTGTAATAGGATGTATAACGTCGGCTTTTGTACCGCCGACGAATTTATTAGTTAGGGGAAAATCTACTTGTTCTACGTGTACTACTAGGCTATTGTGCGTGTTTTTTGAGTTTTAATTGGCAGGGTAATCAATGAGCACGGGAATGTTCTATAGCATAAGCTTTTTTAGAAAACACGCGGCGATCGTATTTGCCGATCTGGAAGAAAGTCTCGATAGTTTCTCGAAAATATATTTTATGAAAACTGTCATCAAACTATCCGGATTATCCGTATATGCGTATTACATTCTTTCTGTTACTTATTTACAAGTTCAAAAGTGGAGAACCAGAGGATCGACTTATATGAAACTTTCATCAATTACCTTCCTTATACGTTCGCCAAGTTACGTTGGCTCTACATGTATATACACTTGCCGCGAAAGCCGCAGCGGCAGCAGCACTATTGCATTAAACGTCGAAAATTACCTCCATTATATTTGTGAACAACGAAGCTAGTAGCGACCGATAGAATTTCGATGATCATATATATACATATTCTAAAAAAAAACAAAAGCTCGAGTATACGCTCGCGTCCAATTATTTCTCCCTCAGAGTATAGGACATAGAACGCCGGGGCCGTTACTCGGAGCATCCGACATCTGCGTATACGAGCATGTCACCGGCACGTGCAAAGGGAAATGAAATTGTTCAGGTAAACAAGACAGTTAAATAAAAGTAGATTCCCCGGAGACGCGCCATCGCGTTGCTGCTGCAGGAGATACACACGCACCCGTTGCAACAGCAGCAGCAGCCTTTCACGGGAAATCAGCGACTCAATCAATTTCCCCTGTATTACCCCCGATATGCGACAGGAGGCGCCTTCGCGACGTGTAACCAAGCGAGAGTGATATACACACATATATACACATAGAAGCTGTATGTAGTCTGCGTGGGTGCATGCGGTAGGGTAAAGCTCTGCAGCTTTCTTCCGGCTCGCTTGCAAGGGCTGCCATGTATTTCGCGAGACGCGAGCTTTTCCTTCCGCGTATTTTGCTTCTTCGTCGAGCGACAGCGCGTACGCGTGTATATATATATACGCGTTCTTTCTCCAGAGAGGAGAATATATTTCTCGAAGAGGCGCAACTGAACGACGAGTGAATATTCGGATTTGATTCGGTGCAGACGTTATAAGAAATTAGTTGCTATAAAAGAATGTATAGTTCAAGAGTGGAAGTACAACGCAAATATAATAGGTATATATTTCAGAGCAAAAAATGCAAATCGATACGTCGCACGTATATAATTCCAAGCGAATCCAATAACAACGAGGTAACAACCGTGCGAGGAAAGCACACACTTAAAACAATCTGGTATATACCATCGTCGTTCTCTCCCATTTGGCGAACAATTTTTTTTCGAGCCCCTGCGCCCATAACTTTTTTCCCCGAAGCTATACCACTACGCGTTCTCTCATTCCACGCGCCGCACTCGCGTGTTTTCTTTTTCCCTACTATTCTACTACTGGCCTTATATACGCGCCATTACAATTTCTCGCATTCTACTCCGTCGCGCACTACTTTCGCGGACTTTTTTTCCTCCCTCTCGCGCGCCGAAAGATCGAAGGAGCTTGCAACAGCGCCGGAAACTCATTTTACGCCCTGGCGACTTTTCGGAATCGCTGTAAAGTGCAGACCGGCCTCGAACAATGACTTCTTGTGCGAATGTAAATCAAGGCCGGTTTTCATATTCGCAGATTTGCACTCGGGCTGTTATATTGTACATATCGACGGTCAGCATCGAAGCCAACAAAACGCGATTTTGATTTGTATATAGGATGAGGGAAATATATATTTTCTTTAGAAAAACTGCCTATATTTATAGGTATGCATTAGGAGATTGGGAAAGTTGAGTAGCAAAGCCGGTTACTATGACTAGAGATTTTTCTATTTATATTGGACGAGATTATTCGTGGATATAGAAAAGCATTTACAGAAGAGCTGAGCAGCTATTTTATTTCATTTGTTCAATTTTTCTGGTAAGACGAAAAGTAACGTCATTTTTGTTCAAACACGATAAAGACAAGAATTTGATATAACCGAGAGGACGCGCTCCTCCAATTTCATTTTCCTCTAAAACGTGCGCAAACACGGAATATTTCATTTTTAAATGCGCTTGTTTGCACTGCCGTCAACGACTTTTCCAATTTATTTGATTCCCATAATTTCGAAATTGCTAGGTACACATAATAAAACTGCGCCTGGAACATGCATACATAACGAACAAAAAAAAATCCATATCCGTCTTTTTCATCGCGTCTAAAAATCGATAATTCCATCAGCAATCTCGAGCGAATACAGTCGGCTTTCAATCGTATTACAGTAAATCAAGAATACCCCCAGCCCATCGGCCCCTCAAGACAATGCACAAACTTTCCGGTATAAGCCTGTATATACTCGGATTAATTAGCGGTCGCGCGGACTTTCGATCAGCCGTAGCTATATATACAGAGATTCGCGGTATCTATATATAATCGCTATTGCACAATTACGCGGCGCGGAAAAGGTCGCGTCAGAGAAAGCGCGCGGGAGAGAGACATCGATCGAAATATCGAGTATTAGCAGCGTGAGACGATCGCGATTCGATTTGGAGGGAAAGGGAAAGCGAGGACGACGTCTGGGATAACAGGTGAGAAGATGAGAAGCAGTGAGAACAGGTCCTCGACTGTTCGCGGTTAAATAGGTTGACGCCGGTGAGAACGTATAATACAACGGCGTGGTTGTATCGAAGTTATCAATTATAACGAAGTCTCGTCACGAGCTGTGCGGAGTTTAAGAGATGATGAGTAATTTTTTTTATGAGGCATTGAATGGGTTCCTCTCCGAATGGATTATAGGTTTATTTATTTTTCAATTGCGTATGAATCGAAATACTGAATACTTTCATAACCGCGGTAGGATCGAGCGTTAAAAAATGTGTCGATACTAAAAATCCACTAAAGCATACGTATTACATTTCATCGCGGAAACCAAATAATACACGTTCAATATATGTATACGTTAAATCAAAATTTGATACAAAATCGACAGTTTGAATGTCGGATTTCAATTCAACACGCGCTCATTAACATCCCGAATTTAAAATACGTTTGAAAAACTACAAAGCGTCGTCTATCATCGCCGCTGTGATTTCGTCTTCTCTCTGATACCTCTCCCGTCGCTTTGGAATTTAGAAGTCACGCGGCAGCGAACTCTGCACAAAGAGAGGTAGAGAGAGGGAGAGAGAGATGTTATATGACAGCTCGAATGCCAGGCGGGCCTGCGCTCGTCAAATTTATCGGGCTACATTCGAAAGTACACGCATCGATGAAACTGTACTTTTGACGAACAATGAGAGGCAGAGTTCGAGACCGTACATATATGTATATATATTGACGGCTTTTGTCTGCTCGGCCGTCGCAACGTAACGTTGGATTCGAGCGGGAGCTTTATAATTGTGTACATGCAGAGGTGGATATGGCGTCAGTATAATTTTAATAATTCAATAACCTCGATGAATGTGTCCAACGATGTTTCTGCGTGTTGTACTTACATATATATAGGAATGTATGAGAGAATGACGGTTAAATCGTCGTGGCTGGTTTGGGACAACCTAAGGTTTAACGAAATATGAATGACCTGCAGCTATATTTTCCTTCCGTGTCCGAGTTTCGATTGGCAGATTTTATTGACAAAAGTAATGTACCGCTTGCGCACCTTTGCAGCTGCATCGAAAATTAAAAGTATCCCGCGGTAGAAAGACTAATTAATCTATTTCACGTGATCGGCCATCCGACAAATTCACTTTTTTAATCAATATAGCCGCGCGTCCGAGTGGCGTCAATTTTAAACAAATTTACTTGTACCTCGATACTACTGCCATACTGAAAATTCGAGCTGCAGCTTATATATGAAAACGCGTCGGTGACACGCGAAATAAAAAAAGTCAGTCGGGGAAACATTTGCAACACCCGAGCACTGATAAAAACGCTCGCGATTATATCGCGACGCGACGGTCGCTTCCTGGCGGTCGACGTCACGTGCATTTTTCCTATCTCTCTCGCGAACGCGGGAAAATAGATAAATGCCAGTTTGCCACGAGGACTTATCGGAACAATTGTTCGACGTGATAATTAGAGCCGTTATGGTTATTCTGTCGTTATATGATTTTCGACTGCGGAGATAATGAAGTGTATCTTTTAATTTTATTGTATTTTGTATGCGGTGTAAATCGATGATATACTCGCATCGATGTACTTTTTATCAGCAGAAAGTATGTTACGATGTATAAATGACCTGTGCAAATTGGAGAATTCCTGGGGTTAAACTTAAAATCAATTTACGGAAGTTATGAAAATCGTCATAACCTTATGCCATAAAGTCAGAGTGCCATATATTTTCAAGAAACTATTGCAATGCACCTGTATGCAAATTTACTAGCTATCCGTAGTTTGATAAATATAGATTCACATAGTACTTCAGAAGTCACTGCGTCTCCCGCATGAAAACGACATATTCAAAAAGACAACGAAAGAAACATAATAAAAAATCAAAACAATAATTCACCCTACGAATAGAACGAAGACACACAGCGTACCGCCCGCACCTCCCACTGACGTGCCATCTCTCAAAAGCTCTCGGCTGTTCTCCGCAAACTCACCAGCACGAAAACAAAAGCTCGCCGCAAGCTGCACATCCAACTTCGAATCTCTCTCTCTCTCTCTCTCGGCTATAGCACACCATCGACCGCAATATTTTCTCTCGCCTACTCAGGAGCAAGTACCTTCGCTATCTCAATTCTCGCGCGCGCAACACATAGTCTCTCGTTCTTATCTCGAGTGCGCCGAACGTCAAACGTACATATATATATATAGGGACAGGTGGTCGCGCGTATCCCGGAGAAATTCGCAATTGATCCGGAGACCGGCTCTCGAAATCTCGCGCGCGACTCCGAATCCACTCGCGCTAAGCCACAGTAGAGAACGTGGTCACGGACGTGTGTGTGTATATATGTATATATCCTTATACGCGAGGATATATACCGCGCTATATATATAGGGTTGCGCGTCGTAGAGCCGGGCTGGGAAGTTTGGTCTGCGTCTGCGGTCGAAAAGTGGCGCTGCTGCGGAGAGATATGTTTATAGGGTGCGCGAGAAAAATTATCGAGGGGATTGAGATTTGGGATTTTACGAAAAAGCTGCTCCTATTCCATTAAATACAAATGACTGATCGCGAAGTTTTTGGACTTCCAATTGACTCGAACGAAAGTACCTATAAATTCTATTTGCCCGATCGATCAGCCTCATCGCCGAGTACGCGCGAGAAAGAAAAAAGCGCATCAGCAATACCTTAACTCGTACAGCCGCAACCACCATCACAGAGAGCGAGAGAGTTTCGCGAAGCTTTCGACTTTGCGAAAGACAGTAGCACCGACACATAAAAGCGCGCGACCGAGATTCACCGACTCCGGGGGATAAGCATCGAACGGTCTATACCCAACGCTCGTATAGCCTGCGCAGACAGAGAGAGAGAGTATAGATGCGGACGTCCGATTTCGCGGTTAGAACGAAAAGCCTCTTCTATATATAAGCATCGCCGCTCGCACAAACTTTCGGTGAGATGCGGAAGATTGCGGTCTCGGAATGACGAGGTATACAGCACGGAGATGAGTCTGGCGCGTCATCGAGAGAAAGAGAGAGAGAGAGAGAGAGTCGTTTTTCGATCGACCAAACGCGATTAGCGAGACGGAGTTTTTTCCGAGGATCGGCGGAGAGTGTGCGAAAGCGCCGAGAGGTTTGTTTGTAATTGATTGGAGAAACGAGAGGGGACCGCGTCTATTCAACTGCGACGGCTGTAGAGCTATTCGATCGCTGTGGGAATGCGAGTTAGGGATATTTAATTAGAGGTGCGGATTGGATAAGCCGAATGTAAAGGTGTCATATATCGGAATTTTAGATTTTACAAACAACAAAATCTCCCAATTATCTTGATGTATAACCACGATAACACGCGTGCATTCATCGGCTATTCAATAATTTTTGTAGCTCTATGACAATTGATAATTTCCAACGAATAACAAGGCAATTTTATGACAGATATCAATTCATTGTTCAGGATCATCTTTTTTTTCCGCGAGCAAACACCTCTGTCTTCCCCGTATATCCTCCCAACGCATCTCCTCTACATAAACACCAATACCACGCACAACATACCCACTACGCTCTTAATTAATAAAGGCCGCGAGCGCAGAGAAAAAATTGAAAAGCTGCGCACGTGCTAGCGAAAACAAATCCGCGATAGCGAAAGGAACTCATTTAAATGAAGTTCGCCACTAGTTTAATTGCACGAAGCTTAATTCAGCGTCTCCCCCGCTCACCCCCCTTTTAATTATTCGCGTCGCACTCGCGCGCAGCGCGTACGCAATGTTCTATAATTAAGTGCGCGGCAAAATGCCTCGAAGTTGAGCTTTGAATCCAAAGATGAAGCGCGCGCGGAAAAAGCCGAAGTTGCGCGGGGATGAGCCGGCTATACAGGAGAGAGAAAAAAATAACCGAGAAGAAGAAGTGGAAAACGAGTGGGAGATAGAGCGAGTTACGCTTTCTCGAGTTCGCTGCTGTCCGGCCAGATGCGCCGTTTACTTATGCCGGGGATGTAAATGAGAGGAAAAGAAGGCGCAAAAGTTGGTACGCGAGCGCGGCTGTCGCGCGGCGAAGAGAGAAAGAGAGATGGGGGAAAAAGCTCGACGAGATCTCTGCGCTCTGGAGTGCGAGCGATCGCCGAGTCAAGTTGGCAGTTGGATTGAGTTGTGGGAGAGCTGCTGCTGCTGCTGCTCGGAGGAAGTTGGGAATTATCTGCTGGTGAGATGTTATTAGGCGTGCTTTATGTTAACTGGAAATGAAGCTTCGTTGTAGAGCGGAGCATCGTCGATATATTCTGCGGGACCGAACGATATACTTATATACGATATTACATTGGATCTGTAATCGCGAATAAATTTCTTTGTCTCTCTTGCTGAGTATAATGTATGCCAGTTCCATATTTAGTATAATTATAACACTGATGTGTCTATCAAATTTCCATGACCCCGTATATAACGTTACCCGTAAAGTGCTATCCTATATCGCGTTTCGAAAAACCCGATGAAAAACAAACCGCGAAATTAAATTTTACGCGCCCAGCTTGCGCATGAGAACACTCTACTTCGACGAGTGACAAAAAAATTTTCACGTCGCGCAAACCGCGCTGTTATAATTAACCGAAAGGTATATACATGTATAAAGCCCCACTATAGAAGGGGAGCAAAGGGCGCGACGATGAAGAAAGTGCATTTTCACGTAATTAAATTTGACACACAAAGCTTATCCGGCCCGCAACCTTCTCGCGTCACGCAAATTGTTCGAACGCGAGGCATTGTATAACGGCTGCTGCAACCAATACAACTTTGCGCTTATATATATATATATATATAGCATTTGCACGTCGGCTCAGTATTAGAGAAAAAAATTACGAACCATAGCTTATCAACTCGCTCGTTTATGAAATCACCCGGAAAGTGATTCCTGGGAAGGTGTATATACATCTAGCAATTTAATATCAATTACACGGGTGGCGCGCGTGCGCGGAAATCTCGTGCGCACACGACTGCGGGTCAACATGGACGCTGAGCCTTGTTAATCTTATTGCTCGTAGCCACGAATCGCTATTTTCCGTGCTGTGTTACATATGTGTAGGCTGGGCATCAAGAGAGTCAGGTTCGCGTCAAATGGACCATTTGGAAAATTGACGGGAGCTGCGGGTATAATTATTATGCTTTCCAGAAAAAGCTGTAAAGCTTCTTTTGGTACGCGTTATAAACTTATAATTTCATTTATCGAGATATGATAATATCCCGCGTTACAAGTGTACACGATACCGATTACCAGGAGTAATTAAGCTACCGCTTCAGCAATCGGCAAGTTCAATTTCGTTTATAAGCAGCTCCCTCAATACTTTAAAACTCCGCAGCTGTAATTCGTCCCATTGACGCCCATATATATATATACAGCCTTTCGACCGGTATATATGTATATATACATAAAAAAGCTCGTTGCACCCCGCGCTCGACACAAGCCGGTCGATCGCGATTGGTTTTTTCCATCTACCTATATATATATATACACACACACCCGCAGGATTGATCGAGGAAGCTCCGCACAACGTGCACCGGCCGCCGCAGCAGCAACAAAGGGCCTCCTTCAGCCTCGTGCCACGATGAAATATTTTTTTCCCGATCCCCGAAGCATATTTCCATCCGTTGAATCGAAACCGATCGCCACGTGGTATATAGTATAGTATACAACACGGAATAGAGGGACGAGAGAGGACGATCGGATTAATTTATTGAGCGAAACGCCGGGCCCTTTTGTTTCGCGCGCGGTGCTCTCGTGCGAGACGCCTGAGAGAGATATATAGTGGCGAGGAAAATGTATATACGTGCGAGAGAGATAGAGGGGGGCAGGTTAGGTGTGCGTTATGTGTACCTGGTGGAGGCTTTGTTATTCGGAGATCGTGACGCTATATTTGGGAGTGGTATATGCATTCGAGGACTATATATATATATATATATATCGCGATTCAATTTGGATGTATACATAAGTGAATGTTTTTATATGTATATATTCATATGCAGCAGATAATATTTATTTTCAGCTATACAACGTATATGAATATACCGAGACTATATGCACGTCACTATTCCTTGCGCTTATAATTTGTAATTTCGCGGTCGGCTTGGATAAACAAACACGGAAACTTTCCGACCGCAGCAAAACCCGAACCCGGTCAACCGCATTGAAAAAGTTTAATGGCAATATCTCTTCCTGCAATCTCCCCATGCCGAAATTTTATTTATTTATTTATTTATTCTTTTTGCAAAAATGCATTCAAGAAACACCATTTCGCTCCGTACATGCACACGCAACGCGAAGATCGATGCGCATGTACATATACTCCGGCCGATATAACTCATCCTCTCCAAAGAATCCACGCGTCTGCAAAACAAGGTCGAAAAAAATGCCTCGGCTAGATATAAAGAATGGGACTATATCGACTGCACAACCGAGAGCTCGGCAACTAAATTTCAATTTTCCACTTGAAAATAAATTCCCGCACGTACACCGTGAGAGAGAAGGAGAAATTATAAACTGCAGCTCGCAGCTGCACGCACTCGCGAAAGAGACAAATCCTGCACTTTTTCGTCGAAGCTCTACCCGCACACGAGCGCAGCGATTTATCGAGACGGAACAGAAAACTCGACGCGAAAACGCACACACACGAGAGAGAGAGAGAGAGAGAGAGCCGGCTCTGAGATTATTGATCGGCCCTCGTTTTTGCGTTATATAGAGAGCTAGAGAAAGGTTGCTCTCGTGTTATATACGTATATGTACTAGTTTTACGATTTTCTGGGATTCACCCCTCGATTTTGCTATATACGCTCGGACGACCCGGTCGTTACAGTCTCGGAGTGAAAAATAAGCTGCGGCCGCGGCGCTATATACTGCTGGCCTTTGTCGCTTCTTCTTTTTATGGCTCATCGGTGCTGATCGATTTCGAGCTTTCTTTGCTGAAGAGCTTTTTTTTTATTCCGCGGAGGATGCTCGAGAGAGAGGAGAGGAAATTCCGGTCGTGGGAAATCGGCTGTTCGATTGCCGCGAAGCTTCGCGTACGAGTGATTCATACAGGACGCGTATATGTATACATAGATACGCGGAGATATAGGAGGTGGGAAAGTCACCGCGTATGGTTTTGGGGAACGAGATTTTATGGGGTGATTAATAAGGCGGATACGGACGGTGGTTCTCCGGATTTTCGAAATGCGCGGCGCGGGGGGAAACGAGCGTGTATACACATACTCTCTCGTGTTGTACGTTATTTATCGAACAAGCGTATACATATAACTCGAATTTGCATTCAATTATTCACTGCGCTATATATACGTTTTTTTGAACAAAGCTACTCCAATTTTCTCCTATACATACATACGCGTATAATGCAGCCTCGCAGCAGCAGTGTGTAAAGCCAAGAATATCACTGTAATTATGTTAAAACTGCTAATGATCATCCCATTGTTATACAGCCGCGTGCAACCCTATATATACATACAGTCTTAACAGCGAAGCTCTCCGCAAAAAAGAGAAACCATTTTTCCCGGGACTCCTCCTTCACAGCGCCGGAGTGTAAAACAAAACGCTGCTGGCTCTCTGAAAAGCGACTTGTTATTATGGACGCAGCGCAAGGAACCGCAGCGAAATTTATACCCCCGCCGCGCGCACACTGGGGGGAAAAAAGACACTCGCTCGTATTCAGATTCTTTCTCCGCGAAAGAAGAAGCCCGAGCGCGATCGCAAACATCGTAAATATAATGCCGTTCCACGACGACGAGCTTAAAAGACGATGTATAATAACATACCGCGTTTGTTCAAAATTAGTATATATATATATATAAACAAAGAGAAAACTCGGGCTTTTCGCGAGCGCAAAAGAAAAGATCTCTTTCACGTGCTCGCGCGTCTAGACCCCCACGACAGAGAGACTGCAGCCGAGGGGACGCTGCTGTAGGGGGTTTGAGTAGACGAGGGGCGAAGTAATGTTCGACAAGAGGAGTAGGCGAGATTAAGAGTCGAGAAGAAGTCGCGCGGTGACGTGAGAATGAAATGTCGCGGCGGCGGTGGGTCTTGAGAAGGGAATAAATAATCCCGTCCGACGAGTGCAGTAGTAGCTCGGCGAATTATATCGCAGTTTTTTTATGAGCGTCGACGGATTGAGCGCTGAATTTATGATTTTCTTTCTCGGCCTCGCGGGGATGTACGACATCCTTTTTTTTTCAATAGAGACGTGTACGTGTTTCTCGCGCGTGTAGGAACCTAATGAATACACTTTAGCAATTACTTTAGTGCGCGTCAGCGCACTCGCGCGTTTTACGTCTAATTATATACTACTGCCGCGCGCATATAATGATCCGCAGCAAGACCCGGCTGTCCTTAATTAAGACCCGCCGCGCGTTGTAACTACATCGTGATCCTCGTTCAAAAATGAAAAAAAAAATCTGCATACACACACTCACACACACACACACACACATATAGCTTTCGCGAGAGAGTCGTCGCAAGGAAAAGACTCGAGAAAGTATTTTGCGCGCGACTCAAAAGAGACGCGGGAGCTTTTCCTTAGAAGATGCTGTGTATAGAGCTACTTTGGCTTCTCGCCAAAAGCCGCGCCTTCGGGATGTGTATATATTTTTTTCGAATTTTCCGCCGGCGCGCTAAATTAAAAAGACGACGCTCTCTCGCGCGTAGGTGTAAATTTAATTTCAGCGCTACGTACCGAGAGTAAATAAAATTGCGACGATGTCAAAGATCGCGGAAGCTTTTCATCTCGGGATGGTATGGTAGGTGAGTGCTAGATTTTCTTGAATATTTAATATTATTATGCGCGACAGAGGGAGGGAGCTGCACCGGCTACTTTTAAGTAGTTTGATCCGATATCGGACGGAGAGCTTATGTATAAAGTCTATATACTCCATGTATGTATAATGTCGGGAAAGTGAAATTTTCACTGTGATATATAAGCCTGTTTTCAGCCATCGTTGTAGCGATGCTGTAATTCTTTGTACCTGGATTATTTCTGATAGTTTGCCGCTCATATTGCGGAAAGTCGCATTTTCCGAAGCTAAAGCGAATCAAAAGCAATTAGAAAAAAAAATCGCATACACGAGAATCCTCTCCCGGTGTATACGCAACGCGCGCAGGCAAGATTTTAATAAATCCCGGGAGAGCGTTTTCTATGCTCCGGCGAGTAGCTATAGAGCGCGATATTCGCTCTTGAAATTCCGCATCTTTCGAACAATTTCCAGAATTCGCGAACGTCTCTCTCTCTCTCTCTCTCTCTCTCTCTCTCTCTCGCTCTCTCTGTCGGCAAGGAGATTTTATTAACTCTTTTGCGCAGGGAAAGAGACGATGCTCTGCGTATACGATTTATGAAAGGTATTATAACACGTGCATCGGAAATTGCTTTTTAGAATCTCCCGTGAATTTGCCTTTGTTGCGCGTTTTATTTTTCCTGGGCATCTTCGCAAGATGATTCGATCGAGCTTATGCTTTTTTTAACGTGTATATCTATCTCAAGAGTGAATTTATTTTCGAATATAAACTCATTATTCAAGCTGGCTCGGTTTAACAATGCGGTCAGTATAAATTCGCCTCTCATATTCTTTCTACGTATACGTACATTCTTGTGATAAATGTCTCTTCGCAGTTTGCTTAATAATAGATATATTACATCCGGCAGACCGAAACTTCAAAATGTGTGTATATATATATACAGCTAAAATAAAAGTTTCCATGAATTGTTTCGTCGAAATAGCCAAGACTTCTTGTTGAATCTGTCTGTTTCACCGTACAAATAGTTCGCTATAAAAGGCTTTACGCGAATAACCTTCCCCAGTAAAAATGAACTTCAAGATGTTACAGTTCGTAAAACGAAATTCGTCGGAGGAGTTGAATGAAGCCCGAGTTCAAGCTAAAAGTTGCGCTTCAAGTTTATATATATAGCATCGATGTCCGATAATTCAATTTTCTAAAAAGCTTTTTCGGATGAAATTGATTTGGTCGATTGTTTAAAAGCCCATTAATATCGACAGAAACACATGAACCATTGATGCGCGAAATTCAATACTTGTACAAAAATGAAAATTCATTATGAACTCCTCTCCATAAAATAGCAACTGTTTCAAACAATCGCGTGTACGTATATCAATAATGTAATATACCTACGTTGAGATTCCACTATTTAAAATTTATAGATATAGAACCTTATAATATAGCGAAAAAGAAACTGCGAAAAGAAGCCGAGCGCAGCGAAAATGGCCCCCCAAGCGCGAAATTTCATTACCACCGATGATCCAACGCTCAAAAGACACACGGCCGAAGCGCGAACAAAGAACAGCCGCGCGCACAGCTGCACAGCAGCAGCAAAGTAGCGCATAATCGGCGTAGCTCTCGCCACTCTCTCCGCCATACAAAGCAGTAGTATTATACATGTATATAGCGTCGGACAATCAAAATTCAGCGCCTACCACCGCCGCGCGAAATTTCGGGACGCAAAGTGCGCTGCTCCCCGCCTTGCGCGAGCGCGCGCGCCTAGAGAGAATTATGGAAATTCGAGGGAGGCTTCCGCGCGCCGGCCGATTACAGCGGTAATTTGCCGGAATTTCCCGGGGCCGCTTTTATCAGAGTCCGTTATCTCTCGCTCTTTCCTTCCGCCGAAGCCTGTCCCTTTCACACATACACGGACGCGCGCACCTACACACATATATATATAACGCTAATCTCTTTTTATATTTCTCCGGCCCCGGCCTGTATATATATATATATATATATATATATACGAGAACGACGAATGGCTTTTCGCTCGCATTGCTTCGTCCTTTTCGCTTTGAATGCACAGGCCTCTATATTGCTAATCTTCTTTTGCGGGAGCGAGTTGTCGAGCTCGTCTTTCATTTTTACGGCTTCTTTCGCGTTGTTTATTCCTTTCTCTGCCTTTTTATTCTGCAGATATGCGAGAGCGGCATCGCGTGGGCTTGTTTCGGGATTTAATGGCGGAAGGAGAGAGATTAATCTCCGCGCGCTCGTAATTTGACTGGCCGACGATTGTTGGCTAGAGCTTGCGGTTGTCTCTTTTTGGCGCGAACTTTTGCGGCGGCTCGACGATTTTTTTCTCTCTCCCGTTTGTTTTGCTCATTTATACGCGTCCGATCTGATTAAATGGGTTTTTATTATCCAACGAGTCTTCATTTTCTCGTTTGCGTTTTTACGTTGGTAATGAAACGCTATACGAATGCTGCGGACGCGTTTGAGAATTATATGGCTTTCGACTTGAAATTCTTAAAATCTCGGAAAAGATGGGTGAAGGCATGCATATAGTAGTGCTGGATGAAAATATTCTTGAATAATATATAGAGTTAGCCACTCTTCTCGGATTTCCTAGTAGAAACTAGCAATCTTTTCGACTTAACAATGATATTTTCAAAGTAAGTTAAGGTTCAATAATCTAATAAAGTTAATTTTCAATAATTAAATATTAGCAAATAATGATCCCATCGGCAAATTTCTAGCAGGATGACACTTTGCTCGACATCAAATTACAGGAGGTCATATCATGCACCAACGACATTAAATAATACGCGATCCGTTCAATTTTCGTATATCCTATACTCATCTGCGAAGACGCGGAATTTCACCGTTTCTATTATATAAAAAGTTCATTCCACCATGTCTGCAGCACCAAACGAATTCTTCCTCCACTTTCGGACTAGCCTGAGTCTGATTAAGCATCTTCTCGATTCGTCTTTTTCCTGTGCATGTCTCTGCTAGGGAAAAAATTTGTCGCGCTTAATATACCACTATATATACTTTTCTCGCTCTTTCTCATTCATATATTTCTCCCAGTGTCTTTCTTGTCAGTCTCGACTTTTTCTCATATTTATTAATTTCGTTGCATTTTTCAATTATAACTCGCTCTTGTGTTGGCGCTAGTTCATGCGCGACTTTTTTACGCGAAGACGATACGAAGGTGGCTAAGTTTATTAATTGGGGTAATAAAAATAAATCATTGTAAATATTTGGGTATAGCATTGATTTGCGGACGTTGTATCATATTATTAATCCTATATATGGAATAATGTATTGTCGAATTATGAATAACAATGGGTAAGCTGTGAACTATAAAAAACGGATCTCATGTATTATACATATTATTACTGCCGCGAATGGGCCCTTATTAATAAATTCAGCACCAGACACGCGCTCGTGCAGTAATTTATTCAATATACGAATGGAATGCATCCCTATAAATAAAATGACTATATACGGATCATCTGCGTTATTCATCAGGGTATACAATAATATTAATTTCATCTATTATTGTGTATTTATTACTTAATTATATAGGTAATGATATCAATTTCCTCTATTGTAGATGATCCATTATACTCAAATATGTATGATACACATTATTATACACATATAGTGCATATATTTGATTCTAGTATATAATATACAATTTTTGTTTACTAGACATTTCATTCAAAATAATGAAAAATCTCTTAATGAATAAAGGTCACCAATAAACCAAAGGTCAGTCCTAATGCAAGTAGTAGATACATCAAGATCATGCTTTAAACCAATTTAAACGCTATGAAAAGCTCTCCCTCCAAATCCTTGTATCCCATAAATCTTCTCAGCATTAACCTACCCCCTCGAACAATTAAAAGACACGCATCGTCCAAAACATCAGCAGCAATCCCTAATTAAAAATTCTCACCCCTCTCGAAGAAATATAATACACATAAAAAAAGACTTCCTCTCCCCGCACGTAGTTTCATCCCCTCAGTCTTTTAATCTCCGCCTGTCTCTAGCTTTCCTCTTCAGCCCGACATCAGTATTCATGGCTAGCGTTCCGATACGCGCACGCCGTGTCGGCTCTTTTCACTGGCTCCGTTGCCGCGTAATGAGCATCTCCCCCCCCCCCCCTCTCTTGCAGCGATATTTCAGAAAATACGAGTCTCGTATACGCACGCACGCTGCGGATCATTTTATTGCTCTATAGCGAGAACTGAAAAGTGCCACTCGAGGCAGCAGCAGCGCGCTTATATAGTATATAATATATACTTGCGATCGAGGCGTTCACGCGAGTGTGCTTTTTGAGGGAGTTAATCGATCGGATGTAGTGTTGCGCTTTGAAGTCAAAGTATTTCGAGTTGAATCGATTCGGGAGGCTGAATAGGCGGCGCTTCTCGAATCGCTGACAATTCAGCACATAATCGAAAAGCTCATTAGCGATAATTATATACAATGATGAATGCAATCTGTCGCATCCGATACTGCACGCGCATATATATGCATTCAACGACGGCAATGAATTAGACCGATAATTCAATTGTTACAGTATTATACCGATGCAGCGTTGAATTCTGCGAATCATCCCTCTTTAAACTGAAAAATATAGACGCAATGGTATAGTCCATTCAAGCTTGGATTCGGAACGTGCGACTGCGCTCGTATATGCTGCACGCATTTGCACAGGTTATGCGATTTAACGAACGTATACCCGTACGCAGTCGTCCGACTATTGTTGAGGGATACAACCGTCTATATACATTCAAGTCATAAAGTGATTAGTTCGCGGACGCGTAATTTTAAATAATAATCCTTGCATTAAATCTCGCCGCGAAAGCGCGCATTGTATGTATCATTAACATCGGCCGCGGGCTTTACGCCCGAGACTATATATATATTACACTGTACAGCGATGAGTCGCTATATGCAAGAGAGGACTACATACTTCTCATTTTTTCGAAGATGCTACAAGTAGAGTATAATTAATTGAAACAGGCTCATATAGTTGGCGCATTGCTGTACATATGAAAGATACCGCCTACAGCCACTGAGATGAAGCGGTGGGGAAAAGACCGGTCCAAAACTGTCTGTGGATATTTTTTCTCTGCATGTTTCGTAAAACGGAGAAAGTGACGATTTCGAGTGTTATCTCGGAAAATAAAAACAATTGTTTCTTTAACGACGCTATTATAATCACCGATAAATATACATATAACACGAAACGTTCCCGACGGCTGCTGTTCTTTTTGCATCTGTCAATCACATTTGCGTTATAATCTAACGAGCGAAAACCTCGCGTTCTCCGCATTTCACGCTTCAACGCGCGCAACCGAGCCCATCGACTATATAAAAATTATTCACCCCAATCGTAACCGGATATTCCGACATCCCCGAGCGAAATTAACATTAGTTCAAAACAACTCCCCCCGTCGACAAAAAAAAAGGATCGACGTCTCCCACAAGCGGCGTAGGTACATATATATATACCGCCGAATCGAAATGCCGTATACACGAATCAGCGTAATTGAAAAACCATCGAACTCTCCCTCGTGCGCTCACACACGCGTCAACTGTCAAATTCCGCGAGCGACAGAAGGAGCAGCACCCGCGGCTGCTTCATATCTCGAGGGGCCTTGGGAAAGCGCTTCGAGCCTCGGGATTCAATCAAAACTTCGAGCGAGCAACGTTTTTTTTTCTTTTTCGAAGCGGTGGTAATTTTGATACGAAAATATTAGTCGCGTTTATCGTTTATAGGAGTAATTTTCCAATCGGTAAAAGGTGGAGATACCTTTGAACTGCGAAGATTCCAGTTGAGAACTTTAAAGAACGATATATACCGGCAGCAACGGATGCTATCAATTAGCAATTATTCAAGTGTCATTGACGCATCGTTCGCCGAAGGATATGATAAATTATGAATTCGGCCATTCATCGCGGGTCCTATAGCGAATCAGCCGAGAGTCAATATTTTTCAAGCTTCCCAGTCTGTTTCGTGATTTATGGGCCTAGGAGCGCACTGGTATATTATTAGTCGACGTATTTTAATCGGCTATTCGATTATTTGCCGATCAATCCGAGCGCAAGAGCGAAATAATGTAGATCGAAGTTGATGAAATTATCGAGTGATGAGGAACTGCTATGGATAGAAGTGCGCTAGAACATAGTATATAACTAGCGAATGTATTAATACGTTTTACTGCATAAATAAAACAGTTTTGATATATAGTATATGCAAAAATATATGCATTCTATTTACGTTTTTAGATTTTTCTTATAAAAAAAGATTGATTTCAGTAAGTGCACACTCACACAGCTCGACTACAGTAAAAACGTCAATCCGATTTGCTTACCTGAAACAAAAATGTGAAACGTGTAATTGTATAATTTGATTAATAATATCGTTTTTTAACGGATTTTGACAAAAATAAAAACTGCGCTTCAGAGTCTGCTCAGTTCAGAATGGTGAAACGTCGCTCTACAGATTGGTATAAATTTGTAACAATATAGTATAAAGAAATACACACAAGTCGACCTACATACGCATTGATGTGTATATATAAATACTTAATATATCGCTGCCCCGTAAAATTAAATGAAAACACACGGGGTAAGTTTTGGAATCACTAACGAGTTTTTGCTGCCAGTCTTCTATACACAAATATCAGATCAAATCGCAAGCTCATTCATAAATTTATCGAGTTCATTAAACAAATGCCAAACTCAATTAATGTAAACTCCCCAACTTGTTATCTTTCGACGACTAACTTTGCAATTTGATACTATCACCGGAGCCCGAGTCAGGCGAGTTCTAGTCATGAAATGTATAATTCTATAACTTATCTTGCATGTAAATTTGTGACAATGAATATCCATAAAATTGGGTTATAAACGTCGACTGCAAGTGACAGCAATCTTTTCGTATTTACGATACGTTGTACCTATGTATACAGCGCAATTATCAAACATTCAATTCATAAGAGTATATAATATATATAAATAAATAACAAAATTAAACGTACACATATATACGCAAACAGCTGTAAATTTTTGCCGTGGAAAAGCCGGAAAATAACGCAGTTGCACCCACGTATATACTTTATCAAGTCAGCTGGCCGCGAAACCGCAACGAACCCCTAAAAGTCTCATAAAAAGCTCGAGCCAACAAGCGCAACAATCGCGGCCCTCTCGAAATATTCAAACTGACCCCCCTCGTAAAAACTCGAAAATCCTCTCGCTGTCAGCGACACGCTATCCTCCGATCGCTGCGTAACGTCCACAGCCGCGAGCAAAAAAAAATCAAGCTTTCCCACACGCTCGCGTTCACAAAGTAAAGCGCGAATTGAATTTACGATCCTAGAACCCCGACAAATTTTCGATCCCGCGGCCCAGATAGACGGACAGGACCATACACAGATATAGACACGTACACCAGCAGCAGCAGCAGCAGCAGCAGCGCTGATGCTTAGGGGGTGGCGCTAGATATGTATGAAGGGACAGGCGAGAGGTGAGCTACACATCTGGCGTGATAAACGAGCCGGCGAAAAGCTCCGGCTGCTGCCGCACTGTAATCTGGCCCCCGCCGCCGCGCCATACTGGCGCACGCAAATGCCCCGACTGTACGGGTGCCTGTATATATATAGACGGCCACTTTTACGTGTGCCGCAACGCGCGAAAATCCGAGCTGCAGACCGCGCGGCAAACATTCGCGAATTCGTCGTTAGCCGTGTGTTATGTGTGTCAAGGAGAGGTTGTAGCGTTGGTATATATAGATATGTGCTATGTGCTGTACAACGACGTGTCTGTTATATACGGGAGAGATCTCGTCTTGTTTCCAGAACGAGATGCCATAAAGATGTTGGATACCGATGCTCCCGCTGCTGGAATTAAAACGGCACGTGTCTTATATATATATATAGATAAGTTTGTTGCTCCGCGCGGTGGTCGCGGTAATATGTTTTACGAATCGTTATGGCTTTACGGTCGAGCGCGTGTGTCTTTCGGCTGATAAAATTGTCGTTAGAGGGAATTCGCGTAAGCCAATTTCTGGGATTGTATAGCTGCGCTGTTGGTATATATCTAAACTGGAAATCTGCGCAAAGTTTTTGTGGCGTGCGACTATATATACGCTTGGCAGCGGTCGATCGCAGATAGGTAAAGCGCAATTAGTTTTTGTTTGCTATTCTGATTCGAACGTGCATATATATATGTATACATGCGCTATACTGAGAAGGAGTTGTATGTTTGCAGATTATCAGGGGCTAATGAGTTTGGCGAATGATTTGCCAGTTGGTGTATATATAGGTACTCAGGAGCGACGAGGTTCGATATTATACCGCAACAACTTTGTATATATACTCAGAAACGGTCCGCAACTATATATGAATATAACCAGACTTACGTGCGCAACTTTATACCTGGGAATCGCTTGAGATATATCGATATTAAAACGCGGAGGAATATTACAATTTAATCATCTCGATCAATAAATACCTCGAGAATCGTCTCTTTCCCACGACAAAACAAGCATATTCCCACAAGAGAAAGAGGACAGAGACAGTCACGCCTAAAGCCATTCCATCTTGCCGGATTTTCTTCCGCCCCGCGCTCACTGCTGCAGCAGCGGCATCCCTGTGTACACCTACTCTGGGATTCACGCGCGCAAGCTCTGGAATGGGACGACTGTGCTTTACGTTCCTGCGGTCCACAGCGAGCATCTTGGAATATTTACTCGGCCAGCGCCGGGGCCTACATTATAAGCCTTTGTGGATATCTCTCTGCTGCGGCTACTACGTCTGACCGCTGCGATTCGTCGCACGTAGATAGGTATATATACCTCCTCGACGCCGCGCGGGTGTCGCCCTTTGTGCTACAGCGAACGATTTTTTTTTCGGTGGTAGAGAGAGAGAGAGAGAGAGAGAGAGAGAGAGGCTTGTCAGCGAAAATTTCACTTTGACGGGATGACGTTTATCGTGATTGGAACGAATGAGAATTGTGTAGAAGCCCGTTCTTTTTAAGCTGGCCTGTTCTTTTTAAGCTGACGCGATGTTATCTATATTGGGGATATAACTATGTACATAGAATTTTAGAGTTCGGTGTGTATTATTACATTCATCTTGGGTATTTGATTTCGGTAATTCGAGAGTATCGAACGCACTGTTGCGTTATTTTCGACGGTCGGTTTATTTTTTTTTTTTCAAACCATATACTGCAGACTGTAAGTTATATCCTCGCGAAATATTAAATATCACGAGTACCACTGATCAAAACTGTTCGATGGCAAGGTATACATGACTCAATGCAACCGAACAGTTTATTATGGAGAGCGACAAAAATTGTGAAATATCGAACCCGCGCACACACAGCTTCGCACTATTCCATTATTGCCATCATTAGATTTTAAAAAATATTCCACGTCGCGGAACAAAGTCCTCCTTGCAATCAAGCGTTAATCCCCGGCGGAAAAATGTACAATACACAGGCCAGCCGCACACTCGAAATCGCATTCGCGCAAAGATGAGCACCTGAATTTTTCACGGCCCATTAGCCGAAAAATCCACGGGAATACAACATTTAGCCGGAAGCCGGTAAATTGCATCGGCCGCTCGAGGCAATAAAATTTTACCGACCGATGAATCGCTAAACTATTGCTTGCTGCGAGAGAGATAACGATAACGATCATTCGCGAGCGAGTTCCACCAATTCGGAGCTTCACGCTAGAGCGAATTTTCGAAGGCTTACACAGAAACGCCGGCCAGCAGTGCAGGCGTGCACTTTTTTCGAGGGCACAAAAGAAACGCGCTAACGAGGCGAACGCGTGCGCCCATCGCGATGCAATTACGGCTGTACTGCGGTGCGTTTGAACGCGCAGGCTATGTATGTGTATATGTGTGTGCGTGTGTGTGTATGTGTACGTGGGCGCAAATGTATACGAGGATATCAAAAAACGGATGCTCTTTGGATGTATTTTTAATTTCGTGCTGAGGCGCGATGGTGGTGGTGATAAAAAAGGTGGAAATTTATGGGAATGCGTCAGAAGCGTTTCTGTATGTATGTATGTATGTATCGTATATTATATTGTTCGACATGACACTTCGCGTGCGTTGTTCTGCACAATGCAGATTTCGGTTGTTACACGATTTAGATTATACCTAAAGTTTCTCATACTAAGGTAAAAAATCGACAGAAAAGTGCTTTACCATTCCAAAGAAATCGAAACAATCAACGAACGTATCCTCCACTATATATACAGCACATCTCGTATCCGCGCCAATTTCAGTTCCAGCATAGAAACAAGTAACCTCCCAACGAAAAAAAAACATCGATACCCCTTATCATCGGCTCGAAACTCCTTTCGGTCCAGTTGGCTACAGTAGAGTATATACTCTATAAATACACATATATATATATACCAGTTTGCTTCTGCACAGTCGCGCAGCTGATGCTCGCGTCGTGGGGGATATGAATTAGTTACGGGCCTCCTTGGTCAGTCGGCCGTTGGCTTCCGGATGTACACACGCGAGAGCAGCGCAGATGTGTTCCAGTTACGCGCGAGATCGCGATGCTGTACTGCTGCTGATGCCACTGGTCTTGAGTGTGTTCTGCACTGCGCGCGAGAGGAATGTAGTCTCGGGCTAATGCACCCGCGAACGAGACATTCGATGCTCGTGTTGAATCTCCTCGGCTGCGGATGCGCGGTATATATAGTGATCTTTATAACGATTTTATTTGTATGATAAGTAGCGGGATTTTTTAATACGCGTCGATCTGTTTTTAGACTTGCGTTGAGAGTAGGTCGATTACCTATAGCTTTCTGATTAATTATGTGTGAGAGAATATGTTGCGATCTGTCGTAGTATAGCTCCAAGCTCACATCAAGTAACCGTAAAATAGAACGGTTTTGGGCTGTGGTTTCTTCCCCGACCCTTGAACTTTCCGACTCTCTATAGATGCAGTATAGAGGTATCCCACATGTGCCAAAAGAACCTTGTTAAGACTGTTTGGGCCTTTGAAGCTATGGAGCTATGTTAATCATTTTTTTAATACTTTGATTGAAAGTAATTATTTGATAGAATTGTGATAGAACTAATCTTTTTCGACATCTTTTTGTTTATAAAAAGCATGATTTACTGTAATATTTCTGAGAATCTAATCTTCCTCATCATAAGCTTCGGAATAACGCTGAATGTACTATATCCTAATAATCATTAAAAAAAGGCAGTGTTGCGCGGATAAATTATATAATACTATATAAAGATGAAAGATACACGGCTCTCGCAAAAAGAGCAATCTCCACACCGTTATAGCCTATTTACCCACAGCTCGACAACTAAACTCGTCTCTGTGCTCGGCGCGTATATATACGCGTACGCGCGTTCTCGAGCGCGGCACAGACACTCGATATATATACATCTATATATATAATGCCCGTAAGCACATAACACTGATCACTCGAACCTCAAACAATTATTCTACGCTAGAGCGCGCACGTGCAGATGTATAATGCCGCCGCCGTGCTCCCGCCTGAATCTCATTCATTAGAACAATAATCGTATTACCGATTAACCATTAAGCGCAGTTCGGGTAACTATTTGATCTGACCCGAGGCAATGCCAGATCAAAGAAACTATGCCGTCTCGAGAATTGTATTTGCGTGCTTTGCATTCTGATCTGTCTGATGCTGACACTGGGGCTCTCTGATTATCCGATCTATATAACTGTATAATTTCATCAATATATCGTAATATGATAATTATGTGCAATCATTTCCGAATACAAATATGGAACATCGAAGTTGACGATGCGTTACTTTTTTTTTAAATTTGAATCTTATTAATACCGAGCATATATCCATAATCAGAAAATTTATCATCGCAAATGAACTATACCGCATTGTATATTCAATATATATATATACATACCATCCTACACATCCCACCGCAAATAACACTGCAAAACTTTATCCATGATTATTCATCAAGTTGGGCAACGCTCGCGCGCACTGCAGTTGCATCAGTAAAAGTCTCTTTCTCCGTATAGCCTATATGTGTGCGTCATTAAAGTAGTTATGCAGAGAGTAGTGGCTCGAGCGAGACTGGGATGGCACAGAATTAGGGATGTGACTGCGATAAATTCACCAGTTCACACATTCCGACCACTTGCTCACTCGAGCTCAGAGCTCGTCATCAGCAACTTATCCGCTGAACGTGTTTCCGCGCATAGCGTAGTGTATAGTCGGTGTCGATTGATTACATAAAACTCGAGTTTTGATTGCCTTCCGAGTTAGTCCCCGCTACGGGATTAGTATTAATGAGCTCGACATACTATTAGGGATAGTACGTGAAACTGTCCGGGCTTGTAATGTTGATTAATTATATAGAGAGCAGTGCAGGAGATACTTTTTGTACAATTTTTTTGTAGCTATATATACAAGGTTTGAAGCTGTAAATGTACAGTACACTACATCAAAGTTTCCAGAACTATGGGACACAAATAGAATATCATAATAGTGCAAGAAAAGTCTCGTAGAAAGAAGTCAACTATATGCAGCGTTAACCCCCCTAAAGTCCATACAATTCCAATATAAGACCTTTTACGCTTGCATCGATCGATCTGAACTTCAAAAATTCGCCCTTTTATATGCTTCTCAAACTTCCTTATCCTTTCCTGCAACATTTCTATGCAAATATCTGACCCAGAAAAACTTTGACTTCAAAATGATCATCCGGATGTAGTAGCCGTGTATACCAATACTTGGACTTCAACGTCGTTCGATATATCAAATACGACCCACATCTCGCAGCTTCCTTCGCACAAAGAGACCTTTTTCTTTCGCTGAGCGCAAAACCCGCTTATTTTTTTCGAAAAACAAAGGGAGCCAACTGGAACATCCCAAGCGGAGAATTTCTCGATGAAGAATACTTTTCCAGCTCAAATAACTGCAGCCAGAACGACGACAACCGACAAAAAATAGAAGAACGAACGCATCAGTTGAATTTTGCGCCAAAAAGGGGCCAACTTTTGCGGTGCGTCCGAAGAATGCCGGGATACCACGAATTCCGATGCAGTAGGAAATGCTCGTACCACATAGCGTGAAGCGATGCTTTATGCTCATCTTTTGGAATTTCCAAACTCGTGGACCGGGAGGGGTTGACTCTTTGAATTCTTCCATGTGACATCCAGCGGCTCCAGTTTTAATCAGGTTTTGAATGAGTGTTTACTCGCTCGTGATGCCGTGCAGAGTTTCGCGGAAAATCCGGTGACAGAATTGGATGAAGTATGCGCGCAAATGTTTGCGGTACTGAGGATTATAATGATTCGTATAAACGCATGTGTAATACAAGTTTATTGGCTCACAACTCGGACTGTTTCAGCGAATGCACTGCAAAATGGAGTTTCTGTGGAAAAGTAACGATAGCCTATATTTGCATCATTAGTATTCTTTCTCGAATAAAATGTTTGAATGTTAAAATTCATGTCAACAAAGTAAACGCGGAGAGAAAAAAAGGTAGGCTGCACACGCCAGAGTGTTGCGCAGAGCACGAAATACATCCGAGTATAACAAAGTTATATGCACTGGGACATGAAAAAAAAAGGAAGAGGAAAACATTCAATTTCGCCAAACTGCTCTCTGACAAAGTCATAAACGAGATTTTCCGGAATTAAGGGCGTAATTCCGACAACTGTGTTATTCATAACTAAATGAAAGTAGTTATTATATCCAACTGTGAAATTTCATTAGGCTTAGCTCTCTTTGTCTCATACGCGCTCATACCCCCTTGTACATATATACTCTTTCTCCCTTTCGCTGTCTGTCCTCTTTCTTTCATTTCCTCCACCGCTTCAACTTGTATATATATATATATATATATATATATACATGTGCTCGTCGGTACATGTACATATATATATATACATATACATCTGAGCACAGTAGTGCCGCAACATCCTCTTGCGCGAGCTTTTCACCCGATGGTCAAGTCTTTGAAATAGACTTTCTGTTTTCTCACTCCCTACTGTTCTAAGCAGACTATTGGTTATTTAACAAATTGCCAGCCACGATGTAATTAATTATGTCCGATCTTCGCTAGGTTCTTGCGGCCGACGTTAATGAACTATCAGATCCTTTTAAGAAAGAACCGTTGTAAATGGTCGTCCCTTTTTTGTCGGTAGCAGGGGAGTTCGAAGCTTCCGCGGGATATTTTCTGGTGTGCGAATGATTTATACGTCGTATGGTTTTTATGCAAACGCTATATGCGATCGGCTGTATAGAGTCTATTAATTTATTTCGAATATAGTATCGAGATCGGGAGTCTATTAATGGAGTCCTTTGATGGAGCGCAATGATTAATTTTATGGATGGATTAAAGGTTACTACTATTAGGCTAATGCTAACAATTTGATACGGCCAATACGGCATTCGGTGTAATTGAGAATTTAGGCTAAAATCAATAATATAGTTTCGGTTTCAATGCCGATACCTAATGCATATTATCATGCTACGTCAGTCATGCGAATTACGTAAATAATCAAACGACCAAAGTGAACATTGAAATAATCATTCGGAGAGTAATTCATCACCCAGACCCAACCAGTACTATATAGCTATATATGCAAGACTTTTTGCAACGCCTAAATGAATTCCTCGAGTTACACAAAAACCGACGTACAGCAGCCAGTATATACAGTGTCATCAGCATAACCGAGCGTTTACTTGCTCCCACGCTTTTACTTATATCGCAACAGAGTGATTACAAGGCCGCGCCTCCGAAAAAAAATCTCATCCCGCGAGCCTCCAAAATAGGTACCGATGCTTTCCGTCATACAACAACATAAATTCCGCGCAAAGAATAAGGAGAGCGCGAATTTGTCGGGCTTCCGCGATAACAATATACGCTATTACGCGAGTAATTACAGGCAGCGATTATGACGCGCATAAAGCCGAGTAATTAATTTCGCAGGCAGGTGCGGGACATAGTGTATATATACAGAGAGAGAGAGAGAGAGAGAGAGGAGGCGGGGGAGGGGGGAGTAAAAGCAGGAGCACAGCGTGCGCGCGCCGGTAATTAAGTTTCAGACAGATATTTTCTGTATTGTTGGCGGCGCGCTGCAGCGCGCTAAAATGTTATTAAGGAATTCTCGGCTGGCGAGATGAGCTCTTCGGCGGCGCGATGCGAAATTTTAATAACCAAAACAAAAGGCCTCTCCTCAAAGTTAACTCTCCAAAGTTCGCGCTTGGCTTTTGTTGCGCGCGAGGCTCAAATCAGCGGAAAATTAATCTAGCACTGTTGCGCGCTCTTTTTTTCTCGCTCTCTCTCTCTCTTTCGCGCGCGCGCGCGCTTTCTTCGGCGGCGGTCTTTATCGCTGTTATCAAAACAATGAGCGGGAAAAGTTCGAAAGAGCGAGTAACGAGGAGTATAGTAGTCCGTCTTTCTTATCGCGAAGTTAAGTAACGCGTTTCCGGGGCTACTACTGCGGAGAGAAAAAGTCGAGAGCGACGGGCGGAATAAAGAGCGAAAGACCGATACTTCCGTCGTCGTCGCTCGTTCGCGTAATGTATATATGCGCGCCTTCGCTTCTTTTTCTTCTTGCGTATATAACGTGTATAAGAAAAAAGAAGAAGATGAGGAGGAGGAGGAGGAGGAGAGGGAGAGCTTCTGTCGCTATACTGGAAAAGTTGGAATCGCGATTTGAGCAATCTTTTCCGATCTTCTTTTTATGACTTTCTGAATAGAGGCCAACAAACTTGGAGTTTCGCGCGCGCGAGACTGACGCGCGCGCGGAAAAGGGGTAGGGGGAGGGGGCACATGAGAATCTCGATGCACTCATCCATCTTGAGCACTGCTACGACATTATCGGGAACATCGAGTGTCGCTTCGCATGGTCTATAGATCTTCGTAACCCCATTTCTCTCTCTCTCTCTCTCCCTCTCTCTCTCTCTCTCTCTCTTTCTCGCTCGCTTCTCGATTTTTCTGTCTCTCGTCGGTATTTTGCCGTGGCTCCGGCGCCACTATCTCCTACTGCTGCTGCTTCTTTCCTACGGCCTGCGGCGTTCTTCTTCTTCTTCGTACGCAACTCTCTCGTGAACAGGCTCTATTGTTCGATCTGTCGCTGTGCACGTTAATTCTTCTTATTTCCATTCTATAGCTCCGCGCGATTTTTCCAATTTCCTCTTTCGAGTCCCTCTCTCAGCGGTATGTGTGTACGACTTTTTGTCTTATTCGCTTCAGTTATCGGTAGTCTATATTCGCTCGCGCTTATCGGGTTAGCTATTTATCTTTTCGCTATATATACTGCAGATGTATTAGTTGAATTTGGATTTACTGTGTCAACATCAATCCTTGCGAGATCAGTAAACTCGATTATATGTTCTATATATATATATGCGTCTGGTTATACATCCCTAGTGAGAAATGTCACAATATTTTGTAGTCTGATGATCGATGTTGCGGATTATATTAGTAGCGCTCTTTCGAAGAACGATTTCTTATCTGCGGACTGATAAAATGTCTCGGCGTTGTGTGAGATGAACGTTGCCCATATTTTCGAATTTCTGCGGCTGGAAGTTCAAGTTCGCTCGGAGAACATATAAAAAGGCAGAGGTGTGAAGATAAATTCGACTCCAACAAGCTATACCGAAACTATATACAAGAAAAATTTACATACGTAATTACAGTGGAAAGTGCGGCGTTTCCGGCGTAGTTCACCGTCCCCGTGAATATGGTAATCTCGGAATAGTCAGAGATTATGAGCGAAAAATGAATAGAATATTTTCTTCGGGTGAAGAAGTCTTATTATATAAAACTTTCTATACAGAGTTGCGAGGAAAAAAATTGATGTTAATCAGCGCGAAGAGATGTATAACTATATATATATCGTACCGAATCTCCGTTAACGAAAGCATATAGCCATGATTATATGATGATCTGCTGCTATACTCGAACTGATGAACGTGTATATAACTACCAAGATAAAGAGTGCGCTTTCAAACGACGGGATCAACAAAAAGTTTGTAGTCGGATTTAATCCGTAAGAAGCTTGCATTAGATTTAAAATAAAATACTACCGACGTACATCTGCAAATCCTCATTATTCTCCGTCTTTTTTCTTCTCATCACACGCACATACACATATGCACACACATTCGTCCATTCGTTTTTCCATCCATCCCATTTTACAACGCTTCGACGCTCTCACTCCACACTAATCCCCATTTCTTTATCCCCATCGCTCATACCCACATTCCCCTTCTCCTTGTTCTCCCCCCTCCCCTGACACTCGTTTTATCTATCTATATGTATTAATGATTCTCCGTCTCTTCGCGCTTTTTCAGACGGTTTTTATCATTCCTTCGACCCGTCGTATTAATAATAACGCCGTCACTGCAGTAGTCCATCGTATGCCCAGATATACACACACACATATACGCGCGGACGTCGACGCAGCGATTATTATCGCCCCCGAGCGCGTGTCACTCGCCCGCAGACTCTTCCGGCTTACGCAGCGCTGCAAAGCCCCTAAAAGCCCGTGATGTGTCTCTGCAGCTCAAAGCCAATTTCATTATGCACGTCACTATTGTAATATATGTGGTGCGCTGGTTCCCGGATCTTTTTGATCTTTTGGTAGACAATGGGGGAGTAGCGAAAAGAGCGTTAAGTGGCCTGACTTCTTCGTTAGTATTGATTTTTACATATACGTGCGGAGGACTTGTCAGTTGGAATCGCGAGCGATCGCTCTGTGCATTTTTCATTTGTCATTTGCAACTTTAAAGGTTGTAAATCTTTTATAGACTTTTTGTCAATCGACGGATAAGAATCAATATTAATCAATAGTAATTATATAAGATGAGATATTTATGTAAATTATCTAGAAATGTTATACCTTGTATTAGTTTCGTAATAAAATAGCGAACGAACTGGAAGCTGCGCCGTGAAAACCTTTAAAAAGTTTTAATGCACTGTCAGGTTGTAGTACAGTCTCATTAAAACGCATCAAAGTGTAAACAAGTAACGTTTCCTCTTAAGGTTCATAACTGCCATTAAATATTTATTACGCGTTATACTAAAGTCAATGTAGTCAATGCATAAATTGTTTATCACATGAATTTTGCTAGAATATGATTGTGTTATCTTGATTGTATACAACTAAAACGGAAAAGACGAGTAATATACCAAGCATGCGTTGCAAAATTTTCTGGTCTCATAATCTTGGGACGTTTCTTAGAAGTGGGAGCAAATTAAGTACACGGTACTAGAGTCGTTAGGTCTAGACCATTAGAATTTATACCAAATTACACATGTAATTAAGGAGTAAACCAGGGAATCGGGATTTTAATGACTGAGAATCTCATGTACGTATCTGGATACAGAGTTTTGAACTGTGAAAATATACATTTATAATTTATGCAACGCTCACTTTTTTATAAATAAAGCGAGTACATAAATACATATTACATATCATAGCGATACACGTGTAACAATATCACGTACATTTAATAGACGCCAAAACGGCCGTTATCGATGTACGTGTTTATGGAAACATTTTATCGCTTTGTGCCTTTCACTATTTTACCTAAACCATTACATGTTGATTCCACGGCGATATTGTTGTAACTCGCTACACGTTGTAGAGCTGCGAATGGACAATTATCATTCATGATGAGACGAAAATGCAAATAGCATTTTGGACTACAAAAAGCTTTTTTATATGGAGGTTCATAGGGATCATTAATTGTAATACAATTTATAACTGATTTTAGATCATCAAAATGTATTACTGCTGCGTCAAATAATTATTATCACGATTTCCAGCTATTCGCTTAGAATAATAGTAACTACTGACTCCACGGCGTTAGTCGTATGCTGAATTTCATAGAATCAAGAACGTTTGGGACGCGATATTAATATTAATTTGTACGCATTGAATGAAATTATTATGATTGTTGTATTATGAAGCTATAACGATCATAATAATTTATGAACGACACTCATCGATGAAATTTCGAAGCAGAGTCATTTACGTAGTTTTATGTGAAATTGCAATATTACAAAGTGTACGCGCAACGATTAAAGGTAGTTTTTATTCGTTTCGAAGTGTCAATAACATGCTTGAAGTAACGGTAAAAACCTTTTTTGTATAATAATATCCTTACATTGGTATTTTAACTGTAGGATTCAAATCACCTCTAATTTTTTTTATTTCTTTAAGGCTAATGTAATACAAAATTGCTTGTATGACAATTCTCAAAATATCGTACTATCTGGTGATTTCGTTAATACTAGTGATACATTTCTGTTGAAAAAAATCTTTGCATCGTTGATACCTACTAGCTTAATAGGTCTATATGAAACTGAAATTTATAAAAAACATACAAGTGTTGAAAATAATTATCTTCTACGTAATAATATAGTACGTTACCAAACTTACACAACCAAAAGTTATATCATCGTTGTGCCATCAAACACAACTCTATCACTTGCATTAAAAAGATTGAGAGATTCCCTCTTGTGGAACTACAAAGGCTTTTATTTCATTGTAATAACGAATTTGAAAACCGGATGTGCTACGGCTCGAGACTTTCTGCACCTGGTATGGTCCTTTAATATTTTAAGAGCTACGGTTCTATGTGAAAACCTGAAAGGTCAATTGCAACTGTATACCTTCAATCCGTATAACGACTTTGCACCTAAGTTTTGGAATGCAGTTAAGGAGCAAGACTATCAGAATAGACATATGTGGACGTTATTTAAGAAAACTTTTAAAGATCGAAAATTTTTTCATCGTAAGTATCAATAAAAACATAATATTTAAGAGTTTTCATCTTAGTTTTTTGCACTTAAAACAAGCTTTTTTTACAATTTTCAGAAACCAATTACACGTGGTGTAAAAATTTTGATTTTGATAAGACGAGAAATTTGTTTGGATACACAATAAGAATGGGTTTGGGCTTAAACGAATATCGAAGGATATTAAAAGATCGAACGCAGTGTGGATTCAATCAATATTTAGGTTCAATGGGCATGCTGAATCGCATGATTTGGGAGCAATTAAATGCTACAGTAAAAATCAAGATGTATCCAGAAATGTGTTTTTATCATGAAAATAATGAAGCTTGTCATATTTTCAGAGACATTATAACTGATCGAATAGATTACATTGTAAATTTGCTTTTTAGGCACAGTTTTTGGAAAGAAGTTACAGTTCCAAGCCAATCCAGCGGTATATGCGCCGTTGCATTGATGAATGAAAATACTGCAATCCACAAATTTATACTGACATTCACTAGTAAATTTTGGTTAATAATTATTTCAAGCATTTTGGCGTCAACGGTCGTTCTAAAGTATCTCCAAAAGCGAAGCACGATCTCATCGTTCTTGGAAATTTTACGAATGTTAATCGGCATGTCTAGTTTGAGACAGCCACAACAATCGGTTCAACGAATTTTGTTTGCAACACTTGTATTCCTGACCAACGTGCTTAATTTTTACTTTCAAATTCGATTTAATGCAATGCATATAGTTCCGAACTCAGATCCAACTATCGATTCGAGAGAAGATCTAGAAAAGTCCGATTTACTCGTTCATGGGTTTAAAGATTACAAAGAATTCTTCCAATACTCCATTATTAACTCACGTTATGTCGATGAAGAAAACTACACCTATTGCATAGAACTCTTGAGAAGAGGTAAACGCGTCTCTTGTCTTTTTCCCTGTAGATTAAAAAACCGTATACACAAAAGTCCGGATATGCACGTTTCAAAGTACATGATGAAAGAAATATTCGAGGTGATGTACACTCGACGAGATTGGCCACTATATCCTAAATTCAACAAGATAATCCGTAAAATGGACGAAGCGGGAATCGTCAAATTTCATCAAGGTATGGAAAATCGAGTCTTTGTAAATCGTGATCCAAAACACGATCAATACGCTAGTCTTTCAATTGAAGAGCTGAGTATAGCGTTTTACGTTCTTGCTGTTGGATTTGCAATTGCAATTTGCATTTTTACAACGGAATTACTTACGATTTATAAAAGTAATGCACGATTGAGGAATAAAGTTTGAAAATGTTAAAAGTACAATGCTATTGTTTCATATTTTTTAAAAAGCGAATGAAAAACCACCATCAGAACAAGTACTGCGCGTATAGGCAAATTCTTAAAAAAATATTTACGTTAAAGCTCCAATTTCAGCGGGCGAGTTTGGTTTCAGTTAAATGAAAGTACTAACAATACGTAACCCTGCATAAAAAAAGTAAACGTAATGCAAAAAACGTTGTTTCAACAAAGTTTGAAAACTATATAGTTGAAAAATCATGAAAAATATTGAATGCAGTAACCTGCACACACATACATGTACGGTTATGATATCTTTCGACATTATAGTCCAGCCATTCATCACATCAAACCTCGGCCAAAACAACGCTCGAACCTTCCAATCAACCCCCGAAAATTCCAATCTAAATCCAATCCCAACACATGCACACATGATTAACATCACGAAAGCACAGAACTCAAATAGAAAACGTTCCCATTATTGAGATTCACGCATATAAGCCGCGGTAAATATAGTTCCTCCTGCGCGTGTGGATCATCAATCAAAGCACGAAAATCGCCGGCGTCATCGCACGGCAATAGCGCAAAGAAGACGCGCTCCACACGGCCGGCAGCAAAAATCGAATTAATGCCTCCCTTCATCATATCGAGAGAGAAGCTCAGTTCATAGCCACCCTATGTAATATATAACATCTCGGCGAGGAGCAAGCACGTATAACTCCATCGGTTACCGGCGGCCATGCGCGGCACTTAATGGCCCCCTTCCGCCTTATTCCGGATCTTCCACAACTAATCCATCTTACCTCGTAGTCCCTCTCTCACTGTCTTTCTCACTCGCGCTATACCCTAATCTATATACATATACATCTCTCCACCTCCCGCGTCTCCTTCGGCACCGACACTCCAACAAACAAGATCAGGGACGCGATCCATACTACATCCCACTATTATTGTTATATAGAAATCCACCAGGCTGACGTGTACACACACACGCACGCAGAGTCTTCTCATCGCGCTCCCGAGTATACTCGAGACTCGCGTAATGAATGAAGAGCGCTCGCGCGAAAGCGTCCCTTATTATATGCGCTATAAGAAAGGGTGGCTTATATTATATATTATATACATCGCCTGCAACACACAGCCAGAGAGAGTTGTATACAACATGTTATAAGCGGCGACGTGTGCAGTGCAAAGGGTGAGCTAAAAGTAGCCTGGAAACTGTCGCGCTCCGATCGTTTATGGCAGCTAAAATTACGTTTTATACAAGTGTCGATATTGCTGCGCGACAGGAAACGACAGGCGATACCACCAGGCTAATGGAAACTTTGAAAATAGCGAGTATACATTAGCCGATCGATTCGCTACTCTCACTCTCCCTTTCTCGTGAGACGTTTATACAGCTATACTTATACTGCTTTGTAATATTAAATTAATTGAATTTTCTTGACCGCGCGATCGGACGTGATCCGCGCTAGTTTTCGAAATTTCGAAGATTAATTTTTTTAACACACTTTTATGTTACTTTCAAGGCTAACGGCGAAACCTTAACTATACGACTTTCCGGACACCGAGTGTACGCGCGGTGCGAGCTGGAAGAGAGTGCAGCGTCGGAAGAAGATGCGGCGCACGTGGAACGGAAACTTGCCAGTGTCAGCCGGCTCTCGTATATACGCCAAATGAGAAAACGGAGCGTGTATATAGGGGGGAGAGGATGAGGAACGGAGGGCGGATTAGAGCAGAATAAGCGAAGGAAGAGAGAGAGAGAGAGAGGGAACAATATCACATATTTTATATATTAACCACGTCGAGAGGATCAGAGATAATACGATGTTAATGTAAATTCTATAGCAGCGATGATGATGATGACGATGAGCTCGCAAAAAGTACACGGCGCGAGATATGTCTATAAAACGTAATCCGATTATACGAAATTTGGTTTCGCCACCTGTTATGCCACTGCTGCACGCGACACTAATGGGATACGACTGTGATGAACCTCTCCGCTTGATTCGCACAACCTTATTGGAATTCATTATTACTTTCCAGCTTATTGGAGCGGAAAAGCTTTATAAAATTACGAACGGAGCGACCTTTTTTGTGACTGTCTATGTATATACATATATATATATATATATATATATATATACCATATAGCTCTTTAACTGCACGAATATAATTCTTGTGTTTCTTTTTGTTATAATATATAAATTTAGCGCAGCAGAGGGTGCGCTCTTGCTTCGAACCCACTCGGTCATAATTATATAATCATGGAAAAGCTTTATTTATATACAGAAGCAAACCGAATTGATTTAATAATTAAATGCGCGCGCGGAGAAAGCACACGTTATTTATTTTATATATGAGGTTTATCGGCTGCGGTCATATAAGCTGCTTACATTAATTAAACGAAAAGCAGTTTGTGCGCGTCATATCCGGTGCTTAAAAACATTATATTTTCGCTCCGATGATTAATGCAAAAGTATATACAGTCGATGATATTAAAGCAACTATTAGGTACATCTCTCGTCAAAGTGGTGTAAGCAATTATTCATAATACAATATATCCCCAGCATTCCAGCGTGTTAAGTCAGATCGAGAACCTGATGGCGAGCTTTCCTCGCGCGTCTTGGTTGCCAACGCGGAAGAAACCGATATACAGCATACGCGTGAAGAAATAAAATAGAGTAAAAAGCTCTCGTCATTATATACATCCAAGGGAAAAAAGCCTACACAGCTTTCCGCGTTCCCAAACGAATCGCCCTAATCCGCGTAATCGCGCGCGAAAAAAGAGTTATACCGCGCGGGGATATAATTCAGCGCCAATAAAGGGATTTCCGCGGCATCCGCCGCGGAGAATAGAAATATGCGCCGGGCTCGCGGAATTTATTTTTACGACGTTGCAACCTCGCGGCTTATTGTCGAGGCTACGCTGGAATTGATTCGTTTGCCCGACGCTTTCTCTTATATTGCTCCGCGATATCCGAGTGGAGCTTTTTTCGCGTAAAGCTCACTCTCCCCCTCTTTCGGCTATTAATGCGGGATTATCCCCGACGCGGATTTTAATGGGTTCGCTTGTATAAGCATTAAGGGGATTGAGAATAGACATCGAGGGGGAGACTTCGTTTTTTATTGTTTGCACTGTAGTGACCGGGAATATAAGAGATGAATATAGAGAGAATGAAAAGGTGGAAGGATTTTTTTTTTTTTTTTTGAAGGAGGAAACTTTGTTTGCGAATGGCTACTGCAGCGGTGTTTTGTTTAACGCGCGCGAACCGAGTAAATACCTGAAGCAAACATTTTTAATTGGCTCTCTCTCTCTGCAACTCGGAGTTACTTATATATAACGTTATACAAGGGTGCAAAGCCCTTGATTCGATTGTTCTTCGCGCTGAAGATGGATTCACGCGGTATTATTATATTCTATAAGTAGTATCATTTCTTTTTTGACTGCAAACATTCTCTGTATATATAATAGTGCATATTATGCGCCAGATGCTGCAAACGGTTGTACTACTTTTAATAAATGAATATGTATCGAGGAAAAGGTTGATATTATACCCTCTACACAGCAGCGGATTACAAATCAAACATTCAGCTGTATACGTACAAACCCGTATAATATACTATCTGCTTTTATTTACACGCAAACAATAATAATACGCCGAAACCATGGCCCGTTGCTATATAATTATTAATTATAAATTGCAAGATGTATAATCGAAATAATAATCATCAGGCGGCTACATCGCGTGGGAGGATAATCAACGAATGTCGATAAATGTAACCAGCGGAACACAGCGTATATTATAGCCATCGTTTATGTTCATCGCGATTAAATTATCGCAAGAACGTAAATTCGCTTTTTCGTCATCGAAAGGGCGATGAAATGCAAATGAGCGCTGGCGCGCGTGGCTCGTCGATGAATCACCATTAGAAGCATTAATCTCTCGGCTGTTTGTACAAATATCAACGAAAATTAAAGAAAAAATCGCTTGGAACACCAAAAAAATATTTTCCACAGCTAATAAAAAACACGCGCCCGGGCAATTCCGTCCGGTTCTTCGCTCTCAGCTGTTGTGCATCTCTCGCCTTCTATATGTATATATATGCTCATAAGTGTGACGCAAGGTCGGAAGGCCGGCGCACGACGCTCGCCGGCGGTCCTGCGGTCGCGCAGAGAAATTGTATACGGGCGTAGCGTGTATCATAAGCCACGTCGCATAACGCAGCCGCGCGCTACAGTCGATGAGACTTTGGAAGCTTCCAGAACGTCCGGCAGGAAGATGAAGATGATTCCGAGTGTGTGTTATATTTAAGTGTCATCAGCCTTTAACGTTGATATAATTTTGGCTCGTGTTAATGTATGTAATATCATACGGCGCGTGTGCAATACACGTTGTGAAAATGCAAGTTTTAGAAGCGCGCAGTGTTGCCGAAATGACAAACTTTTGTAAAAAGTATAAAAAGTATAAGCTTTATATAGAAGGATATAACGAGAGGTATGAATTCTGATGAAAATTAAAAATGTAACGCGCACGCGTATATAAGGGCTGCAGACGCGCGGCTCACCGTGTGGATGTACTGTATGGTAGATAGCCGCTATAAAATGAAATATGATTAAAGGAAATGTAGCTATTTTACGATGAAAATGGTGTATTTATAGTTACACGCTACGGCCGTTAAGAAAAGACTCGCTGCCCACTCGTTTCTCTCTCTCTCTCTCTCTCGCTGCCATAAGTATATAAGAAAGTATAAAATAGTACAGGAGATGAGGAACATCGGTTTCTGATGTCACTTTGATGTCTCTATTATTGCCGGCGTTCCGTGAGCTTTACACTGGGAAATCTATGACTCTCCGCGTACAGTTATAGATAGAAGAAAAAAAATAATAATTGTATCACGAAAGTATATATAGAAAGCTAATAACTTTCCCCGCAATTATGATATATATATAACAGATATATCTTCAAGTTCTCGATAATTCACGGTCCATCGTTAACCTTCCGGAAACAATAATAATAAAGTTAATATTCGAACTTCGAGCCCAGAAAAGTATATATATTTACAACAACTCTATAGCCTCAAGCGAAACTCCTCCATAACTGCTGTTGCTGCCTTCTCTCATATTCGTTACACGCATATACACAGAGGCCGACTATACAGCATCAGAAAAAGCTGGGAAAAATGGACGAACGTTATATATACCATTTTCTCTGTAATAATGATAGAAAAAAGCAGGAAGAGAGTGTACACACACATATATGGATAGAGGCTGGAAGAATGAACGATTAAGATAAAAATGAGAGTAGCCGGAGGTGCGGACGATCCACGGGCAGAAAATGAGAGAGCGAGAATCGGAGCGAGATAACGAATATGAGAGCATCGGACGCAACGAATAGAGTAGAGAAGGAGGAGAGAAAATAAGGAGAAAAGCAGCGCTGGCTCAAAAAGTAGTCTCGAAACTTTTATCCGCTCTCTCGCGCTCGTTATTAGCCCTTGTTTGCTTTGGCGCGGCCAATCTTTTTATCTGTTATCACAACTTTGCCGCGCCGGAGGTAGGCGTTTCAAGTATTTTTAAAGAATTCGCCGAAAAAGCAGAGCGATGGATATCGCCGAGAGTTTGGCTAGAGAGAGAAGGGGTGGGGGGGGGCGAATTTTTGGAGATCGGGGAGTTTGATAATGTCAAATACTTTTGGAGACGCGATTTAAAGTTTTTTAACTGGGCTTCAGATTCTTGTCGAGTGCGATATAACTAATGAAATGTTTCTTCTAGTGAAGAAACCAGAACCGCATATACCAAATTGCTAATCTTGATATTACTATATACGCATCCGAAACAAACAGTCTATTAGCATACCCGACTGACGATATCGTCTCAAATTAAAAGCAAGCGTAAATCTCCTCCGTCATATTTTCACAAAAGTGACACGGCAGCTCTTATAAAAGTAAAAGTAAAAAACAACTTGAAACAAAGACAGCAAAAGCCGCTGTTATCTCAGCGGTAAATGATTACTCCCTCGACTCGCGCTTACGAGGCGTTGAAGCGTCTGCAGTATACAGATCGCTGTAGTGTATATAGCCTCGAAAAGAATAACGCTTGCTTCTCGACAGGCTTTATTCAAGTTAATCCGCGTTCCAACTAACAGACTTTCCTCGCGGAAGTTGCAGCACCAGTCGCTTCCTCCCCCACCCTGACAAAACTTTTTTTGTAATCCCATCGCTACTGCGGCCCTCTTTCTTATCTCTTATCAAAATTTACTGCGCTCAAACTCGATAAATCCTTCGTTTTATCAGGCCGCCTCTCGAGACGCGATTTATATATACATCATATATATATATACATATACAGCACACCGCGCGCTTTCAAAAAGAAGGACACAATGGGTCTCTCGCGGAAATTTGCATCCCGCGCCGCGCGACGAGGCGAAATTAATATGTACCCGATCGCGAGCATTATATAGGCGCGCAAATATTAACCCTTTCGTATAATCCGAGCTACTGCGCGGGGTGTATATATATAGGACGTCGGCAGCGCGGCAAGGCTTTAAATTGCATTACAAACTTGCCGATTATCGCGTTATCTCTTAGCTGAAGTTTGAGTGCAGCCCAAGCGTTCGGGAATTATATAGTTGTACAATGGAAAGTTCTCTTGGTGCCGGAGAACACGACGTGCATATATACATACTATATATGTATATATATGTATCGAATCACCGACGCGCTAATTTCAGCCCAGAGCTCAAAAGTTTATATATATACGCATATATTTCGAGCGACGGACGAGAGAGATTCTTTTCTCTCCTCGTACCGAGTCCGGCTCGGGAAATCAGGGGGCGAGCCGGCTGTATATACAGTAATTTCCGCGAAGGCTCGCGCGCAACTTTCCGTAAACATTCGCGCAGTTGATGGAGTCGAAAGTTTGCCCATCGCGTCGAACTGTGTATGACAGAGCAGAGTGTTTGGCTGGATGTGAGAGGGGGGAGGGGTATATATATATATATATGTTGGGAGGATGGAAAACTCACGAAGAGTTTTCCCGGACAGAAATCACGCGCGCGCTAAAGTTGAATCGAACTTTGGGATGTTACGTTACATTGTGAAAACATTGCAAGTTTTCAGAGATTTTTTAGGTTCATTCATGCGACTTGAACGTCAGCTTTTATACGTAGCAGAATGAGCGATCGTTAGAAAGGCTTTTCACAGACAGACGAACAAACGCGTCTATTGAGACGAAGAAAAAAACGGGGATCAACGAGTTTTCTCGAATTTCAAGGACATTGGAGGGCTGGGGGAGGGTGAAAAAATTTCAAGGAGACTTTTCAGGAGTTCAAGGACTTGGAGTACTCATGGCCGGATATCCGGAAAGTTGGCGCCAATGTTATAATGCGAAAGGTTATTTCAATTCATGCATTTCTCATCGATCCGGCGCAGCGCATTATATTGAAAGCCGGGGTCGTTCAACTGATTCGCTATATACTACATTACGTAAAAAAAGATACTGGTTTTGTCCTTACCCTAATAGTCGAGGAAGAATCGGTAAATTCTATTAAAGTAAGCTTAATGAAGAATCCCATAATTTTATCGCGGTTTAATTTGTTTTACAAATCGTTCATGTTTCTTGCAGCAATAACCAATGGCTTATTAAATTAATTATATATACTCAAGTATAAATAGAGGCAAAAATAATAATTCGAATATTTCGCAGTAACTTAAACTTGCGTACCAAGCAAGAAAGTTGCAAACTAATTGTAAGTTAGTATGGACTGCCGGTCTCCGTGCACATAGTAGTTTGATATGAAATCAGATTACGCTTCAAAATAATCGATAACCATCTGAAACCTCTGAATTCGTCTACTGCAATCAAAAACTCTCGATAAATTCACCTGCACATATAGAAGCTGAATGAGTCGTTTCAAAATAAAAGCCACAGGATACCAGCCCTTTGAGATCGACGACACGACAGCTCACGACAGTAGCACTTGAGCCGAAAATAGATTCTTTCCAAACAAACATTTGTCCCGTGGTCGGCTCGAGCATGTGTATGTATACAAGCCACCGCTGCAGGTGTACCTTTAAGCCCGCAGAACAAATACTCTGTTTGCCAAGAGAGAGGGAGAGCAGCCGGTTTACACTATAGTATGCGCCGTTATGTCGGCGACAATTTTTAACTTTGCCCTCGCGTATTCGATAATCGCGGCGGTCTCGCACAGAGTCGAGGAGCAGTAGTAGTGCGCTATCCCCTTAAAGGGGATGGAACGAGATGCGCGCGGAAGTACACGCTGCCGGGGATATATTGTATATATATACAAAAGTAAAAATAGCAAGCGCGTGTTTGACCTTTCGCAGCGTTTCTCTCGAGTTGTATATTTGTGCTGAGAGAAATTATTTCGGAGGCTCGTCGACTTGTTTTCAATGCACTTTGATCCTTGAGTATATATATATATATATATGTATAGACGAGACACTGAACACTATACCACTTGTGAGTTCTGTATAGAGAAAAAACACGATTAGTCTTGGGGGGTCAAAGCGCCGGCATAAATAGTAACAAACGACCGCCTCGAAAAAAAGGGTGCCCAGCGCTCTAGTGCAATTTTTCACCGGGTGTAACCCACGGGCGTCACGCGCGGAGAGACAAAGTAGACGGAGGAATGAATGAATAAAAAACAGGCCGGAGAGAGTATAAGAAAGAATAAAAAAAAGGAAAGGAGAAAACGTGACACGACATCATCAATATTAAACGTGTGAAAACAGCGATCCGACAATGCGCGAAATCAGCAGAAACGATGAGGAGCCCCCTTAATTCTTCATCCGTATTACAACAGGGGGAGCTCGCCAACTGCAGCAGTACACACAGGCGTCTGCCTCGTCGTCGAGCTAACGAAGGACATCATACACACACACATACACACACAACGCGCGCATCACCCCAAAATCCAAGAGTAAAATAAAACTCACCACTTGGGGACCGAATCTCCCGCCCCTGTGTATCTCTCGTTTGATCCCTCGTCGTCTGCTGCAGCGAAGGAGACCCCCTACTTCTTTTTTTGGAGGTTATGGCGCGCGCACTCGGCCGGCACACACAGGCACGCACACAGGCACCTCTCCTAAGAGAGAAAGATGCGAAGGGGAGCCGGTCTCGATGATAATCACGCGCGAGAGCGCAGTGTATGCGTGTAGTTGCAGTCAATTCCGATGATGATGCACGTGGGTGCGCGAAGCTGCGTTTAACGCGCTTTTGATGACGATTTCTACTTTTAATGGGACGATAAGGATTTTTTTATTAGATTGCTTTGCACCAAGGGGAGTCGAGTTTCTTTTTTTTTCTCTTGTTTTCAACTGGTGCACACCGGTCAGTGAACCGGGTCGAGCGGTTTTGTCTTTTTTTCTGCCGCGAGGGACCTGCGTTTTCGTCGAATTTGTTTCGAAGTGTATAGAGTATATTCGTTTGAAAGGTCGCTTGATTTAACAGAGGCGAGGAGCGGTGTCAATGAATATTTATTCTCGCGTGACACCCCAGCTGCAATGCAATTCGCGAGATAAATATTGAGCTTTGAGTAACGAACTGCTGCGCGCCATCCTCGCGTATGTTTCAGAATATATGGTATATATACAAAATGTATAGAATTCGTTTCGCGGAGGAGACAAGATTTTATTGCTCGATATGAAACTGAAAACCCACATATATATACATATACACGAGCTTTTATATACGGCTCTAGTTGCTGATGGAAATAGAAATTGCGGGGTGTCGTAGGGATTCTGTAACCGTTCGCGTACTTTTACATCTATAGAGAATGATTTTTGACAACATCATACACACAAGTGTACAACGCAGAGAACACGTTTACAAATTACACTCCGTAAAATACAACGACGAATGGAGCTAAACAAAATTCTAGCCTCGCGGAATAAAAAACAGAAAAGCCGCTCGTCCCCGGTGTACACCTACTCACCATAAATCCGGCCTCACGGCTGCTCACGATAAGAGAAAAAACAAATCGCTAAACGCAACGACAAGATCTCAATAAGTACAAGTAAGTATAGAAGCGAAGGTAAAGCGGAGCGAATGCGACCGCGCGTTCCGAGCACTCGCGCTCGACTAACCTCCTCGGCGGCGCGCATTCCCCGTCTCGTCCAAGTCTCCGTCTCTCTCTCCCCCGCCATTGGATGCTGCGCCGCGTGGGCTTGACTCGCTCGCGCTCTCTCCCTCTCTCTCTCGCTCTCGCTCTGCCTCTCTCCTTCTCGCTCGCACTCGTATGCCTATATATATATATATATATATATATATGTATATACACCAAGTGCGGCGAGCAAGGGACTGCATACGTGACGATCGGATGCGCGCCCGGCGCTCCTTTCCTCGACGCTGCGCGCAGCTATATATATACACGAGTATATAGCCTCAGCTCACTCGCACACGAGAGGCCAGCTGTGTGATGCTCTTTAACATTTCGTTCAGGGGAATGTTCGAAATATGTGCTGTGTGAATTTTTTTTTAGAGGGGATGAAGGGATTTCTATTCTTTCACTTGGTGCAGGCGAGTACTGTGAGCGCTTAGAAATCGATAATTTATTTGCTGTTTTTTTAGTTGGATGGTGGAATGATTGTTCGATCTGGAAATATTCTAGAAGAAGAAGAGGAAGAGCGAAGGAGGCGATTATGACGTCGAAACTTGAGTTTCGTCAATTGTGTTCTGATAGCAGCTCAAACAGACAGCTATTTATGTACATACAATACAAATCAAAAGCTGACCTAAATTAATTTATCAAATCCAAGTAAATCTAAATGCTCGAAATAAATACTCGTATACATATGTTATATACAATATATATACGAGCCGGCTCTCGGTCCTCGCGCAGTTTCTCTGATTCCTCTTTTTCCATAGTAGCTGCACGACTCTCTCTCCCTCTCTCATTCTATATCTGTATCTAGCCGCCGCCAGCAGCGCCTTTATCTACATCTATACATAGCAGACGGTTTCTTTTTCCGGCCTCTGCGCGTGTTTCCTTCTTTCCTCGCGATTCCGATACATACACCTAGAGGACAGCCTATATATATATATACACTCCAGTCGAATTCTTTGATTTGCATATTTGCCGAGACTGCAGCAGCAAGAGATTACTCGTTGTTCCGGGTCTGGTTGTAATCCTTCTTTTTTTCGTTCACCTAGTTACGACGCCGACGCCGACGACGACGACGACGACGACAGCGCTTCTTTAGCCTTATTTAGTGCCGGGGATTTGTCGCGACGTTTCCCGCGAGCTTTGCATGTGAAAGTATAAGTGCGCTACAGCAGAGGTTTTTGCACGTTCGAGCGGCTCTGAATTCTTTTTGTGCGCGGTATTTGCATGCTTAACTTTTGCACGTGTACTCATAAATGTAAATTCCATGCCCTTTATCTGTGAATTGTTTTAGATTTTTGGATAAATCGCGTGATTTTTTGAAAATTTTTTGCGGATTCCGGTCGCGTTGGAGGCGAGATTTTTCGTGAGATTTAAGTAGCCCGACGAGCTTTTTCTGGGGTCGCATTTTGACGGTTATTACCACGTAAAAGTTGAAAAAGGCTCGAGCGGCTACCATAATGTATCGCCTGCTTAACGTACCCTCTCTGCTAAATTAGTTAAACAAATTGCTAAGCTGGCGAATTCCGACGCGGTGGGACTTGCAAAAATCGGTTTAAGCCGTGGAGATGAATGTGTGTAGTTTATATACACGCAACTTGCTAAGGACGCGAAGAATTATTGTCTCTCGTAAAACCTTGGCTAAATGCTAATAATGGCTTGATACATGCAACCGTTTCAAGGGAGAATCATTGAAAACGCTAGGACGTATTGTGTCTGAAGTTTTCGAAGAATATCATAACTAGTATACTACTCGAGTACATTACTTGTTATGGCCCTCGTGATCGTGATTTGCTCGAAAAACACTCTTATCGGTTGAAATAATTTAAAAATACTTCATGTTCATTGCCGACAACCAAGGCACAAGAATCTAAGCATGAATCTAAGAAAGCAGTTTAAAAAATGCTCATAATTACAGCAGCAGTAGCGACCAAAATCCCAAGTATAACCCTGCAACGCAGGAAGGCTCCGCTCGCCTCCGCAGTCGAGCGCCAAACACGTCTCTTCCGCAACAACACATCACAGTAACTCTAGCGGCGCAGCGTCCATCCGTCCGTCCGTCCGTCCGTCCGGTGACTCTCGGTCTAATTCATCGCGAGTTCACGAGCGAGCAGACACGCGAAATACGTTACCTGCGCTGCCTTCCGACCCACCCAGCAACCTACATATACAGCGAGACGCCGTACATAGCACCATGCCATTATACACGGAAGTCAGGATCTTCGAGTGCGTTTCGAGGTTCAACCGCAAACGGCAACGATGCCGGATCTTATAGGGCCGAAAGTTACGCGCAAGCGCGCCTCGTATAACCGGCTTTACGCCTGCCGCGTGTAATTTGTTCGACCGCGTATACCTTATACTTGGGTGTGTGTGTGTATATATATAGCGGAGGTAATACCTGCGAGGCGCGCGCGAAACACGAAAGGAATGACAAAAGGAGCAGCTGTGTGACTTTTCGAAAATTGCTGCTGTTGTTGCTGCTGCCATAGACCGGGACTTCGGGTATGGGAACTGTAGGAGATGAAAATTGAAATCTCGCCTGTGCGCATGTCCTCGGTTTTCCATATATACGGGCTGCTTCGTACCTCTTGATTCTTCCATTTCCTTGATAATTTCGCGGCGAGTCTCGAACTCTATGGGCGTTTTTTTTTCGAACGATCAATGACTCGTGCATAGATAACAAAATATAGAACATTAATTTGCGGTCGTTGAAATTACACTGGATTAATATAATCTCACTGGCTCACAAAGATATGCGCACACATCTATATACATAGATGACGTTTTAATTACCAGCTACTGCACGGGTCCGCCTGTAACTATTTTACATTTAATTCAATTACTGAAACTCGACCTCGTGTAATTTTACAATCGGCAGCAGCGCAAACAGAACAAATTAATTCCTCCCTCCCCCTATCTCGGCACTCCGCACGCATACCTTATTTTACAACTCGAATTAAATACACAAGTCTGATTAAAGCGCGACGGCCGATCGAATCGATCGCGCAGTGTAACTCGTCCCCTATAGCTGATTAAAATTCCTCATAACAAGCCTTTCGCTTCCTCCGGTCTTAACAGCCCAGGCATTAAGCTTCTCCCGCGTGCGCGATACACACACACACACATACACGCACGGTATATAGCCCCGGCGCCGTACATCGCGTCGCTCGGAATCTACATAATGTAGGCTATCAAAGGGCAGCTCTAAGCCGGGCGATATCCATCGTAAAATTTCTCTTCTCGGCGAGAGAGAGAGAGAGAGAGAGAGAGAGAGAGAGAGAGAGAGAGAGAGAGAGAGAGAAAGCTAGCTCTCCTAGGTAGACAGGCTTGAAGTGCAACTACCCCAACCCCAAAATCGAAATTACCAAGTTGCAAGCGCGCTCAGCGATCGCTTATACTGGCGGAGTAGCGTACGTGCTTTGGGTCTGGAAGCGCTTTGCGCTACTGTTTGACTTTTCGAGTACTGCGTTGGCTGATGGGTTTCTTAATTCTTTTTTTTTGTTTCGAGAATTTCGTTATATATGGGCCAAGTTGAGCGAAATTCTGATAGCGAGGTATTCTATGCTTGTCACTAACGGATCAATCTTGTATCATAATTTAATAAAAAATTGACATTATTACAATTATCGACGAACGTTAAAACTTGAATGTAACTAATATAATTTTATACCGAACATGCAAAATACTTTCTCATCTTCATCTTCACCAAATCCAGCTAACGCACTAACGCCTCAGTAGTGCATCAAACCAATCTGTTCGCGGCGCAAGCTCTGAAAATCCTGCAGAACCGTTCGACTATATATACGAAAGAAAATCAAGTGTCCCACATCACACACACACATACATGCAGACACATAGCATTCGGTGCTTGCAAAGTACATCAAAGTCCCGCGGTGTAAGAGTACCTGGACTATACCAATTCCTGCACCGCACACATTCGTCCGTACAGAGTGAGAGAGTGAAAAGCTCACGCGGGGCAAGACTCGACTATGTACATACTCAATTAGACGGCGAAACGCGCGCGAGCCGGCATTTGAACACTCGCTGCCTAAGCTATATATATATGCGTGTACGCAAACGTTGCGCATACAGCGATGCGCGCATATACCTTTGTATATGTGTGTCTGAGCGCGCAGGGGGCTGTGTACTTATAATTAATGCTTCTCGACTCTGAAGCAAACTCGGCGTTCGTGTGTCTTTCGCGTGTCGACAGTCTGTAAAAGTCATTCTTCGTATACTGTATCCTCGTACGGGCGTTGGAATTTCTGATTGCCACAGTTGAAAAAGCATACAACGGCAGCGGAGAGTTTGCCAAGCCGTTCGCTCGATAAATTTTCTTCCAGTGTATATATCATATAGTTTATGCATTTCTTCCCTTAATTTATATACACATATATATATATACACTTATAGGCATATATACGCGAAGGCTGTATTATAGAGTCGGTCTATGTTACAATTATGGAAATTGCTTCGCCGAGATGAAGTTGCGAGAGGAGGTGTGCAGCAGCTTTCAAGTTTTGCAGTTACGGCCGGAAGGATCCATTTGTCGAGGAGAGACTATACACACACGAGAGCTCGATGAGCAGCCCTTCTATATTTCCTTATATTCGTTAACTTTATACCAAATGGAAATTAGATTAACCAATTTCTATTTCGGATTTTGTGAAAGATGCGTATTTCTGTACTCCAATCATCGCACCGATATGATACTATTATTATTATATACAGAATCTATATTAATATTCAAACATCAATATATACGTCAGACGCGCAGCCGTGTCATCCAATTTCCGAGATCAATAACCGAAATCATCGCGCGACGCTAGGCAAAGTTTACTAATTGTCGAAATCGAATGCTCTCCCTCTGCTCAGAAACGCGTGTGGCAGACGCTGCAACGCAGTGACAGGAGATATACTCTCGCGGAGGCGTATGGCGATCCGTCTTCGACGCCGGAGTAACGTCAATTTCAGCCATTAGTAATGGAAATCTGTCCAAATGTATACTACACGGCGTCGCCAAAAGCGACATAGACGAGACGACGGATTGCAAAATGACTGTATATACGATACGTAGTCGATTTGAAACTTTCATAAGAAGCGGTGCACCATGGTTGCGAGGGATACAAATTTAGAAAGCTCCTTTTATGACGAGTTGGCCGGCCTACTACATTTATACGGTGAACATTTTTTCATTATTCTATATACGGGGCATTGTTGCGAATGTACTTGTACGCAAAGTTTATGCAGTGAAAGGAAAAAACTCGATAGTTAGCATAACAGCGAGTAAGTTCGGCGAAGTTTATACACATGCAGACGATGTAAAATATTATACAATAGGAATTGGACTGTATTGTTATGCCGTGAAGAGTAATATCAAAAACGGAATTCAGGCATTTCCAATTTTCATTTATATGTGTTTTATAATTTTTGTTTTACAAAAACAATTGAACGCCTTCGGGCATAGTATTTGCATCGAAATGAAAAATAAAGAAAATTAATATTTAAAAAAAATTTCGACACTGAGAGGATTAAGCTGTTTATTCGCGTATTCCATGATATGACAAAATGTATAGCTTTTATAAAGTACAGGCTCTCGCCCATTCGAAAATCAAAATCTCTCATAATAATGCTCGGTCGAAAAATCTCTTGCATTATTATCATCATAAAGCCGCTATTCTGCTTGGCGACTCCCGAGCAAAAAATGCAGGCTCCACTATATATACTATACGAAACTGTAGCAGCAGTAACGGCACTCGAGCGCGCGACTCCATTCGCAAAAGTGCTTAATATAATAATACAAGCAGGCACTTTACGAGTCGTTCGTTCGCTTCTCTCTCTCTCTCACTCCCTGTAGAAAGAGAACAAGAGCAGCTGAGCATCGCACAGCCTGAGAGAGAGAGAGAGAAAGAAAATGCAATTTTTATTAAAACTCCGAAAGAACAATCTCAGGCACGAAGCGAGCGGCTACATCCGTATAACACGACCGAAAGCGCCACTTACTTCCGGGGATGTAAAAAGCAATTCACTTACGCGAGAGCCCAGCATTCCTGGGCGCGCATTTCTTTGCTGGCAGCAGCCCTACCCCCTCCCCCTCGTGTTTTAAAGTTCCGGGCGACGCGCTTTTCTCGTCTCCTTCTTCTTACAAGCCGAAAAGAAATTCGAAAGAGAGCGAGAGAGCGAGTTCGAAGCGGAAGAAGTTTGGCCGTGAAACTGGCCGACGGATGGAGCCGTTTAAAAGCCCGCGCGAGTCCCGAAGATCGATACGATTGTCCACCTCTCGCGTGCGCGGCTTCCCGAGTGAATCTATATACGTTGTATGGCCCCGGAAGTTAGGGTAATGTTCGAACGCTCGCGGGAAAGTTAAATTTTTTTTATACAAAGTTCGAGCTGCGCGCGGTCCTTTGGTTATATACATATATATTTCTCTCTCGGCTTTTTAAGATACTCGAGCAAAGTGTATATGGTTCTCGGGGATATATGGTTGGCTGGATTGTATAACTATATGTATACAGAGAGGATAAGTTTTTAGTTCGCGAATATAAGGGGAAGAAATAATGGGCGTGCGTATATGCCAACGACGTTATTATTCCTTTCTTTTGTTTCTGTAGTTATTAAAGCGCTGCGATAAAGGTTTTCATAATATAATTCGTACTTATATATGTATAAAGAGCGAAGACATTATAATCTCAGACGAACAGTTGGAAAATGAAGAAACGCGCACTCACGAGGATTTGTCACTTTGCATATAATATGTACACAAAAAAGTAAGCCGCGCGGTTGGATACAGAGGAAAACTCAACATCGGCGTGAAAGCGGATTAGAAAAATAGGTTTTTACAAATCTTTTTTAATGCAAAAAAATATGTCCGTGAAAGGGATTTTCGCAATCTGAAAAACGTTTCATACGTACGCGAACGAATGATGAAAGGTACAGCGAAATTGAAAAGGCGGATCCGTGAAAGCTACAGTTAGCAAAATTCGTTATCGAGTATGCGAAAACAATCAGCGAAATTTGTGTAATACAACGCTTGATTATCGAACGAATAAAGTGAAACATATGTAAAATTTTACCGAACAACGAAACAGCTCTCGTACACAATTTTTCACGGATGTAGAAACGAAAACAGTAGGGAAATCAGAAACCCAGCCGCGCGCATCCTTTCAACAAAACCTATATACGCTTCAAAACGCTTTAATTAACGAAAAGCATCTCCACCTCCGAAATATCCTCCCTCGACAACTGCACACCCACCACGGAATAGTAGCCGTTTCATCAGACCGTCGCTTTAATAAAAAAAATGCACTACACCCCCGCCGACTAAAGCACCCCGTATGCAAAAAAAGGAGAGTAAACCAGTATACGCTAAAGACAGCCTTTCAAAAAAAAAAAAAAAAAAAAGAAGGACTAGAGACGGCTAAAAGTCGCGCGCGCCTTAACAAGTTGCCGAAACGACAAGGGGTCGAGCGCGAATTAGAGGGCGCTCGAATGAGAGGTGTCGGGGTGACGGTCGACTACGCACAAAAGAGCCGCCGCCAGAGAAAGAAAGGGCTCGAAACGAGGGCCGTAACGAGGTTCGCGAGCAGAAAGGGTGCAGGCGATGAAAAATGAAAATGGGGTGGGATACAAAGTCGGAATTATAATACACCAAGTGCGGAAAGCGCGCGTAAACCGTGAGCAGGAAGCTGTATAGAGTATAGAGGTGTATATATCTATATTATAAAGTATTGCGTAAAGCTCGAGTGCGCGGAATTAAAGTTGCTGGTGCAGGCCGCAGCTGTTATCAAAGTTTTTTTTAGACTATATACTGCTATAGTAGGATGTGAAAAGTTTGCCGATGGTGTGTATACGAGTGTTTGAATTTCCCGCCCTTATATGTACTCTTATTACGCGTATATGTAATATATACACAACACCAATACAGTTTAAAATCGAGATTGGGTTTTGAATAGCCACTCGAGAGATTGACGGGCGAGAGCTGCTTGTTTATACCACTCACAGATTATCTCGCTAAGCGCAAAGATGAGGATATAGACACAGATAATAACCGATGACGAGGAGGAGCAGCAGTCGTCGCGGCAATATAACGAGAATCGCGCTAATTAAAAAGCTGCGCATCGGCTTGTCGCGAGCGTCTTAGCGAAAATTGATTGAGCGATGTCGGCTTCAGTGGCTGAGCGCAGCTTTTTTCGTTCATTAAAATTTCACTCAAAACGAAATGCGCTGATGAGCCCGACGTATTGCGCAACCCGGTTATCATCACTTAGTCGGAATATTAATTCGCGATGTAGGGTGTAGTATATACTACACGCGATAACCTATTTAGCGACGAGCTCGATTATATAACCCTTATATGTGTATATTGCATTCCGATCAACCCTTCTTGCATATTATACATTAACAGTAATTTAATAATCAAACCTAGCCCGAATCCCGCTGAGCTTTTGCCCTTATATTCTGCGCGAAAAGCTCTCGGAAGACTAAATAAATTAACCTCCCCAAGTTAGAGGGTAAGTTAGAAGCTCGGCTGTTAAAGATTTAGGGCTCGCAATAAGAGGCGGGGATAGGAAGAAGCAAAAGTTTACGGCATAATCTTATGGAGCGGAGAGAACTTGGCTGACCTAATTTCTGCTCACACACAGGCGGTGGCGTCTCTATCAAAAAGCGAGAGAGCAGTGAATTTTATGGCTCTTAAATACATTTGTTGTCTCGCGCGGGGCTTATCTATTTTTTAAGAGTTTGGCCAATTTGATTAGATTATATGATTGTAGAGTGGGGTGCAATGCTCCCCTAACTTATTCTAGTATTTAATTTATAATCATGTAATCTTCGAAAATACAAAGATGCTAATTGATCTACAAGATTTGTTTAAACAATCGAGTAACAAAAAAAGCCTTGGTTTTAAATCTTCTGTAAATGGTTCCATTTTGTAATGCCTTTGAAAAGTGAATCAGCCCCAGCGAAACTAAGACGATGAAACTGAAGGCTCGTGTATACTAAATTACGGACACGCCGAAATGGAGTAAATTACAAGCCACAGATAAATTTAAATATTTAACGTATACGTGCAGCAAATATAAATTACAAAGGCTCGAGCGTAAAAATGACTGAGAGATACATCGGTAGCCGGGTATAAAGTCCGAAAATAAATAGTAAGTATACAGCAGCAGCAGCAGCAGCAGTAGCCGCGAGTAAAGGATGAAGCTGCAGGACGAAAGGGCGCAGATGAGTTTCAGCGGCTTATCGCTGGAAAAGACCGCCTAGGGAAAAGGCGTATATAGAGTAAAGCGAGAAGGCAAAGGTCAAAGCGCGAACCACCGCTTAAGAGCTGCAGGTGCGCCCGTGAGCGTTTAATGAAAAGCAGCAGCGCAAAAAAGAAAGGCGGTGAATTAAAGCCCGCTACTTAATTATAACGCGGCCGCAGGCCGTAGCTGTCGCTGACATGTGGACGCAATCCTTCGCTGTATATATATATATATTATACATCCCTTCGCCATTACAGCTTTTGTTGGAGGAAAAGTTTGTCAAAGCCGTGAGATAATTAGTCGTTGATCCGCGGGGACGAAGCATATATATTAAAGAATCGTCGATGAATTATTTCAGCTTGGATAGCAAAACAGATCGGGGATAAAATTATAACGATATTTCGTCGCTATGCCGCTAGTGTTTAGAGAGGCGCATGTAGGATGAATAATTCGAAAGAGCCGCGGCGATGTGGTCGCACGTGCGCCGAGTCGATATTAATGGATGGTTGATGGCGAAAAGTGGAGGAGGGCGCCGATTTATTGATGGGATGTGCGACGCAGTGTTGCTGGGGTTTCGCTTGTTGGAAAACGATTTGGCTGAGAAGCGATTTTCAAATTGGCACGCCATTGGGAATATGTGCGTCAGCGAGATCGTTTGGTAAATGATCTTATGCGTGTTCGTTTATACTTTGACGATGAGTTTCTTTGTAATAAAACGCTGATTATTACTGCAAGGCTTATTGCCGATAAAGAATAGAAATTTAATTTGGTTAGTTTAAAATACGGTTGTATATTTAATTAACAATTTGTTATTTTTATATATGTATGGTACTAAAAACGTCTCCTCTCTCGGTATATTTTCAATTGGATTTTCCAAAAGCAGAGTTCACTAAATATAAATTTTTGAAGAGATAAAAAAGTGAACAGTTTGAAGCTCTAGACCACTAACCCAATAATTCGTTTAAATAAATTATCGACTAGTTATAAGAAGAAAAAAAAAGTATACTATAGTTTTATTTTAAAACTGTATACCTCCTAACGCCACATTAATTATCGTATACCCGCACGTAAAGAACCCAATAGCATTGCACAAAAGCAGCTGGCATTGTATAGCGCTATAATAGGGGCAAAAGTCAGCTCGAGATTATTATCGAAGTGCGGAAAAAAATCGCGCACCGAGGTGAAGCTCGAACTTTGCGTATAGGCTCGCTTGGAAATTCGTTTTGCCGTCAAATCGAATCAATTTGGTAACTCGCTTATTGCAGAATCGCATGAACTTCCTGACGGCGGCAGCAGTGACAGCAGTGAAAGCTGGCGCGGCTTTCCACTCAATTTCCGAGCGTGTAAAATTTTTTTGGATTTTATTCAATTTAGCGCTAACAATAGCCGCAACAACAACAACAACAGTAACTCAGCATGTTTTTCCATGCATAATTAGTGTGTATAATCGAAATCATATAGAAACCTGCCGCGTGTTATGGAGCCACGGGGTTATATTTGTTGGAAATTTATAACTTGGTTAACACTGTACATAACAAAGCAGAGCTTTGTTCCTGCTATTTTTTTTGCTCAATTTGCCTCGAATTACTCAGTATGTGCAGAAGCTATGCAATCCATGCTTTGATTCAATTTATGCCGTTTTTTAATAATATGATCTAAAAGAAAGTATACGAAAAATCCGCTCCGAGCTCCATAATATTCCATATAAAACAACCCATTTTATTATCCCTTGAACGAAAATTTTCGATAAATATTTTTGTTATTTGAATTTTTGCAATATTTGCGTAATATATTTTATAAACCTGAAAATATCCTCACGGAAACGTCCAAGCTCGCGCTATATACTCACAGTATATGTGTAAGTATATAGATATACAGAAGCATTATTTAGCCGGTGCAGGAGTAATGGCAAAAGGGCGCGTAGGCCGACGCGCCGTCGACGGGAGATAAAACGCCGGCTGATGAAACGCCATTTACACTTTCTTTTTGCCCGGGTGATTAATACCTAACATCGTCCGCTTCCGCGCACCAGCATAGTGCCTCCGTGCATGTATATATAGATATACATACGCGCTCGCAGCGAAAAGGTCAATCTTTTTTCCGACTCGTGTGTCGTGCCGGTGGTACAGCTCATTTTTCCAGGGGCAACGCGCAGGTCCTCTTTATTTCTACATTATATCCGCGCGTACTTTCTCTCGCCGGGATGTCAGAGTGACTTTTTGCAGTGGCTTATCGGTCCTGGAATATCAAGAGCCTGGTTTAGCGCGTCGCTCGTCGCTGCGTGCGCGCCCTGGATTATGGAGGCCGCTCAACTGATACTTTCAGAATTTTGTTATTTATTTATTTGCTTATAAGTATACGTGAAAATTCTAACTAATTTTAATTTAATTTTTAATACACCGACCGACGTTCAAAGCGCACCGAAAGGAGAAGCAGAAGAAAAGGATAAGAAAGAAATTCCGTAACAAAAAATCTAACGCGTTCATTCCAATCGTCGCCAATTTTCCTCGCCCCGTCGCTTCCGTTCTCGCCCCCCCACGAACGTTTTGATTGCGCATCCCCCCCGTGCACAGCAGCAGCACCGACTTCCCCACGTAATTCGCACATCCCAACCCACGGCCCGCGTCTAATTTTCCCTTTTACTGGCTTTTATTTCTTTTTAGCCTCCTGCGCGCGCGAGCGCACTTTTTTCCGCGTGTACACGTATATATAGGTGCTCGAGCAGCTTTGAATCTCGCGCGCAAGTTTGCTCGGGGGGTGTTACACGGCTAATTTATGATCGTCGAGAAAATCATGTGTACTTCGTGTGCGCACTCTGTCTCTCCCTCTCTCTCTCTTTCTCTGGTCGCCCGTGTGCTGCAGTGGCGCTAACTTTATTCACGTCCAACTTTTTCCACCGCGATTTCTCTCCGTCTCTTCGTCGTTTGTTTGTTTTTTTTTGTATATTAGCAAAGACTGTACGATTTTTTTCGGCCACAGTTGCGCTGTTGCACGGAGAGAAACGCGTCTGCACAGGTGTAACTTTTTATTAGCGGGACGGCTAATTTGCCGTGGAGATTTGTAAGAGGTATCCTTTTTTGTTCCGTTGAACTGTATACTCAAGCTTACGGAAGATGGTTTTTCATTTGTTGTGAATAGTATTCGAAGATTTTATAAATTGAATTGAATAAATAAGAAACGAACAAATATTTTGAAAAAGTACAGGCAAATACACTAAGATGAAAAGATTTCGATCAAGAAATTTTTTTTTCTAACTTTCATTGATGCTTTGATCTTTCAAAAAAAGCGTTGTTTATCCCAACCAGCAATGTACATCAAAGCAAACGACTTTTCTAAAAAAAATCATTTTTTTTAAATCAGAAAATCCAGTAAATTTTAAACGTTATTTTGCCATCGATAATCATCCAAAGCGAATCGATGCACCGATGCACAAATAGAATCTAACTAACCCCAGAACCAATCATCCCACCTCCATATATATCTCAACGTCACAGATAACGAGGACATCTATCCTACACACCCCTCCACCTGCCCCTTGGCGCCCGCTAATTGGCTGGATTAAGAGAAACGCATCCTCGCGCTGGAATTCGCGATTCTCCGCTATAAACTAGCTTTGCACGTATATAGAAACGCGGCACTATATACACATACATACCTACATGTATAGGACACGCCAAAGGCAAAAGCCTAGTCAGACGTGCGCCGATTTGCAGACACATTCACTTTGCAGCTGCCGCGGGAGCTCTTCGGCCTTTGCTTCTACGTGTGTGCATACATACCGGGTTCACGGGAGCAAACGCTGCGCTGGGGAATGTTTGCTTCGAGTTTTCAATCTGCTGCAATATAGAGAAAGTGACGACACTGATGGGGAAAAATGATTATATGTATTCTATATACAGAAACGAACGATGCGTCTATATATTCAACGCTTTTATACATAGGGAATTTCAATTAAAACTTCCTTCGAAGCTCATTTTTCAGCTTTTCAGTAAACGGAAAAACGTCGCGGTAATCATCAGCGCTCCCGTACACATCAATATTCATGCGACGACTCGTTGGAGTGTATAGGTAAAGCCCACCGCGATTAAAATTTCAAAGTCGAGACTCCGCTTAGCCATTAAAAGTCAGCCGCAATCGGCAAATAACGAAACCAATGCACTCGACGAAAAGTCGCTCTATTTCTCTCTCTCTCTCTCTCTCTCTCTCTCTCTTTCGGCTAATGAGACTAAACCGCGGCTCCGTAAACGAAGATAAGCTTAAAAGTCGGTCGCTGCAGTATATCCCGCGCACAGGGCGAGGAACCGATAAGATTATACACCGCACAGAAAGGTTTTCTTCGTTAACGGCTGATTTTTCGGTCTTTGCGGTACGTTTTGCTCGTTCCTTTGACGAAAGATTTGCTCTTCTTTCGGGACTTCCAGTACCGCCATCGCGTCGACGAGAACAACCTATATATACTATACTACTCGTTAATGGTGGAAAAATTTCGTAGACCAAAAACTGGGTTCAAAGAGATCGGGCGACTTTTCCGTTCCGCGAAAGACGCTTTTTCGTTTATCGAAAATTGCGAGTCCGTTTGAAAAAAAATTCTCCCTCGGGTATATACAAGCTCCTGCGCGCCGAACAAATATACTGCAGGAAGAAAATTGAATAATTCAAAGAACGCGTTAAAATTCAAAACCATCTGTTTGCTTGTAACAAGGTATACAAACAAAGTTGCGACGGGATATAAAAAAAATCATAGCATGCGGCGCGGCAGTGGAGACAGTTTTTTTTCATCAAACTTATAATTAAAAACTAAGTAACGGTTTCGAAACTTCGCTCACGTTGTATTATATCGATTGGCGCGAGAATGTCACTGGCAGACTCCCGGATCGAACTGCACTTGTGTGTGCGTGTATATATATATATATATATATATATATACACGGATATAACTGTATAGGTATATAACTGCAGCTAGTTCTAAACACACATGAGCAGAGTCTGATTCCAACGTGCTCCCTTCGTTTTATTTTTATCGCCTCGTGCGGGAGACGTTTTCGTTTGAACGTGAAATTAATATTGCGAGCAACTAGAGCATAGCGAAGGAGTATGTAGTTGATTACGACCAAATTCCGATATAGTCTGGAGAATAATAATCGTTTTAGAATTCTAGGATTATTGGAGAAGACTTCCACGGCTGAGGTAAAATTAATAATTGCGATTGATTCGTTTCGAAGTTAAAGATCGTTGAAGATTTTCGAAATATTAATTTCCTTCCAGCATATGTATAAAGTCTGAATATACGTTGGACGATTCATTTCGCATAGAATAATTCGATAGTGCTTCAATTCTGACTATAATACACCGATTCTGTATCATATCACTTGATCAAATATGAATCATTTTCGATTTAATAAAAGCAAACTATATCTGAACTATATACGATTATTCAATCCGCCGCCGTCTAGTCATTCACCTTACATTCTTTCGTATAATTCAAAACATCCTACTTTATAAAAAAAGAGGATGATCATTATTATATTATTCCTTCTCCGACTGGAGGTAGATTGTAACTTCATCGTAATAGATTTGATTCTATACCCTAAAAATAATAGATTACCAAGTATAGTACCATCATCGCACAAATAAATTCAACCTTTCTTTTCACCATCATTAAACCTCCAGCGAAGCTATACTCCTATATATATATATATATATATATATATATATATATATATATATATACACTGAGAAAAATTTAATAGTAAAAATTACAAAAAAAAATAGGAATTTTTACTATCTTTAATAGTAAAGTGGTTACAGACTTTCCGGATATTAGAATTTACTATCCCAAGATAGTAAAAATTATTATCTCGCAAATAACTCTTAAGATTTTAAATTTTACTATCTTGTATAGTAAAATTTATTTTTAAACCTTTGTAAACAAAATCGAAAGTTTTATAATCTATTTCTAACGTTCGAACTTATGATTGATCGCTTGCTTATTGATTATGGTTCGCTTATAGTAGAGATTATTTATTGTACATATTTTAATTTCTTAAGCACTTAAACCCTATTCCTATGATTTCGCAACTACACGCATATCGCACTTAACGCTACATATTTCGCAATGTTCGCATTACAATTATTAGGATGGGGACATTTTTTCGTTCTTATATACTAACCAACCAGAATTCTAGCCACTCGCGAGACGAATTTACCAGACTCCATCTAGCGGGTGAAGTCGATGTTTTACGGCATAAGGGTAAGAGGAGAATGGAAATACGGCGCGTGGCGCGACCGCCGCTGGCATAGCTGAAAATGGCGCCAAGCGCATGCGCTATGCGCGCAATCTCCGGTTTTGCTTTGTCTATTTCGCCAGCTTGTTTTTCAACTCTTGATTTTATTTTCATTTTTGATTCATCTGTATTATTTTACAAAAAAATTGCTATACTATATTTTGTATTCAATAATTTTTATTATCTGAGATAGTAAAAACTAATATCGCCTATAATGAATTTTACTATAAAAGATAGTAAAAATTGTTGAGGAAGTTTCGTTGAAAGCCATAATCATTTTTACTATCTGAGATAGTAAAAATTAATATTTTTTGTAGTAAATTCTACTATAAAAGATAGTAAAATTTAATATCTTTCGAGTTGGTAACCACTTTACTATCCGAGATAGTAATTTTTACTGTCCAATTTTTCTCAGTGTATATTCTTCATTCGCCTGCACTTGCTTTCCCACGACTTCCGCGCATGCAAGAAAGAGAGCAAAAAAAAATTTGCGTCCTGCACTCACGAGCGATATCGAGCTCGGCGAATCCGAAGTTACGATCTCCCCCCAAAAAATGCGCGCTACTCTCGCGGCCATTGTTCCATCGCCAGGAACAGTCTGCAGTATACGTCGAGCAAATCGTTTACTACCGATCGCGCGCTTGCCAAATGAAATATCGCTCTCAATTGTGTCTTATATTTCCCAACTCGCCATCGGCTCCTAACGAACATCCTAGGGGGAAAAATACAACGCGGCGACGTGTGCCCACACATCATTCCGCGATACATCTCTTTCTCTCGGCGAATTCCAACCGTCGATAATATTGCGCAACTATACCGATCACCGGCTTTCTTGTATTGTACATATATATACATATATAGCTCCGCAAAAAAAAAAACACGTCGATCTCTCGGCGTGTATTCCCGCGAGAAATTCCCGACGCGTGTATACTTAGATACTTGCGAAACTATCGAGCTGTGTGAATCTCCGCAGAAGCGAGAGAGTATGATGCACATAAAGGTCGCGCGCGCGAGCCAAGGGTTCCGATATGCGCGAGATCGGGGACTCGTCGGTTTAGAAAGCCGCGCGAGACACTGTATATATTCTTAGAAGGGGAACAGGTGAAAGAGAGAGAAAAGTTACGGCGCTTAATTTTTGTCACTGATGCGCGTCGTGTACGAGAGAGTTCACGTCTCTTTGTACGAGCCGTCGTCGACTTGTCGCCGTTGTTGCATAAATCGGGGACGAGAGAAGATCTCGTGTACATGTATGTAGAGACTTCGTGCGCGGGGAGAGAAAATTTCTTAATTGGATTATATAGGTCGACGATTCATGTGAGTATCGGTGGAACTATCGGAATGAGGGGGAGAGATTGTTTCGAGATGTTTACTGTAGTTGCGATATGCCTTAATTTTACACAACTATATAAAGGTTAGCTGATCGAGAAGATTACATACTCGTTTTATTGTTTTGCACGTAATTTCAAGCAGTTAGAGTTTCAGAGTTATTTATAAAAAAAATGAATTCATTAATAAATGATATAGCACTAGAAAATGGTAGAAATTTCTTGGTAAACAACACAGGAGACGGGGCTTTTAAGTGAAAACTGACTCACCGCTTTCTTACTGTTTTAATACGCGAAAGGAGAATCCTCGCGGGAAACGAGTACTTTTCGTCTCCAAGTGCAGCCACTCTTGGCATTAGGTTCCGCTGGAAATTAATAAAAAGTCGCCCTTTTATCTCGACACGGTGGGAATGAGTAAAAGTGAATGGGGTGAGAGAAAAGAAAGATATTGTGCTTTAAGAAAAGATTCTTAAAACAATAGAATAATTATCATGTGTCCTCATCTTAACAAAATTTTTCTAATTTGATCCATAACTATATGTTTGCTAATTCATTTCTAAAACAAATTTTGTTGTGAGTCACTTTTGAAACCTCTGAGTGGTGGGTATATATGTAACCATAAGTATAGAAAATGATGAATGAACAGTAACAAAGAAGATGCATAAAATAACTGCTTATAAATGGTGTCAAAATAATTAACGTAAAGCGCCTCGATAATTTATATTTTCAAACAGCCGCAAAATCGCTTGTAATGTAACAGGCGCAGTGGGCAGCTATATAATACATGACAAAGTGGACGTCACGAATGACTATTAAAACTTTTACGAAGATTTAACGCGAGTTCGCCGTATGAAATAACGCGATGTTTCAAGCTAATTTTACATAGATTGAGGCTCGTTAATTTTGATTACTTAATTCGGTGAAAGCAGATAATTTTCAAACGTCAAAACGCACCCATCCAAGCTTGCAAAATACAATCTTTAAAAAAAGAACACAACATGTATAGCAAATTAATTTACAAATTATCCTTAAAAATGCTATTAGGTATATGATCGTGTACTAGGCGAAGTCGTGGAACAAAACCCTCGAAGCCTTACCTGCGCGTAAAGCATCAGGCGCAATATAACGCGCACCGCGCACTGTTCGCGTATTATACGCTTTAATTAAGCGAGAGCGCGCATATAAGCTATATAGCGCGTAAAATCTCTCTCTCCGATCCTCGTTCAATAAACTATATATACATATACCGCCTGTATGCACGCGAGAGGATCGTCGAGCAAGACCTAATTCCCCCATTAAACGCAGTCATCAATTCGAGTACATTGCGTCTTTGTGCAAAAACTATATGTATACACACCATTAATACATGTATATATATACGTACATACATACATACTATTATCTACATACACAAACATCTCCACGGAAATGCCGGCGGGAAATTCAAAAACTCGCGGCGTACACTCACGGGGATTTGCGGCAGCGGTTGTCATCGAGTCCGGCATTTTAGCGATCGATCGAAGAAGGGAGACTTGGCAAAGCCTGAAAAATGGCTGGGATCGTGCGGTGCATATAGTGTAAGTATAGGCAGCCAGGCGCGCGCGCGCCCGCGAATAAACATGAAATCGTAATTCTCTTTAAATGCGTAAAATATGGCGGTGACGATATATATAGGTAAGGGAGTCGTGCGCGTGACACTGCTGCTTATGAGAGTGTCTCTTGCGGCTGAGATGTCGGGAGATATGCGGGGGACGGGACGTGGCTGCTGCCCTGCGATAAACGAATGTTTCGGGGTGTCTATTATATATATAAGATAAGAGGCCGATAAAAGAGTCGGATATTTATCACGGGATAATATGCACCGGTCGTCAGCTATAACTCGTGAAATTATCGGTTCTATATACGTGGACGCTGTTTCATGCATATACATATATATGTATATACATCGTACGGTAAAATTAAACAAAAGTCCATACGCTTCGTTAAAGCGGAATGAGAAAATACCGGCGAAAACAATGGACGCGTAAATTTCCCAGAAGTCGCTTATCGTTAAAAAATTGTAAAAGCATCGTCAGTATAATATTATATATATGTCCGTGCGTGTATGCCGCAGGCCATTGTGTCTGCTCTTTTCTCCTCCTTTATTTCGTTATTATTTGTATATTTATAATCCCAGCCTGTTTGGGGCTCTAATGGATGGCTCAGTCATGTTGATACGATTATATCATACGGCCTTCGCATCAATATAATTTAGCCTCACCGTAAGTCAGCGACCTGCGCAAAAACTCCATGACGCAATAAATTTAAACGCGTCTCCGTATGTAAGTTATATATATGAAAAAATTTCTCCGAGAAAGATCCCACACAATAGCCATCGCCACCCTTTAATCACGCCATTCCGCTCATTATACTACCCCGCGCGTTCTCTCTCTTTCTCTCTCTCCTCCCCCGCACGTATATAGAGTACACTCGAGCCGCGCTAGTTAGCAAGCGTATAACCTCACCTTTTTTACCTGGCGCGCGCGTTTCGGCCGCTAATTGGATTTTCACCGCGAGCTCGAGGGACAAAAATGCACACAGGCTGTATATGTATATATAGCAGGTCAGGAGTCTCGTAGTCCTATATACAGAGCATGTGTCTCGCACGGGACCGTTGAAGAGGAGATAATCGAGGCCACAGATTGTTTAGAAACTTTTGTTTCACGAGAGATAACAAAGATAACAAAAGTATGACGTTCCTATACTTACCGTTGAAATGGCACGTCGTACGATGGCAGTTGGAGTTTTTCCGTTGAGTCCGCCAGCTGAAAATGAATTTCATTATAGTGGGTGCGTGATAAATTTATGATATTCGCAGGGATTGAAATATTTACGAAGCAAATGTACAAGCGACGGCGTATTATATTCGTACATTGATCGATACGCTCGTCGATATTCCAATAACCGAATTAATTATTGTACATCGCAAAATTTATTAAAAAGTAGAAAAACTTGCAAGAAATTCATAAGCGCAAGGATCACCTCGAAAATTCGATTTCCCGTGATCGCACGCTCGTTATTTCTGCGTATCCATGTGCGCTCCTAATGAATTCCACTCGTGACTGAAGCAGCATATATATATATACTAGAGTTTGAAAAGCGCGCGTTGCGCGCCCTAACCTAGAAGACGTTTAGACTTCCTGTTTTAGACGCATGCGCACTACATGAGCCAATCACATAACTTCTATCTTGGCTTCACAACATCCGGTCATGACTTTTTTATATGGGGATATCGTCACCGCGTCATACTCGGCGCGTGTAAAATTGGAGTAGCGACAGCAGCAGCCGGGTAATTACGCTAGAAATATGCAGGACTATACACATGTGTGTGTGTGTGTGTGTGTGTGTGTGTGTGTGTGTGTGTATATATATATATATATATATATATATATATATATATATATATATATATATATATATATATATATATATATATATATATATATATATATATATATATATAGAGAGAGAGAGAGAGAGAGAGAGAGAGACGAAGTAATATGGGCTCGAGTAGAGATCGATTTTCATTTCGAGGACTGTCGGCGATAAACCGTTCGCGTTTCTTCTCCGTTTTTGCCGAGTCGGGAAAATCACGATATCCGAAGACTCATTGACACGATGACTGCGCGGCAGCTAATTCGAATTCCGCGCGTTTAATCAACATCGTTTTGCCTCTCCTGAAGAGATAGAGAGAGAGAGAGAGAGAGAGAGGAAGAGAGCAAATCTTATATTCCCTCGAGCTTTTCCCTCTCGCGCGATTTTCACTCTGTCTCTTTGTCTTTCTCTCCCTCAACTCTCTCGCTCTCTGTGCGTTGCTCCTTTTCCGCTCGTTTTCTTGAGCGAAAAAGCAATTTGCCCAGACCACGGATCATTGAATGTCGATAACAAATAACCCGAGCTGCGTGAGACGCGGAGACTTAATAAAGAGATTTGATGTGACGGACGTAGTAATTCCTCGGGAGGAGGAGCTGTGTGTGTGCTGCTAGACTTTTCTTGCGCTCTCTCTCTCTCTCTCTCTCTCTCTCTCTCTCTCTCTCTCTCTCTCTCTCTCTCTCTCTCTCTTGAATCTATTCCCACCAAATAATACGACCTTATTTACGAGCCTTTACCATACCGGGGAAAATGAGATTTCGACTTTTTAATATGGATAGCGAGAGAGCTTTCAATATATATATCCTCTTATCTTTTTAATACTTATATATGTCTATATTGAAATTGTGAGGTGAATACATTATGCGTACTGCCGTGGTGCGTGTATATATACACTGACGAAGGGTGTACATATTAGATAATTCATTGAGAGCTCCTCGACGCAAAAAATAAATAAATATACTTCACTGATCCATCTGACCCTCCCCCGCATTGAAACGAGTATAATACCAGACGTTTTTCTCGCAGGAATAAAACGCCGAGCGAAAATAAGCGACATCAGAACAGCAAGCTGAATAAGAGAGAGAGACATTCACAGGGAAGGAAAGCCAAGTGTATAAAAAGAGCCGGCAAGACGCGCATTTTAGCGTTGAAGTTCCGGGAATCCAGTGGGGAAAAGAGCTCAGGCCGATCCGGCTTTGGCGTCGCTCGAAAATTCTCGACGGGAAAATAGGCGGACGCGAAAAAGCCACACGCAGCGCAGGTCGTCCAATCTTCCCTTTCCCCCTACTTTTTCCCGTTAACTTATTTCCGTGTCTCTGGGCGCGAGAACCGCTTATTCCGAATCGCACAGGCCGGAGTGATCCTTTACTGTTGCATCTCTTAGAAATAAAACATTTATATGTACTCGTCGAAATCGTAAACTGCGTGCGCGTGAAATGAGCTTGTATATAGACAATCGTGCGACGTATTTTTCCTCTATCGTGTAAATCGCTCTCGAAACAATTTGCCTGTCTATATGTATACTTTCTCCGAGAGTTTGAACCGCTTTCGAAAATCGAGATCGGGTTGGAATAAAATTTACGAAATACTGCCGAGTACGTTCTCTTTCCGTTGCCAATTTTACGGTTTGCCGCTGCAGTATCTAGCTTACAATTTTTCGCTATATTTACCCTTTTTTACTCAGATGTCACTGATTCAATTTACCGGCGGTTCCGAAAACCATACAATGAATTGCGCGAACGAAAACAGCCGCAAAGCTTGCACAATAGCGCAATTCGAAAGTCCAATCCAGAGGATATATATATGTATAGCAGAATAGTAGAATAGTACCTTCAATTATCTTCCTCGAAAGCCGTAGCGCGTGAATGGAGCTCAGGCGAAAATTCAAATCTCCCGCCATTCTTTTGCAAATGCGCGGGTTGCTTAAAATTCAAAAAAGCCGCGTCCTTTTAATCAGATTCACCGTAGCCAAGACATCGTTCAATTCCGTTTCTTTCCACCCCCCCCCCCCTCTCTCGCTTGTCAGTAGTAGCTGAGAGCCGCTACTCTTCTTCCTCCAACATCCTGCGGTTTCACCCGACACACGCCGCTTCTCCTCTCTGGCGTCTCGGCTTTTTCGCCTCGAAAATTCGCGACGTGCCCCGCGCAGATGCTCCGACGCGGAGGCACGTCTGTGTGCCCAGGCTGTACACATATAGGGAGAGAGAAGCTTTGCGCCGCGCCGCGAGGTAAACGCTATGCAGCGGCAGCCAGTGGCCTCGTTAATTTTACATGCGTAACTCGAGTTAACGGAACGCAAGGCGCATCTTAAGGAGATCAACCCGGCGTATCGACGTGACGACTCGGGCGTATATAAGGAGAACGTTGGAGCTGCTGCGCTATGTATAGGGGGTGAACCGGATGGTGCGGGTATAGTATAGTCTGTGCGACAGAGAAAGAGGCGGGGGGGGCAGGCCTCGAGGGAACGCCGGGCTGCATCGTGGAGAGGTTGAGAGAAAATTTTGCGCCGCGAGATTTTCTACTACAGATTCGAGAAAATTTTACGCTGCGCCCCGAGCGCTGGGCTTTTGTGTTATACCCGAGGAAATTGCTTTATGAGGTATAGTCGTTATGGAGGTAGAATTCGCGATTGGAACGCAGCGCCGTGGGTATATTACCTGTAGGGGAGTGATCGACAAATATGGGTTGGAGGTGTAGTAATGTATATACAGGGTTTATGTATACGGTTGAGAAACATGGGTGCGATGAGGGAAATTGAAATAATTGAAATTTTTTGCTTAGCATAGCGTTCGAAATACCATTATCGTTATGGCGAAAAATTGTATGACATGCGGTATCTCGCGTTATTTTCGACCGATCGGGCTGAAATTTCATCAAATCCTCGAAAAAATCATGTAAAAATACAGAAAAAGTTGGAGAACTTTGAAAAACAAAACTTTTTCCTGTTAGCACCTAAACGTAAAAATGCTTTCAACGCGAATCAACGACACGAACTAGTTTTTTTCTATAGCGATAAATCAGTTTTTTACTATGAAAATCAATGGAAATGCATTTTACATGAAAATGTCGCATGTAAAAGTAATCGATATTTTGAAAACGTGACTTTTTACCGTTGCAAATATACTTTTTCAATGATTTAACCGAAAGCGATTTTCGGACTACGCTCATCATTAAAAACAGATAGTTATACTCTGAACTTTACCACACATACATATGTATGTATTATGATCTAATCGACGGGCAAGCGTCAGAGCTATAGTGTTGTTACATTTTCCAATCAACGGCATGTTCATCATATTTTTAAATCGATTTCTTCAACCCATTTTTTTCAAAAAACCTAAACATCCACTTGTTAAGAAAAATCATTGAATATAGACGTGTTAATAAAAATGGAATGACGTACGTTTGAAACTTGTGCAGCATGTATTGTATAACAGACAGAAATAAAAACTTGATGGAAATTGATCAGAAAAGCACTATTATTTCATTGTGTACATAAAACATTCCACTCACTGACAATCAACTTTCCAGTAGTATACCGAGATCAATCGAACGCCGCTACTTTAATGCAATTATCTTAATGCCCCCTTTGGCTATATCACTTTCAAGACTCGTCAAGAAAAAATAGCGGAATAAACTTCGTCTCTCGTACTACCCGCCGTTTCCTTTCCCTGTACGTAATAATACTCTCGATTCGCGTGCATTGATAATCGAGAAAAAAAATCACGCAATTAGCGAAAGAATCGAAGCTTCTTGCGCAATCGCGCGGTGTGCATTCGAAATTCGTCGAGAATCGCTCAGGTGCGCAGTATATACACAGACTTTCACAAATGAAAGTAAAACTCCACTGCCGCATCGTCGGGGCAGCACATCGTGTATGTGTCTATATATATATATATATATATAAACAATAAAGATAGTGATATAGTCTCGGAAAAAGGAGAGTCAAGGAGGAACGAAGCTGCGCCGATGCGGTATATAATAAAGGCTCGCGCGAGCGCGACCTTTACAAAAGAGAGCGGAGATATTGGAGTCTTGACTTTGCTGATGTATTACATAGCACAGCTCGCTCGATGCTCGGATTAACTTTTTGAAGAAGCGACTACTTACAGTCTGTAGGGAAAAATCGCTGTGTCGGCGATATAACTCAATCCATCGGCGATATTTATCGGATCATATAGTTAACGAATTTTCGAGACAGATGCTTCGTTATCGGCTCCGCTGTGTTGCGTAGTTTGCCTGGAGTTTCTTTTTTTTTTTAATTAAGGAGTATAGGGAGCGGAGTGCGAAGCTTGCGAAATTTTGCGAACCATAAACTTCAAATTGCGTAGGGTGTATATACCTGTTTCTATATCGCGTATACGTATATACTTCGAGAAAGATTTTATGTCATTTTCGTAAAATTTTCAACGTCCTTGGGGTTAATTTGAAATTTAAGAGCCGAAAAGTTTGAAAGTGCTTTCTCGGGAAACGTTTGAAAATCATAGCAGGCATTTGAATAAAAAGTCCGAATCGCTGAAAAAACTTTCGGGGCGAAAATAACGAATTAAGATAATATATATATACCTATAATCCCACTGATAAGTATATATATACTATACAATGCGAGAGATTCTAAACCTCTGAAGCATACATCTCTCGGCTCTTGTCGCAGATAAAACCGCTCACGTATATATATACACCGCGAATCTGCGAGTCGATAGAGCCTGCATCGATGTACCCGCACACACTCACACGTATAAAGCTAAACAGTCGCGCGAGAGGAGGAGGCACTTTCGCAGCCGCGACGCGCATTACTCTTCATTGCTGTCCCGTAGAGAAAAGACGCGACTTTCGCGAGAAGAGAGTCTCCCGTGCGCGCATGCAAAGGTCGATGAGAGAACGACCTCGACTCTTACCGCGATGTTTATCGATTTTACGAGAGATGCCTCCTTCGTAAATCATTGTTCGCGCGGCTAAACTGCCGATGAATACTCGAACGCACATATACGTACGCTGCGTGAGCTAGTGTTTATTGAGATTGAGAGGGACAATTTGGATAAATAATGCATGACTCGGGTTATGCGGCTCCTCTCCGCAGCTCGCCGAGATTTTTCGCGATTGCTCGATGTAATTCACGCGGAGGTAATGCCCTGATATATACACGATGCGCTTTGTGGGTTTTTGAGGCGGCGGACGCAGGGAAAGTGTTGGCTCGAAGGTGTGCAGATGTGTGATGATCGATGATTTTGAGGAATCGTTCCGATGCCTATACGATGGTAATGGCCGAAGCGATGGACGTGAATTACGATATGCAAGTATTCTGATGGCGATTGCTCAATCGTATGGATGATATAGAAGTGCTCGTGGTCTGGCACGAGTCATCATGATGAGCATCGGTGTAATAACACACACCACGTTATTATAGGTAATAAGTGCGATATTAACGACTGGCTTGCAATTCACGACCTTGTCATCGCCTTGCGCGATTCTTTATGAGCCTCACTGAATTTACTTATGAAGATTAATCAAAGGGTGCATATATTCCGTTATTGCATCTCGAGACATTTCGGGACGTTCCGAAATATTATGAACTCAGATGGTTAGACCTAACAGAAGGCATTCCTGGCATGGCTAGCATAACGCCGTTGTATATGTAATTTGAGAGGTATGCGAGAAAACCGAGGTAATGGTGGAATGGTCCACCGAAAATTTTCCGTTGGTCTAATCAAAGAGAGGCATAAGAATGGAAAATTTAGAATATAAATGATTCATTGCAAATTTTACAACTATTGCGCACCATTCGAAGGAACCGTGCAGATTAAGTTCATGCATACAGGACTCCCAAAAGTTTTTAATGAACATTTTTTGTTGCATAAACTTAAAATTTGCGTTTCAAAAGAATAACGTCAAAAGCACTGTTTTTCTCTTGTAGCGTAAATTTGCTCGGCCTGCATCAAAAGTCACTTCCATGCCGAAAAAACCATTTTCGAAAAAAATCCGAGAATAAACGTGCTTTTCCTAAACGTCCAGCGCTTGTTTTGCGCAACGTAACTTTGGGGGCTGCCGCGCTCGAAAAAAAGAAGCTCCATTCAATTATCGCGCGCACAAAAGAAGCCGAAAGTTTTTTCCGCTCGTCGCGGCCATTAATTTAGCTGCGGCGGCGTATAACGCGAAAACTTTTCATCGCAAAACAGCTCTCTCTCTCTCTCTCTCTCTCTCTCTCTCTCTCGTTCTCGCAATCTCCATTTCTCACGTATATACTTCTCTGGATCTCGTTGCCCGCGCGCGCAGAATTTCTCCATTATATGTACGTCTAGAAAGGAAGAGAGAGAGAGAGAGAGAGAGAGTCAAACTCTAATTAAAAAAGAGCCGAATTTCACGGGTATCATCATTCCGAGAGTGAGTTTGAAACGCGACCGCGTCCTGCCGTTCAACTTGGATGTGTATGTATATGTGTCATAATACAGTGCGATGGTGACGAGATGGTCCACCTCTTAGTGTTCTCGACGAGTATATAAAATACGAGAGTGGATTTTTCGGATTACAGGGAACTCGTGTCGTCGGTTTTGCGACGATTTTTTTTTTATTTTATACAGTGCGCTGACCGCAGAAGGGAATAATTAAACGGTATTACTCTGCACACTGGACCAGCGCGAAACCGCGTGAAGTGAGCGGAGTTAATCGTTTCGAGTTTTATAAAATAGAATTCAAAATATTGTAAAAATGCAAATATTTACCCGAAAAAAATACACCGAAAAAGTACTCAAATTCAAGTCGTTCGTACTCAGGCAAGCCTAAAATCTCCGCGAAAACCTTAAAGCGTCACCGCCAACAATCTCGCTGCAGCACTCGTTTCTCCTGGCGCACGACATCTGCTCCCGCGTCTCTTTCTCTCTCTCTCTACCTCCTTCGTCGCCCTCAGCCCCGCAGTATTATACAGACCTCTTCTCCTGCAGCCCCTTTCTCAGCAGCAGCCTCGTAAACTCGCGGCGTAGTTCGTTACCGTGTCCCGGTAATCACGGAGGATCGAGTTAATAACTTCTTAATGCTACTTAAGGTTGGCCGGGCGCAGATTTACGAGGCCGCCCGAGAGAGATAGGGAGAGAGAGATGCATATACATGTATAGCCGTGTGGTATATTTCGCGTGTGGTATATACACATACACACACGAGCCGTACACTTATTGCATACTGTGCCTCGGAACTTTTCGAAAGACTCGAGCGGGACGGCCTCGACGCGAGTATAGGTATATAAGTGCACGAGAATCGGTACGTCTCGTGGCAAAGGTGCCAGTATGGTATATGCAGGCGCTAAGACGGGATGAGTGCCTGAAGTTGGGGCTGCGAAGGGTGATCGATCGTTTCGGAAAAATTCATAATTGAGGCGAGCATTGAAAATATACGTGAGCTATAACGCGATAGGTGCACTTAGCATAACACCCTTTATCTTTACACACATAGTTGACGCACATCGACACACGAAGGACGCCGCCGAAGGTTCGTCGATAACGCGTGTTTTGTATCGCTTGCGTTGCAGCTCTATATATACTGGCGGGCTGTGATAATAATTCAGAGATAGCGCGCAGCGGCCATTGGTTGCTGATGCTGATGCCGAACTTCGTGGATCCCTCGTGTATTGAATATATATAGATAGACACGTTGATGCTGACGCGAAAATTGAAACTAAACGTTGCTGTTTGTCTTTCCTTTTTTTTCAAGGAGAAATTGGCGGGTATAGATTTTCGTCCGCGAAAGGTCGCTTCCGTTATAATTGACAGACTGTCAATATTCACGACCATAGAGACAAGTTGACGAGCGTGTCAATTTTCGCTGCGAAGCTTTTTTTTCGCGCTGACGCGTTACTGCTTTTTTCCGCTACACCGAAAATAGAATTGTTTTATTTTTCCAAATTAACGAACTATATGCTAACGAAAGAATACCTCTCGAATTCCCGCCGCCAAATCCGATCCCAAACGCTCCTGCCCTTCTCTTCGTATGTATGTATAAATATATATATATATATATATATATATATATATATATATATATATATACACGTATGCAGCAAGATATACGCTTGGCTCTCTGTGTAGTCCCTACAAAAGATCCTCATTTCCTAGCTGCTGCTACGCGAGACAGGAAATTCCTGAGCTCTGCAGCCTCGGAATATCTTTCGCGCTGCAGTTCTCGCTTTCTTTCTACATCGCGCTCGCGCATATATACGCATGGGTAAACATGACACTTTAGCGCCGTGTGCATACAGTGGCAGCAAAGCTACGGATACACATACCTACAAAAGTCGAAACGACGACGTATCTCTGTCTCTCTGAGATTCTTTCGATGTTGGAAAAAGCTTCCTCTGCGTATTTTTAGGCATGAGCGCGGGTTTTGATGTTTTGAAGAAATTTTCAATTGTTTTCAGATCCCAGTGGAAAATAAATTGTATACCATGGAAAAAATAATTCGTCTACTTTAGTCTATTGATTTTGGTATATCTAATTGTATTATGAAGAAAAACTTTTTTTGAACCGCAAATTTTGTTTTAGTGGAACGAATACAGTTATCGATATATACTTTTGTTATTTAGAATACGATGAAAATTTGTTGTAGAGAAAAAGCAACCTACGATAGCACAAAACGATATTTTCTATACTTAAAAACAATATTTTGATAATATATTATTTTTAAGGTAAGTGAAGGTTATGTTTATATAATTCTATAAAGATGGCAGTTTTTAAGATAAGTCATTATTTCAAAAATTTAAATACCGTCAATAATTTAGCAAATAATGTTTCCATTTGATTAACAAGCAATAAATATTCCATTCTAATAAAATTAATATTTGCATGCGAAGCTATTAAAAAAATGTTTGGTGGTAGAAAAATTCATGAAGTGTGCATCAGTGGAAAGTATGCTCCTTAATCAAATACTCGGCAGCAATTAGTAAAGCAAGTATGTACGAGTCTCTTCAAATAATTAATATACACCTCTACGCTTGTATTTTCAATATAAATAGTAGAAAATCGGTGGAGCTGTACTAACAGCGAAGTAATCGAGCTTCATCAAGTACCTCCCTGCAAAGTCGAGCGCTCCAGCTATAATTAGCGAGCTAAGTGAATTTCATTGAAAGTTGTAGATCTGATTTCTGCACTACCTCATACCTTGAGCGCATAATTTTACTTTTTATTATTATTCCAGGAAATCGCTATAATTCTCACGAAAAGTTTGCGCATAGAAAGCACGTGTTACAATATAATTTTAAAGTCTGCAAACGCGTATAAAATCATTGTCACTTCATAACACACCAAGTGTAGATTAAATAACACTCTTCGCAACACACTATATCCAAAAAGAAGAGAAAGAAAAACGAATATACACAGCCATCCAAGCGAGCACCCCTAAAGTCACACTGCAATCTTAAAAAAAGCAAAGAGAGTAAAAATCCTTCTCGCCACCGAACACACTGGTAATTGCGTAGGAAAAGGCGCGAGCTCTCACGTTCTCCCCCGGTAAAAAAAGTCCAAAAAAGCTCGCTCCCGGCTCGGCAGTCAAGGTAATACATTCGCAACGTGTACTCGTGCGAGCTTCTTCCTCCTCGTCGCGCGCCCACTTCCCGGTTCGTCCTCCTCTCCCGCGACGCGAAATCGAGGCACGCATTGATTTCCCGCGGAAAACTCGATAAGAACTTGTCTCTCACCCTGGCGGAGTACCGCGCAAAGTGCCGCGCGCGCGCGGGCGAGTGAGCGACAGAGAGAAAGACTCGACTGCAAATCCAGCGAGACACGCCGCGCTCTGTGTATACGCGTATATAGGTGTGTGTGTGTGTTTGTGTGTGTATACAGCCACAGCGGGGAAAGGCCTCCGAAAAGTTACCAGAGGGAAAAAGAAAAAGAGAAGAAGCGCGCAGTCGAAAGAGGCGGAAGTTTGGCCAGTCAAAGCACGCGAGACTTTTGTTTTGCACAGTTTCTCTTGCTTCCTTTTTCGGGACCGCTGAGGAGGTAGGGGGCCTGAAGGAACTTGTTGTAGAGTCGCGTTGGTTGTTTCTTTTTTTTTCTTGTTTGGTTCTTTATTTGCTTTAAGGAGAATTCTTGGGAGGTTATCCACTTTACAATGTGTGTACATGAGAGTGTCGTTGGCAGAGCTTTTTTCGCGAAGACATATAGGGTTCGTAGTACGCTTATAGGCGCCTAATACGGCGCTTATCGCTTAATTTCGACGCTTGTAAAACTAGGGGGAGAGAGAGAGAGAGAGAGACTTTTCTACTCTGAAATTGCATAGCCTTGCGGTGTTTAGCAAGTAGATTTCTTCCTTTTTATTTTTATTCTTCGGGCGACTAGGCGCACGAGGCTGTAAAAGTTAACCGGAGGATAATCACCGGCTAAGCCGGTGGAGAGAGCGAGATGTTCAGAAGAAATTCAGCTGAGAATGAGACGCTTTTCTATAATGGTATGCAATTAAAGCAAATTGTTTGGAGTTACATTTTAGATTCATATGGTATTTTCTTCGCGAATTTGTCTGTTATAACTCGTACAAGAAATTGTCGATGTTTCTTTTAATAAACAAATATATAATGGAATAATATACGTGTATTGAATATTATACGAGACACTTTTGTAATCAATAAAAAAAAAATACATTTAAAGGGATTCGACATTACATTCGGATCTTTTACTCACATTCATCAGTATATATAGGTCAAAATAATATTTATAGTATATTATCGTATAGCTCATGGATATCGTGTCTTTAACAATTAACTCTTACACTACAATATCTACTGTACATTTGAAGACGCACGTATTATGTATTTCAATATAAAAATATAATTTAGTTATTTAAATTAGCATGTTTTCAAAAAATGTCATTACACAAATATATATTCGCGTTATTTAAATTTTCGGAATTAATTACATATAATGGTTGATTATATTAATGTTCTTTTTATCAACACATTAAAACGCCACAATATTATTTGACTTTCCTTCATGAACCTGCTCTTAATTGTAATAAAACTTATAACCGTTTAAGATGATATATACGAATTATACATATCGCTAAAATTCAAACATACTTAACATAATTGACAGAGCTCTCATCTTAAATGTTTAATTCATGCACCGCACAGAATCAGCTTTTACAATTAATGAACACTACTTAATTTATGAAAATAATTTGAGAAGTAAATAAAATATAATTGAGTTGAGTACTTTACTATTTCCTCAACAATATCATATTGTTATCTTTATTTCTACAACATAATGTTTGTACAACGAACAGAGTGAAGCACTAAAGACAAAATCTGCTATCTTCAGGTCTTTAATGCCCATGAGAATTCAACTCCTTGAAAATTGAGTCAGTACACACACAGACGATTGTCACATTGCCAGACGTTTTCTACAGTTGACACGGAGATGACTTCCTTAGAGGAAAGCACAAACTTGAACAACATTCGCAGTCATTTCTTATCTCGTAAACAATCACTCATTGACATAACCCTAGTTCGCTCGACAGAAGTCGATTCTAATCGACTATAAACCAGTATCACGCTTAGCACACTTTTTAATTACCCATAGGAGTTGAGGGTGAATTTGTAGCTTTAATTTCAAGGCCGCATCGTGGATCAATTAAAATAGTGACAAAAAAAGAACCGAACGAATTTTCATCTTGATGTTTGTAAATGCGATGCTGAACTTTTTTAAAAGTAATACATGGATGTTGTGATGAAACATTTGAAGAAGCAAATTGAACATATAATTTAAAACTTTAATTATTGTATCTGTCAAAATTAGAATGCGTAATCTATTGTTTTGGGTATAATATCTTTTTATAGAAAAACTATACGAATGAAAGAAAAATGCACACACGTGAAGTGGAAAGTTTGTATTAACTTAGAAGTAAGCTTTAGACTTTGCTGAAGTAAAAACCACACACCATATACCGCTACAAATCCACCCTCACCCCGTAGTTTCTTCTCCCCATTCGAAGGTATAAAGCAAGAACCATCAGCAGCATTTCCTAAAACCTTCCAACTAGGTTACGGACCCATCGTCAGGAGCAGCGCCGATGAAGCTCACTCGCCGCACGTGCGCTAGAGCTGCTGCTCGTTTGGATCAGGCTTCCTCGGGTGCATGTTGTAGAGTTCGCGCTGCAGACTCCAGGGTATCTCGAGGCCAAAGGCATGACGATCGTAGCGCAGCCTGCGCTTGATCTCGCGTAGGCAGAGGTCGCGCAGCGTGTAAAGCGGTAGCGTAATGTAAACGTGGGTACGCTCGATCCGTGATGGCAGCTCCGACTGACGCATACCCTGGTACTTGGCGAACCACGGCTCCGGGAAGTAGACCTCCTGGCCGTTGCCTGGAAATCTGCGCGCAGCGCCATTTTTTCGTTTTATCGTTTGTGTCATTATTTGTTTGTCAGATACATTTCAATCTTGCAATGACATAGGAATTGAGAAACTTTTTTTAAAACGAGGAAACGTGTACAGTGTAATTGACTGGAATTTAAAAAGCGTGAAGGATGGGGACTTTAACAGCCAATGCTGTGAGTATCCCCGTTTTTTTTTCTTAACGAGCTACAGTGTATACATGAATTTCCGGCCACGCCTACTAATTAAAGCAATCAAAGTAGATAAAAGAAGAAAAGAAAGAAGTCGGACGAAAGTGCAATTCTCACCTATCTTTGGTCTCCTCGTCGACGAAAATCCAAGGATGCGTGACGAAGGTATTGATATCGAGGTAGTCCCTACAACCCAAAACCCGGTAGCAGACCCTCTTGCCCTGATAGTCGATCCAGTAAACGCTGACGCTGTGCCGGGTCGTGTTGATGAACCGTACGAAGGAGCTGTGCCGATTGTGAATCGAGCGCAGCACCGGCTGTTGCCTCTGCTGCTGCGGGTCATCCTCGTTTTCTTGCTGGTTGTCCATGTCCCAGCTGACATCAAGCGCGCGAGGTTTACGCGCGTTTTCTTTTCTTTTTTTTTTGCACTAAGAGCTTTTATTTCGGTCTTAAGGGCCGGACTAAAATCAAAAGAGAAAACACAAAAAAAACGATGCGACTATACTGTTATGACTGAGGTGATGATAGCGCTGTATGTGAACGAGCCTCCGGGCAAACGATAAGAAAAGAATGGTTATTATGCGTGTGACTCGCGTGGTGTGTGCATAAGCAGAGGAGAATGTGGAGTAGGGTAAGCTTTTGTTTGCTCCGGGGAAGGATGGATGGCTCTGCTGCGGACTTTGAATTCTGGCGGACGCGAGAGCTTTGGTTGGAACGTTCTTGAGGTCATGTTTTTGGGGCATATATATGCGAAGGCTCGAGACTTTGACTAATGACGTTATTTCTAGACTTTATTTTCGTTCGCTTTACTTATATTTCAAAGACGAAAATTTAGCCTAATCGTATATTTGGAATCGTTATACCTAATACGAAGGAAATTATCGAATCACCTATATCTTTATATTGTGGCTAATGATTTAGATTGTACCTTAATGAGTTAAGGCATTATCCATATTTTATTCCAGTAAAGACAGCTTACGAAATGAGTAGCAAACCCGCGCTAACTGAAACCATACAGGATTGACGTACACGCGACACCAGGCAATAAAGCCAAAATGGTTTCATTGAATTTTCATTTAACATTCCGAACACGAAAGGCACTGTCTTGCTGTACTCTCGACATGTTTTCTAACAAGAAAAGCCATTCGCGCGACGCCGTTCTACGTGAGCACGCCATTTATAATCCGCGATTAGTGGATAATTTCCGGGATGAGTCAGACTCTATAAGGCTTATTCAATTAATATCTCTGCGGCTGTATAGCTCCCGGTGCAATATGAGAAAGTTGGATTGCATAACTCGCGCCGCCGACATCACGATCGGAGAGATGTTGTTTTGCGGCTTTATCCGTCAAGTTCGATCGTCGATAACTTTTCCAAGTTTATACGCCCGAAGATGGCAGCGAGGAGAAAAGGCTTTTCGTTATTTTGTCTAGAGATAATATTTGTTGTTGCGATGAGAATAAATTTATATTTTATGATAGTCGTAAATTACAGACATTGTATATATATATTTTTTTTTTACATTGAACCAATATGGATGGATGTGATGTAACGAATTGAGTGTTGTAAACAATAAACATTGCCTGGCACATCGGATTAGGCAACAAGAGGAGAGAGATGATCATTATGACGAAAAGTAGGAAAATTACTCAACACGTGTCATAATAGATTGTTTTAGACTCCGAGTTAGTACTGTTAAAGTCTCGAGTAACTAATTATTACTCCGGCAAAGTAGTCTCGCATTAGCGATTTAATTTCCCGGCAGCTAGCACAGCAGCTCTGCAGTGTATCGTGTGCCATGAAATCCGATAAAGAAAAGCGCTTCGCGGAAAAAAATGCGAGTAAAAAAGAGAGAGGGGGGGGGGGGGAAGGGGTTGGAAGCAAGCAGCTCTCCGCTCGCGCAAATCCAATTTCTCAGGCCGATAAGTATGATACCAGTTGAAAATTAAAGCCCCAAGAGCGAACTTTCCCGGCGCGAAGTCTCAGAGGCATAATTCTCATCGACGCGCCGGCAATTACCGATCGCATCTTTCTCCTTGCTTCTTCTTCCTCTTTTTGTCATTCCTTCCAAGGCGAGAAACCCTTTCTCTCTCTCTCTCTGTCCGAGCGAAGAGGAAGGAACACTACAAGAAATTCCGAAGTCGACAGGTTAAATCCCCTCTTCCTCCTCTCCCCCCTCTCGCTCTCTCTCTCTCTCGGGTGGGAGAAACGTAGCCAGGCTTCATTTACAAATCCGAGCGTTAATTACTTAATTCGATTACGTCTATTCTAGCTGCTCGTCGGAGTCTCGAGAGCAGCAGCAACCGACGGTCCCTATCGACTTTCCCTTTCCCTATCAGCCACAGCAGTAGTCGTGAACTGCAGCCGCCCCTCCGTCGACAATTAACGTCGCGCGAGAAACGGCTCTTCGGTGCCGATTGTAGTATATCTCTCCCCTCTCTCTCTCTCTCTCTCTCTCTCTCTCCTTCATGCTGACTCGAGTTCTCTCTCTCTCTCTCTCTCTCTCTCTCTCTCTCTCTGGGACTTGCAGGGGATTCCTTGGACCGATTAAATTGCATTCGAGCCGGCCGCTGGTCACTGTAATTTGCGTGCGGCAATTCGCGATATACATATATATACACCGTCAACCCTATATCTCTATACCCGTGTGCAGCAGATGTTATAAGGGACGACAACGACGTCGACGACGCTCAGGAATGTAATGCAAAGAGACGTATGGTACGGTGTGAAGAGGAGGTCCGACTGGAATAGAAGATCGGTTACGTATGCGGGGTAAAAGGGGTGGCAGGATTGGCTGTAGGAAAGAAGGGTTAGCATTTGCTCCGAGGAAAATGAGAAGAGATGTGTGTGTGTGTGTGTGTGTGTGTGTGTGAGAGAGAGAGAGAGAGAGAGAGAGAGAGAGAGAGAGAGAGAGAAGACAGAGGGAAAACAGACTAAGGGAGATGGAATGAATGGAGTCGGTTAGCCCTTCCTCGCCCGGGATCTTTTTAATTGCTTTCAGTTTCATCTATTCGGCAAGCGACCGCTGTTAGCGATCGTTGTCAACGAAATAAATTTGTTTGGATGATCGTCAGTAATTATATAATGTAAGATAAAAAAAAGAACAGTAGTGAATCCTGGTTTCGAGAAAATAATGGAAGCCGCGCAGCCTCGCTTTTGAACTTGGACAGCACAGGCGACTGGGGATTGTTTTGGAGGAGCAGTTAACTAGCACTTTCGAGCAATTACGTCCAAGAACGCAGGCCAGAAGTTGGAACTAGAGCCATTACAGGGGATTGTTCACCTAAATTATATCGATTCAACCGACTGCGGCACAAAATGACCATCGTGTCCCTATAGAGATATGTTGAATTATCTACAAATATCGAACGACGACGATTGCTTTAGTTACAGCCGGTGACAATCGAAGCGGGTGTTAAATCATCGTAAATTGCAGGTCGGACACCGGAGGCGATAGCAATTGCGCGACCTTGCAAATTACAAACTGTTGAAAGGGAGCGATGTAGCAGCTTCTAAAGCCACGCGATTGAGCTCGCATATATAGAGCAATATTGTATAGGAGAAGACCAACGGAGCATCGTGTTCGGCAAATCCGATGACCAGCATTTTATGGTTGATATCTTCCATGACCTCGACGCCGCAGTCGACACTCAAAATAACGTACCGTAGCCACCGCAATGCTGACACACTCGTAAAGAAGCCGTAAATTTTTTACATCTGTTATATCTATAGGATGCAGATATATAGTTCGCTGCATGAAAGCAATAAAACAAGCTGACCCTTCTTTCCATCCTACATACGCATATCGAAATTTCAGGTGGAATACATATTACAACCTTTTTATTCGGAAAACCAGCTCCACGGTGACTCTCCAATTTGCAATCGTCGCATCGATTTTCGATCGCGCGCGCGCTTTTTTTCGATTCGCGGTAGTCCTCGTTTTCCGCAAGACGTGCCCCGCCGAAAGAAGGACCTAAAGGAATCCAGAGGCAAAAAATGAGGGATGAATACGCGCGCACGTGCCTCGAGATTGGATGGTAATGGGGAAACTATTGTGGGGTAACAGAGGGGAATATTCAGAGGCGAAACAATAGATATCGGGAATAAAGGCGACATGAAAATGCATCGAACTTTCTCCATCGTCGATTTTCACTCGGAATATAAGGATTTCACAAATGCACATCAATTCTACAGCGATTTTTCAATGAAATGACAACTTTGTCCCGCACCTCGAAAGTCCTAATTTTGAAATGTAGAAGCACACGGGAAAAAATTTAAAGCGTAAAATTATCCAAGATTAAAGAGCGAGTACAGGGACAGAGAGGCAGTAAAGTAGCTATTATAGGCATTACGCGGAAAGAACAAAGGAAATAATAAAAACGAAGGGGCAGAGAGGAAATGCATTCAGGAAGGAGGAAGCGTAAAGCAAAAAAGTGGAAAGCGAGAAATTCCCGCCAAGGGGGTGGGAGAGGCTGAAGAAAGAAAAAAAAGCGGTGAAAGAGAGAAGGTCGAAAGTCGCACACGGGGAATACAGGGTGAGAGTAGAAAAAAGGAAAATGCAAAAAAGGGAATCAAAAAAACCACGTGACAAAGCGTAATGGTCGGCTTGAATCGGCCACCGTAAAAAAAACTGAGATAGAGAGTAAGGGAACAAAAGTCAAGGGGACGCCGTGGCACGCATAGAGAGGTGTGGTCGCGGCGAAATAAAAGAATTGTCAAGATACGCGGACGGTTTGATTCGGCGATTTTATTTGCCCGTCGCTCGAGGGATTATCCGATCGAATAGCTTTGTCGAACTCTTATCACTGCGTTTCTCTCTGTGACACTTGAACATTTTTTGCAAATATTTTTATAAGTTCGCAACAAAGCACGAAATTGCCCGATGCGGCTCGTCTCGAGGGAGAGAAATAACTCTGAAGAAGCCCTCGCGAGAAGGTGATCGGTCAAAAAAAGGGAGAGACACGCGCGGAGGATCAGGGTCTCCGAAACCCGAAAAAAGGACGTCGAGAGGAAAGCAGAAGGCGAGAGTAAGAGGAGAGCGGGAGAGAAAGAGAGAGAAAACGAATGAAAATAGCCAGGACAGATAAAAAAGAAAGAAAAGAGAGGGAGAGAGAGAAGGTGCGGGAGTCAGGAGAGTGGAAATTACCGGCTGTTACGAAGCAGTCGTTTCGTCGGGACGATTCGATTGATCGACGATGGGGAACGAGAATAGAAACGAAGCGTATTCGACTGCAGCCAAAGCCAGCGGAGAGGAAACGGTGCGTCGAGCTACAAAATGGAAGAGGGAGAGAGAGAGAGAGAGAAGCTGCTCCAGAAAAGCCCCTCTTTCGTTTTCGTACTTTATCCGCGAGAGAGAAAGAGAGAAAGGATAAAACGCGCGGCCGAGTATTTTGTTTCTTCCCCTCGCTCTCACCGATATACGAAGATAATCGTAACCCCTTATTTTTCTACGAAGACGAGAGTGAATAGAAAAATAAAACACGAGGATCTTCTGTTTATTTCGCTGTTTACAGTGTGAGGCTGTATTAGTATCCAAGTTGATGAATGACTTTGCTGTGGATTATCGCTCGTGGAACAACGCTAAGCTCTAATGAAAAATCATCGCGTGTTTTGCGTAAATATTATTTCAGCTTGATAGTGCGAATTAAGCTCCATGCTGTGTATGAAAGCCGTAGCAGCACAGGTGAAGCGCTGATTACTCGGTGTATACGCGGTAAACTTGTGTCTTTGAACATATATGAATATTCATGAGAAACATGCATACATAACTTATTATATTCGTAGTAATATGATTTTCCATTGGTGACATGACAACCAATTGAAAAGATACCGACAGTCTGTCAATTAACTACTATTATGACGATAAGGGATGACAAAAAGTGGCTGTTATACACTAATGAATTCGCCTCTCTAAATTTGGCGCGCGCATCTCTTATTCATATAGCCGCAAGATCGTTCTCGCGTGATAAGCTATAAATAATGAGCAAGCGTGCCTAGAGTTAGTTTTTCAGAGGGAAGAGAGTTCTATGATTAAATTATTTATCAACTATTTCAATGCAGAGTGCAATGAACCCTATCAATCCGTGAACCTCTTGTCTGTCCGTCGATAAGCTTCATTAATTTTCAATCTGATGCAGATTCATCCATGTTCAAAATCAGGAACTGCGCGAAATTATTTAGTTTCCAACGAACGATGTAAATGTTATGACCGGAAAATGAACTATTCAAAGTTAAAAATCAGTGGAAAAAATGTAATTTCAGATCGCATGCAGCTTTTATTGAGCGAACACATATACATATCACAGTAGTTAACGGCGAAGTAAAATCATCAAAATCGATATAATTTCAATGCCGAAATTGTCGATGAAATTTCTATATAGAACTACATTTACGTTTCTCATAACATTGATACTTTCATGAAAACACTCGTTCTACTTTGACATTAAAGCCCAAGGAATATTATAAATATTCTTTCATGTAAAAAATAAAAAGTAAAAATAGAGAGTTGAGTGCGAGCGGCACAGAAGGTAAATGAAAAATATTGCGCGCCAGCGTATAAAGGGTAAAAAGTGCGATCCCACGTGGAGTGGCAGAGAAAAAATTGAATGAGCTCGTACGTGGCACTTTGCGGATGAGAGAAGATTAAACGGAATATAAATGAGAAGAAAAGGCATTCGCAAGAGTCGGAATTGCACGACTCTATCGCTCGGCGCACTCGACGATCGCATTTCCAGGACGTCCTTTAATTGCAACACATGCACACACCTGCGCGACTGCCAACAAGCTCGGATCGTTCATCTGCGCACTTCACGTCTCTGACAAAATGCACGACTGGCTATGTGATTTTCTGATGAAACTTTCGTGTGCAGTTTATCGCATGCACTCACCCGTAAATTGTATTATGCGTAACTTTCAGTCTGATTTTGGAAGAACTATTTGAACACTGTAACGAAATACACCCCTAGTTATCATATTATCTAAACAAAAAAACATAATGCAGTTTTGTGTTTTTAATAATAATATTATGCTCGGTTGTTATAAGTTATTACATTCAAAAGCTGACTCGATCAGTTGAAGTATTATTTTTAATTTTGTTGCTTGCAATTATATGACAAATTAAGAATTTTCAAGTGGCAGAGATTTCGAATCTCTTTTACCGGGATTCGTAAAAAGTGATACTACAGAATGCCCGCATCAGCAAGTTTACGTTAGAGATTCTCGTTTGACAATTATCCGTAATTTAAAGTTTCTTCATTACGTCCGTATGTCAGTCAATTTTTAGTAGCTGCGGCGCGGCATAATCGAATTAAAAGTCGACTCCATTCTATTGAAGTTTCATTTATCACTGATAAATGACAAAGAATTAAAATGAAATTAAAATTGCTTTCATTAAAGAAAGATTGCAAAAAAGAATTCAAAGCCTGTATTTTTCACAAAGTGCTGTACGTGTACGATCCCAATCTCAGCTAGGCTTTAAGTGAAAATTATTTTGCTTAAAGTGTTTTACCATTTCAAATATTTAGCTTACTAAAGGTATAAAATGTAATGTAAACTGGCGCCAGAACCGCTGCAATGACGCACCGCAAGTCAGCGAATCGCGCAATTACTTCGAGTGAATGCACCACAGCGGAAGTTGCAGGAAATCTCTGGCGATGGTTAGACTGTTGTACTGCGTTGTTTGTTTGATTGCTTCACTTGATGTCTAGTTTTAATATGTATTTTAAACTGTTATTGAATCCTCCAAACTTTCGAAATTGTTTCCGTTGCGTTTCGCCGGGATTTTTAAAAACACACACGTGTGTGTCTACAAAATCTATAATACAGCAGACAAATAAATAAAAGCCTCATAAGTATTCTAACACTCTCTCGGCACAAGACAAAGTACGCAGCTACCCTTTATCGGGACTTTCAAATTACAAAAAATGATAAGACTTTTAAATTCCCGACATTTCCATTTCATTTTCCATATCTCATAATCACAACCCCTCGTCGTCGCGCACACACACACACACACACATACGGCTCGGCAGTAGTTCCTAAAGAGGCCTCATGCATTCTGCATAGCTTGAGCTCGGATCAAATAAACTTCTAATGAATAATAAACAAGTCAACACGTGCGCCACTCTACAGCTGCAGCAGTAGCAGCAGCAGCAAAAAAAAGAGAGAAGAAGAAAAAAGCCCGTCTCGATTTTCATTCAGCGGGCCGCGCACTTTCTAGTTTTCAATTTCAGGAGCACTCGCGCAGCCCTTTAAAAATGCAGGACGTCGGCTCTTAAGCTTCTCTCTCTCTCTCTCTCTCTCTCTCTCTCCACAAGTCCGAGGATCCAGTATAGCATCAGCGGGCTTTTGTACGTGCGTGAGGCTTGCGGAGAAATTATACCGCCCCGCGAAGAGAGTTTAGACGAGTGTGCTACACGGCGATGAACTTTTTTCGGACTTTGCTTCTCTGATGCTTCTTTTTGAGGCTTCCTGCATACGCGCGGGCGTGTTTTTCAGCTGAATTTAAGGTTTCTGTTTACATGAGCCGTTCCCGGCGCCACTTGAGAGTATAAATTAGTCTGCTGGGCCCGATTTTCTCTTTACCTAAACTTTCTCTTAACCTACTTTATTATAAAATTTGTGAGGCAGAACAAAATAAGGCATCAATATCAACAATCAGTCAGCTCCACTGCTCGACCGCAGAAACACTCGCCCTCCTCGTCGCCGTGTTCACAAGAGTCAGAAGCCTCGTCGTCCAGTCTGGCTAAGGTCGAGGCGTCGCGCCGGCATCCCTCGTCACAAAGTAGACGCGCGAGGGCCCGTAGCGCCGACTTCAAAGCCTCCCGGTCGAGTTCGCGCTCACGAGACAGGCTATCGCGACTCTCCCCCGTCGCCGGCACATCCTTCGTTGGCTTCAAAGGACAAGACAGGCAGGGATGGTTAGGCTATATGTCTCCTGCTCTAAAGGAGACGTACTATATACCGCGCGAGGCATATATATCTGCGTTTCTAGAGTCGACGCTTGTTTTGACTTCTCTATAGAGAGCTGTCGACAATACTTTGAAAGAGAGAGAGCGAGCGAGAGAGAGAGAGAGAGAGAGAGAGAGAGAGAGCGACGTGTGTGCCTTTTGTGCATGTGCATGGGGGGAGGAGGTGTGAATTTTGCTAGATAGGAGGGAAGGTATGATACTTTTGTTGAGAATTGTAAGGTGAACATTTGAAATAAAACAGCTTTCTGTATGTATCAAGGAGCTCACGGGAAAGAAACCCATCAAATAGTCATCATAGTCGTAAGAATTATGGTAACCCATTAGCCTTTCTACTTATATGTATTGCGGAAGTCATGGTCCATTACGCTTCATGGTATATAATAATCTAGCGTGTTAATGCACGGCCATTATTCTCTTTGAGTTTGACGAAAAAAGCAGCCCGTAAAACAGTTAAAGCTCCGAGGTAAATGTGCAAAGTTTTGCTTATACGAGCCCGCGCGTCTTTTCTTCTCCGAGTGTATATTATTATACGTATATATTAGATCCTGCTCGGCTCTTCTGATGATTAATAAAATATCGTCAGCGAAACTTTAAGGCTAATTTTTTTTCTCATAAACTTGATATTCAATCCATCTCCACACGCTATATCATATCAAAGTCAATTTAATTGCGTATGAATATGCGGAAGCCGAGTTATTACAGCATAACCGTGTTTACCTAATATACACACATTTCAAAGGCCCTTCCCAGAGTACTAGCTGTCGATGTAATTGCATCTAGATATAGTATATCAGTAAGAAGAATAATAATAATTCGTCAAAACAATAGGGGAAAATTAATGACCGATCAAGAATGATTGCATTTGTTAATGAACGTCATAACAGCACGACTGACCGGTGAACTATCTAGTCGCCAATATTTAATATCGTATAACAAATTCATACATGGTAATGAACATATTGTACATAATTGTGCAAGTTAATGAGCGTCGATGACAGAATATGTTGCATATTGCCATGGAGTATAAACGAAAAAGTCGCGAAATCATGTTTTCTTCCTTCCTAGAATTGCCACATATACCTGCAGTACAGACAGCAGGACGAACCCTCCCAACGCGACTAGCGCATCCCAGCGCTTAAATCCGAAAAGTTAGACGCACCGCGCTCGCGTACTTTGCGAGTATATAGTCCTTGTTTTTGGGGCGAAGCTCTAAAGTATATATACGAGAGGTAGGTGTCTCGGACTTTGACTCCACTATACTTCACTTCGTGTATAGTAAAAGTCCTTCGTGCGCTCGAGCCGATTTGGAGAAAATGAGCTTTGCGCTCGAGGCTTATTTTCTCTCTCTCTCTCTCTCTCTCTCTCTCTCTCTCTCTCTCTCTCTCTCTCTCTCCCTCCTCATCGTTCGACTTTGATTTTTTCCCCTTCTTTTTTACTTTGCCTCTTCGTTGCTTATCTTTCTGGAGACACGGTCTGCTTTCTGAGGTCACGCATGCATATATATATATATATATAAGTGCAGAAAGTTTGGAACCGTATACATGCAGTGGCGCAGATGTTTTACGTTTTGAGTTTTGTGCGTATATATATATACGTATATTTTGTCAGATCCACGGGCTCAACGAAGTTTTGATAATTCACGAAGATGAGACAAGTTCGTCGTGTTGGGGGCTGGTATTCAGATTTTGGAATTTGCGGCTGAGTAATCCGTCTCAGAAAGAGAGAGAGAGAGAGAGAGAGAGAGAGAGAGAGAGAGAGAGAGAGAGAGAGAGAGAAACGAGTCCTCGTAATCAAGACAGAAACGCGAGAGGATTTTCATTGATACCGCGTCTTAACAAGCCCCGGAAGTTCGCTCGCTCGCGCGAGCAAACAAAAAGTCAATGCTATCGGAGCAAAATTAATCATTTTCAAGATAAAAGCCCTCTTAATTGCTCTCTAATTGATACGTTAACCCGCAATCAAACACCACGTAGAAGAAGTCTAAACTTTCCCTTGCCGCACAGCACATCCAACGAAAGACAGAGAGACGGAGCAACGTGCAAAAGTGCAAAGAAGCCGGCGCAGTGGGAAGAAGAAGAACGAGCAAGACCTCTCGAACAAGAGAATAAGACCGAGGCTAGCTAACACCCCCCCCCCCCCGTGCTATATACCTACTCTCATTTATCGCCTACTCCCCGCCAAGTTTTCCTGGCAAAGTTCGCCCTCTCTCTCTCTCTCTCTCTCTCTCTCTCTCTTACTCACATATATCTCAGCTTCGGACATAATTGTGATTTCTCAGACTCTCGCGCGCATTCAAAAAGTTTCCGAACCATATACATATAGCAAAAAGCGCGCGCGCGCGAATTAATTAGTCGGTTTCCCTCTCCCGAAAGCTTTGAACCGCACGCGGAGACATTCATCATTTTTACAGCTTCCGGGGAATATTCCCTTCATCTATTATTCAGCAAAAAGCTCCTCGCCGGCTTTTTTTTCAATAAAAAACTTTCTTCCTCCCGCGCGCGTCTTTATTCTCCGCGACGCATTGTCATTCCCGAGAGCGTTTCATATGTCCGCGCATCGGAGCGCTGCTATATTATATATATATATATATATATATATATATGTATGTATGTATGGGAGGCCGTATAAAAAGAGGGGAAGGCCATACGTCAAAGGTCTCGCTCATCCTGCGGCGACGTTCGCGCGACCGCTCGAGCATCTCCGCCCTCGTCTTCTTCTCCAGTTCCGCGTCATAACCGTCGCCATCTACACCGTCGACCGCCGCCGATTTCAGGATAGCCTTGGTCTCGAGCATCTGCTGCGAACAAGAAAAGCGCGAGCTCAGACGCGCCCGAGCGACACTTTTCCTTTTTTACGCGACTTTTTTAGGAGAGTACGAAAGAGTTGGCCGCGCGATAAAGAGGATGGAGCGTCGCGACGACGCTTTATGCTGTCGGAGAAAAACGAGCGATGAAAAGTAAACACTCGAGACTCGCGCGAAGGCTTTTGCTCTAAACTGCCCTGTGTGATCTCGCTGTGAAAAAAATGGCCTGCTTTTAGAGCGAGCGCGCGGACTCTTTAGAGGCTGCAAAAGTGTGTTAGCGGGTCTTGAGAGGCTTTTACGAGATGCTGCGCGTGGTGGCGATCATGTGCGGACGAAGCTCGATCGGCGAATAATTGATTTTCCACGGGATTTTACAGCCTTCAAGTATATGGGAGCGTTTTGAGAGATTACGCCGCAGATGCGTGACACTTGATTGCAGATATACACTTGATTCACGTATGCGAAGAGCTTTCGCGTATGGTTTCTATTACTGAAGATACGATTTGCTGATTGGACATACTTCAAAATGCATAATAAATTTAACTGATTTAACTATAATCGTACTCGACTATAGATGAAATTCGGCAATCTTAAATCTGTGTGTAAATTTAACTTTCTTTTATTTGTGAAAAATAATATTATCAATTGAAATAAAAAAAAATTACTTCATAGTAATCTAGCGCTTCTGTGTACCGGGAGGGAAAAGCCATGCTATATAAACAGTCGTATATATACTCAGAAGTTATATGAGGAACAATATAACATGATTTTTTCTCTATGCCAAGCATCAATTAACGAGCAGTACAGCACTATTTCATTATATGAATATATATATTCGATTCCTATTAATAAACAGTCAAGTAGTAAAACATCTCTAAATAATTTGATTTTGACGGTACCTCGTTAAGCCTGCTATCAACGGTTGATGTGTCATGGATGTATCATCATAATATGTGTAATCTGAAACATTTTATCGCTGGAGTTTTTCGACATTTTTATACGAGTTTTGCAATGTCGTTCAAGTATAAGACCAAGATAACATGAATAGAGTCAGTCAGTGTTACGTTCACGTTAGCAGAATGATGTTCATGTATTTCTGGCTTCTCGCTATCAGCGGGACAAATTTATTTGTCGGTCAGTATTTAAAATGACATTTAGTTCAAATTTTCTTACGATTGATAAGTTTAATAACATACGCGGAAAAATGTGATTGACGAATAATAAAAATACTTTCACGAATTAATTTTTTCATTATACTAATACTTCAAGATGCAATGTACGGAGGGCATCGCGTTCCAATAGAACACGTGCCATACGTGGTAAAGATTGTTTACTTTTCTTTTAAATAAGTTCTAAAGCTGGAGCTACTAAATTATATAATATTGTTAAATCCGTCACAGGCTCAACTTTTTTTTGAATCAGAAAATGGACTGATGTCCTATTGTGGCGCAACAATTCTTTCCAAATATTGGCTAGTATCAGCCGCTCATTGCGTCGGGTGAGTAAAAGTTGTTACATTTCGAAATGCTATAATTAATAATGAATATGTAATGGCTGACTTTCTTTGAATTTTAAAGATTAGAAGGCATGATCATCAATCAAGTGCGCGTTGGAAGTAGTGCCACAGCACAATCGGGAAAACTAATAAACATTACGCAAATTATTGTTCACGGCGACTACGACACCAATAACATCTGGGATAGCGATATTTGTTTAATCAAGGTTTTTAAAAATTTGTATTACAAAAAAAATTAATTGTTTCTCTTTACTTGACTTATAAAATGTAATCTTCTCACCAGCTACAAAGTCCGATTGAATTTGACGAAAGACAGCAGCCGATTCATATAGCACGAGAACCACCAAAGGTCGGAGACTCAATAACTTTATCTGGATTTGGATACGCTCACGTAAGTCATATATATGTTAATAATCGTGTACGCGAGATACTGCGAATAATCGTTAAAGAAATTTCATCACCGTTTTATTTTCACGGTTATCATGAAATTTAGTCGCCTTTTTGTTTGCAGTACGGAATAATGGGAGACTCTCTGCAAGTGGGTCACGCGCCGGTTATCGATGATGAGACGTGCCGCGTGAATTACACGATTACCAAGAATATGTTTTGCACGAGCTCGAGTAGGATCGATTTATGCTACGGCGATTCCGGCGGACCAGGTGTTTTAGACGGCAAACTTGTCGGGATCGTGTCGCAGGGCTGCGAGTACACGGCGCCCAACGTATTAACCAAAGTGGCTAATTTTTACGACTGGATTGTGAAGCACACGGGTGTCAAGTATAACGACTAATTTTTCTGTATTTAAATACAAAGGTGCGCTATTAGAATAATAAAATATTATAAGACGACGAACCAGGAAACCGATGCTATACTGTGAGTTATAGCATCGGTATACTTACTGAGTGGTAAACAATACGCAAATCACGGATGAAAATAGTTCTGATATTTGATCTGGAGTAAAAATGTGTTGAATAAGTGAAGATACGTAGGTGTCTGTGTGAGATAAGTTTTATATAATATAGTGTGGACACTTTCCTATTTTTTGCGGGTAAATGAAATTAATTGTTATTGACAAATTAATTATTTACACGACTTCTGAACACGTGTATAATTTAGTCGTTGACTTTCGAAGGAAACAGTAAAAATATATTGGAATTTCAAGCTACAATTTTGTTTATATAAAGTGTATTCTCGTTGAAGTTATCAAATTCAGATAGATCGTATGTATATTTCGAGACGTTGAAGAAACGACACGTTTGCCGGAACGTGATAACGAATATAAGAATGAATGACTAATGTAAAAAGTTCTACGCTGTCAAAAAGACTCAATCTCTTTACAGAGATACGTGCGATCAATTTCACGATACAAATGAAATTTTAACGATTTCCTCGAAAAATAGCCTCCAGTGAATTCGTTTTTGACAGACGGTTGTGATATAACTGGATTTTTCTATTCCCGTATACAGTATGCCATTCCTATATCGAATATTTGCAAGAATAAATCTCAAGTATTAATTCAATAAGAATTTTAAAAAAGAACTTTCATGCGTCAATTTTCTCCGATAAATCCAACACGATGCACAAAACAATGACCGCAGTATTTCTACTTTAATAAATTCCCGCCTCGATCAGGTTCTATTATACCCGTACACACATGTCCAACCATATGCACTAATCCCCGTCATCGGTCGGCTCCTTTCCAATTCCCCCGACCGCGGCAACCTTTCCTTCGGCGCAAAACCAACAAGTGCAGCGGCACGACGACGCAGAGGTCAAACTGCACCTTCTTGCGCTCAAGGCAGCACACTATAACAGCAGCAGCCGCAGCTCACAATATCCAAGCGTCGCTATATTACAATGAGCCATTCATTAAACTCCCTCTCGAGCGTAACAAAAAGTTCGCTAATAACGTCCTGGCGGTGCTATATCATGGCAAACTGTATCGTAAAAACGTCGCCGCCAGAGGGCGAAAAAAAAGGATCCCAAAGTCACGGAAGAATGTCGCGCATATATCATCCCGATGTGCAAGAAGGGACCTCACTTGTGACAGGTCGGAGCTCGGTTTCTGGAGGCGAGCCTGAAGCTCAGTCATGCTCCGAAGGTCTCGACGTCTGGAGGTAAGCTCGCGCGCCACAATTCCGAGGAAGAGTGTGGAATCAGAGGATGAGAATTCGTTGGGAGGAAACAACTGGAGCTCGCTGTCGGTCAAGTTTAACTGGCAAGATGGATATTGGGATAGCTCTGATAGCGCCGCGAGTTGCGTCTATATTGTATAAGCAGAATAAATGCAAAAGTAAGCAAGCATGTTTGGGAAATTTGAAAATTATAACATTTTTAAATATGTCATTGGATATAAATTCGACGCATGCGTTGGTGAAATTAGACAAAGCTTAGTAGCATTAGTAGGTGAATCATGGTTGTCAGTTTGTATTTTATGATAGAGTTTTATGGAATATATACGAACCGTTATGTTTGTTTTGAGATCGGCGACCGCTCGAGAAAGATAACAGGCACAATGTTTTGAACACGGCTGCGGATTAACCGGATCTATCTCGTTTTTCACCGGACAGTCATCGTCGCAGCAACTCGTCTGCACGTTTACCGCTTCTAAAACGAAAATATTATATTATTTTTAAAAAGAGCTTGCAAAAATTGTTCAATATTTGATCTGCTGAATTATAGTTTGAAAAATATGGGGAATTGGGGGCTGGATTTAATAAACAAAAATATATAGTTGTAGTTAAAAACTAATTCCAAAAACTATCCATAATAAGTAAACAAAAGGAATGAAAAATCAAATGCGCTGACATATCGTTCAGGTTGCTCGAGTAACAGCGCGCGGTCAAATTAATTCGGATAATATTTTCTTCGAAAAAAAAAAATTAATCTTGATAGTGAAAAAGAGCAGTCACAGGGCATATATAACGACGCACAGGCCTAACAGTACGATAACCGGCGATATTACACGATTTAAAAAGGGCCCATTAGTCAACTCTCCCACGGCGGCTTTCCTAGAAATCCGCAATTTTTCATGACCTCATCCGACATTCCAACCATAAAAAATCGAGCGCTCGCCAAAAAAAAAAATTGTTCACCCGCTTTTCAAGAGCCCTTGATGATCGTCGGGGAAAAATTCGAGTATCGCATTGTTCCCGCGGAACGGCGAATTTAACAAAAGCCAACAGCGAGCTTCCGCGAAAGCTCAAAGAGCCGAGCATTCTGGGAAATAAAACGTCGCGCTCCTCGAGAATCTCCGGTTTATATACATACATCCTCAGGGAGGAATATTGTCAAAGGAGAAGGGCAGCAGCAGCAGCAGCAGCAGCAGCAGCAGCAGCAGCAGCAGGCCGGATTTTCGGCTGCAGCACGAGCGTCCGAACAAGAGACACCGAGAGTTAATCCGACGAGACAAAGCCAAGGAAGGAGGAAGCACGCGGACAGCGCAACACAAATACTTTTCCTCTCCTGCAGTCGTCCGTGGTATTTATGGTTTCCCTCTTTGCGCGCTTCGCTTCGTGTGCGGCGCCTCTGACGTATAATCTCGGCATGCCATGCTCTCTCTCTCTCTCCGTACTTGGTTTTATCTTACTTAAGCTAGACACTGTATACCGGAGAGAGAGAGAGGGTTTTGTCGCTACTGTCGAGTAATTTCGAGTTTCTATGGGTGTTTGATTCGGCTCTCTCTCCGCTCGGAAAGATGATCTACTTTCGCAGTGCTGCAGTCCGAAACTTTGGCTAATTCGAATTTATGGAGCCGGCAAGCTTCGAACACTTTTGGAAGCTCGCGCGCTAATGCGAAGTAACGAATCATCGACGAAGATTAGAGTCTCTTGGGATTTTCGAAACACGAGATGGTGTCGCATGATGGAAGGCTTTTGAATTTAAACATGCAAAAGGTGTAGCTTTTGTCGTCTCTTAATTATACTGATTGAACGATTTGTTGTGGATTTTGTCAGATGAGTATTTATCATTTATATATTTAAACGTATAATAGCAGCGAAGAATGAAACGATCATAAAACTGTTCTCTTTCGGCTTACACGCGACTTGAAACATAGATTAAATTCTTATCACCTGCTACACCCCATCCATGCGAAATCCCTTAAGGCTTTTGATGCTATACTATATACTTCCCCCTCGTGATAATTGCAACGCGCGCGAAAAAGACGCGCAACGCGTCTGTTCGAGGGGATCCTTCGGAGCCACTTTTAGCGCACCAGTGACCGAACAATGGCCTCTATTTTAAGTCTTGCAGCCAAAGCGATTTCCGGCTGAAGGAGCGCTGTGGCGTAAATTTTATCGGCGCTGAATGGCAGTGGTCTACCCTTTTTTGGAGCTTTTTCTTGGAACGCTCGTGCTTTGAAGACGTGCCCGTCTATGGGAACAAGTTCAGTTTTTACTTTACGTGACTAATTTAGATGCATATAGTTCGCGGGCGCTGAGGGGGGACTGACTGAACCATTCCTGTCATTTCTCAGTAGTATTTGATGGTTTCCAAAATTGAAAATCTGTAGATTAATTTTTTTACTAAATGTAATGCAATAATGACTTTAATTCCTCATATTATTTTGAAAAAATCTCACTTGAACCATCCTCAGCTCCCGGACTAATAATTGCATACGCGAGACATGCCCGTATACGTATACAATTGATATACTGTATATCAATAATAAATATAGTTTTATATTCACATTTATTTTAGATGCATATGAAAATTATACTATATTATAATTATAGGATCAACACAACAAAATAAATTCCGACAGCAGCGTATACGAGTACCATCGCGATGAATATCAAACACACTAATATGCGATTATATAACCGGTTCTATTATACGAATCAACAATTTCACTCGTAATAAACGTCGCACAATTAAAACTGTCTCCTCTGCCTATACAATCGAACCGAACAAATTAAAACTATTCATCAGGCTTTGACCCTTCACTATACAGCACAATAACACCCTCGCCATATACCGCACGTAGTAGAATAATTATCAGAAAAAAATGTCCCCTCACGAGCCGGTGAATCCACGCACGCGTGTATAAGCAATCTACATAAAGTCTTTTTTAATCGTCGCGGCGCCGCACGAAGCGTTTGAGTCGAATTCGCGGCTGGCCATAGCATCGCTAAAACGCAATTACGAGTCCGCGAGCGAATTCCATCTCTTCCGGACGGCTGACTGCGTCGCCGCCGCCCCTCTCTCTCACGATGATGTATATATATATATAACATATTCCGGAGGCGAAGCTGCAGGCCGGATTACCAGCGATTATCTAATTCCGACGTGCATCGTGGAACAAAGAGGAGATAGGAGCAGTCATGGTTGCGGGAGAATTTTTTTTCCGGTTACGTGAAATTTCGGGTGTTGTCGCGGAATTACTTTCAGCTGTCAAAGCGGCCTACGCGGAATTTTCTGATTATTCCGAGCGAATTGCAAAAAATTTCGCGCATATCCGTTAAACAGCGAATTTTCAGCTCTCATATCTCGAGACCGTAAGCAATAAACGCCCACAAAATGATGGACAATTCCGCATAGAGCCACAAAAGACCGCAATAATTTTTACGACTCCAAATATACGCACGCGTACATACACACGCGCATACACAAATTCGGACACGAACGAAACAGCCGTCCATTTAATCCACCAACGGTGAGCCAACACATGTCCGGCGCATATGTACAGGCCGACTCCCCGCACAGAAATTTCGCCTGCAAGTTCATTTCGCGACACCACAGAACAGCAGCGCCGAACAAACAACAATGGTCGCGAAGCGAAAGGCAAGCCGGACAGCAGCGCAGCACCGCGTATATATAGTATACACGCGATAAAAGCTCCTGCGTATTATGGACACACACGCGTGCGTCTGTATATATATATATATATATATCTGCATACACGACAACGGCATCGGAACAAACGAGCACAGCTGCCTCTCCGTTCCTGCAATCAAGCCCGGCATTCGTTTCGCCCGCATTATATCATGCATGTATATGTAGCGCGCGCGATACGTCTTGCTGAAACTGCGAATATCTGATACGATGGATATGCGGGGAGTTTCGGCAAGAATTTTTCAATTTTAGAATAGCGCCTTTGCATCAGTATGCAGTGCATATCCATCTTCTAGATTGTCGTTTTTCTTCTGAGAAAGAAAGGATATATAGAGGCCGGATTTTATGTAGGTTTCGAGGGATTGCGCGGATTTTGATGTTTCGTAATTCCGGAGAGCGATGGATGGAGAGCCGATGCACAGTGTATGGGAAGAGAGAGAGAGAGAGAGAGAGAGAGAGAGAGAGAGAACGGTTCGTGGAATGCGCCGGGCTGATTGGATCAGATATGCAGCTGGATTGCCTCGTGTATACGTACTCTGGTCGAGTAATGATGTTACCTTACCCCGATGTGCTTAGAAATTTTAAGGGCAATATCATGTTACAATTAGAAGTGATTTTTTTTTGTAAAATTATATTATTTTCTCCCAAACTTTATTTAAATTTACCCTTCACTAACACACATCACAGTATGTATCATGTAAAGCAATTTTCTCGACAAGTCAATAACAAGCACTCTACGCCACACCAACCTAGTGATGTCATAGCTCATCATGTGGCTCTCATGCAGTATTGATAGGTACACCCGAGCCCGAGTCATTGTATTAGGACAGCATTAGCGCGGCTTAAATACTTTAATCACTCGTGCACTGGACATTAACTAGCCGGCGTGGATTTCTATACGCTACAGAGCCAAAGGCAGCGACTCACTCTCTCTCTCTCTCTCTCTCTCTCTCTCTCTCTCTCTCTCTCTCTCTCTCTCTCTCTCTCTCTCTCGACATATACGTGCACCATTTGGAACTATAACCGCTGGAAATTGCTCGGAATGGAGCCGTAATCTGTACACGATGAGTATGTATAGTGCAACGCGGACCATTGATTTGAATAAAATCGCGACTATTATTATCTACGATCCACTAACTAATTCGGCATAAATTGTTCTGTATTTGTGGTCTATTGAATATACTTCGCGCTCGGTATTTTAAATTTATTAATGATATAAGCAGTCCGTTACTGCACCAGGCGCCCGAACGTACTTGCCACCGTAGTTGGTTACTTTTACCGTACAAGGCTTTTATACGAGAAGTTCATCGAGATCCTGAAGAGGATGAAGTGCGATATGGAATCCTTCATCAGGAATAAGTTCGACGAGAGACTGAAGATTGACACTTACGAAGAGTCTCCGCATTGTCCGTTTATGCTGAAGATAATATACGCAACTGTCAAGGAGGATGAGAAATTCGACAGTGCCGAGAACTTTAAAGATACGGGTGCTGCAAACGACAGGTTTATAGATAGGTTGAACAGGTGTGTCAAGAATTTTGCCGAGAAGGTCTGTCTTGATGACCTGGAGTATCACAATTCAGTATTATTAGATTATTGTAAAATTGTAAATTCTGCTTCGCTTATGTGTATTCCGTATTATAATAATATATGCATTATTTTGTTATGATTTTACTGGGTGTGTGCAAGACGATGAAAATACACTTTTTAAAAAACATTCATGCGCCTGAATTCAAAACGACCAGGAAAGGAAGAGTGGAGTTTATTTTGTTTGTAAAAGAATTCTTCACTCAATCAAACGGTAAAGGGTAAACATTCTTTGATAACAGATGACATTGATAAGGAGGATATCTGTGAAATAAATCTACAATAGATATACGCGACTGATAAGCACGCAAAATAATAATAATTTTTTATTGGAAATGAATTAATTATAGACTAATTCTGAAAACGATTAAAAAAACTGGTGATTTTTCCTGTTCTCTTAAAAACTAAAAAAACTAATGAATCGCCATCGTGGATGCAATAACGTCAGAATCTCGTGCAACTATACTGAAGTTCGACCTTCATCCGCGTCTCGCCGTCCTTGCTCGACGATTTATCTCGTTAACAGCTCATTCGCGAGCATACATCGTCTCGACAACGAGAGCTTCGTCAGTGTAGATAAAAGCAGCGATACGACGACCATCGCGTGAAATGACAACCGAAGCGACTGGAAAGATTCACGAGATTGAGCTTCGCGAGCTCGAGCCACTGCTGCGTAAAAATCTGTCTGATAATGGACTCCAGGTCTTGGCGTGTCGGACCGATTCGTTACTACAACTAGGAGAAAACTATGGTAGTACCATACTGAAGGTAACAGCGGTGATCAGGAAGAGTAATGGCAAGGAGGAAACGTTGGAGATGGTCGCGAAGATGCTGCCGGGTTCGGACTTTCAGAGAAAGATATTCGATAGCTCGTACACGTTTAGAAAAGAAGCATTCTTGTACGAGGAGCTGATACCGTCGTATCAGAGACTGGAGCGGGAGCTAGGGGTCAAAAAAGTCTTCGATGTTGTGCCTAAATTGTACGGAGTTCGATTTTCACTGAAGGGGGGTGATGAATTTGATGACGACGCTGTCATACTGATGGAGAACCTCAAGGTTCAAGGGTATTATATGGCCGAGCGCCAGATAGGTATGATGTTTATTACACATTGTTTTATATAATTATACTCAATAATCGATTAAATAAATTTGCGCGTATGACTATCTTTTTAATGAACTCGACTTACTATACGCCCGGTGAACATTGTAGAAACAATAGTAAACCGCTTTTTGTAGTATACAAATCAAAAAATGAAAAAATAATTTTGTTCCTCGATGTTTTCAGGCTTGGACCTCAAACATGCAAGAGCGACTCTGGCAACGCTGGCTCGCTTTCACGCGCTGGGCATAGCCATGAAGCTTCACAAGCCTGAGACCTACGAGATCATCAAACATCGCTCCAAGTGCCTAAAAATGCATTCAGAAGCCTTTACAGAGGTGGTTGACTACTACAAACGCATCATGCGCGACGACTCAGAGATATCCCAGCATTACCATAAGGTCTTGGCCGCGTTATCCATAGACCCGGAAAAGATCTGGACGGAAATGCCTCCGGAGCCCTGGTCCACCGTGATCCACGCAGACTTCTGGATCAATAACTTCATGTTTCACAAAGATCCGAAATCAGACAGAATCGACAGCATAAAGTTTGTGGACTTCCAGAATTATTTGATTATGAGTCCCTTGAGAGAGTTGGTCTTCTTTCTTATGACGAATTTGAGCGCTGAAGTGATGGAACACAGCTTCGACGATCTGCTGGATCTCTACTATGAGAGCTTCATCGAGGTGCTGAAGCAACTGAACTGTGACACAGAAGCTTTTTCCAGGGACAAGTTTGACGAGAGAATTAAGATTGATGGATTCAACGAGTTCATGCATTGCCCCTTCTTAATAAAGATCTTGACGGCCCAAGTTGACGATCCCGAAAAAATTAACAATTTCATGGGTTTGTTTTTGGAAGAAAAGTTGGACCCTTTGTTCATGGAGAAGCTGCGCAGATGTGTTAACAAGTTTGTGGAGAAAGGATGGCTGGACCGAAGCGATGAATTGTGATTATGCAATTATTTTATTGTGCAAATATAAAATACAATTCGAGAAATACCAAAACACATTCAATTTTTTACAACGCCAGATTAAGGCTTTTTATATAGAACCAAAACGAAACTCTTTGATACTGTTATATTACTACGGAGATATAAGAGCTTACTCATGTTAAAAGTTTTAATTGTATAACAACTTTAAATTTTTACAAATATTTTTATTCGTGCAATATAATTTAGTGTGGCATCAGGCTATATACACATAGACTTATAAAGACTTATAATATCTGATGTATACATTTTAGCGGACTATGCGTTTTACCAGCAAAATTGGCCAAGCGTTAGCAGACTGGACAGTGTACTTGATTAATTTTTTTACCGGAATTGTTTTACAAATAAAAACAAATACTGAAAACTGAATTCAACACTAGAATTATCAAATAAAAGCACTTTCATTTATTATCTTTCAAATTAAAAGTTCGAAGAAATAGCAATGAAAAATAGTATCTATTTATATAGCATGAAGTTTTTTAATTAGAATATGAATCGTTCCAACTTTAATAACAACAGCGATAAGCCATAGAGATGAATCATTATATAGATCTTACTATCAATAGCTTTTTAAAAGTACCCATAACAATGCTTTCGCATGCGTATATATAGAAGTCCACCGGTTGAAATTGAAATGTCTTTGCGAATTCCACAAGCTCGAGTTCTATATTATCGTGGATTCAATATTACAAGCAATAGCTTTTGTGCGTATATATAGCGAAATTCATCATATCCGGGAAAACTCTGGCGCGCTACACATACATTACAACAACGTCAGATCCAATTCCTCGGCAAAGCTCCCCCTCATATAACAAATCCAATATTCCCATTCTTCCGAATCAATCAACGTTTAGCCTTCCCCGCGCGCGTCTTCCCCGCCCCCGCCGCACGCGAAAAAGCCGTATAGTGGGTCCTTAATCTACCTGTCGATCACGCGCGCGGACCGACCACCATTCATCTGTTATGTACCGTCTCGCTCAAGCTTTCCTATATATATAAATATAACAGCAGATATACACATATACAGCGCAATAGGCGGTTGCGGATGATGCATCCTTTCGGAGCAGTTATAGGTACACAAATATATATATATATATACATACGATACAGGCGAGAGCTCCCGCATATCCGAGGCTCGTTTCCCAGAGGTATCGCGTCGAGTCCGCGGGGATGATGCAGGCCGCCGCAGTGTTAGTTGTCTCTCGGCTCGCGAGGAGGGAAACAAAGCCGCGGAGGCCGCGCTAGCTGCGCTTTGATTACGGGACGTTAATTAATTTCATCAATTACACTTATAAACGAGGCCCAACGACGATGACGACTATGGCGACTGTGCAGCGTTGCAGGCTTTGGTAAGAGGGGGGGGGGCATGGTAGTACAGCATGAGGGAATTCACGGAGGGATGAGGATGAATGTGGCCACGGATGGGCGGCAGCTATTCCCTCGGTGGGGGCGCAGATATCATCCTTTCGTTTCGGGATTTGCGAGCTGATGGGTGCACTGTGCTGTGGTGTGCAGTCTTGCGATACGCGGCGCTTGAGTGTTTATACTGAAGGATGATCGGAAAAATTTTTTTTTTTACCCCGCGCTTATGTCGACAGATCATTATTATAAATCGCAGTCGCGTTTCGGATTGTACCATGCGGTCAATTCCGCTCGGATAAAATTTGTACAATTATACGCGTACAAAGTTTTAATTACAAGTCGATCGCGCCGCATTCTGTATAATCATTTTTTTCTCTTTCTCTCTCCCTCGGTACCATGTAAATCTCATCATCAGCCGAGAGCCAATGGACGTAATCTGAATTCTGATGACCATCAGAAAAGCATGCTTCACAAATTACCTCATAAATATTCAAACTCGGCTGTCAAAGTAAAAAAAATTTTTCTCGTTAACCTTCCCATCACCTATCTGTATCCGCAGCCATATATACACACCCCGAAATACGCGCACATAATCAAACTGTACATGCACAACACGACTCTCGAAATAATCCCAACTTCGTTACCAACACCCCTCGTCAAATTAGAGTCCAAGAATAACCGGATTGTTCCTCTCTCCATAATCATCCCATGCACACAGACCTTCATCCAAAATATTTAGCCCAACCGGCATGAACGCGAACTTTAACTGACCGAAAACGGCCACACACTGCACAGCAGTTCTCCATTTGCCTACTCCCTCTTTCGCGCGCACCTGTACACACCGTCCATCTAGCTTATACCCCGGCCACATGCACTGCAGACATTGACCGAGCGTCGGCGGTATAGTTTCGCGTCTCTTTGGTCGCAACGCGTTGCTTTCTCTCTCTCTCTCTCTCTCTCTCTCCCTCTGCCTGTATCTCGGAGGTAGGCAGCTGGTGCCGCGCAGTATACCGTCGCGAAACGAACGCGCTCTCGAGCCCTATTACCGCGCTTGACATATCTGGACCTACCGCTTTCAGCGTCGCGACACAATAGCTCACGATAGCGAGCGCCAGTCCGAGTCGTCGCTGTATATGTATACACTCTCTACACCCACCGCGTAAATACGAGAGAGAGAGAGGGAGAGAGAGGGGCTGCGGGATGGACGGCTCTGTGCGTATACCAAGCCGCACATAACAGCGAATGCTCGAGACGATATACCATATGAACGTTGATAGACGTGATCAGTGAGTGTGCGTAAAGTGTGAACTTTTGGAAAACGCTTTTCTTATAATGATATCGTCATTGCTTCGAGCATGAGATTAAGTAAGACGCCGCCGCGCGCAGGGCAAAACAAGCTAATCGCATCAAAACGAAATCCTCATCGTGCGATCCAATCAAGCTCCTCTATACGAGGCCATATTCCACGCCCGAAATCCATCAATCGCGTAATACAGCCACACCTCAGCCCTATATACCCACGCACATACCGAAATCCCCGGGTATTATATACACTCCCGCAAACTCTCGTCGCGGTCTGACCCAATGCCTGGCTACTCTACTTAGGCTCGCGCCGATCGGGGCAGTAAAACAGCTCTCTGGCATTTTGTCTCGTCGCCGTTGCCGGCGGCTTACATATAACAACCGCCGCCGCTGACGCGCGGCCACCGTACGGATGTCCTTGCGGTCGTTGCTCCGCCACAGAGCCACAGACCGTAACTCAATTAATCCTGATTGATCTGCCCGGTATACATTTTCGAGAGAGAGAGAGAGAGAGAGAGAGAGAGAGAGAGAGAGAAAGCCTGATGCTGGCCCCAGAGCGGCGATGGAAGTCGCGCCCTGCTATATATATATACTGTTTAGAGGTTCAGCGAAATTGCACACCGAGGTGAAATTTCGAGGATGGTGTGCACTGAACTTGAATGTGTACGGATGTAATAAGTTGCTTCATTTTTATCGAGAAAATCGAAGTTTATATTACACTTTTAACACCGAGTACTTATAGCCGCTTATAACTCGCAATATCGCGAGCCGCATAAATTACTGATCTCCGTGCATTAAAAGCGCGTAAAGCACGCGGTGTAAAAAACATTAAAACGCCGGCACACTGTATCGTTTAAAATTTCATTACCGCAAGCTCGACGCTTCGCACACCGTAATTAAAAAGCCTCGAGCAATAATAGACCAACGCGCAAGCAAGCGTCTTATGCACGCGTCACTCCATACTTCGCCGCTATATAATTTCGATAAAAACGAAAAATATATAAACCTCCGAGACGCCATAATTATAACGCGCGCGAGCGCAGAAGTAGCTTTCCGCGATTTTCCATATAAAATATACGCGCGGCGAGAAAAATCAGTCGCGGGCGTACGTACAGAAGGAAAGCCGGTCAAGCTCGTTTCCGCTCGAGCTTTCTTTTCTTCCTGGGCTTTGCCTTTGCCGCTTGTTACCTGCTCTGCTTCTGTTTCTGGCGGAAACGAGTGCTGTTACTGCCCGGGCTTTGCCGTCTCGTGCATGACCGACGCCGACCCGCATAGACTCCTTCTCCCCCCCTCTCTCACTCTCTCTCTCTCTCTCTCTCTCTCACTGCGCAAGTAGTTTTTACCGCTCGTGACTTATTTTTCTTTCGTTGCTTTGCCCTGGCGCGACGACGGCCTTTCCATGAGACGACGACGATTTGTTTGCAGCCGGGATTTTAAAATACGCTTCGGTCTTTTACGCTGGAATGATCTGAGAAGACGGCGAGCGCAAAGTGGTATATTAGTATGTACCGGATTGGATATGAAGTAGGTAATGTTTCCGTCTACTTGGTCAGTCTATTTCTAAAAACGTTCGTTAATTAAGAGTATAGACTCAGCTGCAGCATAGAGAACAGAAATGTAACATTATAATAATACGCTCTGCGCAGAAGTAAAATGTGTTGAAAACCTCACTATATTCCTGATTGCAGATAAAGCACATTACAAAGAAAGCTCGGAACACCGAGAGAGCTTTCCAACTTCCCGTGATCAGCTCGCAAGGGAAAAGCTGCGAGTTTCAGCGGGAGACATCGCTTATCATTCTCGGGCTTTTCCTTCATCAAACCAATTAAAAGTCCTATCTTACTAAAAATCCCATTTCTCCGTCTACTGTAAACGCGCACACACATATATATATACACGTCGCCTTCTCCTTAACACGAAGTCTCTCTCTCTCTTTCTCTGTCCGCGATTCCGCTCTAATTTTCTCCCGCGATCTTTTTTTTTCTTCTTGCTCTGTCCGAAGATCTGGACGGTAACTTTTCAGCGCAGTAATTTCCGATTAACGACTCGCTCTCGCGCGAAATAAAACGCAAAAAGCTGCAGCTACGTATGTGCACCGCGCGAGCGCATACGGCTCCTCGTCATGCAGTGCGCGTAATTGCGGCTCACTCGTTATCGCCGAGCCAAATCCCTTTCGCGCCACTTAAACTCCCGCTCGGCTGACTTTTGAGCATGAAAAGGCGAAACGCCGTATGTGCGACGCGAGAATGATTTTAAAAGCGCAACGGCACTCTTTCAGCTGTAGTTGACGCAAAAGCCAGGAGAGGGGGCGTGTCTGACCACAACCGGCTGCATCCACTAGCTGCGTTCGATATCGCGTGTTTTAATTTACGAGTTCGGAGGAACGAATTTGTTTATATGCGCTTTTAGTTTGTGCGCGTTTTAAGGTCGGAGCTCGAATTCATTAAAAAAATCTTCATTAAGGAAGCAATTTTCCCGGGAGCCACTCTATTAACTACTGCTCTGCCCAGGAGATGTCCGTTAATACCGGCCGCGAGTGTACTTAGCAGTTATAACCAAAGGTCTGTACATACAACTGTATAAGGATTGCGCGATAGAAATCAACGAACGCTAAAAAAAAGTATGCATATATAAATATATTTTACTTGAAAAAATTAACAGCATTATTAACGCGTCCGAATTGGAAAGCAAAAAGTTATAGAGCAAACAAAAACGGGCGCTGCACAAAAACAATTAAATATTCCGCACGTGTCGCCGTATATAAAACACGAGACGGCGCGCCCAATTATCTCGAACGCAATCGATATACAACGAAACAAAAATCAAAGTCATACAAATTTGCGCGCTCACACACACACATACACGTATAATATGCATATACGGCCATCGCACGCGAGTCGAGTCGGGAGTGTTATTGTTCCTCTCTTTTTCTCGACTATACAAATATGTATATATATATATATATATATATATATATATATATATATATATATATATATATATATATATACACCGTCCTGACGCAAAGTCATGTTTGAGGAGAAAATATACGCGTCATGCGCATACCGCAGCCGTGCGGCGGATGCGAAAAGATATAGACAGAGAGGCAGTGCACAGTGCGGTCTTTCGCGCTTCTTTCTCAAAACTCTATATACATATGTATAATATAGCAGTGGAAACGTCGGAGAGAGTGTATATATATGCGAGCGAGTGGCGACTGCAGTTTATGAGGTAAACAAAAGACGACGGCGCAGGTGAAAGCGCTTGTTTTTGTTTGGCATACATTAAACCCTTTGTGCAGTCGCCGCCACCGTATATAAACAAAAACAAACTCTATCTCGCAAGCGAACGTTCTGTGTTTTCGTTGCTCTATATAGAGAGCCACGTGTGTAGCGGAGAACGACGCGATATTTTTCGGGGATATAACATTGACACCTCCATTGGTTCCGGCGACAGCGCTTAATCCACGCTGGGGGTGATTTTTTATGAAACTCGTTTTTTACCCGGGGTTCGGGGAAAAATGGGGGGGCTGACGAAGGGCAATTTGTTTTTGGAAAAAAATATTGGTATCGTTCAAGGCTTTTTGTGATTTATCCTCAATAATAACACTCGGTTATTCTGAAAAAGCATAAGGTATTTCGAGCGAGTTGTGTACGGTATCGGCAATCGAAATTGTGTATTTAAAGCCAATCGATAATCCGAATCAAGCCTCACCTCAATCCAACGTTCCGGATATAAATTTTCATATACATATATAGCCCGCAAAGTTCGACAACCGAGAAGCAAAACCCGATCGCGCGATTTGAATGATTAAAATCAATCAATTCTCGCGCGCAACAATTATCCTCCAGCTGCAGGACGCTCGCCCGCGCTTCTCATGCATATAACCACACCTGCGAATGAATCCGTAAACGAGTCAATCGCTTCCGGAAACGTCGCCTCATCGCTTATTAACCACCACCCCCAGAACGCCCACGCGTCGTCGTAAAAAGCGAAAAGCCGCGAAAAGCGAGGACCGCATAAAGAATGCAGAGCTCAGCGCTAGAGATTTCAAAATTCAGCACAAAGAGCGCGTTGAGAGACGGAGCTCGAGAAAGCGCAGCGGCAACAACCACGATTAATGTTGCACGAAGTCCCCAGAGCAGCGCGGGGACACAAGCGCGGGCGCGAGAGAGAGAGAGAGAGAGAGAGAGAGAGAGAGAGAGAGAGAGAAGCTATACTCGATCGGTTTGCCGATAAGTGTGTGTGTGTGTGTGTGCACTATACGCGCGAATACTCCGGAGAGGAATAGCTGGGAGGGAGTCAATTCTAGCTGGAATTCGTAATTCATAGAGGGCGAAGGGAGCCGCGCGGGAGGAGAATCGATACGAGGCGAGAACGCGTGTGCGGGTAAACAGAGGAAAAATTTGATGTATTATTGGCTTGGGTGTTTGGTCGCTATGTATACCTGTGTGTGTTCGAGGTGGCTTTTGGTTGATGTTTTGGCGACTTTGTGGGTTTTTCGGCGGTACGTGCTTGACGTATAGGACAGAAATACCGAAATGTCGATTAACGCTCTCCGATACGTTCTTTTTTTTTCATAATTAACTTTTGCTTCCTCCTGTGTCGATCAATGGTGCGAATTTTCAACAACCACAGAGAACAACGAGAATTATACGGAATTCATGTTAATTAAAATCCAAACACTAATGAAAAAAAATCAACCCAACCCTCGCGCAAGATCCCAAAACACACATCGTGTATATTTCACCTCGGTAAACAGAAACTCAACGAAGCAAAAGCGCTTATTATTGAATACGATACCCTAGAAATCAGCGAGCGCGCGCTTGAAATCAATATTCTCTCCGCATTCTTTTAATCGCACACACCCCTTTAAGCGCAATATACACACTGCACGCGTGCACAACATTCACCCGGACGAAGCCTCTCGAGCAGCAAAACTGCTGCGGCCGCAGCAGCAGCGCACACTCCGCGAAAATTAATTCAGCGATCGGTCTTGCGCGCGAGCGAATCGCAAATGCAAAAATAATAGCGATCGCGCGCGCTCGCACACGCGAGAGCTCGAATTAGTCATGAGCCAGCGAATCGACGCGTGCGCGTTTAATATTTATCCTCCGGAGCTCAGTCGCGCGAGCTCTATATACTCGCACGACGCCCAACTATGCGCTGAATTCTCAACAAGCCACCCCCGCCGCTATCCGAGATATTATAATAATCCCTTTGTGTGAGCCCGACTCTCGCACCAGCTCCTCCCGATGTTGGATCTGTGTGCGGAAGATTTTTCCGATTTTTCGAAGCTGCGATGCCTGACGCGGGGGACGACGGCGTGCGCTTTGCGAGACTTGAATTTTTAGTATTGCGCCGCCGAGATAGAAAGAGAGAGAGAGACGCCTACAGGGAACTTGTTCGCGAAATGTTGACGATGAGCAGCAGTTGCTAGTTTTAAGTTTTGCTTTTCATTCGGACTCGCGAGCGGATATTAATCAGGCTAATAGTTCGTTTGAATTATATATCAGTTCTCGATGTATACAATTAATTATATTACAGCTATACGAGCGTAATTTCCTCTGATGGGTATAACGAAAATTTATTTTCGCAAGATAAAAAATGTCGAGCGCATAGCGCGTCCAAATCAATACAATTCTATTTAAAAAACTCTGCGAGCGCGTATATAAATAACAATCAGCCAAATAATCACTAGAGACGTGCACGAAGCGGGAAGCAGCGCGTGATTAGCGGCGATTTATCCCCCATTTCCATTCGCCAAAATAATAACGTTTCGAAATCTGCATTTTTCACTAATCCGCATACAGCAGGGGCCCGTTATGTACACCGCCTCTCTCTCTCTTTCTCTTTCTCTGTCTCACTCTCGTGCATGCAATCGAATGCGGGAAATCCCGCTCCGAATGAGTGGCATCTGATTCCAAGAGATTTAGAGTCCAATTATCTTTAATAGCGCGAGCTCGAAAAGCATACACTTGCTCCCCGACACCAGCGGCAGAAGCAGAACAGCCCCCACACACCCGTTGTTTTCGACGTCGCGATTTATATGCTCTGCGCGCGATCCACCCTCCCGTCGACGGCTTATATGATAGTTCTTTTGTTTTAAATTTTATAGGCAATTTTTCGGGCTCGTTAACGTTGATGTTTATTTTTATCGTGTGAGACTCGTCGTCATTTCAATGCGGCTCAATGGGGGGGGGGGGGGGGGGGTCGTTAAATTCGTTAATACCCGCGTGGACTCTGGGCACACGTTAAAGCACGTTCGAAAACACGCATTGTAAAGTTTGATGCGGGTTCGTGGCGCTTTGCGTTCCTCCAAATTTATGGCTGGTCAGTTTTTAGGATTGCCCGAACGCTCCGAATAGTTTGTGTTGTTCAATGAAGGCCTGATGGAAGTCTTGTCATTTAGGCGGCGCTTGCACCGTTTTCTATCGTGAAAAGCATCATTACAATATAAATATATTTCGCGTTGAGATTTGGGAAAAGAGTTTGCTGATCGTGGAAAATATATAAAAGGTTTCCTCTAAAGCTACATCAGAAGTGCGCGATATACCGAAAAGGTAGCAGAAATAATAGTCTTTTCATCGCTTTTAGTGAGCTGAAAATTTTCATGAATATGCATGAAAGACTCGATTTTCTATTTCAGGTGGTTGGTGGCGCTGTATAAAGCTGAAAAGCTTTTATAGATCTTGATTTAAAAAAAAACTGTTGATAGTGATACCAAAGCATTGAGAGATAAAAATTTACAATTTCGTATCACTTACATTTGTCGCAATTTTTATATCATGCTTCACATTATTATTCTTCGCGTCGAGTTAAACTTATTTATACGCAATACCAAAATAAATCGCGATCCTACAAGACTATCATTTGTTTCATTAACTTATTCTGGTACTGAAACTTGTCCACTCCAGAAATGTTCGTTTTGAAACTCGCGAAAACTGTCTGCAATTTTCTTTTCCATAACGGTTATCGTTATTACGCTTCCTTTCTTTTACTTTTTCATTATATACGTGACTGCAATACCGCAGCCCTCCGCTTTTATCTCTTTAGAAGAATTTCTCGTTATACGATATTTTCGCGAAGAATCCATAATTAATTTGCTTTCGCGCGCGATCATTAAAAAAGCTTTTACTCGATTTTCGTCAACTAAATAAATACAAACTAAAGTGAATAACTTAATAAAGTGCAACTGTACAACTGTCACAGCGCGTATACATTATACGAATAAAGCCACGTTACGTACCCATCTTCATTACGACAAAAGCTGGGCGCATTTAAAAATACACACAGAATCGCGCGCGCGCGCACTACAAGTTGACGTATGCCCGGCAATATTTCAGGCCATCCGCCAAAATCACATCATAAATCGCCAAAACAGGGGAAAAAAGTACGAGCGATACGTCAAACCCCGGCACAGAGCAGCGGCAGCAGCAGCAGCAGCAGCAGCAAAACAAATCTCTTAATCAAATAAAACGTAAAATCGCGATGTACCTAGCGGCAAAAAAAATAAAATAATTGAAACCGCGCAACAGTCGTCCGAGCCGTTATCCGAGCGCGCATCGCTGGGCGAAACGACAGCAGCTGCGGAGGTATATAAACTTCCGCGACTGGCGATAAAAAAAATGACGGCTCGCCAAGTCGTCGCTGCCGCGCAGGATTATTCGACTTTGCGCGCATTCGACGCGGCAGTTACGCGCGATTAAGCTCATTGGAAGCGACGTCGTGAAAAAAATTCTGATTCGCTGCCGACGAAAGTATAAGAAAGGAGAGCTGGCGCTTTCAAGGAGGCCAATGAGATTTACAAGAGATTCCAGCGGATGAAAGATTTTCTTTTAAGCTCTTTGTAGCCGCGCTGATACGGGCCGACTCTGTGCTTTCTCTCATCTCGACACAGTGTCGATTCTTCAAGAGAGAGCGAGAGAGAGATAGAGACAGAGAGATTCCTATTCCCTATTACATCCGGCTGTTCTTTACATTCTCTTACGCGCGCGGCGTAATTCACTGTTGCGCGAAAGGGAGAGAAGGGAATGGAGCTGCTTTTTTTTAGATCTGATCGATAAGAATATGCGGCGGAAGGTTGATTGAACGCCTGGCAGTGTAGTAGTCTTTCAGCTGAATAAGAAATGGCTTTCTCTGGTTATTCGCTTCATTTTATTACGCTTCATTTGGACTTTATTAAATTTTACCGGATCGAACGAATATAGCCCGGGTTGGTGATTGATATTTAAGATATACGTATTGACCAAGGAAAATTTACGAGGGCCGAGAAATACAATTACATTATGGTATCGATCGCAGCCGTTATAGTGGTGGCTATTTCAAATTCGAGCGAAATTAGCTTGATCAAATGTCAGAAAAATAAAGAGCGCAGTGTATTTATATTTACCGAGTCTTCCGCCAAAAAAATTCCTCGATCCATTATTATTGGTATTTTTCCCTATATATAACATTATCTCTTTTTAGCCTCTATTGCTTATATATTATAAAGTGTAATTTAATTTTAGCTTTATTCGCATAAATCTCTAAATCCTATACGTATATCAATAAATTACGAAAAAAAGATAAATCAAGTGTCGCGCATCTACGTACCTATACATACAAGTTAATTTTCCGAATCAACAAACCTCGGGAAAGCTTTATTCCGTCGATCGAGCTCATTTCCAAGTCCTTGAACTTTCTTGTGCAACGGCGTACGCCGAACGCGCGCAAATCTAAAATTCTTGATGAGAGACCGCGAGACGAAAGGATCCCGCGAAACTTGCTGCAACTTCGCCAATGTTGGCCTAGTGGACTTTTTACTTTTAGTTCCGCGCGCGCGCATCAACTTTGATGATACTTTCAGCGTGGGCTCACTGAAAAAAAGCGAAAGCAGGGGGTATAGGTACGTATATATATATATATCGAGTGTCTCCCGGATGGCCGCAGCGACACCGGTCGGCGAAAAGAAAAGAACGATCAATTTACGCTAGTTAACTTTTTAATTCGTCGGATGTATATGATAGGAGGAGAAGCTATAATACCGGCTAATTTATTTCGCGAGTTAAAACTTATATTTTTGCGCAAACTTGAAGGTTTAAGTAGTATGATAATTCGACGCGCTCGCGCGAGGGGACAGCGCGGGAAAGTTGTTGGTTCTTGTGAATTTAAAATGAAACAGCGTGTAAACGAATCGCGTTGTATCTTCGGAAGGGGGAAAACGGTTTAACCAACATTACCATATACCCCGAGTAAAAGTCAAACATTCCGTTGTAACGTCGAGCCGGATTGTGCAACTCTGATAAATAATGCATCAGCGAAGTTTTCGTTAAATGATTTCAACGATGATATTATTCCGCTTTTCCCGATATACTATATCGAAGCTCGATAAATTATGGAGAAAAGCTTCCGCGCTAAAATCTCTGTCGACAATTTGTAACCCCGGAATATTTTAGGCTTACACGACGTCGTGACGAGACGACAAGCAAACGCGACATCATCAAAGTGCACAGCAGCAGTAGGGAAACAGAAAATAAAAGGGCTGAGGCAGCCGAGGGTGAGACTAATATTTACCGACGCTGTGGCATTCTCGCGCGCGCGTCGCACACATCAAAGAGCTCGGATTAATCCAACCGATGCATATGGCTATATAATGAAACGCCCTAACCCTCTGTCTGCGACAAATGAGCAAATCCGCCGATATAATTGTATTTATCGGGGAATTAGCCGTGACGAATTCCACACCCCTCGGTGAGAACGCGCATCTATAGAAACCCACGTCACGCAGTCGCGCGCGCAATTTTGTAATGCGTTCTGACGTACGCGCGTATTATACGTGCCTGGATGTCCACTTCCTCCCACGCAACGGTGGATTATATATTTTCATACAAACAAAAGCTGGAACAATTATATACTTTTGTCGTGTGTGTATCCGAGTAGTTTGCAAATTCGTTTGGCGTTATTATTGCATCGGAAATTGAATATATCATCATCCATGATTTCTCTCGAGAGACAGCGGAGGAAATGATTTTGGCTTCCTCAGTCGGCCAAGTTTCCACGTTGAGCATTTGGTCGTATAGGTATATAGAGCAGCCGCACACGGGCATGTGGAGGAGTCACAGAGAAACTGCTGAGGCGTACAACAATGCTGATGCCGGAGGGGCTAAAATCCATACTAATTAGAGCAACTTGGTATAACCTTACACTCCGCGAGCGTTCCAACTTCTGGATCATTAAGCATCTCTGAAGAAGCTGCGCATCTAGTTTCTCTCTATATTTCTCTCTCCCTCTACTCTACAATCATCGGAAAGTGCAAACTAGCTGCACTAATAGCCAAACATCTGCACGATGTGTGCCAATTATTACGTATACGTTTATTATATATATCGCCGCCCTCGCTGGGTATATGATCGAAATTCATAATTGCAAGAATAAACACCAGCCAATTAAGACACACCACATCTAACGTACATAGTCGCCTCGTATATATATATACGTACACACTGGACCGGAGCACTATAACCACATATAGGAAACGAGGCGAGAAGCGTGTAACTTATGAACGACTCCTCCTAAAACTTATCACCCGCTCTCTCTCTCTCAAACAGCCCTTCCAGCCCCCCTCCCTTTCCTGTATAAACGTATAGCGGCTGCTGAAGTAGCTAAGCCAAGCTCTACTCCGACGCACATTCACAGTCGGGCACCAGGAGAAACATTAACGCGAAAACGCGGACCACTGTGTATATGCGTCTACATGTACAGTAGCAGTAGTATAGCGGCAAGAGAGAGAGAGAGAGAGAGAGAGAGAGAGAGAGAGAGAGAGAGAGAGAGAGAGAGAGAGAGAGAGAGAGAGAGAGAGAGAGCGAGCGAGAGTATAAGCCAACCAGTTATACAGTGTTGGCCGTAGCGGCTAGCCACACGATAAACTCAGCCGTCGGAACTTTTGCACTAAAGCCATAGCTGCTTCTATCTCCATCAGCCTATGCACATATAGCTATATAATATATAGAGCTATATATATATATACGCAAGATCTTGCGTGTGAATCCAATTAAAAAAGAGCCGACGGGAGCGCATAAATATATTTCGCAGCAGGAATGACAATGTATAGGCTTTCCGCTATAGGTTCTGCACGCACACATCCACGCGCGCGCGCGCTCCCGCATTTACACCGGCTGTATATCTATATCCTCGCGTGCGCGCCTGCAGAGAGCCGAGCATCTTTATGTATGCCAACGCTGCCGACGGCGGCACCGCGTAGCTAAAGTGTAAATAGGCAAAATCCACGAGAGTGAGAGAGCGTGCGTATATAGATATATATATAGCGTATATACGCGTGCGTAGCTAACCACCCGACGTACGCGATGCACGCGCTCACGTTTATGTTATGTAAATTGTAAATATGTACATGCAGACCGTGCGCGAAAGGTTGCAGTAGAGGCTTTCCGCATACACGCGGTAGCTAGCTGTATTATATATTATATATACCTGTACACTGTCTCTCGCGCGTAGTTTGATTTCCGCGTCATCGTCGTCGACGCAGCCTTTGGATAATACTTTATTACGTATATATATACATGTGTATGTATATATATAAGAGCACGTCATGCAAGATGTCTGCCATTGTGTAGCCGCGTTAACTCGCGCATGAGAAAGAGTCGACGTTGCGCTGCATCTCTGAGGATGGTATATAATATATACTCAACTGACTAACCGAGTCGGGATTGAGGATTTTCGATTTCAGGTTTATTGAGGCAGCTATATCCGGATGTAGATATAGCTCGGGGAAGCGGACTTTGAATTTTTGAAAAATCGCAGTATATAACACTGCAGGTGAATCGTGTGGAACTTTATAAATATGTGCTACATATTGATGCTTGGTAAAATATTACACTTTTAATTTTCGATCAAAAAGCATGCAGGGATACCAGCTCGCGATGCTAAAAAGTCTGATAAATTACTCGAACTGAAGCATTCGCTTTTTTAAACATTATTATAAAATCAACGAACAATGAAAAAGAACAGTTTAAAATAATAACCTCTCCGAATATTTCTCTTCAACGCTTAAATTTCAATAAAGTTTCTTCGTAATTCCAAATTCTGCCGTATGGAAATGAAAAGTAACTAAAGTCACTGCATTCTCTTTGCAATACAAAATGTAAATCAAGCTAATTAATTCAACCGAACGAAATTTTAATAATTTTAATCATAATTCAAATTTAAGTTTGTGTTTTCCCCGCAATACGCGTTGTTACACATTCCACCGATTCCACCATGCCTTTGTAATAATTACCATACACATCGTGCTTCTCTCTCTCTCTCTCTCTCTCTCTCTCTCTCTCTCTCTCTCTCTCTCTCTCTCTCTCTCTTCCCCCACTTCTTCAATTAAAACAGTTCGTACTGCATAGAAACACTTCAGAAAATCAAACCAAAACTTCATTCGTTTGTTATTTGTTAATAAGAGAAAACTGTCCGAGTTTGAACGGTGAGCCTTCCACAATTCCTAGTGCACAGTGAGCTTGACGCCGGCTGTCACGTGTGATTAAAACGGTGTTGCTGCAAATGAAGTACATAATATGTAAGTCTCGCTTCATCTGACGCAATCGCGCGCGCCGCACCTAGTATATATAGAAGGGGGGAGAGAGAGAGTGAGCGACTGGGAAAACTTTATCAATTCAAATATTTGAACTACTCTGCCAATTTGAGAGCCGTCCGACACAACTTTCGCCTCGTTTACCTTGCCTCTGACGCTATATGCTTGTTCCGACAATCATTGCTAGGGGTGCGATTTTCGCGTTACTCGAAGGGCGTTTATTTGACGCGAGTGAGGTAATTAACGTCGATTGAACATTTTAAACATTTGCCGATATATACGGCTACATCACTGTTTGCGTACTATAACGAAAGATTTTTCGAATAATGTTCCAAGTATAATTTAAATTTCATATTTTGCGCCATTTAAACAGAACAATCAATCCGCTACATCGTTATCGGATTCTCCTTTCAAATAGAGAACAATAAATAATTTGTAGATTTAAAAATCGAACCGCTTATATGCACCGCCCAGCTTGTGAAAACGCAATCGATCCTCAAAGCAAGCTCAGCCGCAAGCACTTTCGAATTTTCGGAATTCGCATATCGTGCCCTCCGCCAATCGACTATACCCATGATCCGCACGGCGATTCTGCTTTACGGTACACATACACGCAGCGGCGCGGCGATCAGGGAATCCCCAATCGAGCAACTTTTTCAAAGCCTCCCCGGCCGTCGAACCGCACAATTATCGCACGAACATCCAGCATAATCACGAGACTCCGAGGGTTCGCATAGGTACACGTCGTATATATATATATATATATATACAGTATACCTATACGTATGTACATGCATCCGAACGGCAGTGGGATTCTCGCGTTTTGGTTGGGCTTCGCGCGCCGCGTCGACTTCTCCTCTCCCTCGGTATTCGCAATGCACGCGAACTGCGCACGGCGGCGCGGGTAATCGAAAAGGAGTGACGGCAGAATCAATATTGGTGAACGTGATATTTGTTTGGGAGCGCGGGTGCGCGCCTCTCTCTCTCTCCGTTATTGAAGATCAGATTGGTACGTCGCGAAGCCGCCGTCGCCGCTGCCGCTGCTGGTTCCTCTTTGTTGTGCTTGCTGCTTCTCTCCGCACAAGCACGCCTGCCGCCGCGTATGTTTATTGTATATACACACACACACTTGCTCTGATGTGTGTACAAATGCGGGTTGGCTGCATGTACCGTATATATAGTCTTTATCTTCCGTCTATATCATATATACGCAGGTGTATTGATGCGGAAAAGCCTCGACAATGCGGACTTAACGTTTTCGAATTTCCCGCGTAATGGGCGACCGGCTGTCAACGAATTTCTCGCGTCCCTCGAGTCTTGCTGGAAAGTTGCATGACTGGCTATATCCTAGCTATATCCTTAGTGTAATCGTTGAATATAAATTGAAAATTTGGCGAGGCTCTTGCACATGTGTGCCCGAATATATATATGTCTATATAATACCGGGCGTTCGTTGGGGAGGATGGCTCTTTTTACGCGAGTAGTACATTATGTATGGGTAATGATTGGCTTGTGATACTCGATACGGCTGTTTCGATGTTGCCTTTACTTTGAGCGTTAGGTCAATTTTTGGATAACTTGAAGTGGCTGAATGTGAGATGGCTTTGACATTTAGATTGCGTATATGGAGCAGTTATACTTAAGAGCGTGTACGCAAAAAATTCGTTGCATAAATGACACGCATTTACGATTCTATTGAGCTTCTTTAAATTATAAAGTTGAGTCGCATATATATATATTTATCTAATATGAAATGCAAACTACTTTTCAAAGTAAACCGTGCTCTCTATCTCTCGCGAAAAGATTGAAGTTTTTACATTCAGAAACCGCTGAAAAGTTTTCGAAAGAACTTCAATCCTGCCGGAAGATATTGCATGGAAAATTCAGGCATTGTCAAATTTATCGACCCGAGCCCCGAGCACATAATATAATGTGCGCGTACGCGCGCGCGAAATAAAATCCCGTAAAATTGCAAACATTGTTGATTCAATTTTTAATTCAAATTTACTCTGCTAATGCGATCGGAGTATAACTCGGAACATTTTTTGCAATTTCGCGTATAAACAATGCTTCGAAGGTTATACGACTACCGACCACTTCACTGCCGCTGCGTAAAATCAAGATAAAGCGGTATAATTGCAGCTGGCGTCTATACCTATACTTCCTCTCTATACGCAATGAATTAGCCTGAAATATCGAAGCGATTTGCCGCTTGGCCGCAGCGCGAAATTCCCGCTCTGTTTTTTTTCCTTCCGATGTATAGGTTTACGACGAAAGCAACGAACTGCACTAAATTCTCGCGAATTGCAAATTTTTAGATATTTACGGGCCGAAGTCGCTCCAGAGGATTATGCACATTAAAATAATCACGAGCGTAGAGGTGAGCGATAAAATTTTATTTGTCACGGCGGGCTTTTTAAATTACGCGGGGCAAATCGCCTTGATCCAATTGAATATTGCCACGCGCTAATGAACGGCTATAACTTTGTGCGTTCGGATGAAAGAATAATGTATGCATAAAAAAGCGGTATAATTCGTATTAACTTTTGCCTTACGCAGAACACGCGGCACTTTATCGGTATTAATATTGAATTGTGATAAATTAAATTTACGTGCACATTTTTATCCTTTCATTTCAATTTAAATGGATTGCCTGTATATATTACGAACAATTTATTAATATCCGACAAAAAATTACCGCATATATTTGCGAGCTTATCAACGCTAAAAGTAATTAGACCTTTGATCATACACGTTATATTATTAAATTATAATCAATTATCGTATAAGTCGCGATTGCCTTTCATCGGCTAAAACGCTCCCTAATTCAATCATTTGCCAAGAACATCCGCTCAACTTACAAAATATTCAGACTAACGAAATTCACCGCGCGAACTTATATAGTGATCCCAAAGCAATTCCCATCACATAACCATGACCCGCCTCTCTCAGCGGGCGCGCACTCAATAATTAATTCAGAATAGTCATAAAAAAATCTCTATCTCACTCCCCCGTATCCTGTCTTACCCAACCTGACCCACTCTCAATTTCGCTTCATCTTCTTTCCCCAGTCTCTCTCTCGCGATTAGCACTTGGTAAGAAAGCCACTATATACACCAGCCAGGCTGCATATAGCTGGTATGGCCTCATAAAAGCAGCCGCTATACAGAGTCTAGGGAGCATAGGTATATATGTGTATATATATATAGCCACTGCGTAACGCGCGCGAATCCAATGAAGGATTATTTCGTCCGTGGCGAAACGAGCCTCATTATTCTCTCGGCGGAGGCGCGGAGCCGTATAATATAGAAACGCTCGCGCAGCGCTCTTTTGTTTAGCGTTTTGCAGGCGGGGGCGTATATACGCCTGATGCGGAGAAGACTGTCTCTCTAATTCGCTACTGAATTATAATCGAGTTTGTACAGCGCGTAAGTTACTCTCTCAAATCGTCTTTCTCTGTCTTTGCTGCTATTATCCACTATGATGTACACTGTTCATATCAATGCTCTGTGTTATTAAAAAGTTTGATCAGTTTTCTTTTGTGTGATCTTTATCGTTTTCAATTTGAAAATTATTCATTAGATCGTCTCGTTGAATAATTAACGAAGTAAGAAAAGTTCAGCCCCATCGGTGCAGCGGTATAGTAAAGTTTCACACATTTCATTATGCAGTCGACTTAATAACCAATTATATCCAGTGTAAATAATTACGCAGTTGTCATCGCCAGCGCTTACCACTAAAAAAAACGATAGAGAGCGCATTCTATATAGCATAATAATCCACCCCCTTTAAGATCCATCAGCGCGCATACGTACTATACACCCTCGCCAACGGAGCTTGCGACGGCTCCCATAAAAAATCCAGCATATAATTCACCTCAAACCACCTAAAAAGGGCTTTCAAAATTTCTCGGCATCTCGGTCCATCTTCCAGGCCGTCCTATCCACAACCATCAGAATACCGGCTGCTGCTACTGCGGCCATACATTATACATCCCCGCGAGCCAGTAAAAGCGCGCGCGACTTCGGTCTCTTATGCGCGCGTGGAATATTGCGGTTGCGGTGCCGGGGAGTTAACTCGAGTATGAGAGAGAAACCGTATGCGCGCGGAAATTCACGTTTAATTTGCCGAGTCGAAAAAAAAACGCACGAGCACGCGCAAGCGAAACAAAGCGGGATATGAGCGAAAGGAGAGGAGTATGTGTGTGTGTGTGTGGGTGGGTGGAACGGCCGGCGTTCGTAAAGCGATTAGTGCGCGAAGCGTTGCTGAGCTTTTTTTTTTATTTTTCTATATAGGGGAGAGGGTTGGGTTAACTTTTCGAGAGGGCTATTTCGGACTGACGATGGGGAATTAGATTTTGGGATCGAGCGCGGCAGGCGACGTAAATTTTTGGTATGGCGTGATTTGTGAAAATTATTTATGTATTAAAGTACCGATTATTTTATCCTGTTTTCTTTCATTTTGGAATAGAGAAATTGTAGGAATTCTTATAGCTCGTATTTGATTACAGACGAATCAAATTAAAATGGAAATCTCGTATTATTTTAAATTATAAACTACTGATATCTGCTCGGATGAGTTATATTAATGAAATTAAATAGAGCGCGAATCATCGCATGCGACATTGCAGATTATATACTTATTATTAGACTTCATATTTTCAAACTGAAAAATGTGAGAAGAATATTATAATTGATTAATTCGGCAGCTCCAAAAGGATGCACTGCAAACGCCGAATGAAACGAAATTTCCCACCTTTGATGCTGCAAAATTAGTTCACACGCTGCACTATATATAGGCATATCTTCATTCTTTGCTTCGAGCTTGCATGTATAACAATCGCGACGAGATCTAAATCCCATAATAAACACACGCTTGCACACACACAGCGACCGCAAGCTCGCGCCCAATCTAAATTTAATTAACAGTAAATATCAGGCACAGCTTCAGCAAACAGTACTGCAGCACGATAACGCCGGCCGCATCAGGAGCACATCAGCGCAAAAGTCGCGCCACAAGAGTATTTGATTGTAATCTGTCCCACAGCGCAATACAGAGAGACAAAACGCTGAATAGGATATGCAGCCTTTCCTTCTTGGTCATGCGCGCGTCGCTTTCGACTGGTATATATATGCATTCGCTGCGTCACCTCTTTAAGGTGTATATATATATATATGGACAGTATGAACAATGGCCATTTGCCTACTCGTTGAATCAAGTCCCATTGTTTTTTTGCGACCCATTCTGTTCACCGACTATATCGAGAGCGTCGATTTTTCTCTTCGCGTTACGCTCGACTGGCTGGACGCATTGGTTTTTGATGGGATTCTCGATGAGTGAGTAACGAACGTCGAGCTATAGACGCAATTGACTTTTAAGGTTCTTCGATCGAAACGGGTGTGGACCATTTTATTTGATTGAAGCTGAAAGAATGATTTGGGATTGAGGCTGATGAGGAACAAGCGGATTCTTGAAAATACTTTTGCAATAAACCAGTGCTCGTGCTTTTCTTTATTTTTAATACTGACATTTTCAATAATATACGACTAAACATAAACTACGAATCCGACTCAAACTCGAAAAACAAGATCAGTCTCTCCTACAATCTCCATCTATCGATTCTTCCTCGAAATCACGCGACTTCGCGAAGATCTTATTAAGATAACGCCAAAGAAGTACACAAACTCGCGGAGACACAACAACAACAACCATCGTGCTGATCTCTCTAGTAATTTGCATTTTGAAAGACTTTCCGCCGTTACCTCTCGCAACAATAAAGCGGCTGCGCCTCTCCGAAATTTCAAGGGAAATCGCGCGCTCAACATCCGCGTAATTTATGCCCGCGCGAGTTTCGCCACTTCCCGGCTTTTCTCATGCGCCGGACGGGCCCGCGCTTTTTTGGAGAATATAAGAGATCGCCGCCGAGGATAAAGCGTTAAATGCTCGCTGAAATATATACACCCGCTGAGTCTCTATGTGTTTTGAATGTTAACGATTATACGACGGCGGTGCCGAGATACAGATCGACGATTTTTCCAAAGAAAGGTTATATTGTAATGGTATCTGTGGTGTTATGATGGTTTTGGAGATCCAAATGCAGCGTGGAATTATTCGAACTATGTGTGCGACAAGTGCTGCAATTATTGAAAATCTAAATAGTGGCATGGAATTCGAATTTATCGAATCGCTCCAAAAAATACGTATACAATACAACGTAATGTATATTCTACTTCAATCAAAACACATCGAACCCCACATATAAAATATATAGGTCTCACGTGATACATTATGCGCAATTAATTTAAACCTAAACGATCTCTAATACAACATCGAGAGAGAGAGAGAAAGAGAGAGAGAGACCGCAACAAATTGCAATCTTCATCACCGATATTAACATTAAAAAGGTAAAAAAAGAAAAATCCCCGTCACGTTTAATCTCACACCGCAGCAACAGCAATGCCAGACACGTCGAACTCGCCGGTATATATAGCCCAACACGCCCTGCAAGACACGACCGTAGCGATATATAAAACAAAAAGTAAAGGCGGAGGGAATAGAAGAGTATATACGTGCGCGCGCAGCGCAAGGCGAAATTCATCGGCAATGGCCATATCGGGGCTAATGAAAGCGCGCGAGTTTCTACGCCGGCATAACGTATTGCGCAATAAACGCAAACGGGATCCTTATTGTTATGCAAATGGCTGAGAGAGAGAGAGAGAGAGAGAGGGGGAAGAGATCCCCGTAGACGTTCTTGCGCTGCGTCGCCTCCACCTACCCTGTGTGTGTTTGTGTTTGTGTGTTAGATTACTTGGCGTGTGTATAAGCTTGCACGGCGTCGAGAAGACATTAGCCCAAGCCTTGTGTGCAGTAGTTTAGTGCATTGCGTCTTGTGATGAAGTTCGGAAGTATTATCCGCCGGACGACTACTCGCTCGTATATATATAATATATACAGCTATATAATATGTATACTGATTGTTATGCGGATTTCACGGGGAGAATACACGTGTTAGCTTGAAAGCTCGAGAGTATGTATAGGGTGTGATGCAGCGCCGTTTAGTGGTATATATTGGAAGTGGTATATACGTATACGGCCGTGCAATAACCGCCGCGTGCGGAGAGTATAGTATAGTGGATTCTATATACGTAAAGAATTCCGCGCTAAAGTGGAATCGTTTCCGCGGACTTGCGCGCAGACTCCGCGCTATCCAACTTTCCACGATTCCCGATTTTATCGTTCTTCGCAAAGTGTACACATATACCTCGAACAAACAAAAAGCGCTATACATCGATCCGGATCAATTATTGCGAGATCCTCCAGTATACAAGCAACCTGGCATAGCCAGAAAGAGCTGCCGCATGTGAAAGCGAAAGAAAGAAAAAAATAAAGTATATACAGCACCATTTATTCCGCTAACACCGTCTGGGAAAATCGAGTAAAATGCAAAGGCAAGAGATAGATAGAGAGAGAGAGAGAGAGAGAGAGAGAGAGAGAGAGAGAGAGAGAGAGAGAGAGAGAGAGAGAGAGAGAGAGAGAGAGAGAGAGAGGATCTTATCAGTCGGTCGAATAGTCTCCCGCAGCGTCGCCCCGTCGCCGGCGTTTCCTGCTTGTCTCGAAAGAATGGAAGCTAGCGCGCAAGCAAGACTATATATACGCTATATGGGGGCCGAAACGGAAGGATCGTTAAAGGAAACGTCGAACGGCTGCAGCAGTACAAAAGCCGACGACGACTGCAAATAAAGATTCCGTGAATCCCCGCATCCCCCGAAATGCGTCGTGTTGTCTGCGGGGGTACATCCTCTCGCGTGCGGACACGGCTCTGCGTCTCTCTGTTTGAGATTCTCCTTTTGGCAAGCGCCGGCTGCTGGATAATGGTGATGTACTGCGCGATGTGTGTTGTAGTGTGCATATAGGTATATAACACCGTAGCTGCTGGATTGCTGCCGGTTGCTGCCGGTGCGTATGTATATGCATGCTCGCGAGGCAAGATTTTTCGGGGATGCAAATAAGGAATTTATGGACGCTTTGAAAGGGACACTTGTTTCCATTGTCTGCACGGCAGCCTGACTTGGCTGGAGGATAAGGAACGTCGTTATAAGATGATTCGGCCGGTCGTTAAAGCCAACTGGAGCGTTTATACTTGCGGATATATATGACTTTTCGGAGCTGGCTATGAATACATATGCACTGGAATATATCTGCGATATAATATAATATAACAAGTGTAAAATAAGACCACCGCGTTCGCTAGCACCACACAGCTAAGCATTTCTACCCTTAGAAAAGTCCTAACCAGCCTATTATACACATACACGTACATACGTACATTCAGCCGAACACATTTTTCGAGAGCTGTTGCAGCCTGGGTGTCTCGAGCGCACTTCATTTCTGTTTCCGCAGCAATCTCTCGGCGGCTATCCCTTTTATGGGTCCTCGGCGTTTTTGCCGCTCGCGCGACTATCTCTCCTGCAGTGCACGTGAGGCCACAGCTTTACACGCTTCCGTCGTCGGCGCGCCGAAATTGAATCGGGCCGCCGCGAGTCGACTTTAGTGCGCGCGATTTACGTGATGGATACCGCTCTTTCTTTGTGTATGTATATACATATATATACTCTCTCTCTCTCTCTCTCTCTCTCTCTCTCTTGGCCGAGCTCTGTATACGTAGTGAGCGGGTTGCGTATGGAAATGCGGCAGTTGTTGTCGGTCGAGTGTATATAATAACGAGGAAGAGGATTTTGATTATTATTATTATTATAATAGCTCGCGGTTTTACACATTCGAAAAGCGAATTTTAGCGCGGGTATAGTGCTACCGACGTGCAGTTATACACATTATTATTGTGCTGTATTTAGTAGGCTCATTGGTTATATTGCGCCGTTTCAAATATAGCAAGTATATATTATAGTATATGCCCTGATTTTAAACTGCGCTGTAGTAATAATAATAATAATAATGTGTTAAATCGAGGCAATATTACAGTCATCGCGATAACAACAGCTGCACATATCGTTATTCGTTTACAACCTTATATACTACACTATTAAAAATGTTGATTATATATGTATACATAATACGGAAACAAGCTAAATATTAAACCGCGGTGTTTATTCACCGATGCTCTTCTCTGCACTCTTATTATCCGTATATACGATAGTAGTGGCGGCCGTCACTATCAGGGAATGACCGATTGGAGATCAGCGAAGCGGTGCATGTCGCTGTCAAGCCTGAACAAATAATCCAATTTCTACTCGTCTAGCTCTAATTGCCGGAATCAACATTACTACATCACGCGCACTCCAAATATGACAGCTTTATATACGCGCGCAGTTGACATCAAACAATATAGATCCCGGGCCATTTCATTATTTATTCCACTCCTGCAGCCATTCATGTATAGTCCAAAAAATATATAAATTAACTGACGCCTCGACTCTTTTATTCCATATAATGTTGCATCGAGAGGGAGAGATACGCAGAGAGGAAAAAATAGAAACACTATCCGCTCGGTCGGGCAGCGCTCAAAGTTCGCGAGATAAAATAAAATTGATGCAATGAAGCCGGGTCAAGGCGTATATATAGGCATCGGATATTGGCGAACGGCCAACAGTTGCACGCTGATCCAAATAGAAATAAACAAAATTCTCGGCCGGATAAATGTCAATTAAAATTGAAAAGTCGATCGAAAAGTAAAACAACGAGCGCGACGAATGAATTTTCGAGCTCGATTTCTTTCAGCATCGAAACCATCATAACATATCATTTTAGCTATGTTTAGTTTCGATTACTCGCGTTTATAGCCGGTGATTTTTAAAACCGACGGAGAGCCGAATAAAACGCACACATATAGCTATGTCACACCCCCCTTCCATCGAATGGATCGAACGGCCTGTAAATTCTCAATCAACGCGGGGATTATTCACGACGCCGTAAATCCCGCTATGCGCTTGACACTCGCCCGTATATATATATATAGAAGGCGCACACCATATAATGACCGTGGGTTAAGGCATATAAAAAGCGACACGTGTGATGCTCAAAGCTGAATAGGGCTTTTCGACATTTGAATCGAACGAATTTTCGAAAAGCGCATACGTTCATGATTACGATTCGCGAACATAGTGTATATATATTATATGAAAGAGGTTTATATTTTTGACGAGAGAGCGAGACCGAGTGTTTTGAAACTTTATGGATCGTGCTCGATGACTGACTTTTTTTCGACTCTGTGATTTTGGCCGAGCTAGGGAGTGTTGTGTTCAGCGTGGAATTTTCAGAGAGCCATGCGGATTGATTGGTGGTACGTAGGAGTTTGTTTGATAGTTGACTTTCAGCGAAAAATACTCTCTTTGAACGAGAGGCGAAAAATTGTATTTTTCTCTTTTAAATGAAACGTTTAGTCAATGTTGATTTTCGCATGATATATGCGCATCGAGAGCTTTGAGCTTTTTATTTCAGGCTGGATATTAGTCTTTAAAAAATAGTTTTCGGCAGACCAGTTATATTATGAAAAAAATTGCCGCTTGCATACGCTTCGAGGAATCAAAAGTAATTTATTTATAAAAAGAAAGGCGATACATATACACATATACGCGGAAGCAAGTCGCAGGCATACGCGTCTACGAGCACTTAAGGTGTCATAAAAATTGATCATAATTTTTTATGGCCTGTAAAAAATGTTGAAAGCAATATATTGGATGCGAAAGAGCTTCGCTTTTGTTATTTGCAGCCTCTGTGCGCCATACGGTTATCACTTTTATACTATCAATATTCGTATAACCAATAAATTATGCCTTAATAATCTACGCTATGGATAGGATTATTTTTGCATGCGCGTAGCTCGCCAATATAACAGGCCCATACGCGAGGCTGGAAAATCTTTTTAATGTTTTATCACGAAGTGGGGGAGGTTACAGTCAGCTTCTGAGTATAGTATCGTAAAAGTGCGCTTCATCGCAAAATCTTTTTTTAAATATTAAAATAGGTAGTATTTATTTTCTACACCCAACTGTATGACTGCGATAAATAAACTTGTATACGAGGAAATTGGCCCTGCAAGCTCGACCCAGATGGCGACACCAAGCGTCAACGTTCTCATAACAAAAATTTACGTATAATGTTGGCGCTCACTATAACAATTGGCAAACTATGGTTTTACAAACGGTTCCCCAAAGCATGTGAAAATTTACACCAGGCTACATTTAACATGTAAATCCACCATGATAGCGGTAACGCGCACTGGCACCATCCAAACGAAGCTTGCAATTTCAACATCGTTATAGATAGAAAACTTAGAAACGTCTTCCCCATCAATATTAACTTTAATAAAAAAATAAACGTGTAATTGAGCCTGAATCTACAAATGTAAAATCAAACGTACGCGATAAAGCTTTATCGGTGCATTGTTTTACCTCTTGGTTGAGCTTGCGAATTCGCATGACTTATGATCGAGTACCAGAGGGCTTCTACTTCACCAGCATGCGAGGGAGAAATCTCCCCTTTGGTAACCGGAGAGACACAGAGAGAAAGAGAGAGAGACGCTACTGGTTTTGGAAGGGGACATACCGTTATATACCTTATATCTTCTAACATCGACGATGTATATAATATGAAGTATCCGGCGAACGTCGATATATATCTGTAAGATATCGACGAGACATCTGAATATCAATAAGAATCCGATAAGAAAGGAATATCGGATGGAGGCGCTTGCTCGAGCGAAGTTTTGATTCATTTGCCGAGGCTGCTGTATCGAGTCGCGACCTCGCTCGCGACGATATCGGATTGCGAATGAAAGATAAAGCGCTTGATCAACGTTGAGATGCTTTTAAGAGAGTTATTTCCGTTGAGCTAGGTACTGAGATGGGTTCTGGGTTAAATTATGTATCGCCGACAAGAGTCGACGAATTAAGATTGATGGAGTATTTTTTTTTATCGTGTATCATAATTTATTATCAACGAACCAATCGACGTAATTACAGTATGAAAAACTTCAGTATACCAATGGCAACCAAGCTCGAAATAGTCGAATTAGATCCACTCTCCGTTCCCGAAAAACTCATGCGTACACCACGTACACGCACACGTCGCATAATCAAAAGTTCAAACAGCTCTCTGTGTTGGCCACACGCCTCGCGTCGTCCCCTCCCACTCGCATTTGCATAACGCGATCGCGCTCTAGATCCGAAATGAATTTCGCGACGAACCAAGCTTTTCCACACGCGAACCCCTGGAAAAGCGCGCCGCTTTCAAATTCAAAACAGCCGCGCGTTAACATTGCACCGCATCGCGGAGCCTTTATCTCTCAAGCCGCCGCCGCCGCCGCTTTCCAAAGAAGCTCTATACACCACTCGGTAAGTAAAAAAGAAGTAAGCGGAGTTTCACCTGTTGATTTTTCTCTGCTCCACCGCGGAGCACATCGTCCCTTAACGAGCGGCGCGTGCATATCAGCCTCGATTTTTCTCGTTTCCTCGAGCGAGCACAGGTTATACACACACATTCACGGAGACACACTACTGCACGGTATAATTCAGCAGAGCCGCGCGACAACAAGAAGCAGTTATAGCACTCGAGACAACTAAATCTTAACTTGGCCGCCGCGCCGCTGGAATAATTTATTCATTGGCTGGGCATTGTCTGGCTCTCTCCGGGCGTCTAAGCGCAGACCCTAAACGAGCAGAGACAGAGATAGATATCGCGCGCGAAAGTGCGGGAATTTCGCGCGCGGGATATGCAGATATGAATTACGAGATGCGTATCTCTCCTATAGGTCCTATATTCTCTCTCTCTCCAGCTATATACGTATATACATATAGTCGTTGTCGTCGTGGCGCATGCGAATGTATATGTATACCGAGCGAGGAAACGGAGAGAGAGAGAGAGAGAGAGGGAGAGTGTGTGGGTGGTGTAAGGGCGGCGATCTGCAAAGCAGAAGTACGCGGTCGGAGAGGGAATTGTGCCGGGGAATGTGTGGAGGAGATTGGGGCGACGAGCGATTTACCCCTCTTGGGTTAGAGAGCGTCGCCGCGCCGAGTTGCGATATTAGTTTCGAGCAACGCGTGCTTCCTGCTGCTACTGGTGGTGGCTTGTATGGCCGAGGCGCCTGCTGCTGCTGCATCGAGATGCCGACGATTGCCTGTTATTCATGGATTTGAGGAAGCGGTGATGATTGCTGCAGTTTATTAGTTGACGTGTTTATGGAGATAAGTTTGGGGCTTCTTTCTTTTTTCCGCAGGATGGCTTGCGGCGGTTATATTTTAGACGCATACGAGCGAAGAAAAAGTTTTCTTTCATCAAGGTTCAGAATTTTCGTCGAAATTCGACTGTAAAATAATTCAATTTTACATGCCCGCGCGATATATGCCTTTTTCAAAATAATATACAGCTTTTCTTGTATCTTTTATAAGGATGCGATTTTTGAGAATTTTAGGTATTCAGCAAAAAGGCTACTTTTTATTGATTTTCCCGAGCTCAAGTTACGTTAAAGCTATGGCCATGCCGCATTCTTTCGTATTTACGCCCCATTTTCCCGTATTCATTAGAATGTCGTAAAGATGAGAAAGAAAACGTACGTAGTCCGGTGCGGTTCTTAAAAAATTTCCGTTTAAACGATGCAGTAATTACGCGCTATATTCCCACCACGAAATATCAATCATTTCGGCTCTCTTGCCGAAATCCAGACATTAGAGCCTCGAAAAGTACATTTAGCCAAGACCGCAGCAGATATCTCAACGCGCGCGCGTAAGAGCAAACAGCCTGTACACGTAATGATTAAAGAAGCGGCCTCGAGAGCAAACCCGATCAATTATTCAACGTCCGCATTTCCAATTGCACGGCAAAATCCCGTTCAAACAATGACGCTTTCTCTCTCTTTCTCTCTGGTCGCTAGCGAACAAAGCTCCTGCGAAATCAAAAGGCGATACAAAAGAGGGACGAGATGAGCCACGCGAGAGCGCAAAAAAGGACGTAGAGTCAGGGGAAAAAACGCGGCGAACCGCACACGCGATTCTACTATGCGCTAGCTGCCCCGGTTCTCTGTTCTGCGTGACTGTCTCTCTCTCTCTCCTTGCTCATTTCTACTTTTCCTTTTTTTTACAGCTGTCTAGGTCGTCTTTTAGCGCGTCGTACTCTCGTTCTTTTTCGTCTTTCTGGAGGCGGGATCCTACTTTTTGATTCAAAGAGGAAGAAAGAGAGAGAGAGAAAGAGAATCGCTCTTTTTTCTCATCCTTAATTTTGGTTTTTGTCTCTCTTCGTTGGAGCACTGTAATGTTCTCTTTTTCATCTCATTAGGACATCCGAGTGTGTATATATGTGTGTGTGTGGGGGTGTGTATTTATACGTTTATTTTGGAAAATCCAAACAATCAGCGCAAATTGAATGGCCATTGTCTGTCCTTATTTGCTTAACAATCAAGTAATCCACAATATATTAATTACTACAAGTAACAAGACGACATCAAATATTTGGTGTAGCCAATCAAAACTGTATAGCTTATGCAATTTTGAAATGGCACTCCAGCGCTTAAAATATCAACACCACACGAATTAACCAACCAACACATCATAACAATGCAATGTTCTATATAAATCAGCAGAAATATAACGGCATATTACAGCGATATGCTCTATATGCCCACAGAGCGCAGCAATTAACCCGGCGCAAATATAATCTTCCCGCATCAAAGTGACACAAAGCCCAACTGTGCATATCACTCGCGCCGTAAAGAGAAAGCCCCGATTTTTTTGCGAAACCAATCACGCAACGCTGCCCGCCAAATCGCGCGCGCACATATATATGTATGCAAGTACACACACGCACACGAACACACACTCACATTTATATATATATACCCTCTTTGTCGTATAAATTCCCTGTATCTCTTGCGTCTGCGTTTCTGTGTCAAATCACTTCGCTCTATAAAGCACGAAAGACTATTCCCCCGCCATGAGCAAACGCGGAAATGAAACCGACTACTAAACTCTCACATATGCAGACGCGCCCGTTGCGCTAAACGGAACGAATGCTCTCGGCTCGTGAAAACGTAATCGAGCATTTCGGCCGCGCACGCGTTTATTCCGCTCTTTTTGCAGCGCTGTATAATTGCTCCGTCGCGTATTTTACGCGGAGGCGCGAATCGCCCATATGTGCTGGGCCGCAGCAATTGTTTGACGTATATATATATATAACGCAGTGGAAAAAGCAGTTCGAGCTTTGAAATTCAAATCGTGAGAACAGAGTTTACTTTTTTCCACGCATATACATGTATATATATGTATATATATGGCGTGCTGGACGATTATAACCTGATGCTTCTTTCGTGCCTGTGGTATTATGTGCAGCAGCATCAGAATGAAAACGAGGAACTTTTTTACGCGGCCGAGTAGTGGATTCAATTGAGGCACGCGAACGAGTTTCTTTGTGCGCAATGGTCATACGCCGCGCGGCGGCTGATAATGACGGGCACGCGCAGCTTCCGATGATAAGCCGCGAGAGCGCCCGCCGCGACGGCGACTCGAGGGAGAGATAAGCGCGACGACTGGTTTATTGTTGGCTAGCTCGGGCTGGTGATAGTGTTTTTATTGGGTCGCGGTGCAGCCGCTGATGGTGTGGATACTATGTGCTGGAGTTTGCTGTATATATGCATATCTGTCAGTGCGAAGGCGTGGAAATAAAATTTGCAGCGGGCTTAATTTATTATACGTATAAAGCGATGGTGGCGCGAGTGATTGTGAAAACGAGGATAGTATGGGTATGTGTAGATAGTTGAGAATTGGTTGATATCGGTGTTGCATTATCAAATTTTAAATTATTATTAAGAGTATTCAAAAATTGTATTTTCATTTTTAACAAGGTAATAATGCCAGTATGAAGTTTTGATTAAAACATTAGCCAATAATTAGCTAATATTAGCTACAATTTGATTTTTTACATTTTTCACTCACGGCTATTGATCAAACAGAAATATATACATCAACAAATCTTGTATACCACAAGTTTAAATGTTACATTAACTTGCAATAGTTAATGTCGATTCCATTATTTTTGATTATGCAAATGATATTGATAGCATTATATACATAGATCCTGCCTAAGTCAGCCAAACTCATTTAGATATTTCCTTTAAATAATTAAAATATATCTATAAACAAACACAGCTGGGAATATCTTCAAAAAAATAGAAAACATTAATATCATCATAGATTTACAAATACACAGACACCGTTGCTAAAGATTACAATTTTCTAAATTTTAACTTAATTTTATAGTAAAATACATATACAGCACGTTTTCGCAGTAAATGGAAAAAATGTCGTGTAAACATTGCTTTATGCGACTAAGCAATGCACTTGTAATTCATTGTAAAAAAAGACAGCCTTTCATAACTGTTCCCCTTTAACATTATACCCATCCAGCGCAACCACTATTGTTTCTCAATAACGAAAAAAAAACGTTATAAAGCCATTTTACGAAATAGCCATTGAAACCTATGAAAAAGTCATCAGCCAACGATAAAAAAAAAGCAAAACAAAAAATTATTCCTTCGAGCCGGATTTGAACCAGCGACCTATGGATTTCTGATTATAAACACCAACTACAGTCCACCGCTCTACCAACTGAGCTATCGAAGGTCTTGTCTCTCGCCGGAGAACAACGCGCTAATAAACCGGTTTTCCTGGCTCGCCTTTTTCCACATAGCAATTTACACACGCGACTCCCATACAAATTATCCACGCGCCATCGCTCATCGATTCAAGGTCGCGCAGCGCGAGATACGATCGCATCGAAACAGTGCGTTTCCAGCCTATGTACATCTATCTCGCGCTATATAAGTTCATTAGTCATGCGCGTTTAAAAATAGCCCGTGTATTAGCTTACCAAGCGAACCCCTGGAGCAGTTTTTCCACGCGTTCGCCGAGAGGCGATCCCCAGAATCGTGGCGTTATCAGAAAAAAATTGCGTTGGTATACGTGTATACGTGCAGTTTGACAGCTAGATTCGTGAAATATAGGTTAGGATCGCCAGGGATATAAACAAAGATCCGTCAGTCAAAAAGCTATCGTTTCCAGAATCGACGAATTCCCCGCCTTGACTCGGGTAAGCCTCGAGAGCTTCCTGGAACTGTCACAAAACCGCGACACTAGCTGTCTCTCCGATTAGCCTTGACGGATCCCTTCGCGAGAAAGAGTCATCGCAAGAGCGAGCAGTATAGACCAGTTTAACCTCAAAAAGAAGCTATAAACCATGGCTAGTCACTCACCTTGTAAAATCTGCAATACTCGTTGCCATTCGCCGAACGACGTTCTCGTCAAATCCTCGACTCCTTCGGTCCCCTGGCACGTCTTGCCGCTCCGTAAATCATCATCGATCAGCCAAAAACTCGCGACGCACTGATAGCACAAAGTTGTATCACTAGAGTATATATAACGCAGAGCAAGTCGGTTTACTGCGCGACTCTTTTCGCTGCGTCGCTGTGGTCCTAACTTTTCCAGCGACCTGTACCCCACTTCCCTAAAAAACAGCTCGAGTCGGACATCTAACGACGGTTAGCCGAATCAAGCACAGATCGGCGCTCGCGAAAATATGGCGGGAACGCAACGTCGCGTACCGACCGAGATATTCGCGCCGGCTCGTCAGTCTACTCGCGAATGTTGGCCGCGCCAGACTGCGGCGTCTCGGGAAACATCTATACTCCGCCGTTCCTCTTTTCGTTTATATATACGTTATACACTGGCCACACGTACGCATAGAACACAAGCTCGCGACAGAACAGTGTCCGAAGCTCCGATCCCCGGGCGCACGCGTGTGCGGGAAATGGCGGAGCAGCACGAACCTCATCACCATCACCACCATCTCCGGGGCAAGGATCATCCACCGAGCAGCCAGCCTACCTCGCCGCAGCAGGCCACCAGCAGCGGCGCCACTGCGGGGACGACTGGCAACAACGCGCCGACGGCGACGATGCACTCGAACGGCGGTGGCAAGGGCTCCGGCGACGACGCCGACAGCCTCGAGGAAATGCCGCTCGACGTCGGCGAACACTATCTCGTGCGCAGATCCGATGACTCCTGGCGTGAGTTGATTCATTGCAGTCGTACTTATGTGTTTTATTATACGTGCTGTGGAAAAGACGGTTATGCGGGTAAATCTAGAGCGGCGGTGTTTTAATCGTAGCTCTTGCGCACACTGTAAAATGCGATACTAAGCTGAGGCAATGTGCAAGTCGCATTGGCTCATCGACCGAACGGAGCAATTAAATTTTTTTTTTTATAGAACTGTCACGATGGTGACTTTTGTTGGCTTTTTTTCCATATCTAAATTGAGTTTTTTAGGTCGACGAATAATCGAGATGTTTATAAGTACCACGTGTGAGACGGAACGCTGTATCGAGGGGGGAACATCATTGTTGCGATATATGTTTGTATCTAGACTGTACCGCGTGATAGACTTTTCTGTCGGCTGCTCCCCTCCACTCGTCGCGCGGCTTTGTTCATTCGTGAACTTGATGTGTATATATTTTTATAATGTTCGGCGATCTTCGAGTGGTTTCGCTGCAGTTCGTGGGTTACCCGTGCTACCGACGCGTTTTTATTCGACTCGCCATAAAAGAAGCTTAAACGGGCTATTTATTGCTGTATAGTCTGCTGCTACTGTCGTCTGTAAAAGAGATTCAAATGTTGTAGGAGTTGGAGATGAGGATTGTTTTGGGATTTTATATACAGTTTAACAAGTCGTAGTTATAGTGTAGCACAGGGCTTTTGTTGACTAAAGTTTAATATTTGTCTAACTATGTTGAGAAGGAATTAAAGATTTGCGATGTACAGGTGATATATTATTCTTCTGCTGGGCAGAAGTGCATATAATGTTTCAAGTGACCTTGTTTCTCTTGAGGCATTCAAGGCACAGTCGTAGTTAAATGTGCATCTTTAATGTCACACTAATGACACTTTCTACTGTTAATTCAATTTCATTGAGGTATATTAGTTCTATAGAGTATCAATATAAGCAAAATTATTTTTTATGTTCTTGCACTTGTAATTCTTGTAATTGGTTATAGAACCTGAAATAACTAGAAGAATTGTTTAATTCTAACTTGTGTATCTGTTTTTATTCCTATAGTATTTAAAACCCTTTTTTCAAATACTGTTTTTAGATCCTGCTGAAATTATCCAAACTCGATTTAATGAAATCGAAAATCATTATGAATATTATGTTCACTACGAAGGCTACAACAGAAGATTGGATGAATGGGTACCTAGAGATAGAATCATGTCTAGCAGGTTCGATATGACTGATCGCAGTTGGAAGAACGGTGACAGGAGTCAGAGTATTGATCTATTAGCTGATTCATCGGATAGAAAGATTACCAGGAATCAGAAGAGAAGACATGATGAGATCAACCATGTACAGAAGGTATATTTCATTATTTTAATTATATTTTTTTCTTTCAAGGATTGTCCACAAAAATGATAATTTCAATATAATTTATTCTAATTAATAGACATATGCTGAAATGGATCCGACTACTGCTGCTTTAGAGAAAGAGCATGAAGCCATTACAAAAGTAAAATACATCGACAGGATACAAATAGGTTAATTGTGATAATAAGTGAGTACAAATATGTTTCTAAAGCACTAACATTAACTAAGTATTCTGATTCCAGGAAAGTATGAAATAGATACTTGGTACTTTAGCCCTTACCCAGAAGAATATGGAAAGCAACCAAAACTCTGGATCTGTGAATATTGCCTTAAATATATGAGATTAGAAAAAACTTACAGATACCACATGGTTAATAACACCTTATCATAATATTTATATAAAAATTTATATTATAGTTCTATATTATACAAATCTACATATTATTTTCAGAGTGAATGCACCCACAGACAACCTCTTGGAAAAGAAATTTACCGAAAAGGAACGCTTAGTATTTGGGAGGTTGATGGCAAAGAACATAAAATTTACTGTCAGAACCTTTGTCTTCTCGCAAAATTATTTTTAGATCACAAAACATTATACTTCGATGTTGAGCCTTTTCTTTTCTATATTTTATGTGAAGTTGATAAACACGGGGCCCATCTTGTCGGTTACTTTTCAAAGGTAAATACTTTCTTCAGATCTCCTATAGGATTTTTATTCTTCTGATTCGATTATCAATTATGTAAAAATTTCAGGAAAAAGAATCACCTGATGGTAACAATGTTGCATGTATCTTAACACTACCTCCATTTCAAAGACAGGGTTATGGTAAACTTTTAATAGCCTTCAGTTATGAGCTTAGTAGGATTGAGCAAACGGTCGGAAGTCCAGAAAAACCGTTGAGTGATTTAGGAAAGTTGTCTTATCGAAGTTATTGGAGTTGGATACTTTTAGAAATTCTTAGGGATTTCAGGGGCACACTAAGCATTAAAGATTTAAGGTGAGGTATCTTTTAATCTATTTAATAAATCTATTTAATAATTCAATATATTTCTTTGCTTATAGTCAAATGACCAGTATATCGCAAACCGACATTATTTCAACTTTGCAAAGTATGAACATGGTGAAATACTGGAAAGGCCAACATGTAATATGCGTCACACCTAAGTTGGTAGAGGAACACATCAAGAGTAGCCAGTACAAGAGGCCAAGACTCACAGTAGACAGTGCATCTCTGAGATGGGGTGCACCACCTCGAAAGAACGTGAAGCCTGGCAAGAAATAATGCGGCAATCCTCGGACACTTAAGAAACATTTTATTTATTTATCGATCCTACCATTCCTGATAGCTTGTACATACAACATACAAGTATCTTGGTTCTACTAGGATGTCTTGAAGTTTAATTATTCGTACTTTATGTTAATTGATTTTATGGTACAATTAAACGTTCAACATTTTAGTGCAAAGACGTAAAAACCGCGAGCTACACTAATTTTATTAAAAAATTTAAATTGAAATTGTGCTTGCTGTGTACAAAAGACAAATCTAAGAACGCGAAAACCGTCATTGAGCAGTATTAGCCGCATTAAGTGATTTTTTTTATGTGAAATAAGAAACGAAATAAAGCGAATTTTTTGTAGATTCGTTTTTCTTTTTACTTCTTATGAAAGTGAACAATTTATGATTTATTTCTAAACTGTAAATTTTGTAATTTATGTCTTAAATTAACCATTAGTTTTTTTATTATTATCGTAGACTTAATTTATACAAAACTGTAAATAAGAGTCAAAGAAAATCTCATTGAAAATACTGCACTCATAATTTTGCTGATGATCTGTGAGCGTCTTTAGCCAATTCAACAGCATATTTGGAAGTGCCCGGTGCTGTACATATACCATAGCCACTATGTCCATAATTGTGAATAACCTTTTTTTTATATAAAAAGAAAAATTAAAGTGATTATTTTGTACACCATAAATGCGCTTTGATCGTACCTCCTGTACAATAGCGTAACAAAATTATATTTCGCATTATTATTATCGATATAGCTTTTGATCCATAGAATTTGGTTCTTTTCAATTTATATCCAATTTGAGTTGTTACATTATTGTACCGAGATGATGACAATTAAAATCATTTTTAAATTTACCATAGCACTGTAAGTTCCATCTGTAATCCTCTCTGAAGCTACTCTAGTGCCTCTTTCTCTGTGAGGTCTAAGCCCTTTCTTGTGCATCACTGTCTGCGCTTTCTTTAACGATGGAATCAATTTGTCACAGCGTTCGCGTATGGCAGCAGCTTGATGTTTACAGATACTGAGATCATAAGATCCATATTCTCGATTACCTCCTAATGTGACTAGTCCGTCTGCTCCGGGAATAATGTACGTATTCAGGTCACCATAGAAGAAGGTCTTAATCCAAGGTGCTTTGACCTACAGTATTTAATGTTCTGTTAGTATTATATACTTTTCGCGCGTAAGAAGGTTGATGTAAATTTCAATGCTTACTTTGATGACCTGACCACCGAGTGGAACCATGTACTTGTCTTGACAAAGTTTTTTTGCACCAAGTCCTGTGCAGTTCATGATGATGTCGTAGTCCTTGGCAAGTTCTTTCAGAGAGTCAACATGTCGAGTTATTAGATTAACACCGCCCGCAACCAACCTGTATAAAGGAATTGAATGTTTTTAATTTTGTATACTTCTAACTTTAAGAAATTGTTTTCGCACCTTTTCTGTGCCCAAGGCAGATAAAAGCTGGGCTGTGTCAGCAAAGTCGACAGAAATGTTCCGTACTTCCAGTCGCCTCCGACAAGTCGCAATTCTTCCTCGGTACAACTTCTGTAAACTGGAACCAGCTGTTCCATGTACGGATTCTACAAATATGGGCAATTAATAGTCGAGAAAAATTCTTTAAAATGAATGTACACGCAAAGCAATTGATGCCAACCTTTTCGGGTGCATTGCTTGAATACAAGTAGCCAGAGACGTTGGTGACACCGGCTACTGCAGCATCGGACGAGCGGTTGATCGCATCGTAGTACTCGTACGAATCTGACACCCATTTTCTAGAACATTGTGTATCAACTGCGTTAAAATATAATACCATTTGGTATAGTTTATTGAGTAACTTGCTGAAAAAAACGAACTTAAAAAATTTTCCTTAATACGTATGTAAACAATTATAACGATGCCCTGCGTTATCTCGGCGACTTCTCTGATCTAATCTATAAATTCATATTGAAACACAGTATAGTATCAGTTTCATCGCAGACACAAAAACATTCAGAAAATAAGGAGTAGAAGATAAAACAAGCCTCTACACCTGCGTGGAAATTTTTCGTCCCACGCAAGAGATTAAGTTACGAATAATTGCAAATTACCTAGTTATGGCCTCTGTGGGACCGACGAAATTGGGTCCTATTCGGAATATACCCGCCGCCACATGACTGGTGGTATCTTCAAAGTTCTCCGCTATTACGTCAATTTTCCCACTATTGCGCAGTTCCTCCTGCAAATATACAGCCGTTGTCAGACCAACGCAGCCTCCGCCCAATACTGCGATCTTCATTATAGCGACGATATTGCAGACTTTTTTAAATGCCGCTAACTACAGCGCACAGCTGTTCGACTCGGTGTCTCACGACCTATTGTCGATATATACGCGCGATATAATGGTAAGTACACTTATAGCCACTGAAACGCCGCTTATTCGATTGCGCGAGTCGCAGTCGTGGTCTCGGGTTATCTCTATTATAATATGCTCTCGCGCGAGTGATATCACTGAATTATAGCGGCTAATTTAATTGAGCTATTTTGCCGCTGTTCTTTTTTTGCCTATTTCTACGAGATATAATGCGTCGAGCCTCTTCACAGGCTTTAGGTTTTAATTCACAACGCACGCACGTAACTATTTTACGAACTATAGAGACAGGTTTCTGCATTAAATATATAAAGGTAATATTTGCAAGGCAAGTTTTTTATAATGATCGGCATCGCGTGAACTGCATGACCTTACTATACAATGCAAACTATATTATAACATCAGGCTTAGGTTGTCCTGATGTGGTACATGCGCACGGAGCCGTTGGAAGCTATTACATAAATTTATTGATCTATTACATTCGAAATAATTTTCGTATATTAGTAGACTTAAATTGAGAATGAAGACTTAGATTACTTTCGAATTGCTTACTCACTAAGAGATGTAATGAATTCTATGAACTAATATAATAAATTGTATATAAGTTATTTTTTCCGAATTTTAATTGGAAGAAAGCTATAGAGGGGGAAAGTACGCTGACGTATTAATTAAGTTTCAGATAAACATTGAGATACATTAATAAATCGCGCGTGATCGAACGTCAAGAATTTCAAGCTGATTAGAGTATCTGGTTTAACGCAATATAAATTTGTATCATCTACACATACTGCAATCAGTTAGTGATCACACACAATATCGTCCGTTAATTACATATCAACGCTTTTACATAACTAATATCGCGAAGCGAAGGAGTGACGAACTTTTAGTTGTTCAATTTACTAAAAATTTAGCAATGGTTCAAAACAGCAATAGCAACTTCCAATGATGTTACTACACGTAGAGAAACGATTCTATGTATAGAAAGACTTGGCTATTCATAGATGTATTTCATTTCCAAGCGCACTAAAAGCCATACATTTGTAACATTACAAATAAATGAATTTCTTACAAGAAATAAGAATGAAAACAGTTCGTTCTTTTAAATTGACTTTATTGGTAAGATAATATTGGTAGTATAAGTACATGTCTATAGTGAAACTTTTTATCAAAGGCACAGAAAATTGATCTTCATTATTATTATTATTATTTTTAAAGAAAACAAGTTCAACTACAGACTATGACTAAATTAGCTTTTAATATTAATTGATAAATTACAAATTCATTTGTAGGTTTATGTATTGGCGGATGCACGAGATTAAAATGCTTCATAAATATTTACTATATAAAATAGCAAACTAGTCTTTTATATATACTACTAATTAATGGATAGGATGTGCAAAAATTGTTAAAATTTTAACATAGATTTAGCAGAAGAAGACGTTATTATTAACAAATTAAAACGCTAATATTTACATGTAATACAACTACTTAAAATATAATTTTAGTTCTGGTTTACTTGCTTTCAATGCAAAGTTCTATACATTGATTGTACCTATCTCTACAATCTATTTATAAAAAATGTAATCATTGCAGGCATTGTTAACGTCTAGGTAAGGATCAATAATTTACAAAACTTAAAAAATGTTTATAAACAAAAAGTCAAAGACGACTTTATTTTTCTATATTTACACGGTTCATTATTTTCCTTGACATAAAAATAATGCTGCTCCGTTTTTGTCATTATAACGCAGTTACAATTTTCTTCTGAAATCTGTCTAATTTAGGAGAAATCAAATGATCGATAAAGAATCAACAATAGCAACAAACAAAATACAAGGCTTGTATTAATGTATTGCATAATAAGTAAAGCCTATCTCACAAGCCTTACTACATTCTTTAATTAAGAAATGTTGTTTGGCATAATAAGATTACAGGTCATAGAAACGTTTTTCACGCGACCCATTTCATGTTGCTTGTATTATATCTCGCTTGAGAATAATACTACTGTTCCACTTTATAAAAGGATACCTATTTACACAGAATCACTCATATATGTTCTAAATCATACTAATTACGGTATGATTTGTTATGTTCTCCTATACTCTTGTCGAGAACTACCACGCTGTGTACACGGAGAAAATATGTTAAAAACTTTTATTTCAAGTAGGTTGCATGTGTATTATCGAAGAAAACCTATCACACTTTTGAATATCAATTTAATTTGAAATCTCTTTAAGAATTATGTAAATAAAAATTCATATATATCTTCATTGCAACAAGTTTCCTATAGAACAACATTTTATAGAATCTTTTTTTATGCTAGATGTCTTTTGATAAAAGAAAAATATTAACTGATTATCACAAAAAAATACGCTTGTATTCCATACAAAAGCCAATTTCTCGAGTCAAATAATCAATTATAAAATATGTTAATTACGAATAATTAATCTAAATTCAAGCGATTTGTCTTACTTAATATAATCTCACAAGTACTTAGGTATGAGTGTAATTATCAAACATTTGATGCACATTTAACTATAAATTGCATCTCCGTGAAAATTATTTTCTCCGCGTACTCGGTAAGTTACCTAGTAGTAAACGCGATAAATAATAATAATAAATCAGCAATATTGAAACATTATGTAACACTCCAAAACTCCTTACAAATATTATGCTTTAACTTGCAAAGCAACCTTATGTTGATAAGTAAGAAGGGTGGTAGGCAAGTTCATGTTACTACCCTCTTTACTTACTAATAGATATGGATCAACTAAAAAGGTAGTGAAAGCTACAACAGAAGAGTGTTGCATAATTTTTTAACTTTCCTACAAATCATAGCAGTATTCAAAAAATCAAACTTAAGATAAGCCTAAGCTTTACTACAGGGTTGAATAGAATAATTGAGTGGCGGAGGCGGCACAAGTAATGGCAGTGGCGTTGGGGGTGCTTGAGCTGGCGGCAGCGATGAAACGCTGACCGAGGAAGCTGAGCTTACAGCAGCCGTAGACGCCACTGTCGCAATTATGGCACCTGCCCGTGCACCGTCTGCTACCGTTGTTGCGCCAAATGTCGACAGGTAGTTTGGCCATAAATGCGGAGGTGGAGGCGAACCGGGTGGTGGTGGTGGAGGCGAGCGATCGTCCATTTCATCTGAGTCGTCAAGTATTGATGCAGGAAGAGGAGCGACCTTTGGCTTCTTTAATTTAATGATCTTTACCTATTCGAATTGGAGAAGATGGATTATTATGGGTTCTCTAGTCTCTGATACTATAACATTAGTGCGTGATAAGTTTCTTACCTTAACCTTCTTCTTTGTCTTTGGTGGTTTAGAACGCTTTTGTTTCTTTCTCATCTTTCTAGCGCGTAATTTCTTTGAGATGTCAAGCGTTAAATCTGGCGGAAGATTCGCCGTTGGAGGCGGAGGAGATGGCATATCGCCTTCACCGCCACTAGGACTCGTCCCTTCTCCTGGCTTTATTCCGTCAGCAAATTGTACGGATTTTTTCATCCTTATTTTTTCGAACACTTTCAGGGCCATTGATGTCGACAGTTTAGTTTCTTCCTCTTTTTCCATCGAAGCCTTCAGCTCTTCACCCTCTCTTATTTCAGCCTCTAATTGTTCTAAATCGCTTAGTATTCCGTTCGTCATGGATATATTTCTGTATACGAAAAAGTTTATTGAAAATGCACATTTATAACAAAAGAGACAAAAAAATAGTAGTTTTAGTATAAATAACAAAACTTACCCAAAACCTGGCAAAATAAGTATACCCTTGGCAGGCGGCGGTGGAATCACAGCAACACTGACCTCCTCTTGCTTAACAACCAAATCCTTGTGCTCTTCTTCATTTTCCTCATCTGCATCAAACTCTTCATTTTCTTCTTCATACTCCTGCTCTTCTTGTTCTTGTTCTTGTTCAGGCTCTTCCTCTTCATCATCTTCCTCATCCCCGTCATCTTCTTCGTCTTCCACAATCGCAGCCTCTGCTTCTGCATCCTCGGTCGGCGTAGGCGTTACGGGACTCTTAGAAGCCTCTGTCTCATTATCTTCGATCGTATCGTTCTCAGTTTTAGCAGTGAGTTTCGCGAGAATGTCGCCAGGTTTACCAAAGATGTTGGCACTTATGCTAGAAGAACTTGAGCTATCCGTGTTTACCTTACTCTTCCCGAGTATCTTCTCGGTACGACGTTTAGCTCGCTCGAATCTTCGACGTTCTTTTTCTTTGCGTTTTAGCTCGCGCAGACGCTTTCGTTCTTCTTTTTCGACTCGCCGGACTTCAAGAATTGCTTCGTAGTTATAGACTGGTTGCACGATGGGTTCTGTTGACAGTAACGATAAATTTATTATTTACCATTGATTATTGAATATACTTAAAATGTAAATATTATTAAGACTTTACAAAAAATCATGACAAATGAAAGTACGACAAATTGAAACATAAAACCTTATTCAATTAAACGTATAACTCACCGGGTGGAGGTGGTTTCGGTTTGAGCACAGGTGTCGTAATTATTGGGCTAGCTACAGCGATTTGCGGTGGCGGCACGGTAATAGGTACGATAGGCTTCACAGTTGGGGGTATCTGAACTACCGCAGCTGATAGAGGCGAAGCTCCAGCCAAAAGGGCAGGAGATGCATTCGGCTGTGGGGGTGGTACTGAAGGCGTATAACGTACGACGGGTGGAGGAGCGGTGACGGTAGACTGTTGCTGTGTTGGAGTTGCCACCCATTCAATAGTCGTTGTTGGTACGACTTGTATCACGTTACCAATACGCACTATCTGGTTGGCCGGAGTTGCAGGTGGCGATGGATGCGGCGGATACTCTGTTGGAACAACCTGCAGTACATTGCCCACCTGAAATAAAGTATCGTTTGGTCTATTCAGATGTTGACGAATTGTAGTTTCGTTGGGATAGAAATAGAAGATTCGAGCACTATGAGTGAGATTTCTGTAATTGCAAAATACTTTGATATCTTTATTCAAAATTATATCCAATCAAAGTGCTCTGTATAGGTAATTACGATTTGCCGTTTTAAAAGTACCTAAAATAAGAAATCTATGAAACCCTATGATAAAGTCATACCTGTAAAACGGTTGGTGGTTGCCTAACGAAATGCCCATGATGTTGGCCCGGTGGTAAGTGGGGATAACCGGAAGCATTTGGTATGAAACCGGGAGAATTGAAAGTCGTAGATACAGAAGGTTCAGGGGGCGTTTGCTTCTTGATTCCTAATTCTAGCTCAAGCCTGAAAAGATGTAAAAATTAGAATACACAATAAAGCATGGAAATGCTCAAATTTATTAGTATTTCCGTAACTCACCTGTCATCGAGAGACAATCTTTTAGGTGAATCTGTGGATTCATCAGCAATTTTGGGATACGTCAAATTCCTGCCTTGATAAAACGTGTTGTATTCTGGCTCGTTTTCATTCTCATTAGGATACCGATACCTTGATTGGGGCTCATTGACTTCTGGTGCAGGAGCTGGAACACGATTGATCGGCGGTGGTGGCAACAGCATGTCATCTTGAGACACGCCTGTCAACTGGATAATAGTGTCCATACGCCGTGACCTGTCGACTGTTGGCCTGACAGGAGTTACACAGGGTACCGGTGACGGCTCAACCGGCCGAGGTAACGGAAGGCTAGGTGCAGGTCGATTTATCCCCTCACCGAGGCGACGGATTTCTTCTTCTAAAGGATCCTTCTCATCGATGGGATATCGATTCCGAACTGGAGAGAAAGATCTGTACGAAGTAGAGAATTATAGTCAGTGAGTTAATTATTTGATATGGATAATTTGAATTTGATATATAACCATTGAAAATGAAATTACCTTGACCGTCGAGATTTATCCAAAGGTCTCAATTCGTGATTCCTGAATCTCGATCTTGAATTGGATCGACTCCTTGATCGCGATCTTGATCTGGACCTCGTCAGTGACCTCGACCACGATCTGGACCGCGAACGCGAGCGAAGTCTTGATCTCGGCGGTGGTGAACGTCTCGAAGAGCGTGGTGGCGACTTTCTTAGTGGAGGCAGTTTTTCACGACGTGACAGAAGTGTGCTTGTGCTTAACGAATCTGGCGAGCGACTGTCCCTTCTATCCCTTCTGTCATAAGACTTACTAGACCTTTCTCTGCTTCTAGGTCTGGCACTTGAGCCTGGACGTGGATGGTTTTTAGAATCCCTATCTGAACCATCGTCCCATCCTCGTCCCTTATTCTCGTAGCTATATTCGTTAGAGTAAGGATTTACGGGAAGCTTATCGTCTGGATGGTCCGAGTGTCGCCAAGATTTAGGTACATCTTCGTCAATTCGTGATCTGCGTATTAATTAAAGTTAAGAAATTAATTTTATCTGCAATTTGGACGAAAACCTCATATTTACTGCGGTTGAAATAATTATAGCTTACCTGCTGCCTCGACCTTTGTCACCCTCGAAATTTCTTTCTCGAAGCATTTCCATTGGGTCATACGGTTTGTCTCGATTTTTGTCTTGCTCAAAATTATCGTCGTACCTCCTCTTGCTACGATCAGTCTTACTCGATTGTGGAGTTTTCTTTGAATTATCTAAGCAGCCAGGAAATAAATTAGTTACAAAGCTAATAATAACAATTGTGCAAATTATATAAATCGATTATTACCTCTATAAACGGAGCTCTTGACAGGACTTCTTTTGTCTCTCTTACTATGCGGTACTTTGGATCGATCGTCTCTTCTTCTAGGACTCCTACTTCTGCTTCTACTCCTACTTGGACTGCCAGTTCGACTAGTGCTTCCACTCTTGGCGGTCTCCTTGGTATCCCAGTTGGTCGCCGGACTTCTCCTCGAACCTCTACTTTGGTATTCCTTCTTTTCTCTGCTGTCTTTTTCAACGCTTCTCCGCTTTCCGCTCTCGCGCTCTTTTCTATTCGGACTCTTCCTCTTGGCGCTCAATGGTGTAGGCGACTTCGAACTAAGACTCCTTGGCTGCACATCTTCCGTTTTTGATGTGTCGGCAACCACAGCTTTAGGTAATTCATCTACGTCGCAGATTTTCTTCTTAAAGACCTCAGGTGAACCTGCGTTCGTTGGCGCGACGGTATTGACTTGGCGCGTTAGTACCTGTTTTGGCACTAGCTTAAGCGTAACCTTGGACTTCTCTTCAACGGGGGCGACCAGTTCAAGTGCCGGTTCTTTATTGTTAAATTTGTTCAGAATATTGTTTTCGAAACTGATACTCTCGATGTCAAGGAATATATCTCTATAAGAGCTACCTGATTCCTTGATTTTAGAATCGATTTCGGCGAGCGGAGGTATACAAAATTCTGAAGCTTCCTCGATTTTCGGCTGCTTGCTGCTCTCCCAGCTAACCAATGGATCAGGCTTCTTCTCATCTTTGATTCTCTTCAAAGATGATGATGCGTCTTTAGATTTCAATAGAGAGGCATTAGCTTCTTCTTTAGCCTTAAGGTATGCTTCCGTTTTCTTCTCCTTTGCAGCAGCCTACATAATCATAAGTTAATATAATTAATAAATCACATTATACTTTTTATAAAATGTTATTTAGCGATACTTACTATTTCCGTCTCTTTAGGCGGTTCCAAATCTAGCGTATCTTTTACTTCAAAAGACTTAAGTTTATCCAAATTCTTCATAATATTTGAATCCGCATTTAATGCTCTCTCTAATGCAGCAATCTCTTCCATCTTCCTCCTTAGAGACTCGGGCGAGTCTACGATGTCATCATCCTTAGGTGGTGTGTAGCGCAGTGATGAGGATGAGTTGACTTTAACTATCTCATCTTTGACTCTCGCGCTAACTGCCTCTAGCAGCGGACTGTTAAATGTCGTCTCCTCGGCTTTGATTATATCTAGTGAGCCGAGTTTACTGTTCGGCCAAATGTTGGTTTCGACCTCCCACATGACCGGCGGTGCATTCTCGAACTCCTCCGACTGACTTTCCACGTCCCAACGACTTTTACGGCGATTTGTGGCATCTTGTCGCGTTTTTTCATCACTGGCAGATCCTGCAGCGTCTGTCACCTTACTACTGAACTGGTTGGCTATTCATAGAGAATATTAATATATAATTATTTATAGTTTATACATTTGGACACATTAAAAAGAAATAATTTATCTACATACCTTCGGATTCACTGACTGCTTTTTCCTTATTCTCCACAGACGGTTTCTTATCCATAGATAAAGAAAGTTCTTCTCGCTCGGCGTTTTCTTGCTCATCTTCCCAAATTCTGATAGTGCTTACTCGCTTGTCCTTCTTTTTTTTGCCGTCCTTCTTACTATCTGCATCAACAGGTACGTAGGTGTCCGTTTGCTCATCATACCTGAAACTTTGATCTGCTTTCTTGGACTTTCCAGTCGTTTCCTTCTTGATAGACAAAGCAGCCCTAGGATTCGGCATTGCGTCGAGACTGTCCACCTCCCACTCGTTAGCAAAAATTGACTCTCTCTTTTCGACGACCTGTTCAAGTTGGGTAAGTGACAGGACGTTTAACGAGTCAAAATCCGTATCATGCCAGTCTATGACGGATTTTTTTTCGGTACTATCAACAACACCAGTGCTGCTAGTAGTAAACTTTTGAGGCTCTTCTTCAACGACCGTAGGTGCGGGCTTAGCCACACGTTGTTGACAACTTTCCCTTTCCCATTCGGTCTCGAACTCCTGATGACTTTCTCGGTTTACTTCTTTATCCTTCTTTTTTTTCTTGCTCTTCTTGCTTTCGGCCAACTCCTCTATTTTCGACTCTTCAAATTCCTTTATAACGATTTCCTTCTCTTTTTCTTGACTCTTAGAACTCTTGCTGGATTCGCTCTTATCCTCGTTAGGCTTCTCCTTTTTCTTTGAAGTCTCTGTAGATCTCGCTTTTTCTTGTGCTGACTCTTTCTCAGTTTCTTCAGGAATCTGCCTAGGTACACTTTCCCTCTCCCATTCAGAGTAGGTATCCTCACTTATCAGTCTAGTTCTACTATCTGCAATAATAGGGCTCTTAGCGAGCTTTACTTGATCCACCTCAACCTTCTTCTGGTTTGTAAGTTTCTCCGGTTCAACAACAGCATCCGCCTGTTTATTTTTGCTTGGCTTTTTTGTCTCATCCTTAATTTTAGTTGCTTTCTGGTGTTTTCCCTCATTTTTCTCCGACTTAGTCTTGGTCTTTTCACCTCCATCGCTGCTGTTCTGCGACTGTTGCTTGCTCAGCTTATTTTTCTTCTTCTTCTTTACTCTCATCTTCCTTGATCTCTTTCTAGGTGGCTTGGTATCTGAGTCGCTGCTACTGGAATCTGTACTTGCCTTCCTCTTACGCTTATGTTTAAGCTTCTTGCTAAGCTTTTTCGCATGCTTGCGCTTCTTACGTTTTCTATTGGCCTTCTTGCGCTTTTTTTTACGCAGTTCCTCTGAGCTCGAGGACTCGCTCGAACTGCTGTCGCTGCTCTCAGATTCAGTGGTCGATGCTCGACGCGGCCGTTTTCGTCGACGCTTGCGACGTTTACTACTCTGTTTAGTGTCTTCAGAGTCGGAACTTGATGAAGAGCTCGAGTCACTGCTCAAACTCTCGCGGCGCTTACGCCTCTTCTTGCCGATCTTGAGTTTAGTTGGTGGTTCGGCAGTTGTTTCGGAAGTTTCCTCGTCACTGAGCTTTTCTTCCTTGATCTTCACGTTTTCCCAGTCACTGGGAATCGAACGAGAGTCTTCTTCGTCGTCTTCAGAGGATTCATAATCGGCTTCGGATTCTTCGCTGCTCGGTTTTTGCATTTGTCGAGGTGGTTGTAGTTCTGGCGTTGGTTGCGGCTGCGGCGTTGGCTTGTCTACAACTTTTTCGGATTCTTTCGCTGGTTCACTAACTTTAATTTTGTCCGTATTCTTACTCAAGGGTTTAGCCAAAATAGGTGACTTCGACAATTTCATACTTTCTTTACTAGTTTTTTCAATCACCGGCGATGGCACCTTATCGATCTTTAATCCTCCAGGAGGTTCCTTGGCAAGTTTCGCTTCTAAGCTAAATTCATAGAAACTTGATGGCTCCACAGTCTCAGTAGATGGTTTACCATCAGTACTACTAACCATTTTTATGAACTGCTCATACTCCGAGACAAGTTTGTCGTCCCCAGGCTTCTCTACCTGCACTGGCTGCTTTTGCTGCTCGTGTTCAGGTGTTGCTGATTTTGCTTTAACAGGCTTCTCAAGTGACGGCTCTTTAGTTTCTGGCTCCGTATGTGGTTTCTTTCCTTTCTCTTTATGATGGTGATGGTGATGATGATGTTTGTCCTCACGACTGCGATGCTTCTCGTAAGGCTTGCTCTTTTCTTCCTTATGCTTTTTATGAGACGGCGATTTATCTTTCTTCTTTGGTGAAGGTGAGTGGTTGTGTTTGGACTTAAATTTGTACTTTGATTTGGATTTTAATGGTTGTTCGTCGATATCTGCGGATTAATAAAAGAGTTGATAAATAACGATCGATACGTCAAGCGTACAATATGATAGGTCATTAAATAAAATACTTACATGGCTCGGCAGAAGGTTGCTTTGACTCCTTGGAGTCTGATTTAGGTTGAGGCTGTAGCTGCGCTATCGGCTCAGGTTCCGGTTGTGGTCTTGCCAATATCTGTGGAGAATTTTGCATCGGTGGTGGTTGAGGTTGAACCTGCAGTGGTATCTTTTGAGGCTCCTGTTCCGATTCAGACGCCGATTCATCAACGTGGACTCCATCCTTGGTTAAAATAATATCCTCAGGAGACTTTTCAAAAATGTTGTCGTCATCACTTAGTTCATTTTCACTGTCCCATTTCGAACGAGGAAATGATGGTACATCGACAGAAGTTCTTATAGATATTGATTTAGAAGGATCCATAGTTTTGTACCATATCCTCTCGTGATGTCCTTCTTCGCGTTCCGAAGTTATTATTCTAGAAATATAAATCATTTATATGAATATTTGTTGTTGTGCTGACATTAGAATAATTTTTTTAACAAATCTTTTTTTACAATTTGGGTCAATATTGTTTGTAGGCGACTAACTATAACCATAGAATTATTTGATAAAGTAAAAAATGTATTAAGAGGGCAAGTGAATTATTTACAATCTTTTCAACTGTGCACAGGTAACTTACGCGAGTTTAATGTATCTAATATAAGATAGTACAAACGTGCTAACCGTATTTGCGTTGCCTCACATATATCTTCCATTTTTTCTCGTCGATTAGGCGATACCATGCTTAAGATATGCTGTCGGTCAAAGCACGTGGGATGCCTTGGATTTTCACAAAATAGCAAGAAAGGTTTAGTTTTCGTTGACCTGATTGTTTCTGGTGGATATTCCTTAGGCCCGTTCTGACCTTCGGCAATAAAGGCAAATCGATGTTGTCGCTCGTCGGAAAGCATTAACATTTGTTGAAGATACTGATTATAATCTTGTGCCGACCTATACACATATTTGGTTTTCATCAATATTTACAAAAGTAAAAAAACAAATCCAATTATTATAATATGAATGAACAATACATACCTTTGCTTACCCATCTTGTCACCGTTGTCATTTCTTCTAATATATCCCACGTCATCAATGAAAAATCCATATCGCCGAAAATCTTTCCAATTGCGACATTTCAACAACTCTTTTTCTCTCATTTCTCGTATCTTGTCCTTTTCTCTTTCACGTTCTCTATGAACTTTCATTCTAGGTTCTTCCCGTTTATCTTTGACATCAATCCTATCTAATTTGTTATCTCTGGAGTCAATTTTTGATTCATCGCATTTTCTCGTTTCGAGTTTAACATCATCTTTTTTTGATTTATCGAATTTAAAATCCTCTTTCTTACCAGATTCGGATTTTGAATCTTTTCTCTGCCTCTCTGATTTTGATTCCTCTCTTTTTTCTAGCTCTGATTTGGCATCTTCACGTTTGTTTTGTTCAATTTTTTGCTCTTCTTTACTGTTCTTATCAGACATAGCATCCTCCTTTTTGTTGTTCTCCAATTTTTCGTGTTTGTCATTTCTGTCTGCTTTTTCCGCTTTTTCATGCCTGTCGTGTTTGGACTTGTCATTTTTCATAATTTCAGACGTTTGCGATTCTATTTTACTATCTTGTTTCAATTCATCGCTTTTAAATTCTTCACTTTTACCATCATTGATTAGCTCTTTCATACTTTGCGATACAGAATCTACCCTCTTATTATTTTTTTCAGTTGGATCATGTTTTTTATCCTTATCCTTATTATTCAAATCTTCATTTTGCTTACCAGAGCTCGATTTGAAATCTTTGAGATCTTCCACTTTTTTCTCATCATTTTTAGTTTCATCAGATTTTAAATCATCTTTTTTATGTTTATCAGATGATTTAGAATCTTCTTTATGTTTTGATTCATCTTGCTTATGCCTTGAATGATCTTTTTTGTCTTTGTCTTTTTTATCTGACTTCTCTTTTTTATCTTTATATTTACTTTTACTGTAACGATCATCTTCTTGAGATGATTTCTGACTAGGCTGCTGCCGTGATCTACTACGAGATCTCCTATCTCGACTATGTCTTCTGTCCCTTAAAAAAGTTATACAAACTTTATTAAGAACTAAAAGTAAATAGTTAAAAATAAATAATATGCACTCACCTATCACTCTTTTTTCTATACGAGGATCCTGATCTCCTTGAAAAACGTTCTTCACTCTTTCGCTCTCTGCTTTCTTCTCTGACTCTTCTTGCATGTAATGCATTTTTTATGTTTAAATCTCTTGCCTCTGAAATTAGAAAACAATAGAATGTAAAATTGTTTACTGTAAAAAGTCATTTTAAAATAATATATATAAGTTACCTTGAGCAGCTAATCTACTTTGATTTTCTTCTCTTACAATTTCTTCTATTGCCAATATTTTTTCTTGCCCTATGAACAAAATATTTTAATAAAAATCTTAAAATAAACTTGTAGCAATCACAATATATACAACTTACTTTTGACTTTGTCACCCTTGGTTTTTAGTTTATGTACTTTTGGCATAGTATTGAATTTATTGGCAAAAGCCATTAATCTTTTCTTTGCCTGAAGTTTTCCAAGTACTGGTTTCCATACTTTTGGGCTTTCAGTCTTTACAGAATCACTACTGGCTTCTCCTTTAGAGCTATCTGGTGTTGCGGGAGTTTCAATATCTTCTAACTTAACCTGATCCATGGGTGGTGGATCTTTGATTTCCGAACTCTCCATTTTAAGTAACGGTTCTGATTCACTTATTTCACTGGCCTCTTTGAAATAAAATAAATAATTATTATTTCATTTCTTTACTTAGGTATGTTTTGTAAAATAAAGTTGTTAAATGATCTTGACTTTATTATTTCTACTTTATATTATAAGATACAACAGATAATACTTTCTATTCAAAAAATTGTCTCAAACGATTCATTATCCGTTATATCTATGCAACATACAATATTCTAAAATGTAAACAAAATCAAATATATGTATAGCCACAAACTGAGCATTTTTTTTAAAGTAGCGACAACTTTTTTGAAACAAATGAAAAAATTAGAATATCTTTGTAGTTTGTATCCAATATCAATTGATACATTGTACTTCTATTATTGTTTTGTTATTAAAAGACAATTATAAAACTTTAATACATTAGTAAACGTAGAAAAGTTAAAAATAGACACAAGCAACTAGGTAAATTTACCTTGCATTTCGTTATTGGCACTTGTTCTCAATTCTTCGCTAGTCTTAATATTATCAAGATCATTGCAAGAAACACTTAAACTTAACCGCAACCATTTAAACTCTCCAACAATCTCAAGGAAATACAAAGCTGACTCCGTATATAGAATATGTATCAATCTACTATTTATGGTAGATTTTTAATTATTGCTGCATTGTCTCACATGCAAACTGCACTCAGCTTAAATTTTCAAGCTTCAACAAGCAGATACGAACAGCCGATGAAGGATACTGATGCTTATACCAAGCCTTGATATTCAGAAAAATATAACCTATGCAGTGATCTACCTCAGCTGACACTCGCACAAAGCGGCGACGTATCCATCCAGGATATACGTCTAGGTTTGGCATACGGTGGTTTTGCGAATAATCGACGAATTGATTGATTATTGGCGAGAAAAATGAACAGGCCAGGAATGTCTCCCTCCAAAATATTTACATGTCAATTTTTACCTTCTGCTGTGCCTAATTGACTCGGGAACACGACTTTAGAACTTTATAAGCTGGAATCCTGGTCGGCCACATTTTTTCGCCTCCTCGGTTACGTACTTTATTAAGTATCAACGATTTAATTCCAAAATTTCAACCGTAACCTGTCCGATCCGTGTGCCATTGCCTCGAACCTCGAACTGAATCCAAATGTACTTACTCGTATGATACACACTGCACAAGTGCACAACGCGACAGACATTTTACTTTTCATCGCATCAAACATCAACCGGAAGTTAGGCGGCAGGTGTGACAACTAGAAAAATATCAACTGGACGTCTGGACCAATGAGGCTTATTCCTCCGCCAGGGGGCGCTGATAATAACGTGGTAACGCGTGTATTTTACATATCTATATATATTGAATGCGCGCGCATCCATCTATATAGATATACAAAGTACACGCGTTACCCCATATGATTATCAGCGCCCCTGGCGGAGGAAGAAGCCGCATTGAGAATATTTTATTGTGAAATTAGTGGAGAGTGGGAGAAATTATGGCAGTGATTTTTTACTTTCTATGACAATTAGTAAAATTAAGTTGAATTTTAATGAAATTTGATTGCTTACTAGACTTTTATAAGAATGAAAAACTATAGGAAGGAAGAGTTTGAAGGTTATAGAATAGTTGGTAAACCTGTTGAAAAATGAATTAACTTTTTGAAACTTTATTTTGACAAATACAATATACACTTTTATACATAAAAAAATTTAAATTATTATTAAAATAATATAGTTAATATAATTTTGTGTTTAGAGTTACATATTTTTGTAATTAATTCGAAATAACGTGATGGTACAAAATAATGACTTATTTCTCCGTATATCAATGTAAAGTTTCAATAGATATTGTAGTGAGCAGATATTTGTCAAAATATGATAAATTACACTTAAACTTTGAAATTAATAATTAACGTTGTTATGCTATACCAACATTTTTTTTAAATAATGTAAATATAAATATAAATCAATAATCAAATTAATTTGGTGAATTCCATATCTAATGTTCTACAACTAAATGTTGGAAATAAAAAATGATCCAAGTTCGCACGTTATACAAATTATAAATAAATAAATGTGACAATTTTATCTTCGCTATAATAAGAACTTAGGTCAATTTCAATCACCGTTTATAACTGGTAATTATTTTGTAATCTGTAGAGCTTAGTCTATATCATCAACCTCAGATGGATCCCCACCAATAGCTTTCCAAAATGCTGTAACTAATTGTTCTGCTGCAACTCTCCTTTGATTTGATGGCATAGAGGCTGCATGTTCCTTCATTGCTCTTAAATGACTAAATAATTCACCAAAATCTGCTCCTTCGTTATTCATAATTCCATCTATAAAGCAATTGATTATCAGATACTCATTCATGAATACTTCAGTCAAGCAAAATATCACTAATTCTACGTAACAATGCATACCTAAAACACTCTCCATTTGTAAACGTTCTGAAATATCCTGTGCGTTATTTATCCTTACATTCTCGAGTTGATCTCCAACTTCATTAATTTCAGGCTCAGGCTCCTGAATAGTAGTTTTTCTTGAATCTATAAATAATTTCATTACATTCATGAGTTTTGTTCAATTTAATAAATCACGTAGGCTTCTCTTTTACAAATTAATAATAGTAACCTTTGAGATTAATGTTTGGCCACATATGAGTTTCTAAAGCTTCAATAATACGATCTATTCCATATTTACTTTGATCCTCTTCAAGATCCATAATATCTTGAGGATCTGAATGCTCTAGCTCAATGAGCTCAAATTTTCTTAGTGCACACCATTCTATGGCTGGAATTGATAATTTAGTTAAGAAATATGTTAAAATTAAGATTAATTGTATCATATACGCAAATTAATTAGTATACCTTTTTCTCTTATAGCATTGTCAGGAATAGAATTGCAAACTAATAGTAAAATGTCTGCTTCTGATTGTGCAAGTAGTGGTGCAACTTGTTCCTCTACAAGACGTAATGCATCTTCCTAGAATGTTTATTAAACATTGAAAAAAGTATTTAATTTATTTGTATACAGATAATTCTGAACAAGAATAGACATTACTGTGTCTAGTTCATAATGGAATATCATTGCTTCATAATGTGAGGGATCTATTGATATATTTGTTGTTGTGCACAGTAGAATTTGAGCTGTATAATACTTGTTATCAATATCTAACAAATAATTTTCTATATCAGCTTGCTGTGATAAATACTTTGCTCCCATATCTAAGACAAATAATGTTCAAATTTTAATTCCTCGCGTATTATTTAAGTTTGGATTACAAAAATTCATCATATTTTATTTATATACATACTGCTTGCAATTTCTTTAGCTTTTTCAATTTGTGAGCTTGTAATCAATACACAGGGTAAATCCGCGACTATGCTTGTGCCCTCCATAATTTATGCACTAATTATTACAATGATAAAAAAATAAATTATTTGACACTGGACTGCTGCGCAACAATCTCACTCTTTAGAATAATCAGAATTTATAGGTTATCTTTTCATTGTATACAAACATGCAGTAGTATAGCTATATATATGCATTACGCGAGCATAACCGTGTTTGATGAATGTCTATAACTATATATACTACCATAAGCCATAAGTTCTATAACTCTGCACATGCACCTTATCAATTTATTGATTGCGTGCACTTGGGTGTATTCTATACATTCTTTTTCACATAATTAAACGCAGGTATTAAAAAAACATGAAAAGATTTTTTTTTCTAGGATTTATGGGGAAGTGGGTTCATTTTTTGGACAGTTATACAGAAAATGTCTTTTTTTTAAATGTAATATAATTTTACGTCATAAATATCCGTGTAATACTATATTTATTATAAATTGTAAACACATTTCAATAAAATAAAAGCAATTACTTCAGCTTTGCAAAAAAAATCTGAATTTTTGAGATAATTATTTATAAAATTCATGTTCGGATTCATCTTTCTTAATGTTGTTCTTATAACCTTTCTCAAAGTCCTTAGCAAGGACGATGTAACGATTTTCACGCACAGCGTGCATTCCAGCTTCTTGACAGATAGCATTGATATCAGCACCAGAAATTTTGTCTGGGCGAGCAACATAATCTTCAAGGTCAACTTCCTCACTCAAGTTCATCTTGGTAGTGATTGTAGAGAAAATCAGTCGTTTTTGCCGACGATCAGGCAGTGGAAATTCAATTTTACGATCCAATCTACCTGGACGTAACAGAGCAGGGTCAAGAGTATCAGCTCTGAAATACAAGTAACGTTTCGTTATATAAGAATTATTTCAGTAATATTAATTGAATTGTTCTTAGAGTGGTCAATATATCAATTTTACCTGTTAGTAGCCATGATAACTTTAACATTAGTAGTTTGATCGAAACCATCCATTTGATTTAACAATTCTAAAAGAATACGCTGTACCTCCCGATCAGCTCCAGTTTGAGCATCAAAACGCTTTGTAGCAATAGCATCAATTTCATCTACAAAGATAATAGCTGGGGAATTTTCTTTTGCTAAACGGAAGACATCTCTCACCATTCTTGGACCTTCTCCCAGATATTTTTGTACAAACTCAGATCCAACCACACGAATAAAAGCAGCTATGAAAAAATAATTCATATTTATAAAATTATGCATTTGTCAAATTTTAAGTTTTCTATTGGTTATTAATTTTACCTGTAGTATGTCTAGCAACAGCTTTAGCAAGCATAGTCTTTCCACACCCTGGTGGGCCGTACATCAAAACACCTCTTGGCGGGTCAATACCAATTTGTTTGTAAAGCTCAAAATGAGTAAGAGGAAGCTCTACTGCTTCTCTTATCTCTTGCTTTTGCATATCCATACCTCCAATGTCACTGTATAGAATATCTGGCTTCTCATCTGCAGAAATAAATTTATGTTTAATGATGACTCTTTTTTTTATATACTTTTTTTATTTAAGTCTGTTGACTTTTATGTTGGTACTTAGTTTAAACTCAGTAATTAAAATTGTCAAAAGAATAAGATGTACCGGCTTGAAGCATAGAGATGCTAGAATCTGCTTCCGGTGGTAAAACATCTACTAGGGCATTGCTGTGTTTGTGCAGAGCAACACTAGCTGAAGGTTTCAACAGTTCTCGATCAATAGTTGATAAAATGCGCACATAGTAATTAGATCCAGTTGTGGAACCAACAATTCCAGTGTTTTGGTCAACAGCCTCCAAAAATTGACCAATCACCAATGGTACACTTTGAATACGTTTCACTTCTTCTTGAGCATGTAAATATTCCTTCTTCAAGTTTCTTTGCTCATCTTTAATATATTCCTCTTGTACTTCCAAAAATTCAAGCATTCGTTGGAGTTTCTGTAAATCATGTAAAAATTAGCTTTCCACAAACTGACAAAGACACTTTCTAAAATCACGACTAAAGTCTAAAATGTCTCTAAATTGACAAAAAGATGTACAATTAAGCATAACACAAAGAATAAATAAAGTTCTTACCTTATATTTAGTATAAAGATCTTCAACGTCTAATTCCTCCATAGCTCCAGTTCCGTGTCCAATTACTGGTTTCATGTCAACTTCAGCAATGTCCTGAAAAAGTGAATATATTATTAAAATGATAATTAATGCTAACGTTCAACAGTCAGATTATTTCATTTCTAATGAATTGATGTAAAACATTATCAGCTATACACTGCTACACTTCAAATTTACATAATAAATACAGGTTTTGTGATTAAGTCAAACTAACCAAGCGTCTCGCTTTCTTCGCCATTGTTATATGCTGCTTCAATCAACGTTTCTAAAGATATGAAATTGAATCACTACAGACGCGCTAATTCTTACCTTATCTGGCACAGTGATGCCCATTTCTTCCATTGCAAATTGGATTCGCGTATGTGTAAGTACGCGTCCCCGAAAATCCTTCTCCGGACACGAATGACTTGAGCTTTTCGATTTCAGAGAACAGTTGACACTTATTTATAGGTTAGGCCGGTCTAAGGGACAGTTTACAATGAAAATTTGTTTGCACAATTTTAACGTAAAAGACTTGTGATTGGTCGATATCTTATTCTTGATGGAGGTGAAAATATTGGGTTGGACTTTGTATTGTGTCTATACCTTCTATGTTTATGGTGTTAATAAACGCACGCAACACAAACAACCTGCACTGATTTTGGATATTGCCGGTATTTTTGGGTTTTCTTACAATAACGTATTATTATAAAAAAAACGTATATATTTATGTCAGGAGATTGTTAATCAATTAAAAACAACTTATGTATGATTAGTGTTATGTTTAATTCACACGATTTTAATTTATAGGATAGTTCTGTAGCACTTATGTAGGTAAGAATTCAAAGAAATTAGAGTTAAAAGTGGATTAAACATTAACCACAAATATTTTAAAATTTTGCGTTTTTCAGTGTTAGTACTCTACAATTAAAATGGTTTCTGAGGAACAAAATTCTGACATTGAGCTTGCTTCGGAGGTAATACCAGTGCCTCAAGTTCATCAGCATGAGGTCCAGGCTCCTGTTCCGAAAGATACAGAAGAGAATAGCAAAAAAGCAAATGACATTCCACGTGGTAAACCGAGACAAAGAAAAAGGGCACTCCATGCTGCTATTGTTAAACAAATGGAGTTTTACTTCAGTGATTCAAATCTCAGTAAAGATAGATTTCTTGCAGGACTAATAAAAGAGTGTCCAGGTAAATTAAATTTTTTTAAACGTATTTTTGAAAATAGTCAATATTACTTTTATTATGCTTTATCATTACAGATGTTCCTCTAGATACATTTTTAAAATTTAATAAAATCAGGTCACTTACTACTGATACCAATAGACTTGCCAAAGCACTGCGTAATTCTACAATGTTACAAGTATCTGAGGATGGTAAAACGGTTCAACGCATAACACCAATAGTGAAAAAGCAGAATGTTGATGAATGTACAGTGTATGTTCAAAGGCTTCCATCTGATGCTGATCACGAGTGGCTAAGCACTCTTTTTTCAGAGTATGGACCCGTAGCATACGTTTCTATTCCAAAGTTCAAATCTACTCAAAAGATAAAAGGTTTTGCTTTTGTTGAATTTGAAACACCAGAGGGTGCTAAAAAATGCTTAAAAGTATGTTAAACCAAATTACGTAGTTATTTGACATAACAAAATAAAAATATATATATATTTTTTAGGCTTTTCGAGCTAAAGGTTCTGAACTACCATCTCAAACATCTCCAACGGAAGTATTAAGTATTACAACATTTACTGAAGATGAAAAACAAGAACAAGACCAAAACTGTACTAAAAACACTGAAAACACGGATAATACTGCCAGAAAACAGAAAATTGAAAAGCATGTTGATCCTGATGAGCCAAAAGCTAAAAAAAGACGAGAATTCACAAAACCTAACGAAAATGACGAAGGTGAAAATAATGATAAAGAATCACGTACCTGTTTGTCTGATTCAAATGCACAGAAAGAAGAAAAACGTGGCAAAAAACGTAAAAATAGACTTTCTCTGGAACAAGCACAAATTTCAAGAATTGAGTCGCAAAACATTTCTGAAGAAAATAATAAAAAGCAAAAGATAGTAGAGATTTCAGAAGCTGAAACTGAATTAGAAAATTCCAGTAGAAATGAAATGAACAAAGATAGTAAGAAACGAAGGAAAGTAAAGATTGAAGTAGAATCAGAGTCTGAAAACTCAGTCAAAAATGAAACTGACAAAGAAAGTAGCAAAAAGAGAAAGAAATCGAAAATAGATGTGCCTAAGATTGTAATAGAATCAGAAAGTGTTGTAAAAAATGAGGATGATAAACAAGAAGATGGTGAAGCTGTAGAGTCTACAAATGATGAAGGTGTACCTGAAAAGAAAAAGAAAAAAAAGAGAAAAAGGAAACACCATGCTCCCTATGAAGTGTTACAAACTGTGGATATGGGTCTTCAAGTTATGAGCAAAAATGATTGGAAAAAATTGCGAAATAAGTATTTAGAGCTACAGAGAGCAAAAATGAAACAATTAAAGCAAAATATAAAGAGGGCAAGATGGAATCAGTGGGGTGACAAGAGTAAAATGGAAACTGAGCAGGAAGAAACTATTGTTACTAAGAAAGAAAATTCAGCCTCAGCTCTAGAATTTATACCAAACGTTATTGTGAAGATTGAACTTAATGAACCATGCATAGATCCAAAAGGCTTTAAGGTAAATTCCCTATAATATATTTTTAAAATAATAGTAAGAAATGACTTTTCATTTGAAAAATTTATTTCAGACGGAATTAAAAAGCAATAGTAGCAACATTAAATATATTGATATTAAAGAGGGTTCGCATGAAGCTTATGTACGATGTGATTCATCTGAAGCTGCAGCAGCACTAGCTCAAAAGAGTAATGAAGAAAAGCACCTTAGAGTCTTGACTGGTTAGTGCTAATTTATCATAAATTTTAATGAATAGTCAAATTTTTTATTTAAACCTTATTTACCAATAACTTTTAGGCGATGAAGAGCTATATTACTGGGATAAAATTACAAGGGATCGCGAAGAAAAGATTGGCAACAAAATTCGTGTGAATCAAAAGGGTCGTAACAAATTGTTGAAAAAGGCTGAGAAGGAATTAGGAAAGCACATCAAGTTCGACGAGGTTTGAAATTATAAAATATTAAAATAGTTTACAAAAAAAAATTTGTATTATATTTCATTTAACTTGTCTAGCATAAATAAATTGTATCATGCTATTCTAATAATTTTTATTAACAAAATAGTGATTCATTCATTGGAAAATCAACGTACATTGTCTCGTTTTAAACCTGTACATTCTCATTACAGTGATATATCTTCTTCACTTAATTACTCGTCAATCTTACAAAACTGCATTCAACAACTTGTAGCGTAAATATGTCATCTCGCGCCTTTGCTTGCAGTGCGTTCAGTATCTTCGGTATAAAAATGCTTATATAAATGTATGTATATCTTTACTCCCGCGCTACCACTTGCCCCTGCCCCTGAATCCTCCTCCGCCTCCACCACCGCCGCCACCTCGACCACCTCGGAATCCACCACCTCCTCTGCCACCCCCGAAACCGCCGCCACCACCTCGGCCACCATATCCGCCGCCGCCGCCTCGGCCTCCAAAACCGCCGCCACCTCCGCGGCCTCCTCTGCCGCCTCCTCGGCCTCCGAAACCACCGCGACCGCCGCCTCCTCTACCTCCTCGACCACCTCCACCGCGTTTCTGTACTGAGCCTGGAGGCTTAGGTAGGAACCTTTGAAGGGGCAGCAATTTGCCTGGGTCTATGAATAACTGAAATTAAAAAAGTATGGATTAGTCAAAGTTGCTAATGCATATAAATTATATATATCATTTGCATTGTGTATCCAAATATAATTAAATGGCTTCAAATCTGTTTATTAATAATGATTCGTACCTTTGTATCTTTTACAAAACTTGATGCTTTGATGTTATCTGATAGTTTGATGGAGACATAGTAGTCCCTAATGTTTCCAAAAATTTCGTCTATCTTTCCAATCTGTTGTTTGTTTTCTGTATAAATAGGGGCATTGAAGTAAGGAACTTGCTCAATGTCAACTTTTGCAACCAAATCATCTTGCACTGACCATTCAAAATGACACAATGGAGTTACTTGTTCTGGTGGTCCCTGATCATAGCTAGAATAAATTAATAAAAATAGTTTGTTGTATTATTAATCTTCAATCAATGCATTTCATAACGGTGTCATTGAGAAGTTAGCTCTTATTTCAGCAATACATAATCTCCACGTATGAGGTAAGAGTGGTGCATGTACAAATCATCATATAAAAATTGTGAATCTCAATCAATAATTAAACTTGAAAATTAATTTCTTTGAATTTAGTTCATCATTTGTAAATTAATAAGGCATTTGTATACACATAGGGCAAACAACAATATCGAATACTCACTTATTCCTTCTATCACCGCCACCTCCTCTGCCACCCCGGAAACCACCACCTCCTCCACGACCTCGAAATCCTCCTCCACCTCCTCGACCGCGGAATGACATTGTTTTAGTATGTTATATTCTGTAATAAACAATATGCCTATAAACCGACGTGTTGACGCTTCAAAGAGGTATCGAAACAAAGCAAAAAAATCGCAGATATTAGTGAATAATCATTTTCGAATATGAACGACACGTATTATAAGGATCTTTGGTACTTTTTCTCTTTGAAATAGTGAAAAAATCAGCGTCCAAATACGAGTCGGCAACCACGTGCCTAACCTATATCGCACACGTCAAACAAAGTGTCATTACAGACGATACACGATATAATTCACTGAGGTGATTTTTCCTCCATTAAAATTATGGGATACCGCATAACTTTTCCAGCTTTATTTGATTATTTTCAGTGTATATTCAGAAAAATACGAAATATTTTGACTTACTATCCAAAACGGCGTGACACTATAAACATAACCTAAACTATAGCATCTAAACACACAACACATGCACACGCTTCCCTCCGCACTTTATTTGAAACAACGAATTACGATTGGTCCATCGTTTCCGAAATCCGAAATATCTGGATTTCAAAGTGGCGCGAATTTTCAAAAATATTTCATGCTTTTCAATAACCGTAAATTTTTATTGATTGAGGAGCAATGAGAAACAATTTTTTTTTAAATAATAATAAACTTTTTTATTTATTCATGCAAAACAGTGGGATAAATAACATTCGTGCATTACAGCTAAGAGTATATCACTTATGAAATATTACTATATTTACACAAATCACGAAGAAAAGTATTCACAATTGCAATTGTATCTTATCTATAACAAACGCAGAAATGCTTTTCAAATCTATGTATATCAACAGCCTCTTGTTCACATATATATATATATATCCAAAAGTACATATGTAACCCTAACGAGTGTCTCATTACAAAAATAGTTTTGTCGATACACGGCATCATCTCGATACGGCATTTATCTTACAAAAAGCATTTTTCTTACAAAAAAGGAGTTATCGCATCTTCATCGTTAAAAAAATTTTAAAAATCGTGCTACCGACTTCTGCGACTTGCTGTCATTGTTGTCGAGATGATACCGCTGAAGATACTCGGCATGAGCTTTGGGATTCGGTGGGTTGAGGTAGTCCTCGACGGTAACGTATTTCGGTCCTCCAAACGTGTCCAGTACGGCTATCGTACCGATTTTCAGTTTAGCGAAGAAGAAGTGGTGATCTGAAAAAGTATTTCGTAAGAATCTCTTATCGTTTCAAGGAATAACTGTGGAGACTGCGTGATTTACAGGAAAATTATATTTTGATCTCACCTGCTGGCATGTGAGCTAACCACGGGTGACGGCCGTAAACTGCGCTTTTCGCAATCGGGTATTCGGGATTGTCTTCTTTCACCTAAAAACAAGAAATTACTTCCTCTCATCATCGACTAATTTTAAAATGTTACAAGCCTTGTATAAACTTTATACCGCTTTGATTTTGCCTGACATGACGACCCTGGCGCATCGGGGATCCATCGGGTCGTAATTCTTGAGCTCGCAGTAACGGCCTTGAGCCAAGCTCATCATCAGAGTGGCGCGATTGTCTTTCTGGAAACGAAAATGGGAATAAACTTAATGATCTTTGTTTTTCCTATCGACTTGCAGTCTTATCTTGTGCTTACAATACTTTTTTTCAAAGTGAAAAAGCAAAGTCGGTCAACATTTGACATACGCAGTATTATCATTTTTATCGATGGGTTAATAGAACAAAAATATTGTTGTATATTGAGTTTGGTAAAATCGTCGTTCGACTTACGAATACGTCCTGGGCTGTGAAATCTAACGGCGTCAGGAAAAGATATGGAATTCCAGTACCGTTTCCGAGTGGTCCATCGCTGAAAGAAATGATATTCACGAACGGATAGTTTTCGGTATCTTTTCGCGAGCTAACTGTCGCCACCGAAGTCCAGTCTGGAATAAATTATCTATTTTTAAATTCTATATATATATATACTCGCTCGTTTGTTCACGCGGTATTCTTTTATGTCAGTGTATTAATATTTTTAAATTCAAATTACAAACTGAATTATAAGGATAATATTGAAAATAAATATTATTAACCTATTCAAATTTTTGTTCGACCATCAATTTATAAATATTCTATGCAATATAAAGCGTCTGCTATATATATAGCTATATTTGCATTGCATAAACATATGCAAATAATGTATGCGCGCACGTCCGCGTTATCAAACGATAACGAGAGCATGAGGCATTGCATCGCGCGTTATTAACTTTCCTCCTATACTCTACTACAATCTTCGCGATTCATCTTAATGTCACATGAACTTGCATTCCAATATCGACGACAATCCGACAGAAAATCGTCCCTTACCAGCCTGGTTAACGATGTACCTGGCCATCAGGGCAGCCTGATCGATCGGCGGTGGACCGTCAGCGTCCTTCCTCTCGTCAGCAGCGCGTCTCCTCTTCTCGAATTCCGCAGCGTAAAACCTCTTCCTTTCGAATCTCTCCCTCCGCTCCTCGTCCTCGCGATGTCGCCTCCTCTCCTTGAAAGCTCTCTTCCAGGCTTGAAACTCCTGGAACTCCTTGAACTCGCGATACTCGGTCCATTGAGGGTCATCGGTCCCGAGAAGCGACGGCTCTTCGGCTGACGAAGCCTCGACTGCCAAGTTCGCCAAGGCCACCAGCGAAACGAGAGCGAGAGTCAAGGCCCTTGACGTCGACTGCATCTCGATCATCGCTTTTTACGGCAGTTCAGCTGGTCTTTCTTCTATGTGTACGGTATATATGGTATGTAGCCGGAAGTGTCTGCGGGAACATGACAATCGATGCTTTGTTATTTGTGGATATACTTATGTAGCGTGTGGTTATAAATGGTGTTCTTTTTATGGAGGTGTGTAAAGGTTTCAGTAGATCGGTGACGCGTTTGGTAAGGCGAGGCTCGGTACCGATGTATATATGGATTGACTATATAGCGAATTGTATACACGATCGTTATCTTGAAAAATTGAAGCTCGATATGTTATTCCAGAAATGTATGTTTATCGTGGAATGTTTATCGGCTTCTGCCATTTATCGGTCAAACTGTCATTCGAGCTTTTTGTAACAAAGGAGACAGTAATACTATGTCAGAGTTGTTTAATTGCAACAATAACACCCCATTATTATCGGTCTTTATACCATTTACACTTATTATAGTATGATTCGTATATATAGATAATGTATATATCATGCATCGTTCGTTCTTCTATTCTGGCGAAATATATAGACCAACGAATTATATTATACACAGTATAGAAAGTCTCTACTATATAAACGCTGTGTCATGAATTCTCTAACCTATGTTATAACTGGATGTATAAATACAGTGATTAAAAATACGTTATGCGATAAAAGAATAATTATGCAAAATTTAACGCAGTTTGAAAAAAAAACTCAGCCGAGCTGTCAGAATCATTGGGAAAATATTTGAAAAAATAAAGTCAATCTTCTTTTTTTTCTTTATGCCCGTTGATCGCGAGTCAAATAAACTGAATCATCATTGCTGATACATTTATCGGAGTTTGGCAAGAAAGAAATCTTCCAAACGTGAGATAGACTAGTTTTTTCAAAATGAAATTTTGTTGACTATAAGTTTCAATGCTTCCAGTTACATTCTTTATAATATATTTCATTCTTACCATCTTTTTCGCTTATAGCCTAACGAAACCAATGACGAAGATCGCCTACAGCAGTGTGGACCGTTATGCTATACGCGATTTTAAACTCCTTATACATTGCATCTCCAAGCTTGCGATTTATTTTTAAATAAAGCACACAATAACATTGCTCGTATAACCTCGCTAAAATTATCTTAAGCCGATTTTTTCTTCAAATCGTCTATATACTTACAAAACGCTTTGCTAATACCGCGCTTCACTCGCTCTTTCCTCAATTTGCATACAATTATTTTCAGAATATTCTCGGAAACCGAAAAGTAATCGAATTCAACGTTCCTCGTCATTCACTAATGAAAAAAAAAAACACAGAGACAACAACTCGCATAAACAAAATCTCGTCGTTCTATCGAGCCAATCATCGCGAACACTTAGTCACAGCGACGACAAAAACAAAAACGTACCTCGAACTCGTCGTCGACTAAAAAAGTTGCTGCAACCTCTTGGCCGACGTACAGCTGATTACTGACTCGCGCACGCGAGCGACTCGCGAGGCTCGTTGTCCTATGACGAGCCACACATATATATATATATATATATATATATATATATATATATATATATATATATATATATATATATATGTATGTATAAACACAGATCTTGTTTCAGCTGCTTTCGAATCGCGTGCGATACAAAGGGGAGTTTGCGACCTTGTGCATGTGTACAGCTGTCGCGAGAGACCCCTTTGTCCTTTGTCCGATGACCAGTGCTGGTAGGGAATGCATATAGAAAGGTTATTTTTTATAGGGACGATTGAAAGATTTTAAAATTTTACGCTTTTAGAGGAGACGAAAAGTGGAAAAAATGTTTTGCGATTTATTTACATTTTTTCTATCAGTTATCCAGCAATTTCGGTATATGTAGATACACGGATCGATGTTTGCGACACGAGTAGTAAAAGCTCGTTTGTGTACGACAGGTTGCAGGTGCGCAGGCCATTAAAAGTTCGAGATTCGAAGCGTGTCGAGTGATCGTTCTTCATGTTTGGCTTTGCAGATTGTGTAGATTTTGTCGTTTTGTCGTTACCGAAAATATGCGGATAGCTTGGGAAAACACTGCCACGATGGGGGAAAATCTTTTCCAGACTTGTGCATCATATATTCGTGTTTCTCGAAGACCGAATTAAAAACAAGATAATATATGTTCCTTAAGTATTGATTTTCCTTACTTTCAATTTTTATTAATTTAAAAAAGCAGTGTTCTTTATAACTGTATAAAAAAGATTACGTTACGAGTTTTCAATATAAATGAAACTTATATATTATTATCTTCGCTTATTTGTAGCTACGAGAGTACTCTTCGACATCGGTCTGACTAGCGGCATAGTATTCACTGGGAGTGACTTGCTGAGGATATCCGAAACGAGAGAGGACTACTGCGGTTTCGATGTTCAGCTTGGCCAGATAGAAGTGGTGGTCTAGAAGAAAATGACGAGTGATTTTTTATAGCAGTGATCGAACAAACCCAGAATAAGCTCTTCGGAAATACTCACTTTCTGGCATATGAGCGAGCCACTCGTGGCGTCCAAAGAACGCTTTCTTGGCAGTTTCGTAATCCGGGTGGTCTTCGAGTATCTGCAAAATTTCGAAGAGGCGTTATAACAACATGAAAGTTCGCTAATGGTTATAATTAATGCGCATAAATAAGCAAGCGTTGCGAGATTCATCGCACCTGTTCCATCTTTCCAGAGAAGACGACTCTAGCGCAACGCGGATCCATGGGGTCGTAGCCCTTCTGGTTGCACCAGTCACCTTGGACGAGAGACATCATCATGGTGACGCGGTTGTCTTTCTGTAAGAATAGAATACAATAATGATTTATTTGAGCAAACCAAAATGTTCGGTCTATATATAGCTCGTTATCGCAGCTGTCAGATCACTCAATTCATATTCAAATTCTTGTATTCATTTCACAATGCATATGACATAATATTCATAGTATTCGCGGCATTAAAAGCAGCAACGTGGACCAGAAATCAAATCATATATTATACTTACAACTATATCTTGCCCGGTGAAGTCCAGAGGGGTGATGAAAACATACGGGACACCGCTACCCTGACCTTTAGGACCGTCGCTCAGAGAAACCAAGTTGACGAACGGGTAGTTCTTGCTGTCAGCTCTGACGCTGATGCTTGCAACAGAGGTCCATTCTGGTGGGTGTGTTAAAAATTATTGCTTATGTCGTTTACACAATATTTATTCGATTTTAGGTATATCAGCCATCGATTTTTATAAAGGAAAACTCACCGGCTTGGTTGACGATGTAACGGGCCATCAGAGCACCCTTGTTGGGATCCGGAGGTCCTTGGAAAATGGTGCGGGCACTGGCGCAGGCAACTGCCACCAATACCACGAGAACAATTGAAAGTTTCGATGTCATTTTTCCTTTTACCTGTAAGCAAATTTAATGACGCTTTTAATACCGATTTTCCGACACTCCGTATGTACTATGTAAGCTACTTTTGAAAAATCAATAAATCTCAGAGAAAAACGTTATACCTGTACTCTGACAATTCGTAGATACGAAATGGTAGGGAGTATCGTAACTACTCAAGCTTATATTCTAAAATATAAGGAGAGGGAGAGGGGTGTGACAGTACTTATCGTAGTTTATTTTATCGCGTATCAGTTTACCGAAGAAATATGTGTCCACGATAACAGATAATAAACCCACAAAGAATCACTTGGCAATCGATAAAATTTTATGCGTAATTTATTGTGCAACATCGCCAATAGTGTCATTAAATTAATCCGAACCAGGAAAAAAATGGCTCACGGCGCGAACTCGATACTATATATATTTTATAAACTTAAATTGTATAATATTGCGTGTTATTCGTTAGATAAAAACGTTTTTAATCATTTGTTGAGTATAGAGCTTATATATGCTATTTTTATTTAAGCCTACTTTTATCTTATTCTTATACTGGGAATATTATTTCTATATCGCTATACAAGTATTCGTGGGGGGTCATAATTTTAAATGAATAAATTATTACGTTACGATTTATAAACAAAGATACGAAACTGAAAATATTATGAAGGTATAATCGTTAAAAAAAAGTTCGAGATTTAAACAGAAAACTTAAATTTTTCAATGTTTGCCTTTCTTACTTAAAATTTCTACACCAAACCAATATTTATTATATTCATTGTTATATTTAATTAGTTGAGTCTGTTGTATAGCATCGTATTTCTTTTTTTTCTCGACTATTTTACCCACGCAATCAAACGGTCATATTCGAGGCGGTAAAATTACTATTTATCAATCTTTGGTCTCCCGCATGGAAAATGGCTGATTCTAAACAGTATCCGTATAGCTAATTTCACGCATGATTTTCATAGCATTTCATTTTCATTTTATAAAATTAACTTGTTGAAAAATTAGTTGGCATCAAAGCCTCCTTTATTTAATTGACACATTAATAAAGTCAAGAGCTGTCTTGAGGCAGCGAACAATGCACTCATTCAATTTTCTCCACAACTCTCATTTTTGATTCATCATCCAAGCGCTTTTCCTGCTCGATGGGAAACCCTTCAGCGCACAAAGAATCGTTTCCTCCTCTCGTACAAAAGCTGCTTGTTTGGACACTGCATCATCACATTGTAGTCGTTTAGAAAGCCTATACATTTTTCATTGTGACTCTTTGACCATATAGCATAGTGTCGCGGGGATTGATGCTGTCTATTAATTAAGTCGAAGATTTCTTATTTAACTCGATCAGATTTTCATTGGCCAAACAAAAATATTTCTTCACCGCTCTTGGCTATAATAGGAACCGCAAACTTAATTTCCATATAATTATCAAAACGATCATCTTTACAGCATTAAATCATCGCATACAAGATAAAAGCTATTTGCGAACATTATCAGTAGAAACTTTCCTCAAACGATTCTCGCAATTGCCGAGAGGAAAGAAAAAGTAAACAAGCCTACGGGTTTCTCCAGGATCCGATTTTTTCCAAATATACCATATACTTAACTATTTACTTCCGATACGTTTGCTTTGTATATATAGGTATATAACAAAGAAAGCTATATCGATCCCATATATATATATATACGTATAAACATACGATTTTCGCATAGATCGAAAGTACATACTGTTAATTAAATGAAAACGTACAATTTTTTCCATCCGCGCGGCATTTCCGAGAAATGTTCTCACATTTCCGCCCTTTGACTTTTAATCAGGAAAATATACACGTCACGAGAGCACACGGGATTATACGGTACAAATTCAAAAACAAAAGTATTCGCGCGCGCTTCTGAGAGAGAGAGAGATAGAGATAAAAACAAAACCGGCGAAACTATATACTGCAACTGGAATCGGAAGCGCAAAAAACTGGCCAATTATTATCGGGAAAACCGACTTCCATAGAAGAGGAGAGTAGCGGTGCCGTGTGTCATCGCCTTCGTGCGAAGGTGTAGCTATATACGCAAGTATATCGACTACTATATTACTGCTAAAGCAAAAGTAGAAGAGAGACGTGTTCGATTGGTTCGGTAAAAAATATACCGGCAGCTGTTTTGAGTGAGTCATTCAAGCGGATTATGAAAGAGCCAATTTTTTATTCTCACCTTTACTTATACGCTGAATGGAGAACCTCGATCGGTATCACATGTTTGTACGATATATAGTTACTATAAGCAGAATTCCTCCAGGTAGCTAAGATCGCAGAACTGTGCAATATTCCGAATATACAGAACTATTTATACATCCAGCGCGAGGAAGACGATCGCTGCACCCAAGATAGCTTATTGCGATTTTATACACCGATCGCCGCGCGAGTGGAATAACCAGTTGATCGGTTTAAAAAATCTCGTGAAAGATCATACAGTCAAACTACATTTTGAAACAGCGCACGTTATACACAGCATCGTCGTTAACAATTTGTCAATATAACTCGGAAAGCAAAAAAGCCCCGTGGGAAGACAGTCGTTCTGAATCGTCGGTAATTCATTAGCGAGGATTACTCGAACTAAGTTATTCAGGTTATATACGGGAATAACGAAGAACTTCATTAGAAGATTGTATAATCGCAAAAAGCTCGCTTAATTGAGCACCAACCGCATATGGTATAGTTCTAATAATGGAGAAAAAAAATTGCTCAAAATCGGGCTCTCGCAACCCCTCGTCGCATACACTCATACGCATCTATATATATATATATATATATATATAGCTTCTGAACCACACCTCGCGTAAATACAGCAGAGTAGAGCCGATCGAGCGTTCATGATCGGCCGGATCATGGGAAACTGGCACGTCTTGGCCACGAATCTAGGTCACCGTCTAACTGTTCCGCCGTACCGTTTCTGCTATATACACCACAAGTGAGAGAGAGAGAGAAGCCGCTCGTCCTCCCACCCGGTTTCTTCTCTTCTTCTCCGGCCTTCGGCAGGGGGCGAGGTGTACCTCAGTCGCGAGCACCTTGGCCAGTCCTCGAAGGTACGCGGCGTGCGCGGCATCTCTTGGACAGTGGCACACCAGCCGTATATATAAGTATACGTAGCATTTGCGCGCCACTAAAGGCGGGACATTTCATTTTTCAAAGAGAAGATATAAGGAAGAAGAAGCTCGGTGCTTGCGTTATTTTTTGAGCCTCGATTGGAGATTCGAGGGTTCGTTCGAAGGACACGCGAATCATGCCCGGCTGCTTTGTGGATATTATTCACTGATTTGGATTTTTTTTCTTTCGAAAGAGAAGAGAACTCTGGCGAGGAGGACTTTGGAGACGGAGATCTGAGAAGATTGTACAGTGGTGAGTTTACATGGTATTTATATGATACGACGAGTAGAACATATCCGCGTGATTATAAGCACGAATTTTGCTAACGATTAAATATCCATATATTCGTTGTAAATCTTTGTCTGATCTTTTATCTTCTGAAGATTAAAGAAGTGGTGTCATATTTGTTATTATAATTCAAACTAACTTGATCAGTCGATCACTCTACGCTTGAAATAATTGGCATTCGACCACGACTTACTCTCAAAAGCCTCACCGCGAAAAGAAAAGAAAAATCCACACCATAACAGTTCTCCAAACATATACGTCTGCTCAATTAACGCCTATACCTGAACCATCATTATCACCGATCCATGCAATGGAAAAGCCGTAATATCAATCACCATCGCCTGCAGACGCGGTAATCACCTGTACAGCATCATCGCGCGCATACCTCTTTCCTTCCTGGTTCACCTTCTGTTATCTATACTCAGCTGTCTTGCGACTCGACTTACATGCGCACCGCGGGATCCTGCTTTGGCGCAGCGCAGGTCTTTGACCCTCTCGCGCGCGTTGATGTGTCGTCTATATGTAGTATATATATATAACGCTATGCGAGTGATGCAATTATATCAGAGGGTCAAGCTTGACGATGTTATCGTGGATCGTTACGCGAGCAGCGGTGTTTTTTTTCCTTCTCAGTAATTTTCGAGTGTCCTTTGAGGGCCGGTTTTCGCTTCTAATTTATTCTGACGTGTATATAACTATTATGGTCCCGTAGTTTTTTATAGGTGTGGTTCGATGGTAGACAAGCGATTTTTAGCTGGATTATCGGCGAAATTTACAAGTATACACGCGCAGCTGGAAATTGGGGTTACCGTGGCGCTACTGAGATCCTCAAATTTAATTAAAAGTTTACGGTCAAGGTCAATTTCTCGGTATAGACTTAATTTTTTTTATCGAGCGAAGCCATCTAGGCATGAAAAAGTAGTATCCGGCAGAGTATAAGGATGACCCATCACTTTTGGACACTGATGATACTTATAATTCCACTCGTGCGATCGGTTAGCGTTTGGATAACCGTTTAGTCACCGCGCGAAGTAACGTTATTCGTAAATACTTGTTAGCGAATTACGATGATGATTAATTCTCCTCATTATGGACGCGAAGATTAATTAATCCTACAAATTGGTTCAATTGGTATACATGGAGTTCAACCAAACATGTTTTCATTTTTAAAAGAGAAATTTCTACCTTCTACAAACTGGTCGCGATTCTTTTTTCAACTTGTTTATACATCTATGACTAATATCTATCTGACGTGAAGAAAGAAAGTTCTTTCTTGGAAAATCCGCTATGATTCAATTGTGCTTTCGTTTCGGCTCGCGACAAACGGCAAAAGTTTACTGAACTTTATACGTAAAATATACGCGTAATTCCCACCTTCCAAATCGAATCGGTTGCATCAGTGGGAAGATCCGCTTATATATACGAATGCACGACGAAGAAACTTTCATTCATGGAAACTTACATACGTGTATTTTCCCAGGACTTTTTTCGTCGACGTCGTGAAAAATGTCTCATCCTTCCTCAACAATCAGCTATACTACACAAACATTCATCCAACCGATCCCCGAAACATCGACTTCCAAAATTCCAGAAACTCGTCTATTCACGCGTTTAAAAAGAGAAGCCGCATCGACCAGTTTCCTCGAAACGCATATACAATCTATCCGCAGTCCTTCGATTTCACGCCGGTGATGCCGATCCGTTACGAATTCGATCTTCCCCGAGAAAAAATCCAGCGGCCAACCTGCTGCAGCAGCGATTCATTTCGTGTTCTCCGAGAGAACATATAGACGGCGGAAGAGGCTGAAGTAGGTCGTCCCAAAATCCCACTGTACCACTCACCGGCCCTGGCAATGACTCTCTGATACCGCGTGTCCATATAATGCATATCCCGAAAAACTCGAGACTACTGTGGAATCATCTTGTTCGTTTTTAATTTTCTACGATGACGCTGCCGGGTATATGGAATTGAAACTTTTTTCGAGACATGCGGCGCTGATACATTTGCGTTACGTGGCTCGGTGAAATTCGGTATATATATATTATGTGAGCGTTGTGTAAAGGGTATTCAATTATTCTTTGCGTCCAATGTACGGAATCTTCGCGCGGTAACGTTGATTGCGATTTCGTAATTCAGATTGAAATGCGTGTGTTACGTCTAATATTCAGAATTGAAGGATTCACGGGACTCATATTCTTTCCACAATAATAACGAAAACAACAAAACGCGGATATACGATCACCTCATACAATTACACACATTTCCATCGCTCTTATACAACCGTTATACATCTCGCTCACATTATACACACGCGGCAAAAGAATCTCTCTCTCGGAATTCAATCATCATCGGCAACGTTCTTTATATATTCCACCCATAAAATCACTAACATTAATCCTCCCCGTATCCTCTCTCTCTCTCTCTCTCCGCGTATTCTAACGGAAATCTGCGATATAATGAAGTACCGCGCATCCGATGGTAAATATCTGTCGGCGGTGAACTTTTCACTGTCGCGAAAGTGCGAGTAACGAAAGAGTATCGCCAAATGCGGTTGTGTATGTGCAGCACATCGGGCGACAAGAAGAGCGCACTGGAATGTCACTGGTTTCGCGATCGTCGACTGGTCCGCTATATAAGCACTGTTAGAGCTGGAGCTGTTATTACGCGCGGCTGATGCACAGGGCGGTGTAGATCATCGCGTGGACGGATAGACGCGCGGAGAGCAGCTGTTGCACTTTTCTTTTTTTTTTGCCGCGCATAACAGAGATGCGTTTTTTGCCGTTTGTTTACCTTGAGGGAGTCGTCGTGTTCGAGAGAGTTTATGGGATGGACGTAGTACTATACTCGGCAGCTTTATGCTTGGGTTGGAGCTTTACTATACGCGGAAGGTATTTTCTCTTGTGATGTGCGGGTAAGATCGTTAGGATGCTTCCGTGTGGCTGGTCGAGTTGTCTGTTACTACTGGGATGCTGTTGTATTAGGATCCTTGACGTGTTGTGTCGAAGAGAGAGAATCGTATATTAATTGACAATAATTTATGCACTGCATAGTATGCAAATGCTTTTATGTATTTGCTATCCGTTATTTGAGTTTCATAAATCAATGCAAAATCTAACTGTATTCAATCCTAAAATAGAAATCAGATTTACGCTTTTGATTTGTGAGTATGTGGACAATATTTCCACATTCATCTTGCGCGTAGTACTTAAAATTCTTAATAAAAAAAACTTACAATTACCATAATCAAACGTAATTCGTGTACAGCATTATCGGATCCTTACCGTCACTCGTTGTTGTGGGTCAACAGGTCAGTTTTGAAAATTCTCGTTTTGCGTTTTGCATAATGGGAGCACTTGCTCGCATAAATTTTTCGAGAACCGGTTTGCAAATGAACCCATTATCATCACAATCATAAACGACAAACATCTATAGACATTCCCCATATATCCTGCCATTTCAATACAACGTGCGACTCATCTGCCGATTTCACCCGTCTCTCCCAATAAAGTGCATACGGGCTATATAAATTCATGAATTCACCTGTGCATTTTCCCACGACTATATACACCATTGTATATGTAAGCTGAACGAATACCCTCCGCGACTTCCTCCGCTGAACTCAAAGAAAAGCGAATTAGTGAGGTCAGCGGTGTCATCCCCATCTATCTACATAACACTTCCTCAAAGTCGGAAAAGAAAAGTCCCGCGCCCGAAGGAAATGTACAAGACGCGCAACACTCGAATGCTAAAAAGCCGCAGGTATATATATATTTTGTTGTGTGTGTATATATATATACAATGTTGCACAGTCGCGTCGTCGTCCGTGACCATGGCCGCGATGGGCATCACACAGGAATCTCGAATCTGTGTCAGCGGCTCGTCTCTCGCGCATATCGATGTGTTAGTATGTATACGCGTATGTGTATACATATATATATATATATATATATATATATATATATATATAGCTACGGCGGTGCATCCTCCTTTTGGTCTGCGTCCTTTCACCGGAACGAGTTTGCGTCTTTCGGCGCGGCGAGCAAGTATACGGCATTGTTATTATTCCAAGCCCGAAGTTATCGCGTATATTACAGGCGAGAAGCATCAGGAGGTGTTCGTTCGGTGAACGGTTATATATATATTACATTATATCGACCGACGGATTCCGATGCGTGGGTGTGATTTTAAAAGCTATTATCGAGCTGTCTTATATTCGGAGAGAGACGCGTTGACCGATTGGGACTTGTAGGTTTCGGGGCTGTGACAAAGTATATCTGACGCGGTTGTATTGTCCCAACGGAGAGATAATGGGATATATCGTGTGAAAGTTATTGCCTTTCGAATGCTCGTTTTGGGTCAATTCCGATGCACTGTTTTGTCTGCGCGGCTCTTGAATGAGCTTTCGACGTTGATATAATATATACACCTATATATATATATATATATATATATATATATGACTGTATGCATCGGCCGTTTAATGAATTTATTATAAAGGAATAATGTCGTTGTATAAATGAACTTCTCGCGCGAGCCGGAAACAAGGTAAAGGAGAAAAGATGAGGAAAAAAGTGGTCCAATCTCGGGGGATTACGGTACTTTTATTCGCCGGTTATTGCCGATCGTCCGTGCGTTGCAGCGGGGAGACGGATTAATAAGTTTATGGACTTGTAGACGGTGCGTTTTAAACTTCGGGTTTTGTTATGAAGGGTTCTCATTCGCGAACGCCGTTTTTTATAAAAAGAAAGGGAAAGCCGTTTGGATAAGAGATTAAGCATACGAGAGAAATTAATACTTGGCATTTTTTTCGTCTCTTTTCAACGAATTCAAGTGCTTGCTAATACCCCTTTTGCAGAGTTGATTTTTTATTTATAAATGCATAATTTTTTTTAATATCGAAAAATCTATCAAGTCTCAGCGAAAATGAAAGTCTGAACCAAAGTTTAAAATTTCTAATGACCATATAGTGAACAATAATTATTTTCAACCATCAGTACAGTACATTATTTTACGGCGCTAAGTGAAAGAACGAGCAAATTGCAGGATATAATAAACGATAAATGACACACTATATCCTGCTCCTCTTGTGCGCGCAGTAATAATCATACCTATATAATATACCCAACACTTTTCTCCTCGTTCCCCGACACCTCTCATTACAATATATATATACATCCTACTCGCGCACCGGCATTACAACCGGTGCAATTACACTTCATTCAACCCGCAAAACACGACGAAAAAAAAGAAACAAGAAGAGTCGGCAGAAAAGAAAAATCGTAAGTGTCACGTGCGGAAAAATAAGGTTCCCGCTCGACAGGAAGTCTCGTCGACGACGAGATTTTTGTATGCGCGCGATCTCAGGCGCCGACGCGAAAGCGATGACCCACTATAGAGCGCGTGCCTTCGGTGACGTAATAATCTTCGTTAACGGTATCCTTTCCTCATTATAGATATGCCAGGTGCTCGAGTAGTCGTTTTTACACGTATACTCTGGAGGCGCGGTGATCGTCGTTTTTTGTTTGCCTTCTCGTCAGATGCGCTATTGTGCGTTGCTTTTGATCAGGTGGACACACGGGATGGATTTACGAGTTTTCCGGCTTTTTCCGCGACGCGCGAGTTTCTCTTTTATCGTCGTTTTTCCCCGGAGAACGATGTTCTCGCATAAAAGCGCAATTGTTCAGAGTATATAATTCTTCTGTTCGTAGTGTCTATTTTCCTACGCAGATTATTGCATTGATAAATTCGCTCGATAAAAAGAAAACAAATTCCGTGGATATTTCAGCGCAAAAATGATGTCGATCTGGACGTCGCTGCTGCTCGTCAGCGTCTCGGTGCTGTGCGTGTCGGCGGACTTTCTGATGGGAGGTCACCTGGATAACAAAAAGGTGACGGACGACACACTGGCCACCTCGCACTTGGTGCTCGCGCGAACCGCCGAGGATTCCGACATGGATCTTATCGCCGAGGAAAGTGGATCCAGCGTTGCATCGACACCCTATCCGGATCAAGAGCCGAGGTGAGAACTCGTTGCGCTGTATATACCGTTTGTGCGAGTTGAAATTCTCGGTAAAAAAAAAAACAACTCGTTATTAAATTTATTTCAACTATACTATACCAGGTACAAGATACCCTACGCTTTCGCCTTCAACGGCGGCAAGCCTTTCTCCCTCGAGAAGGATCCGATCACCGGAAAGATCAACTTCGAGAAAACTCCACCTCTGAAGGCTCTGAACCTCACCGAGGCCTACCAGAACGAGGAGGAGGAGGAGGACGGGACCGTCGACGGTGAGAACGACGACACCGCCAGAATCGACGAGGGGCGACCATATGGCAAAATCGGTTATTTGGACAGCAAACGCGTTGTATCGACCAACTCGAAGAACGAGCGTATCGGACCCAATGAGATCAACCCTTACTCGCCCAGCTTTCACGATTTTCTCAATTTACCCGTCAAGTACAGCTCGGAGAAGTACGAGAGGGGAGACAACTATCCGCTGATATCTAGCAGCTATGCCAACACCAAGGTGCAGAGCGGCTCCAACAGTTACAACATTAATAACCATCGGCCGTACCATCAGGAGACTGCTACCAAGGTGTGTTGATCGTGTGATATGAGCTTTGAATATTTTCTGATGATAATGATGATGATATAATCGAGTCTTTTGTACAGGTATCCATCAGCACGGCTACCCGCAAGGTTTACTACCCGAAATCCACCACGACGACCACGATAAAGCCAACCATCAGCACTACAACGACGACTACGACGACAACCACGAGCCCTAAACCAGTAGAAAAGAAGACCACACCCGTCAAACCCACGAAAGCCCCGACCACGACAACTACTACCACGGCAGCACCCAGTACCACGACGACGACCACGACGACGACCACCACTCAGACGCCGTCCACTCAGCCGAAGGTAACCACCTGGAAACCGTCTAAGCCCTCCACTACTCGTTACGAGGAGTACGAAGACATGCTGCCGATCGAGAAGATCCAGGGAAGCAAGTACGACACACCCGTCAAGTTTGGGTAAGCATAGATAAATGTATAATTGTTTGATCACAGTATACAGATGGTAAAGATTATCGTCCGTGCACAGAAATTATCCGATGACGGATAAGGATCAAAACGGTCACAGCAATGGACCGCAAAGTCCCCCACGCGTGATCGTACAGACGAGCTACGACTACAACGATGGCTACGACGACTACGATTCCTCCCCGGAAGAGCGTCCCCTGGTTCCACCACCACCACCTCCGCAACAGCCCGTCGATCATCACCATCTCCGTCCGCACGGTCCAAACCCTCCTCCAAATCGCGGTACCGAGATCGTTCAGAGTATCGAGCTGGAATTCCCTTCGACAATTCTTCCCAGTACCACGAACCCTCCACCCACTACCACGACTCCCAGCACGACAACCTCTGGCCCGGTCACCTCACCGTCCCACTACCATAACAAGCAACAACCGATCAGTGGTATCCATTTGACCAGTGACAGACCACCGATGATGGTACCGATCCATCTGCAACCGGTTACCTCTATGCCGCTGGATTACGGAAATTCTGGTCATCCTCACGTTCCACCGGTCCACGAAAACTTTGTCGAGAGTCAGAGGCCCGTCGAGTTCTACAGCACTAATAATGCCCATAATAACGTTAACAATATTAATAACAACAACGTGGGACACTCGGGAGTGCACTTCCCGGGCAACATGTACGGTAGACCCGGAAGCGTGATCAGCGTCTTGCCGGAAAGCACCAGCAACGTCATCGTGCCTCACGATCAGGACACTGTCTCGTTCGTCCTTGGCAACAGGCAGAACGTAGAGGGAAGCTACTACACTCATGGAACTGCTATGGAGGAACATCCTTACGCTCCCAATTCCAACGAAAACAACTTCAGGCCGATCTTTGGTTCCGTAAGTCCTTCTCCATAGCAAAGCTCGTATTATACATACTTTATTAAGTAATTAACGATTGTATAACGCTTTTGCGTGCAGGGTTCTTCGAACGTGCCAGGTCACGACCAGAAGCTCTCCGTAGCCCTGCCGTCGGTCGCCGTAGTCGAGCCGTCCATCTCGACGAGCTACAACACTCATGGCTGGTACAATCCTTCTCCGAACCAAGGTCCGGTAAAATCTACCCCAATGGCCGACGGTGATGCTCAGAACACCAAGACCGTCCAGTCGTCCTTTGTCTTCCCGTCTCCAAGCGGTAACGAAAACAACAACAACAACAACAACAACAACAACAAGGACGCCGCGACTCAGACCGACGATGCCGCCGCTCCCGGATTCGTCAACTTCCCAGATGACGGTCTCAAGGACAGGAACGACGAGCACAACCAGCGACCAGTCGAGGAACACATCATCGTTATCAATCAAGCCGACGGCTCGATCAAGGAGATCACGCCCAATGGCTCGAACAATTTTGCGGATAACGCTGTCGTCGTAAATGGAGGAAACAATAATGGTCATCCCGAGGGAGGCAACGCTAACAACCCGAACTTGCCGCAACTCTCGGAGAGCCTGACGCCACCCGCGGAAGTCAGACCTTCCAGGTAAGAAGCTTGTTAACAAAATCGAATGAAGCCATGATGAATTAATTGTTGAACAAACGTCCAGACCACCGCCTGGAGGTATAAGCCAACGTCCACCCTACTACTTCCATTACCAACACGGAGGCGCTCCAAACTCGGGTAAACCCTTGGATTATCCCCCGCGTCCTCAGAGGTTACCTTTGCCACCGAGGCAGAAACCAGAGCCACCGCCAGTCGGTTTCAAGAGGAGACCCACTCCACATGATCCGAAATTACCCAATATCCTGCCGCAGTTCAGACCCAACGCAAAGACATCGCACGGACATAGGGGCACCGATAAAATTGGTGAGTAGAGAGAGACACGATCGGTAAAACGCTACTCAAGTATAGAATATTTAATATCGGCTAGAGCGAGGAACAAAACAAGTTCTCTCACGTCGGAAAAGTAATATATAGAGAAAGAGCGTGGCTAACAAGAATATCATTATCTTCCAGCCGACACGAATTTTCACTTTTATTACCACAACGAGCGCGCTTGATGCTGAAATTGATTGTTCGCGGTTTTCCATATCTGGGACACTGCCTACTTTTTCGCGCCTTTGTCGTACACGCAGATCAACGGTATTGAGAATGATGTCAATTGATTATAGTGGTCTTTTTCTGCTTCCTATAATATATATGCAGTACCGCCGCTGTTATTATACCGGAGATTGTTTAATCTCAATCATATCATCCGTCACTTTCTCGATTTCCTCGCGAAGTAGGTAGAGGGGAAACACTCATTTCTAATACAATATTCCAGAGGATGAAATTTTCTCACGAAACGATCGAGCGATTTTACTTAATTTAATGCATAATTGTATATAAGTGTTGAAATCTGAGTTTATCGTACAATTAATAAATTTTATTTTTCAGGAACGCTACCAGCGCCTCAAACCTACCCACCAAATCGCTCGCGTCCCCCAACCCCTCAATCACCACCCCCGCATCTACACCCATCTCGCAGGCCCCAATCTCACCCTCCAAACTCACCGCCACCCCCGCATTTCCACCGTCTGAGTCCACCACCTCCACCACAGGGTCATCCGCCAAACTCTCACCCACACCACCACAACCAACAGCAGCAGCAGCAGCAGCAATTACCCCAAGTACTGCGTAAGAAGGAGGATATTGGTGGTCCGGTTGCACAACTACCCCCAAATCCCGAACATCTCAAACGTTTCCGACCACCGGTAGGCGGCCGACTGGTCGTACAAAAGCTTCGTATGGAGGACGAGATCACGGGCGACAGATTTTCTGCGGAACCACCTCAGGTACCACCGAGACCGATTATCTTCCCGAAGAATAGGGCGGATAATCAGATGCCAAAGGTTTCAACGCTGCAGATGATCCAACAGAGGGGTGGACTCGATGATGAGATCATCAGGTCGAATCTGCCGCCACTTTTCAAGATCAACAGGTCCGACAACAAGAACGTCGAGAACGACGAGAACTCGACTTCGGTAAGATACTCAATTGAAAAAAATTAATGAAATTTCTTTTATGTAAATTTTGAAAATGGTAAATGACAATTTTTACGTCACAGGCGAACGAAGCCGATCGTCACAAGGGTCTACTAGGGGACTCGGACGCACAGGACGGATCGAGCGCTTCCGAAAATGGTCCCGTCTATGTTGTATACCCGGTTAACAGTGCCGTTAACATCGGAAGTCAAGAGGATACGGTAGAACACGACGAAACAGTCGTCATTGGCACCAGGGGTCCTCACAGGCCTTTGCCTCCGGACACTTTGTCTCTGCACGACGAGGACGACATCGATCGCAAGGATGGTGAGGAAGGCTACTATTACGGAAAGAGGCCGCAGCATGTGAACAATATCAACGGCGATTATGCATCACAGGTTAATATACGTTTTCCCCCTAAAACTCCCTATTTGAACTGTTCGATCTAGCTTTGCATCAGAAATTAAACAATTATAATTATTTTTTAAGGGTTACCCGATCGACCGACCGGAGTCTTCCCATTTGATCCGAGAGAAACCTCTGCTAATTCCCAGCGAGGACTTCGACGAAGACGACTCAGAGGACGACCACAAGCCCGAGGAATCCAACTCGAGCGACAGCAGTTTCAACGTTATCTCCTACCTCCAGGACTTCCTGCCGTTCCCCACGAAGAAACAGCAGACCGCCACGATCTCAGCTACTCTCCCGCGACTACCGATCGTCGCCTCGTCCAGTCCCATCGCCTACGTCTACACTCCCACTACTCCGTCGTCGCTTCACCGACACGATTTTCACCTTGGCCAAGACGACGACGACGACGACTTCCTGCACATAGACCACCGCAACGAGAAACCGGTACTTCTGCCGTCGCAGCAGCCGAGCAGCTCGTCCTCCTCGGCGCCGTCGCCTCAGAACTTCATGGCGCCGTTCGTCGCCAGCGTCTCCGCGGAGATGCCGCCCAAAAACAGCTGGAGCGTCGTCGGCCTCCAGGTCAACAGTACCGAGAGGACCAACGACGAGAAGAAGGGCAAGGAGGACAAGAACGTCGCCAGCGAAAAAATCGACGGCAGCTCCGACAGCCTGGAGAACGAGGCGCAAACCGAGCGCGTCGATAGCGGTGACAACTTCGACCCCGAGAACTTCAAGCCTCAGCTGTTCGGTGGCTTCAAACCTATCTACGAGTTCCCGGTCGACGAGGATGACAGCACGGCGATGGTCGGCAGAGGAGTCATCAGCAGGTCCGAGGTCCAGGTAAACGCCGACGCTGGAAGAAAACTCGATAAGTGAGGAGCGACGAGTGGAGAATCGGCATATAGGAAATTGTTTGTATACTCGCTCTAGAGACGTTCCCTTGGGCATTTGTCAATGGAGCGTATCGTTCGAAAAATCGGTTTCGGAAAAAAAACTGCGTAACTTAAAAAAAAATATTCTACGGACGAAAGAAATGCTAGAGGGAACGCCAGTCTACTGCAGCACAGAGAGAGAGAGACGAGGGGATCTGGCGCGTGTCGGTGATCGGTATATATTTGTACACGCCCATATACAACGCATACACGCGAGGCTCGCTCGCTAACTTGGGGAAAACTTGTTCATATAGAGTATTATAATGATAAATATTAAACGAATCGCGCGTATGAGACTCGAGCATGTGCTCATTCCTGAACTGAACTGTATGTACTATTTTATGTCTCGCCGCGCTCGGCGTGGACATTTTTCTGAGACTCGATGAAATTATACAGGCTCGCCGATGGAGCGAGTTGATCTCAGAAAAATTTCCTTCGCCCGAGTCAATTGCACTCGACGTTTTAAGTGCCAATTGTACTGTTGTATGCCAAACTATATTTTATATATTTTATATTTATGTACGTTATATTTTATACTTCTTGCTACGATCATCCATATCCTTGTAGTCGATAATGAAAAGAACAAAATTCTTGATCATGCACTGTATACTCGCACGTGTATATAACTACGTAATCTCACGTGCAGCCTGAATTATACGTATATATATCTACATGCTAAACACCATATTAAACACATATGTTCTCGTTATCGTTTCAAGAGACGTAATTTTATTCTAAGAATAATTGGTGCCTTGTGACTATTTAATTTTTAGTAAAAAAATCTGTATTTAATATTTATTATACAATTTAAATAGTATGTGGTTTACTCATTCGGACCGAAGTCCGTCACGTCTTTTCCCCGTTGGTCATCCTCTTCCGCAGCTCCCATTCTTGCTTCATTCGCGCGCGTTCCGCGGACTTTCGCGCCCGACGCACGCTGCGCAGCTCTTCTCTCATGTTGAAATACTGATCGCGGAAATTAGCTTCGCCTATCGTGCAGGGTGGATCGTCGGGCTAAAATTATTTTTCAAATGAGCGACAAGCTCGCTTTTTAAGAATATTTTCAATTTTAATGGGTTTCTTTTTGAGTTTCTACCTTAGAGTCCTTTATCTTTTCGTAGGTCAGTAAACGTCTACTCGTGTAATTGCTTAGGATTTGCTCCGAACTAGCTATCAGTGTTAGACATGGATGCTTTGGTAATTGGTCCTCTGAGTATTCTTTCCTGGAATAAAACGTCGTTTGTGAATAATTTAAAATGCACTTTTTTTTGGATTTATGTTTGTTCTGGTTTACCTGAATATTGGGAACCAAAAGACTAATCTTCCGCCTATCTTTAAATGCTTGACGGAAAAATTCAATAAATCTATAAACAACTGCCACAATTCATAAACTACTTTGGACGGAATATGCGTTTCCACTTGATGGTCCTCAATAGAAGCACTGCTTTTCGCAGTTCCAATGCGCTCTACCGCTTCACGAATGCCGTATGGAGCTGCAATATTTTTCATTAACGAAATCTGCCGTTCAAAATTTGTTTACAGAAAGTACTTACGATCAGTAATAATAGCATCTAACTGTACATCTGACCTCCACAATGGTCGCGAAAAATCGGATACTAAGACGTCTAAGTATCGAGATTCAACTCCATATTGTTTCATATTAGCTGCTATGCTTTCATCTTCTTCTCTTTTCTAAGCAATAATAAGGAAATTAGTCAAATATTCCTAAATTGGTACTGTCATAACAGTCACATATTTATTTACTTTTTGTGAAATTCGACTAGGCCTTGTGCGTGCATGAAGCATTAAAAAGTCTATATCAGTTCCAAGTGTGTAACCACCAAACATTGATGCAGGGATCAATAATGAGCCAGTACCAACAAATGGATCTAAAACTACATCACCATTTTTAACTTGTGCTTGGTTTGACATTATAATAGAAAGCTGTGGATCCATAGATGTGTTTCCTATAAATTTCCTAGATTTCAGTGAAAGTTTTTGGATTTTATCTCTTTGACCATCTGCAATCTAGTATTAAATATCTGTTATAAGAAGTAATTTTTACATTCGCTTTTCATTCTTTATCATTATGAAATAATAAAAAAAATGTACCCATCGTCCAAAAAATAAGTCAACAGGTTTTTCTGGAATTGCGTTTGGTTCTAGTCCATAATATTCTATGTAAAACAAAATTGTGTCTGGGTCTCTTAAGTTCACTGATCCTCGTAGTGGCAAGTAGTTAAAAGTCTTAAAATTAAATAATTCGTAAATTGTATTACTAACAATTATTTATATAAAAACGAAAACAAAATTGCATTACCTCGATCTTCTCCACTTTTTGTTTTTGAGTAAAATGCTTACAAAATGTTTCAACAACAACTTTAAAAGTTGTAGTCAGATGAGATGCGATTTCATTTTGATCATAAGATTTCAAGTTTGAATGAAGTCCATCCATGGTCTTTGAGTGGGCCCATAGTTCAATGCAATGTCGTAGTAAAACTGACCTACTTGCTATTTTACGAGCTTTCTCTTCAGGTAGTTCAACAATCCAGAATGGCTAATATAAAATATTTATGAATTATTAACACATACACTTGACAACTAAATGACGAAACTACTTCATTTAATATTAACTACTAGCTCTAAAAAATATATATTACTTTATCTTACGTGATCTATTGATTTGAAAACAGATCCTAAGGTTATGTTGTACATCCGAAGAATTGAGTCCATTTCCTGGAATAAAAATATTGATTATTCGCATTTTAGAACAAATTATTTTTGATCGATTAAACTATCGATAATTCGAACACTGACAGCCATTCGGAAATCCATGTGCTCGTGGGCAAACCAAAACAAATATTTCTTCCATTGTGCAGTCATGTTTCATGCTTTACATTTAAAAACAGTCGAACATAACCTATATGTAATGATATACACCATCAGAACCATGCCGGAAACATATGTACATGCGGACGGGCGCTGGGCGACGACCTACCTGATGTGACCCGAATTTGATATCGAAGTCGACTTTACGACCATATGCTTTTAACTTACTTATAACAGGTTAATTAATCAATAATACTTAGAGATCAGAATTATATTCCTGATCTGATGTAGAACTTTGAGTCAAAATTTATCTTGAACAAGATATCAATCGAATTAACTTATTGAGATTTAGGAAAAAATCTCGTTGTAATATAAATTAGTCGATTAGAAAAATAATTTGCATCCAAACGTAATCATTATAAAACTTAAATAATGCCCAATTTATAATATTGTAAGTTCTACAGCTTACTTGTAAAAATAATTTTAAAGCATGATAATTTACTTATAGAAGAAGGTTCTTAGAGCATACTTTAAATTAATTAGATAAATAATTGTTAGACTTAAGGAAGAATTTTTTAAACAAAATTTAATAATAAATAATACAGTACGAATTTGGAAATTAATGATTTTATTTGTAAAATGATACAAGCCCTGTAATAGGCTCCGCAGTTTATGGAAAAGCTTATCGCTTCCTGCGGAGTGACAGGGAGTTTCTGCGCAGCCAAGCTGCCTTTCGTGATCCTCCAATTGTTTGTGAGAATCTGTGTCCCTTGCCGAGGCCACGAGAACTCCTGCCAGATGACGTTTTGCCGCGAAGTTCACGGTGCTTGTGTACAGCATTGCAAAGCCAGTTAACCTTGGGGTCATTTCGGATCGCCTGCAAAAGAAGAGTTTGCAAATTAAGTTATGTTAAATAAATATTCTAAATTAGTAATTGCATTTAAAATGCTAATTTGTAAAATAAATTTTAATATCTTTCAGACATCCAAGGAAGATAAGAAATCATTTAATTATATCATAAATAGAGGATTTTCATCATGTCAAATTTTTTCACAAACGAAAATGAATTTATTGCATTTTGAAATAAAATGATGTTTACCTTGTGTGCTGGATCTACAAGAATAACTTCATAGTATTTGTATGAAGAGTCCTGAGCTACCCAGTAGCTGTTCAAAACTCTGAGTCCACCACAACGTCTTCCCACACGTTCCTGAAAAGTATACACATGAAATTTGTTAACAATTTGAATAATCACAAGAAATCATACAATGTTTGCTTTTACATCAATTTCAGACATCCAAGGAAGATAAGAAATCATTTAATCTTTTATCATTTATATGATATATGTTATCATCACGTTATTTCTAAATTCTTAATATTTTCAAAATAAACTTGTATATTGACAAAGAACAAGTAACAAAACTTACTTCAGCAACAGACTGTAACTTTCTGGTGGGTTTCAGCTGGTTGACACCATGGCTCTTAGGCTTGCCATAAGTTGCACCCTTTGGGACAGGACGTTTGCGGCCACCACGGCGAACACGGATTCTGAAGATGACGAATCCTGTTTTAAACAGAAGTTATGGACTTCAAGACTAACTTTTCTTAATGACTAACCAACATTGCTAAGTTAGTTCTTTTATCAGCAATACATAATCTCCATATATGAGGTAAGAGTGGTGCATGTACAAATCATCATATTAAAATTGTGGACTACCAGTAATCTACTGTTTCATGTATTTTTTTAAAGCTATGCTCAAAGCACATTTCAAGTATAAAAATTACACATGTCGTCAAATAAAATCAAATAAAAAAACTGAAACTACTAAATTTATGAATAATAAATATTAGTTTTAAGTATGTACCTTGTTTAGCCTTGTATCCCAAGCGGCGTGCTTTGTCAGGTCGGGATGGCCTGGGCGCCCTGTGAAGTTTGGTGAGCTGGCGATATTGCCAACATCTGATACGCAGCAAGAAGCGGAGCACATCGCTCTGCTTCTTGCGATAAAGCTCTTGCATATACTTGTATGCACCCATCCCGATATTCTGTAAATAAAATAAATAAGAGTTTAGTACAAGTATTCCAAAATAATTTGAGTATTACGTAAGTTAATGATTCTATATTCAGGGAATCATATTAATTATAATTTTTAATTAATTAAAAAAAAAAATGAAAACGATCAAGGTCTCTAAGAACTAATGTCGATTACACACGTGGAAGGATTGACTACGAATACCTCGCCGGACTGAATTCTGCCAAGAGAACTAATCGGTAAGTTTCTCTCGGCGAATCAACTATGTCAGTAAACAAAATACAGGCGGTAATCAACAAAATAAAAGATCAACGTAATAAAAATTAAAGCATTAAAGCATAAAATAAACTTCAAAAACTACATATGTCGAAAATCGACGATCTCGACTTCGCGAATTTATTGGAATGAAAGTCAGGTTATGGAATTAATTTTAGAAAACAAAAATTTAATATCAAAACCTTTCGAATGCAAAAAATATATGGCGCTTCGCATTGTTGAAATATTCATCTTGGAAAATTAGCAGGTAGTAGGAACAAATAACACGAATACTAAAGGATGTTTAACGATATTAACAAGACGATTGCTCACCTCGTACGCCCAGTAAAGAAAAGAAAACACGCCGCTTGGGTTTTTACACTGAACTACTACGACATTGTAGAGGGCCAACTCTAGGGGAAAATTCACTTCCTTTGCCGCGCTGCGCCATCTGTGTGTTATTATATGAATAATAAGCGGGAATATTGAAATTTAATTTTTGTTACAACATTTTTAAGAACATTGTTCATATAGATTTAATTTCGTTGTATACTAACGATTAATTACCTAATATTTTATTATGAAACGGCAACAAATACAAAGATGAATGAGACTACATAAAATAGACTATGCAGAAGTGAAAATAAAATGTAGATAAGGGGGCAGCAGGCATCTCAGGTCGAATATATATCGTATGCGAATGAGATAACTGGATAATACTGACAGTAGTTTAGGCAGATGCTCAGTAGGAAATCACATCTCAGATTCAAGGCTGAACTGATTCAGCAGGTTTGTACAATTATATACACACACAGAGTTGTTGCTTTTGTGAAAAAGTAAACTATATATAGACCATAAATTCGCTGCCACAATAAGTAGTTTACCTAATATAATTTGTTTAAAAAATGGGAAATTATAAACTTTATTACTTCAATGTAACTGGTTTGGCTGAACCCATTCGGTACTTGTTGCATTACTGTGCAATCGAATTTGATGATATTCGTTTCAAGGATTTCGAAGAATGGACCGATAAATACAAAAATGGTAAAAATATAAATACAATAAATGCATTGCGTACTTGGATATAATTATTTTGATCATTATTATTTATTGTTATGAATCACAGAAATGCCAATGGAGCAAGTACCCGTTTTAGAAATCGACGGTGTCAGATTCCATCAGCATAGATCGATTTGTAGATATGTTGCAAGTAAATTCAATCTTTGCGGCGCTAATGATGAAGAATCTCTTGAAATCGATGCTGTAGTAGATGACATTAACGACATGCGTCTCGGTAATGTATAATTTATGTCATGATATTGTGACGCCCTATACAGTGATACGATTTTTTTATATAATACAAATTTTTAGAAATCGCCAACTATTATTTAGAAACGGATTTGACTTTTAAAACGAAATTAGAACAAAAGATGTTGGAAAAATTGCCGTTCTTTTTGAACAAATTTGAATCTAGAGTTTTGACAAACAATGGGTTTTTCTTCAAGAACAAAGTAAATGGCTATAATTTATAAAAGAATTTGTAATTGACGTTTTCCAGAATTAACAATTTTTTTTACCTTTTTTCAGATATCCTGGGCAGATATTTATTACGCTGGTATAAGTGAAGTCATGTCAAATATTTTGAAACGAGATATAAATGAGAAACATTCAAACTTGAAAAAATTAACTGAGAATATTCGTAGTAATGAAAATATCAAGGCTTATCTAGATAAGCGCCTTCCTACAAATTTATAAATAAAGAGTTGCTGTGAGAACGTAACTTCCATCACTTTCAAATTTTTTTAACAGCTAGATTTTTTTATTTTATCACTATACATGGTAGTGGTAATGACTCGCTCGGTAAATCACAAATGAATTTATGAAATGAATATAGTTGATACAGTTTAAACCGTTTAAGGTATAATAATTAATAAAACTGCATATTTTTATTTTGTCATCCTATTGTTTTTTCTTAACAATACCCATCCACGCATTCGATTTATCACTAGCTTTTTACCAAGTGGGAGTTTTCGACTTGGTTCGGTGGTACCTCGTTTTATAGTGTTGATGGCGGATGGCTGCCCTGCTGTTTTAAGGAACCGCCATCCCGCCATATCTGCCATCCATCGGGCCACTGCAGCACAAAACAGAGGAGAATTGCTCCGTAGGTATATTGTTTATTTATTTATGTCGTTATATATTTAATAGTAATGAATCGTATGAAGAATTTAAAATTTGTAAATCGAAAAATTCCGTTTTTTTTCATTCATAATATTATATTGTTTTATACATTACATTGGAGTTAGACAGACGAGTGCTCCGATTTTGATTTATAAGTAGGTAGGTATTTGTCCATTCAGCAAAAGTTTTTTAGTATATTTCAAAATAACGTTGTCAGTCGATTTCTATCTCATGTTATATATACCTATAACAGGTGGAATATATACTTCATATTTATTGGTTGTTGTTTCAGTTGACTCCTGGTTGTTACAATAGCCATTTTCAATAATTCAGGAATCATGGAGGGCGATGGTTGTTTCGTCACGTGTGCCACTGTTATAGAATGGACAAATGCCCAAGGATCGTCTACAAGAAAAGTAAATTATCGCACAGCAACCTCTCGCCTGATCAGAAACAATAATCGACATTTACTTGTTGAAGTACGAGCAGAAAAAGCCAACAGTTGTATTAAATTGCATTTGAAAGAATTTTCAGTATTTAATCGGTTTATGAATGAAGGAAAAGCTTCAATCAAGTTTAAGTTAGAAAACTGTACACTCTATTTTTCTAATGCACCGGCTGCACAACTCACAAATTTTTTGAAAACAATTTTTGTTAAGATGTCTAACAAGGATGACGATAGTCATAAGCCTATAAAGAATCCTTTGAGAGAGAAAGTACTGGGTAACCAAGGAGTCCAAGATGTCAGTCCTGCAACTATTGCCGAGTTGAATAAAGCAAGAGAAAAGGCATCTACAATTTCAAGAGCAACTATTACAACACCTTCCCCAACTAATGTTAGAAAAAGAAAGCTTGCTGCTGAAAATAGCACTTCTACTACTCCAAAGATTCCTAGAGCCAAGAAGTTATTTAGTCAGCCCACAATTGATGAAATGACAGAAGAACAAGCTAAAGTTTTAGAATGTGTTTTGAATGGGAAAAGTATATTTTTCACTGGCAGCGCTGGCACTGGTAAGTCATTTCTTTTGAAAAGAATTATTGCTGCTCTTCCTCCAGATGTGACAATGGCTACAGCAAGTACTGGAGTCGCAGCTTGTCATATTGGTGGTATAACATTGCATCAATTTGCTGGCATTGGCTTAGGAACTGGCACAATGGAAAGATGTAAACAAATGGTATCAAAATCATCAGCTGGTACAATTTGGAGGAAGACAAAACACTTAATTATTGACGAAATTTCTATGGTGGATGGAGATTTTTTTGACAAAATAGAGGCTATTGCTAGGTTTGTTAGAAATAGTGAAAAACCTTTTGGAGGTATTCAATTAATTTTATGCGGAGACTTCTTTCAGTTACCACCTGTTAGTAGTAAAACTGAGCAAGCTAAATTTTGTTTTCAAAGTGAAGCTTGGGCAAAGTGTATTCAACTAAACTTTGAATTGAAAATTGTTCATCGTCAAACAGATCCTAAGTTTATTAATATTTTAAACAGATTAAGGATAGGACAAGTCACAGATGAAATAGTAGAAGTTTTAAAAAATACCTCCAAACAAAAAATAGAAAGTGAAGGCATTCTTGCAACTCGACTCTGTTCTCATGTGAATGAAGCAAATGAAATTAATGAATCTCAATTGAATAAATTAAGTGGTATTGCCAAAATTTATGCAGCTCAAGATTCAGATCAATCAATGACTAAGGCATTGGATCAACAATTGCCAGTACCAGGTAAACTTATTTTAAAAGTAGGAGCACAAGTTATGCTCTTAAAAAATCTTAGCATAAGTGGAGGACTTGTAAACGGAGCAAGAGGAGTTGTAGTCAAATTTGAGGATGATATGCCAGTAATACATTTTCGCACTGGAGCCAATTATAAAGCAAAAATAGAAAAATGGAGCATCAAAACTGCTGGAGGAGCCATTGTCTATAGGAAGCAATTGCCACTAAAGCTTGCTTGGGCTTTTTCCATACACAAAAGTCAAGGTCTAACCTTGGATTGTGTTGAAATGAGTCTGGCTCGAGTTTTTGATGCAGGACAAGCATATGTAGCATTATCAAGAGCCCAAAGTTTGCAAACTCTGAGAGTTTTGGATTTCAGTGCCCAACAAGTGTGGGCAAACAAAGAGGTATTGAATTTCTACAGGAGATTCCGAAGACAGTTAGAAATAATGGAGACAGTACCTTTAGGAAAAAAGTCCAAGTTTGGATGACACTATAAGTGCCTTAGATAAATTATGAATTTTTTAAAGAAATTGATGAGTTTAAAATGTACATCCTATATACATGTGAAATACATTATTTTATAAAAGTATGGCCTATATTAAGAATAGTAAATCAAATATTTTAGTCAAGTATCTGTACCAAGATTGAAAGAATTATTTTTTATAAAATACTGTATTTCATAAAAAAACTGCTCAATTTCTTATAATGGAAACGTGCAGTATTTTAGATTAATTTTCAAATTATTATAATTTATTAAAAATATTTTTATAAGTAGAAAGAAATTTTTATAAAAATATTGTAGATGCAGTTTAGCGAATTATAAAACTGCTTTGCTATCCTAAACGACTTTTATGGTATAGCGTAATTATGAACAATCTCTAATTAAGAAATTATGTAATCTGAAGAAAATATATAATAATTTATTTCTTAATTCCAATAAATAAATACAAATACATAAAAGATAACTTTATTTCAGCAATCCTCCACTCTAATTTCGATAGGTGGTATGTAGCGCCACGTGTGCCCGGCATTAACAAGCTCAGAACAAATGTTTAATGTATCTACCGTCGACTCACGACTACTGCACTGAATATCAATTTTATACTGACCAGCAGTAAGAAAAACTACCCGACACTCGTGGTACGCACGCCCAGATTCCTGCAACTAATTAAAAAAAAACTTGAAAATTAAATGAACTGATCTATATATTGAACTATTGATTAAGTTTTTTTATAAGCAACTTACAGTCGGAAGCATAACTTTGTTTGTTCCTGCTATAGAAACTCTAGTATCAAGCCTGTAATTATTGACTCCATTATGATGATCTTGATAAAGGTTTATTGACAATGTTAGATTCCGCAGTGGATTTTCTAATGCGTTTGATACACCGACTCCGACACTAACGCATTCTCCTAAATTACATGTCACCTCTTCTTGGGCTTTGAAAACTGTGTCATTAATTGTAACTTCTAAAAATTTCAAAGAATTTTATTATATAGTTAAAAAAAAATTAAATATAAATTATTAATACATCATTAACTTACCCCATTGCAATGGGCTCATTCGCACAAGATCCAGCATATCTTGTGTTAAAGTCAATCCAGATAAAGTTGCTCGACCTTTCGATTCAGTACCCAACAATTGCCATTTCAATTCAGCTAACGACGCTATGTGTTCTGAACAAATTTTTTGTAAATCTTCATTATTGCCTTGTCCATTTATCTAAAACCAAATCATAAAGTCATATAAAAATATCTAATAAAACTAGTATTGTGTGTCAAAGTGATGTCGTAAGAGTACAACATTATTATCTTTAACATTAAAGACTTACAATAGACAATTTGTTTAATGGGCACCTATCGACGGGGATAGGTATCCTGCACGATTCCCGGCCTTCCATATAAATGCATTTACTCTGCGTGTAGTATAATTCCATTTCATGATTTGTCATGTTAGTAACATCAAGAACGAGATAGAATTGCGTCGGCCTAAAACATCAAATTATGTGCACTTATACTTATTGAATTGAATATGAAATTAATAAAGATCAAATATTAATACGTTTCTGCCGGTAAAACGTCCCAACTCGTAACTTGAACACTGGGCAACATTTCTATCGTAATAAACACAGATGAAACTCGGCAGTATCCTGCAGTCAAACCAGCACTACCGGAATATTTGATTTTCAACTGCCCTTCAACTACATTCGAAGCATGTAGTGGCACAGCAAGCTTAGACAATCTTGTGCTTCCTAGAGAATTCGACGAATTGGAACTTGTGCCCGACCGAAACGACGACGTCAATTCAGAATGTCTCTTGGTATGGTGTGATGGAGAACTTAATCGCGAGGGTAGAGAGCTTGGTCCTGAGTGAGACATTAAACTGTTTGGTTGACTATGATAATTGCTTGTGACATCTGCGAAAACATATTCAAGTTACAATTCTAAAATTAACCGATACTGGTACATTTATATAATTTATATACAATATTTAAAATACCGTGGTGCGATCGCGGAACAACAAAATCCATCGCCGCATACATGTACAGAGTAATACTGGCACTAGTCTGGGGCTGTAAAGGCAACTGCGTCCGAAGATTTTCGTCGCTCCATTTGAAAACTTTGCCTTCTGTCAGACTATCCAGAGTCGATTGTACCGAGATTTCTACCATCTCAATAGGCACTTGACTCACATTAGTTATCGTTATCGTACATTCTGCGCTGCAAAATTATACAATTTAATAATTTCCACGTTACTCAAACATCTTTCATTTACAATTTTTATAACAAACATACCTTTCACCGCCATACAGAGATACGCTAGCACTGGTTACGATATTCTCACCCGAGCTAAAACTAGCTGTCCTGGGCAGACTTGTTTCGACATTAATCCTAGGCAAAGCAGGTACAACTTCGACCGTATACACAGGGTGTGGCATCGCATCCATGTGCCTCAGTCTACAGTTGGACTTTACCCCCAACGTATGCGTACTAAAACCAAGTATTTCTAAATCTCCAACTTCTCTAGGAGTTCCAGCTAAGGTGACCGCGATGCTACCAGACTCGGCAGGTAGACTAATGCTCTCAGGAATGGACTCAAACACAACTCCATTGGTGAGGAGACGCATATTCGAGACATGAAGTTCAAACGGTAGAGGATTTACCAGTTGCATCGATACTTCACAAATGTCACCATCGACCCAGAGATAGTCCACCTTGCTTTTTGAGGTGGCTTTGCGCTCGAGTGAACCGAAATTGATGGGTGTAAATAGAAACGGGCCGTGGTCTTCCTTTACACGTTCGATTTTTTGAGGCTGAAGATGTGGTTGAAGGTTCTTCAGGGTAAAAGTCTTCGTGCGCGGGATGTTCGTGAGATTCGCGGGGGGAATAACTGTTCCAGAATCTAGTACCTGATGGGAAAGAAATTTTCTTTTAATTTATGTTTGAGAAGAATTGCATTATTTAAATAAAACTTTAAATTGCACTTAGAAAATAATTTACGAGTGGAACTGGTGCGCCTTCCGATTGTTGGGAAACTGCTTGCAACTGAAGAGCAGCTTCTTTCCTCTCAGTGGGTGTGAGGTAATTATACATGGTTTGTAGGAGGAATGTTAGGTGTCGCGTAGCTAAAGCTGGATTACCCATACGATTTGCCGCCGCTACGAGTTCGTTGATCAGTTGAATTTGAATTGATGGCCAGCCTTTTCTATTATCTAAACAGAAGAAAATGGATAGTAAATGATTTTATGATTACTCGTATAATTTACATGAGATGGTAAGTTGATTACCATATATCATCTCTACTGGGTCAAGAGATAGTTTGAAGCCTGATGTGGCTTGCAGTAATAAATTATAGCACTGTTGCCAATCAGGATTTGGATTTTTTTGCGAAACATGTCGGGATGCTGCGTGTCTTAAACAAAATGATGCTTTTCTTGTATATCCAAACGAAGTGTATAATTCTGATAATGTTGTGAAACGGTCTATCTGTAAAAATTAAATATTATACTGCAGTCAAATTGCTGCTATTGCATGAATAAAAAAAAAATTAACTGACCTTTTCCTGCTCTGGCATAGTCATATTATTAAACAATACATTGCTTAGAAAAGATGCTGCTTGTAAACTGCAGTTTTGTTCTATAGAAATTCTCGTAGCTTTAAAGCTTGCCTCAGTCTCTACAATACCAGCGTTTTGATATTTACTGTAGTGCACTATCGCCTCGCGATATTTTTTACATATTTCCTCAGGTGGAAGAATATGTGGCATGTTTATCTTTATAGCTTCTATTGTTGGAGGTGTTGGAAGTGCAGTGGTCACTTGTGATCCTCGTCTGAAAATAATGAAATATTCTTTTCAAATTATTCAAATCCATAGCCCTTTGTAAAAGAATAATAATCAAACTGAAGGTCCAATTTTGCATACAATTCTTTTCAATAAAAAAATTAATAAATTGATGATGATGCAGTTATTTATAAAAGAAATGGCAGACTAAGTTACCTCTGTTTTCCAGGACTACCTTCTTGCAGTGATGAATTTCTTTGCAAAGGAAGACTTCTGCACATGTTAGGATACAAAATTAAGGCAGATACAGCACAAAGTCCTTCATATGCTGCCCCAAGCCATAGCCAGTCATTTACTGCTTGCAGAGTACCTGCTGCTGAATTATAATTGTTCAAAGCATCACCAGGTAAACCTGCTTGAAGACACAGATCACCCAAGTGTTTTGTTGCACGACCCACGCATCTTTTGCGATTGTTTCTTGACTCCAGATCCAAACCAATGAAATCTTTCTTTTCAAATGGTGCCTGAAGCAATGAAACCTTATCAATTTTTTCTCTTGAGCGCTCTAGCCTTTTTGACTCTAATATCCAAAAAAGTGAATTGAAACATTCTCCCATTTGAGCTTCCAAGTCTGGACATGTGTCATCACTGTAGAAAACACCTCGTGTTTTAAAATTGTGTGGTGTAGTAAAATTAGGTGGAGGTTCATTAAAATTTTCAGACGGTTCTGGGCCAAATAATATTGCTCTTGAATCATACAAAGTTTGAATATACTTTACTTTAAGGGTTTCGTGTAACCTGCAAAGCTCATTCAATTCTGTTTGATTTTCATATTTGCCAAATGTAATGAGACCTGAAAATTATATGTATTAAGATACATATTAGTATAATTTGATTTAATTGCTTTAGAAGATATTTTTCAAAAGAGTTTCTTTTGCTATCTTTTTATATAAATTGAAAATAATTGCATATCCATTTACAGTAGTACACTAGACATATACTATGTCTTTATTGATACAAACCTAATAATCGCCTGTGAGTTTGAAAATCTCCCCAATCATTGTTTTCCACAGGATGCTCCTTTACAAATCTAGCAAGTATCTCACGAGTGTTATTAGCTGAATCGATAACTGTAAACCTGCTGCCACACTTAACAATTCTCTCGCACACACGAGCAACTGTTTTTTGCTTGATCTGTGTTCCAATGGGCTTCAACAATACTAAAATGGTTGCATGGTCATGAGCCGTCTGTTCATAATCAGGATGAGACATTTTATTGTCGGGCACCGGACTCGACAATATGACACTTAGTGCTGAGCGCATTTATTCTTTGCTCCAGACCATCTGGACAATTTCTCATTTATTCTGAAAAAATAAAGCCAAAACATATCAGCTACACTAAGTAAACAATTACAAAGCATAACCTGCATCCCAAAGTACATATATATTCAGGAAAAAAATGCAGTAAACAATTAGCAAAGTTCTTTAATGAGATCAAAAAGAGGTTATCACAGGCTGAACCGCTGCAGGTGCTTCCTCAAGCAAACGAAAACAAGAAGCTACTTAAACAACGGGTCAGCCGAACTACAAATTTCACTCACTCAACAAAACACTGGGCAGCTAGAGTCCCTCGACACTGTCAACAGGTCTACTCGACGAACCAAACGAACTCAGCTGACGAACAGTAAACAATCAACAGCCATTATACCATTATCATATATTTTTTTAAACCACCTCCCTCCCCCCACCCGCTTACATGCACATACGTCAACCTGCGGCGCGCATTCAAATTCGCGTTTTCTCACCTACACACACCACGCGCTCGTGTTTTGCCAGTCCACCTAATACGCAGTCCGATTAGCGGCGACCCGAAATCCATACTTATATCGTCGTAAATTAAAAAGATTATTCGTGCTAATCATCGCGTGTGAAGATCGTTTATATCATCCGAGCTATCGCGTCTCGTGCCTATATGTATACGCAGTGATAATGCAGTGGATGTGTGCATGGGAATCAAGTTATATGATAAATCTATAGTATAATAAGTATACGGAGGTCGTAAACGGTATTTATAAGCGCGAGCGCTATTGTTTACACTATGGAGATATACTGATGCGCGACTGCGAGGTACTCCGTATATTACTTAGTAGATGGAGAAAAAAAATCCCGAGAGAGGTGGGAATCGGCGACATTCAAGCCGAGTCAAGGCTATAAATTTTCCTCATTCGCTCGGTGCACGACGCTTCAGCTGCTTTTGAGCTGTTTCAGTCTTGTGGATACCCTCGAAGAGGACAGATCGCTTATTGGTACCTATTTATTGCGATACTGCTCCGAAATATTTGACATTAAAAGACCGTTATCGTAGACTTGTTTGTGTTTTTGAGAGACGAAAGGAGTTTGGTTTTCTTCCTTTTTCGACATCAAGAGCGGACTAAATTTTTCAAATCATGTTGGAGGAAGAGGATGAACTGACGTTTAATTACTTTTTTCTACTGCTGAAAGTGAGTTTTTCAAGATTTATCTTCCACGATTATTATTCTAGTAGTTTTTCGTCGAAGCATTGAAGCGCCGCGTTTTTTTTTACACAAAGCATTTAAAACGAAACGAGAATAATGGAGAGCGTATTTAACTTTTTATAGCTCGTAGTATTTTCCAGTTTTATAGATTTTTAAATGTTTTAAAAATATATTTTCTTCTATGCAGCAGTTTCTGTGTTATTGAATTTCAATGCATTAATGACGAAATATTAATATAAATTCTTCATAAGTGGAATTAGGAAGCAAAATTTTCATTTTATTATTTTAGACCGAATTCAAACGAAAATATCAACAAGCCATGGACAATGGTTGGACAATATGTGTTCCAGTTGGAACAGCTATGAGAGGCTGTCCAATCACAGGATATTTTATTGGTAAAAAATCAAATTTTTTATTACCTTTCATAACTGAAATTTTTAAGCACTTTTATTACAATTGAATGAGGTAACGTTAAAATTATTTCAACATCTTTCTCTATACACTTATGGCAATGGGATCTCACCTTTAACTGATAAAATGTTATCTATACAAACGAGATAATGACTTTCTACTCTTATAACAGAGCATACGTTTGTTGTGAATTCTTTGCAGATCAACAAATTCTCAGGCCGACTCGTTCTCCTATTCACTTTATAAGTTCCTACCCGCGGGAACGATATTTATACAAAATAGAAAAAAGACTGATAACGTGTATGGGACGTGCTAAAACTAATCCAATTGACGTCAATGAAGAACAATCGACAGTAGAAGAAGAGACTATAGAAGATATGATAAAATATAACGTTGATCCAGAAACTGATAATACACTCATTAGAATATTGTCAATCGAAAAAGGATACAATAAGCAACATAAACCTTACACTATACTACTTGTTGATAATCCGCTAATAATTTCGTATAGGAATGATCCAGAAAATAACATTGTACTTACTGCTGTAGTAGATAGTTATAAAAAGCAAGTATTATATTTAAACCATTACGCGATAATATTATACCAAAATTACAGTACTAAATTGTATTTTAATTATTTCACAGTGCTACGGATTTTTTGGAAATGTTATCAAAAAGGAATATATTGTGTATCTCGCAGGCAGACGATATACTTGCAAACCTAAAGGGTTGTCATTATCCAAATATAGAGGACATGAAAAACGTAGTAAAGTCTTTTATTCAATCTAACTGGGCAGAGGCAATACGTAAAAGCAACTTTCAGCACCAACGGGACGAACGTTATCAAAAACGATTAAGTTTGGCGTTAGAAATATACGTGTTACACGGATTACATAAACTTATTTATGATAAAATTAGCGAAGATTTTAAGGAGCCTAACTCTTATCTCAAGGAAAAAATTGATGCACTCAATGCCGCTGGCGCTACTCCTGATCAACTTGGAGTTCGAGAAGGATTTGCTATAATGTTAGCACACGGAGTGGTTGAATTAGCAAGATTAGGCGCTACTGTCGGACCGCATGCCAGATTAAGTTGTTTAAAAAGTTCTTTGGATATGGCTATTGCCGAAATTAAGGGTGCTGTAGCCGAATCTATTTCTAAAAACGATATTGACGATGAAGCCACACTCAACATGACAATTATGCCGGGAGATTTGATTCAGATTTGCACTTATCTTATAGTCAAGTGCAAATGTTACACTCTTTACCAAGATCTGTATTACATAGATACCTTTGTTTTTTCTTTGAATCCTGCAGATAAGACAGGGTATATTTTGACCGTATACAAAAGTGCTCTCGAAAATCTCAAACAAATTGACGCGAAAAATTTGCCTCCAAGAAGTGAAAAAGTAAAAACAGAAATTGGTTTAGAGGATTTGATGACTTTTGTTATGAAAGAGCCACCTCGCGAATTATCGCCATTAGACATAAATCTAAAAAATTTAACAAGTATGATAAAAAAATCCACTATACTCAAAAGTGAGGACGACAGCTTCAGCGAAGAAGACTTTTAAGAATGAACACTTGTGTGATCTGATGGTTTCTATTGACTTAGCTTTTGTATATAGTTTACTTGTAAAAAAAACTTTGTACGATTTTAGAATTTTAGAATAAAAAAACGTTTTAATAATATTTACCATAAAAAAATGTCACGATTATATTCTGAAGCTATTATATGCAAATCGTTTGAAATAATAGTATGGCAAACGATACTGTAATAAAATGAGAATTTAATTTCACTTATTTTCGTATAAAAATTACAAAAATTATGTCTTATATTGTCACGTAGCTTATACCGCATAATATAATATACATCCTTACTTTATTTATACAAACACTATAAGTATCGCAGCGCTTTTAGTGTGAAGAATGGTTCACAAAGAATGTCCTATAGTACATTTTAATTATTACATTACAAAGTATATTAAAATACTATCAGTCTTTGTTTGAACTATATTTGGTCACTGATGAGTGTCCATTAATAGATTACCATCCTTATCTTTAAGACGAATTCGACCGTTCGCATACCGGGTTTCTTGCGTCCCATCAGGATAGACAAGCTTTACAGTTCCATCCGGATATTCACGTCTCTGTAATATAAATGTTAAATGATTGCATGATTTAAGAAAATATAATAATTTTAAGTTTCTACTTTTGTTTTTGTTTTTTAAGATTCAAAATATTTTTTTCCTTCGATTGTGTGATGATCAATTTTTTCATCCCGACTTTTCGCGTTGATTGCAATTATATCTTTTATCAAGTGATAAGGTCAAATGCAATATAAAAAGCTATCAACCTTATCAAATACGTAACACAATATTTACGTATACTTAAACATGAAATAATAAGTTATACATTACTTTATGATCTTTTGTGTGAATTTCTCGTTGTCCATTAGGAAGCGTCAGAATTTTTTCGCCATCAGCCGATGTTTCTGCAATTGTTCCGTCTCGTAAGGCCCATTTTTCGGAGCCATCTGCCTGTACAATTCTAACAGAACCATCGGAAAAAGCGACTTCGATCGTGCCATCCTTAGATCTTCTTTCGACTTGTCCACTATAATAAATTATAGAAATTTATAAAACTATTCTAAAACTGCAGTGAATTACTAACATATTCTATACTTAATTTATAGATGTTATATGTTTCATCATATAAAATGAAATTTTTAATATTCTTTAAGTCGATAACGAGATTTTCTTTCTTAAAAATACTTTTGCATCTTCGTGTGTATAAAGTAAAAATAAGTTATATCAAATTCATTCAATTTATATTAATTGACTTTATAAATATTTTACTATTACTATTGAAACAAGAGAGGTGGATCGTATTCGCGATATAATAATTACAACCTTATATGTATATTTAAAAAAAATAAGTGTATAAGATGGTGTAATAAGCAATATATACTAACTCAGGGAATTCTAAAATTTCCAGGCCGTCCGGCATCGTCGTATGCCAGGTTCTCGTCGCAGCGTAGAAGTATTTAACAGTTCCATTCTGGTCAGTTTCTCGAACATCGCCATTGTAGTAAATCATTTTTGTTAGACATTTATCAGGAAAAATCTTTTTCACGTTTCCATTGGGATACCAATACTCAACCCGACCATCGGGATGATTTACTTCTCTAATGCCTTGCTTGTTGTTATTAAATTTCTGTTGCTCAGTTCTGCTGTCACTATCAGCATGATTATCTTCTGTTTCATCTCGCGCAGCTCTGGGTGACAAAGATTTTGTGTTACTTAATTTATTCCTATTATTATCTGCAGCAGAATCCGTGTTAAAATTATCCTCTTCATCTTCTGAATGATCCATCAACCTTCCCTCTGGACTATTAGTCTGCTGGTTAGTAAAGCTTCTTCTTTCTGTATGGGTTCCTGAGAAGCCTTGGGTAGCGTCTCTCAGAAGGCTTTCATACAAGTTTCGAGTTCTGGCAATACTTTCCGCGGATTTTAAAATTTTGACCTTTTGCGTTTGCTGTTCATGAGATCCCTCTTCAATATTTTCAACTTCAACATTGCAGTTTGCATCAACTACTTCAGGTACTTTTACCTCCTCTTCGTAGGAGGTGTCATCATTTTTGAAAGGTGAAATTTTCTTACGATCCGCTAAAAACTTATTGATTTGATGAATTGCTTTAGTATTTGATGAAGTCACCGGCTTTTTGAATTTAGCATTCTTTTTTTGCTGAAACTTCTCCAACTCCTGCTTTAATTTCGAATTTTCTGTCTGCAATACCCTCATCTGACTTCGTTGTCTCGCGTTTGTCGCTGACCATTTGCTTTCTTTTTGACTGTATTCTTCCTTCAATTCGTCTAGCTGATCTCGTAACGTTTGAATCTCCTGGCGTTCTTGTTTACTCTTCTGCGCTTTTTCATATGCGTCCTTCATTCTGCTTTCTAAGGCAGCCTTTTCTCTCGTTAATCGCTTTCTTTCCTCTTGTAATATATTTTCTGTTTTCTTTTTTTCCATCTCTAAGGCCTCTTCTTTTTCCTTGAAATTTCTTTGCATACTTATGCGTTCTTCCTGTAGTTTCGTGCGCTCTTCTTGAAGTTTCTGCCGTTGAAGAGTAAGTGCTGCGCTTTCTTTTCTAAAAATTTCAATTTCCTGCTCTAATTCTAGAAGACGTGTTTTCAAGAGTTCTGATTTGAATAACGACGCATTCGCGTTCTTTTGATCGATCACAGTCTCTTCTTTTTGCAATGTCGTATTTTTTGATTCGATTTCGTAATCCGTTTCTTCTTCTTGTTCTCCGACATTTTCCTCGTTATTTTCACTATTTAAAGTTTCATTATCATCACTATCGTATTGATCCTTTTTTAAAAAATTTGAAGGATCTCTGTTACTTTCATAATTTTTGTCGTTAACTCGTGATTGCAATGAAACCATGCTTTCCACATCTGAAGAATCTGGAGTTGCTGAACAATCAGACCAAGCTCCTTTATCATTCATATAATTTATTACAGTTTGTGAATCACTTGAAATGCTGGAAGTATCTGTCATAGTCTTGTACTCATTATATTCAGAAAATCGAACATGAAGACTGACATTGTTCTGATCCTGAAAAATAAATTGTTCTAATTTACATAATTTTATAAAAATATTTGCTAATTATTCAAACTAATCACTGACCTGATTTGATCTTTTATCTGAATCATATTCGTCATAATGTAAATCAACGTCAGTTCCATATGGGAGGACAGTTCCAGTGATCGTCTTATCATTTTTTAGTTGTGAAATTGGAATATCATCCCAGTTTGGAACTTTTGGTTTTATAGACTTTTCTTTGATTTGTATCTTGGGCACATTATTTGATGTTGTTTTACAAATGATTTCCTCCAATGTTTCGTCTCCTACATCATTAAGTGAAAATTTTTGTTTAGAAGCACTGTGTAAAAGAGCTTTATGCTTTAGAGGTGTAGACTGTTGTAAGAAAGCTATAACTGTACTGGATGTTGAACAGAAACTTGAATTCTCTGCTTTATCTTCAAGAAGTTCAAAAATTCTAACTTCCTCCAATTCTCTTTTGCTCTTAATTTCAAGATCGGAACTATTTGGATCAGAAACTATCTCTGTAGGTTTTTTCTTTTCAGTAGTACTTGGACTAGGAACTGAACCAATAGATCTACTAGGCTTCTTTCGAGGCGGAGGAACAGTTTTTAAAGTCAACTTTTGTTGAGCCACAGGTGCAATATTTGAAATTGACTTTCTTGTCAAATCATTCTTTTTTGATCTTGGCAATGAATTACATCTTCCTAGATTTGTAGTTTTGGAAGATTTTGCATTACTAGATTGGGTACCAGTAGTAAAAGAAGCACTTCTGGGTCTTATGGCATTTTTAGATCTCTTTTCATTATTCGAACCTGGCATGAACCTAGTAAGGCCCTGACCTTTTTTAAGAAAAGGTCTTTTGACTACTGACTTACTTTTGGTCTCCACATTTTGAGCTTCGGCATCCTTTAATCTTTCTTCCAACAATGTATTGAAATCTTTCTTAGGTGATGGTACTGGTAAATCGTCTATAGGGATATGTAACTTCTCAGACTTTACACAAGGAAATGAGTGTACACCATCTATTGACACTTCTGAACTGTAATCGTGTTGATTGAATGAGTTATTATATTCTACATTTGGCTTCAAATCAGTCTTAGTATTTCTCATAGCTAATTGCACTACTGGTATTTTAAGATTTAAGCTCTTATTGTTATTTGTTTCTTTAGAAAAAATGTTACTTCTTGGAGGTACTGGCGATGAGCTCTCTTCGTCAGGTGTGTCCAGATCTATTAAGTCAGACTCCTTCCCTTTCTTTTCCTTCTTATGACCTTCTATTAACTCTTGCAGCGATTGTTCACTCAAATTCATCTCATCGACTGACAAACTCAATGCATGATACATACGATTCTGTTCATTACTAAGCATTTCTCTCTGCTCCTGTTGATGTCTTATAAGTTCCTCTTGTTTTTCTAACTGCCATCTCCGAAGCTCTTGAAGCTGTTCAACTATGGTTGCTTCAATAGCCATCATTCATTTGTTTTTTGTATAAAATACTGTAAAATATACAAAATATCAAGTTATTTTTAGTGATTTTAAAATAATGATTCTCTTAAACACGTATGCTCAAGATTAATCCGGACTCGCAGAATTTCTCGGTTTTATTTAAGTATTTCTATTTCGATAATTTCGGTATATTTTGAATCGATTGATAGTACAAAACAAGCCGAAGAAGGTTTTAGAACGTCGAAAATATTTTACCTGTACTTAAGCGGAGCGAACGAATCTTCGAACAAATCAAACAAAACAATAAAGCCGTTACTTATACTATTTCAAATTGACAAATGTAAACAGACATTAGCGGCACAAAACGGGACACTGGCGCTAAATTTTAGATCCCAAACAAATAAGTGATAATAGAGGCGAATTTCATTGAAATTTTAGGACTCTTACTCCATCGGTAAGAGATTATTATCTGTTGGTAAATACATATTGTACCTATTAAAATTGTCTATTGCTAAATTATTTGTTAACAATATTTAAAATTTTGTTATCTATATTGTATTACAAATTAACTTTTAAAGTCTACTTTGTGGCATATTGATGTTTAGCTTAAACCCACGGCCATTTAAATAAGAAGAAGAATTCTGACCATCAAAGTCGGCAGGAAAAAAAGATCACGGGTAATAATAGTGATTACATGGTCTGAATAAGGCGATAAAGGAAGAAAAGGAAGTAATTATATGAACATAACCCATTAACCCAATATAACCCGTGTTGTCTGCTGCATAATATATAGGTATAACATCATATAGGTATATTTAATGCCTGTATAAAATTCCCCGTCTTGGGCCGCCATATTGACTAACAATTGAATAAAAGTTAAAGTAGATACCTACATTCATGAAGTAGAGTTTACCTAAGGGGCAATGTACATAGGAGCTCTGCTATATATGCTATGCTCTACTATGCTCTGCTATGTTGCTACCATCCGTCTGTTCCGATTCCGTTCGTGTCTTAATGGTTTCAGATTATTGCACACGCAATCACTCACGAATATGATATAATCTGTGGAGGATAGGTTAGGTACACAGCTGGTGAACAGTTTTCGACTGACTTAATGTTTCTAACAGTTCTAAAAAAGTAGCGAAAATTTACATTAAAATAAATAACTAAATAATTCAGTTATGTTGAGTGTTGAACAAAAAATTTGTGCATTAGAAAAATGTGTCAATTTAATAGACATTTGCATAATGTTAAAACTTATTAACATTTATTTATTATAACATTATTTTGCATAATGTTAAAACTTATTAACTTTTATTTTCAAATATATAATATTTCATTATAAATGTGATTTTTTTTATTATTTTTTCTTTTCAGCAGTTTTATTTTTCTAAATATAATTTAATGTTTTCTTACACCATCTGAAAAGCACCCAAATATTAATTAATTCTTTCTTTAAAAAACATACACCTCACACAATAATTCAGCAGATTATTCATTTTCATTTTTGAGGTTAGTAAATTAAAATCGTAGCTATGTATTAATTTATAACGTAATTATTCAATACAATCTCTAAATTATTTGATGTAGGCTTTTATTAAAACAATTTTCATCTTGACGCGCGAGATCATGCAGTAGGTATGTCATGTATAGATACACAACATACGTGTGTTATAGACGAAAGAACGGAACCGGACAGCTCATCTTAGCGCAGCTGTAGCATAGCAGAGCATAGCATAGCAGAGCTCCTATGTACATTGCCCCTAAGTACATATCAATAAATTAAAAAAAAAGAGAAGGGTACTTTACATTTGGATATAGTCAGTCGCAGTCGCGAAGCAACATCACGAAGCGGAGGCATAGAATATATAATCAAGCTATCGACATAACCTTAATTATCGAAACAAATCATGGCAAAACAGTAAGTTGAACATAAATAATATTTAAAAAACATAATTATCATTTATTTATCGATATATTATAAATTTTTACTATTACTTGTTTGTTATATGTAACGTCGATAAGCATTGTTTTATAAAAATTACAGTATTATTTATGATACTTTTATTGTTTAGATAGATAATATCTAATTAGACTATAATATATCTTAATGAATAAAAATATGTTAAGGCCTTGCTTGTTACAAATGCAAGCACAGAGAACTAAAATTCTACGTTAAAAGAGTTAATGATTTTCAATTTTTTTTTAGATATGGACTTATGCTTCCAAAAAAGAATCTATCTGCTCCCAAAGCTGGGAATATTTTTGGTCAAGATGATGATTCTGAAGAAGAAGAAGGAACTGATTGGGTAAAGAAGGCATTGAAGGCTGAAAATGAGAAAAATAAAATAAAGAAACAAACACAGATTAACATGCAAAAAGCTTTGAAAGAAGATCCAACTATATATCAGTATGATGAAGTTTATGATGAAATTGAACGCACTAAGGAAGAGGAGAGATCTGTAAAAAAAGTAGAAAAGAAAGCTAAGTATATCGACAACTTATTGAAAACTGCAGATCTTAGGAAGAAGGAGCAAGAACTTAGAAAAGATAGGATGATTCAGAAGGAAATAGAGGCAGAAGATGCTATGTTTCCCGATAAAGAAAGATATGTTACTTCAAGTTATAAAGCAAAATTAGAAGAAATGAAAAAGTTTGAAGCAGAGCAAGAAAATCAAGATAGATTAGAAGCTATTGGAGATGTAACAAAACAAAAAGACATGTCTGGCTTTTATAGACACTTGTACAGGCAAACTGTAGAGAAAAATGACGCAGATCTTGGAATCAAAGCTGAAACTAGCAAAGAAAGTGAGAAGATTGAAGAAAAAGCAGAACTCCAAGCCAATATTGACAAAGATGACCCCATTCCTTCAGACTCAGAATCTGAAGGAAGTGCTAAATCTGATAATGATAATGCAAAAGACATTCCCAAAAGCTCTTCTATAGCTAAACTAAAAAAGATAAGGCAGTACAGAAAAAGAGCACAAGAGGCTTCAGAATCGGAATCTGAACCTGAGCCTGAAAAGCAGAAAGAAAAAGAAGGAGAGGTTGAAACTGAAAAGCATAAAAATACTCTTGGTAATGATGAATCAGAATCTCTGTCCAAGAAAGCTAAGATGTCTGAGAAAGTTGAAGATGAAGAAAAGAGCAGTATACCATCTGCTGAAGAAGTTGAAAAGCGCTTGAATAAAAAATTAGAAAAAACCACAGAGGAAACTGCTATTTCTAACGGTGTTAAAGAGACAGAAAAAGAGAAGCCCAAAGTTGAAGAGAAGGTAAAAATAAATATTTGGGCAAAGAGAACTGTTGGTCCAGTCTTTGAAGCTGCATTACAAAGATATCTAATAAGAAAGCAGGAAAGATTAGCAGGATCTTAAAGTTTAATTTGTTTTTTCTTCCTTATGTATATAGTAAATATATGAATTTACTATTAGTATAATTTACTAGTTGTCAACTTTTCAATCATGTGGTATAATAATACTCAACTACGTTTGTCAACAATAGTAAAGTATATAAGAGTAAAGTTGTACAAATATAGAATTAAGTAATCTAATTTTATACATATAGATAATGATTAAATAAAAGTATAGGTAATGGCATTGAGTCAACTGCAACGTATTATTTATATTATTTTTTGTTTTAAAAAACATTTTCTTGCACACTAGTGCAACCCAATTAACAATCGTCCTTAAAATCGTAAATTTATGTCAAGACAGCTTTATTATACAAAGGCCATTAAGTAAGAGATGCGTAATATTGAGATTGTTTTTGAACTCCTCTAATTATTCTGAAATGACGCATGCGATATACTTATAATGTATACAAAATTAGCGGCGTCAAGTATACTGAACCATGCCCGCATCTTCTATCTTCTATCTATACTTATATATATAAGTACATGCGTATAAGACCGATGTTTTTCAAGCGATAAAAATATTGTGAAAAAGCCCCCTCTCAGTTTAGGTTAGTCACTCGGTCTTGTGGTATAGTCAGCTGATGTTACACGCACAGAAACTGCCGGCATCGTGTTATAACGCTATATTATTACAAGCCAGTCGTGAAGCTGCTTCGCCGACGTATGCACGCTGCCGTTGCCTGTTGTCTGAAAAAAATACTCGTAAGTATCTTATGCGTTAAATATTGTGCACCTGACTTTGCACCATTCGTCGACTTTTGAAAAAAACAATTTTAAATTTTAAATTTACGTTGCATTGGTATAAATTACGCAAAATAAGTATATGATATTTTAGAGCAAGGATTTCGGATTTGGTGAGCGAATTAATTTTGAAGGCCATTGACCTCTCGGTGATAAGATGATCGAGTCATGTGTTGTTTTTTTTTGTTCTTTATTGAGATGCTGGAAACGTGGACGAATTTATGCTCGTTTTCGCTTTTAAAATTGAAAAAACGTGCTTGATAATTACTATTTGTAAAGCATAGATTATTAGTTTAATTTAAAAAAAAATACAATATAGGCTAATTTCGCCTTTCTCATTGTTATACATATGAGTCAAAAAATTGTCATAATTATTACAAAAACTTATTATCAATGAATTATTTTCTGAGAGATAAGAAGCTATTAACACTCTTTATCTGTAGTTCAATGAGCTATGTGTTGCGGTCAAAGACTTCAATCTATATTTCTCTAGCTGCTGATTAGTATGAAATATTCAGAATATTGCTAATTACTTTTTGTTTTATTCAACAGTTTCTTTAAATAAAGAAGATGCGTCTGGTGATCTGTGATGATGTTGCTAATGTGGCGGAGTGGTCTGCAAAGTATGTTTTGAAGAAGATAAATGATTTCAAACCAAATGAGAACAAATACTTTGTCCTGGGGCTGCCAACTGGTAAATGTTTTTAGTTTCTACTTTTTTATAATATTATGAATAATAATAATAAGTCATTGAATATCATGTGATTTTCTTTCCATAGGTGGAACTCCTCTTGGCATGTACAAAAAACTCATAGAATTCTACAAGGCTGGAAAGTTATCCTTTAAATATGTTAAGACCTTCAACATGGATGAGTACGTTGATCTACCAAGAGATCATCCTGAATCATATCATTATTATATGTACAATAATTTCTTCAAACATATAGACATTGACCCTGAAAATGTTCACATCCTTGATGGAAATGCAAAAGACCTGGAACATGAATGCAATGAGTTTGAAAGAAAAATGAAGGAAGCTGGAGGGGTTGAACTTTTTATTGGAGGTACTTTTAATTAATGTAATAATAAATATAAACATGAGTCTTTGTTTTTTAAAATGATTTCTAATGCAAAAATAACATTAAAAATATAGGTATTGGTCCTGATGGTCATATAGCATTTAATGAACCTGGCTCATCACTTGCATCAAGAACTAGAGTCAAAACCTTGGCACAAGATACTTTGGAAGCAAATGCCAGGTTCTTTGGAAATGATGTTAACAAAGTACCCAAGCAAGCATTGACTGTCGGCGTCGGTACGGTAATGGATGCTAAAGAGGTCATGATCTTAATCACTGGCTCTCACAAGGCCTTTGCTCTTTATAAGGCCATAGAAGAAGGAATTAATCACATGTGGACTGTTTCTGCATTCCAACAGCATCCTCGCACGTTAATTATCTGTGATGAAGATGCTACACTAGAGCTTCGTGTCAAAACTGTGAAATACTTTAAGGTATTTAAAGCCGTACCGCGCGAGGCTTGACGTAGATTTAACTTTTTCTTACAACTATTACACTTAATTTTTATAGCTAATTGTGAAGGGCTATTTACTAAATTAATTTATTTCCTTTTTTTAAATTGACACCTGCATATAATTTTTGCAATGTCTAGGCTCTCAGTGCCGTTCATCATAAGTTGATCGAAGAGGACGGAGAAGCATTTCCACGTCGTCCTCAGAATAGCGCGTGATCTGGTATAGTGCGATTGAGAGTAAAGCATTTTTATGTTTTGTCGTTTTTTGAATCATTACATTTTTTAATTCGATTACTTGTTCACTAAAGCATTTTATTCATTTCTCTATCCATTATTTTATTATCAATGAACATTGTTTTGCACTACATATGCTTCATTGCTAAAAAAATGTCTAAAAATGCTTCATTATTTTTTTTATTCGTTACATTGTTATCCATTGATCACATTAAATTGTTAACTGTACATTTCGTAGCATATTTTGATTTTGAGAAAAAGACAATGTCATTTTTGTGTGATACAAGGCGCCAAAGACTTGCAGCTGCTCTTGGTGCATTGGTTTATTATTATTATTTTTATCATTATTGGTTTATTTATTTTTAAGCATGACGAATAACCTGCATGTATACATAATATAATACTGATGACAACAAATTAATCACAATAACAAAGCACGAATTTGACAAAGATATTTCTGCAGCTGAATGCTAATGTAAACAATTTGCCTTTGATTTTAGAGTTTGTCCGACGTTCACAGGAAACTTGTGGAGGAGGCAAAGGACTATTACGATTAGAACGTGAAGTTCTATCGATTCTGCAATGAAACCTATTTTGACTCATTATTTTATCGTTGTTAAATGTTGACTGCCAGTTCAAACGCATTTTATCGGACTTGCAATATTTTGCAATATTTTCTTACTGTCTATGTATACATTGATGTACACTTTTTAAAAAAAAATTATATATATACATATATATATATATATATATATATATACATGAATTTTAATAAATTTTTATTAATTTATTCAAAATTGTCATTTTAGTCTCAAACATTAGTTTATTAAGAATTGCTGAAGTAATGATGAAGATTATAATAAACTATGCATTCAGGCATTACGTATCTACGCGTGGTCTCGCGGCTTAGGATAAGCACAATTGTGGCAGCATGTTTCGATAGTGGAAAGCATAATAACAAAGCCAAAATAAGATAAAAACATTATGCTGATAAATATGGTCAATGTACACCAAATTAGTTCTTATTATCTTTGTAGATATTTTTTCGATGTACGATAGCTTTCCTTAAACGCTTTTGAGAATAGAACATTTTATTTATACTACTTTTCACAATGTATGACATATATAGTTAGTTCCTTTTTTGTCGTAAATATATAAGATATGAGTAACTGCAAAAGCAGTAGATGTAGTCAAAAGTTGCCAAAAGCCAAGTATTTTTTAACTTTTCTCTAATAATTATTATTATATATTTCAGAACATGGAAGTATAACGATTAGATCTAATTGTTGTACTTCCATGTTCTGAAATATATCAAACCCTTTAGGCCGATCAACATATCTAGTGTTATTTTTTTAATAGTGCTCACGAATATCCTATAGTGCTGTTTTCTCTATATACATACACGTAGTATAAACCCATAGTTCTAACAACCAGGTTGACATTTTTCACTTTTCATAAATTATTATATTCGTTATTCTATTAGTCCTTTGTAAGTCAGCCAATATATATACAATATATCTTTAAACCAACTGTATATTACAGGTGTATGTGCAAGAATATACTTCCGCTGCGAGTAATTGAAAATTAAACGCGTTTGAGACTTCCCAATACATTAAAATTTATCTTATTCCTTGCAAAACACAATTTTTTATCGTAAAAAACAAATCACTAATTCTGGCGTGTTTTCCTTGTTATAATAATTATAATAATTAATCAGTAACCACAGGTGCCAACGTATCCCGTAGTCAACAATGAATCGAATGATAGCAAAACAAGAGCTAATGTCGTTAAAGCAACGGTTAGCTGAAATGATCACGGGCTACTACAGAAAACTGCAACAACTACTTAAAAAAAGAAGAATTTTAATCAAATTTTTTTTAGAAACTGTAATTTAGTGTAGCTATACATCTTTCTAAATGTATAGTCGCAGCGTTTTACTTATGAGCATTTATTTTTAACAAATTCCCTGCATAAGAGAATTATTAAAATGGCTATACCAAATACGATCGACACTGCTTCGGACCAATTGTTAACAATCTTTTTCCATACATATCCTACGCAAAATATTGCCAGGAATGATGCGTATATAGAAAAAAATTCGATAGCAGGTGTGGCATTGAAAAAATGTTTCCTTATTTTTAAACGCAATTCTCGCAATATCCCTCCAGCATCAGGTCTTCCGTCATCCATGATTGCATGTGTATGTGCATGTCTCTCGTAAATGCCACATGACTTTCATCTGCAACCGTAACTGCAGCGCTGCACTGGCATTAATTTCCTCTGCTCCGCAGTAGCGAAAATGACGCGACCGACGAACGACCAGCCACCTCCGGCCGATTACGAGATCGTCCTTCGCGATCCTCAACCGGTACTTCGAAAGAAGCTCGGCAAGGACCTGGTAGTCCTCGACTTCGAGAGCGACTCGTTGGTCAAAGCCGGAGACAATTACGGAAGTACCATCCTGAAGGTTCGACTGGTCGTGAAAAGAGGAAGAAATGACGAGAAGGAGGAGCTGCATCTCGTGGCAAAAATGCTACCGCCCACGGAGTATCAGAGAATCGTCTTCGACAGCGCGTTCACCTTTAAGAAGGAGATCTTTCTTTACGAGGAGCTGATACCGATGTACCGGAGCCTGTACAAGGGAGCCTTCGACGTTGTGCCCAAGTGCTGTGGATCCGCGTTGTCGAGCAAGGATGATTCCGAGGAGGTCGACGAGGACGCGGTTATACTCTTGGAGAACCTCAAGGTCAAGGGCTATTACATGGCGGACAGGTGTAAAGGTCGGTGTGCAACTTATTTCTGGGATTACTTGTGTATTATACGACAAAATAGACTTATATTAATACTTTTTCCTCTATTTTCTGAATGAAATTGTATAATGTCCAGTACATCAAAATGGTTTTATCGTTTGGCTGGGAACATTTATTTTATGCTCCATTTTATGGAAAATGGGCGAATCCTTCAACAATGTATATATAGAGCGAAACGATTCTATTGCAAGAAATGTGTATCTCCAATAGAGGTTAACGCATTTTAACGATGAGAAAAGGCATTGGTTTCTTAATTCTATGTGAAAAAAGGGAAATCTATATCTCGCAGTCGTGGTACAAAAAATGCCGGAGTGAATGTACGCCGCGGGTATTCTCGTGGGCGCGGCGGTAAAACTTTACGAGTATTTTGTACATGCATTAATTTGTATACAGTCATTCGATTAAAATATTATAAAAAATATTTTTAAATTAAATTATTTCAAGATTTTTAATTGCGCATTGTTCTGTAGGAGTAATAAGTTTTACGTAGAGTTTCACTGATGTAGTGTCGAATAAAAAAAATAAGTGAAGCTATAATACAGACTGAAATAATTACAATAATAGTTACCGAATAATAGTTACCGTGAAGATAATATATGAGACTAAAATTTTTCAGTTTGTTTCCTAATGTCGATTTTCTTTATAATATCAGTATGTTTATTCGATCGAGATGTGTCGGAATATAGACTCCCATTTTGTTATCTTGCTGTAAAATGTTGTTTTAATTTAAACAAAAGATTTTATTTCTGTGGGCGTGCTTATTTATTACAGCATAAGTAACGTTTGTACATTAGAAATAACCATATCACATAAAATGTGAACATATATAGAAGTTAGTTTTTTAAACGCTATGATTCTTTCAAAGATTTTTTTATTACTGCACTGCCATTATTGCTATATATAGATCTATATAACATGATGCACTTATACGAATAAATTAAGAGCGGGAACTGATTTACCACTTCGAGTTAGCAATCGTTGAGCGCGGAAATAATCGATTCGACGATTAATTCAATAGTTCTTTGCCGTTGAAATTTTCCACATTCAGTACATCTGATAGAATCACTCGCTGCAGTATATACAATAGTTTTATTTGTCAATATACTTATTATATACTTATACAATGATAATTCAATAAATTTATATTTATAATTACTACATTTTCATATATAGTACGCATAATTCCTTTTCTAATGGCACAAAAATATTGCAACCCTACGAAACATAAGAATTTAATTGCATTTTTCTGAAATTTCAGGTCTGGATCGCGAACACCTGAAAGTCGCGGTAACTTCTCTGGCCAAGTTCCACGCTATCGGCTTGTCGGTGAAGCACAAAAAGCCCTCCTATCTCTGCAGCATTCAAAAATTTGCAAAGCCCATGGCTATCGATAGCGCGGTGATGCGTCCTTACCTGAACAGTATTCTCGAAGCCCTGTCAAATGATCCTTCGACCTCGAAGTACGTCGATCGCGTTAAAGCGACCAACAACGTAGACGACGTTGCCAACACCTACTATCAGCTGTTGAAGCCTACCGATCCCTGGGCTTGTGTCGTGCATACCGATTTCTGGATCAACAACGCGCTATTCCACAAGGACGAGCTTACCGGTCAGGTCGACGACTGCAAGCTCGTCGATTTTCAGACCTACTGTCTCTCCAGCCCGCTTACCGATCTTTTGTTCCTGCTGTGTACCAGTATGGAGATAAATCTGCAGTGGTTCGACGAGATACTGGAGTTTTACAGGCAGGTTTCTCTTGAAGTTCTGGGGGAATTGGGTTGCGCCGTCGAGCTATTCGAGAGAAAAAGCTTCGAGGAGAGACTGAAGATCGATGCTGCCGCAGATTTGTTTCACATACTGGCACTGGCCAAAGTTGTGGAGCTCAGGCCGGGTGAGGAAATTGTGACCAGTCCTCTGAACGAGATTAGTTTGAAGAGAGTGAGGAGGATTGTTGAAATTTTTGTCGAGAAGAATTGGATATGAGATTTTTTTGCTTAAGATTTGTACGTTATATATGTACCTTTTAATTTTCCATACTGTACATCTGGGGCTGACCCAAGAAAAACATAATATGTTCATATTTCTGAAAATCGGGGTAACCGATGTGGATTTTGTCTTCAAATAGCTATTCGACGAGTCTTAGCTTCTTCACTACGGTTTAGCAAAATACCTAAGTTCATTGTCAGATTTTTAAAATTTTCTCGTTTCTTTTAATTTTATAGATACATCTGAACACATCAAAATTAAAATCCTTTTTTTCTCAAAAACACGAGAATCGAACTTATTGTATTTTTCCTATCAACCAAAGATACATTAGAATGCTATGAAAGATTGCACCAGTTTGAGTTGAGAGACAATCATATATTATAATATATACGAGTAGATTTGCCATCCACTATTTTTTAAAATACGTTTGTAAAATGTACACTTCTGCGCTTTACTCTTATGGAGTGCCGAGAAAACCTGTGTATTATATATTATTATAGACTTAATCGCTGTGATCCAATGATAGATCACTGATGAAGTATTATTATTGTTCATGTTTTATTATAATGTTGAAACAATTTATTAGTTGCTAAATAACTGTATATTAAAAGTTTTTGTAAAATGAAGAAATATATATTTATATTACGTGTAAAATATATCGAGGAATTAAAACATTGTATAATTATTCTATCCAGTTCTCTCCTATAGGCTTATTTCGATTGAAACCAGTCAACGTTAATTTTATTATTAAGGGGCTACTACACTTTTTAAATAGGTATATACTAGTAATGTTAAATCATTGACATGTTCTTTTGCTCCCAGCTGTTAGAAAAACTGCTAAATCTGAAAAATTACTGGTTATAGTTTTTGTTGCCGTCTCTGCGCGGAAGCAAGTTGGATAGCATACGGGATCCCGATGAAAAAAAATATTTTTAACATGTCAAAAGCTCAACCAAAAAAATTGAGCGATCTTATCTATAGCGTATTGGATGTTTCGGATCTTGCAAATGAGGAAATCCATAAAAAATCACACGCGTGCAAATACATTCTTACACAAATGCAACAAGAAATCGATGGTATCGTATTGCGAAACTACTGAAGAAATCTGTCGGTAGATAATTTGCGATTTTGGATTACGAAACGGATAATGAGAGACTAAGACTACTTTATTGCGATTAGAAAAATCAAAACATCCATTCGGAGGGGCATGGGTAAATTATATTATTGGTTTAGAAAAGTTTTAATTGAAGTATATATCTATATAGGTTTAGGCGATGTATAAATTAAGGCAGTAATTGCAATAAAAAAGCCCTCGTGCCGAGATAGCAGTTTATATACTCTCTATTCTACGCGTATCCGTTGTCCGTTTCATATATATATATATAGCTGTAGCGGTTTCAAGTTCATTATATCTAACAAGACTGCGGATGACAATTACCAAGCGTGACCTCGTAATATTGATTGCAACAATTTTGAAGAAATCGATATGTTTTCATATCATAATAAATAGTTCTTGGTTTATTTTTTGTTTCATCGTACAGTCATGAAATGTCTACAAATTAAGATTCAAATGTAAAATAATAATGTAACGCGTAACTATAATTAATTGGTTTATGATGTTGAATTGTTCCCAAAATATCTGCAATACTATGAAAATAATTTTTACAAAGTTTTTTCAAGGAGGAAGAACTATATGTATATGTATGTATATATAGGTATAATTAGGCGTACACAGCATAAATTACCTAAATTGTCCTGTTACCATACATCAGCCATTATTCAAATAAAATCTCCGCCAAACAATCTAAATTATCCGCGCATCAACGTAATTATCTCATTATCTGCGACTATCATATAGACAAGCAATTGATATAAGCCAAATCATCGTCCTCGTGTGCAGGGGTAATCGCGCGGATCTGCGCCAGCAATCGCCACATAGACTGTGCCTCCATCAGCGTCAGAAATGCGCTTATACAATAGCGCACGTCAGCACGTGTATAGCTCGACTCGGTATACTATAATAACACCGGAGCTCCATCGCGTTAATTTTTCCAGCAGTAGTGAGCATGTCGCGAGCGACGAACGGTGGCCCGGCTCCAGTCGACTACGAGATCGTCCTTCGCGATCCGCAGTCGATCCTCCGGAAAAAGCTCGGCAAGGACCTGCTAGTCCTCGACTTCGAGAGCGACTCGTTGGTCAAAGCCGGGGACAATTACGGAAGTACCATTCTGAAGGTCCGGCTGGTCGTAAAAAGGGGAAGAGATGACGAGAAGGAGGAGCTGCACTTGGTGGCCAAGATGCTGCCACCCACGGACTTTCAGAGATCCATCTTCGACACTGCGTTCACCTTCAAGAAGGAGGTCTTCCTCTACGAGGAACTGATACCGATGTACCGGAGCTTGTATAGGGGAGCTTTCGACGTCGTGCCCGACTGTTATGGCTCAGCGTTGTCGAGTAAGGATAACGCCGAGGAGGTCGACGAGGACGCGGTCATACTCTTGGAGAACCTCAAGGTCAAGGGCTACTATATGGCGGACCGACATCAAGGTTCGTATGCACATGCGCGTCGAACTTTCGCTTAAACTTTATTATGAAATCGCCATTATTTTCATATACATTTGTAGCGAGCAACTTTCTGCTAAAAGAATGGGATTTAAAGTACTTTTTACATATACACCGCGGTATTTTAAATTTATTACGGCGAACAATTTTAAATAAATAAGATTTTTTATTTTATTTCCGGTATACTGTAACGACATGTATTATGGTTGAATACTTTTTAACATTTCGCACCAGTTTTTTCTACCTTAGAATACGCGGTGATCTAATAAGAAAACCATTAAAATCATATGCTCCAAATAGTGTAGCTACCGATCTGGTGATACACTATACTTACATTTTTGTTCCTATGTCTACTGATGACTAAACAAAAACGCCGAGTTTTCAAACGAGTTTTGCAATAACACTGTCATAATATGCCTTTGTCATACCGTGACAGTATCTTTGAAGTTAAATAATAATAGGAATATTCGTTTTACAATGACGTGCAAAATTTCAAAAAATACTTATTTGTGCGCTAAAAGTATTCGCTAAAAACAATTTTAATTCCTGATGGTAATCGTTCTTTTTGCCTGGAAGATCAAAAACAGGTTTAGATGAAAACGAAAATAATCAACTAATTAAGGATAAAATATCGTAAAATCGATTAGCGATAGACAATGATCAATTCCACGTGAATATTACCTTTTGCAACAATAACGCATGTACATTACTTTCAGCAGATAAATAATTGTGGCATACAGGGCTCGTCCATGAAACATTTGACTATAATTATAAGGAAATAAATGTGCATTACTACAATGACAATGCATATTTGAAGACTGTCATTATAATAAGGGATCGTATTTTTATTCTAAAGTTCTATTTCACATATAAAGCTATGAATATATATAGTTTAAAAAACAAACTTGATCGCGTACAAAATATTTGTAGCAATAGATATCGAAATTTAAATAGATTATCATGATCATTTTCAATAATGTATAGTATTCTTGTTAATGCCAATTATATAATTCTATAGCCGGATGCAGTATCAAATTGATTTTAAGCCACGAGCAAAGCTTTGTGGTTCTGCTTCGTCAAGTTCTGTAATACGTACAATCGCGGAAATAATTGATGCAGCAATTAGAGGATTCTTCGTCAGCGGTAGTTTTTTAAATCGTGTGAGGTAGAATCGGTTATCGCGATGACGAATTACACGAATAGTTCGTTTTTATCTTAATTATCTTGTCATTCATGCTTTTATTACTATATACTTCGTAGAGTTGCGAGAAAGAATATATGATATATATCGTTTATTACTTATTGTAATTATTCAAAAAATTATGAATATGCAAACAAGCCTAAAACCATTATTTTAAAATCAAATTTCAGGCCTAAATCACGAGCACCTGAAAGTAGCCGTCACCACTCTCGCCAAGTTTCACGCGATCGGTTTGTCGATCAAGCACAAGAATCCCTCTTACCTAGCCACGATTCAAATCTATGCCAAACCATTAACAATGGGCAGTAAAGACATGTTCCCTTTCCTCGACAATCTGCTCGAAGCTCTGTCCAATGATCCCTGGACCTCGAAGTACGTCGATCGCATCAAGATGACCGGTAACTCGAGGAACCATGCCAAAAGCTACTTTCAGAGCTTGGAGCCTACCGATCCTTGGGCTTGCGTAGTGCATACCGATTTTTGGGTCAACAACGCGCTCTTCCACAAGGACGAGCTTACCGGTCAGGTCGACGACTGCAAGCTGGTCGATTTTCAGACCTACTGTCTCTCCAGCCCACTTATCGATCTCCTGTTCCTCCTGTGCACCAGTATGGAGATACATCTGAAGTGGTTCGACGAGATACTGGAGTTTTACAGACAGGTCGCACTGGAGGTTTTAGAAGAATTGGGCTGTGCCGCTGAGTTATTCGCGAGAAAGAGCTTCGAGGAGAGGCTGAAGATCGATGCTGCCAGAGAGATGATTCACATACTATTGATGTCGAAGGTAGTGGAGCTGAGGCAGGGAGAGGACCTGCTAACCAGTCCAGTTAATGACTTTTGTATGCAGAGGATGAAGAGAATTATTGAAGTTTTTCTCGAGAAGAATTGGATTTGAGGTAGTTTTGTTATGTACAACTAAGAGTTGAGATTGCAATTTTTTGTTATGTTTCAAAAACATCGATTTTATTTTTTTTTAGTTTATTGACATGTTTCTTATATATACGATTTTGTTAATTTTCTATTATAAAGCTATGTGCGGTCGATCAGTATCAACGGTTTAACACATACTTAGGACATTATATTGCATAATTTTATTGAACTTGACAGGTTTCTAATGAAATCTAGTAGCATTTTTAAAACAATAAATCTCATTTATAATAATCAATTTAATTGTAGAGTTATTTTAAAATTACTGCAAATCTATTCGTATGTTGGATATTTTTAGAAATCGATATCTATTATAAAAAAATAAACGCCTGTAAGTATATCTACATAAAAAATTAGAATATTCTGTAGCTGCGACGAAACATACTTCAAGTAGGTTTTGATACATGCGAGTAAATACTTAATTGATTAGCTTCAATAATACAAGGATTCTGGCAGATCTAAACATTCGTTATTTTTAAAAACACGTCAATCCACGCATTTAAAATGTTTAGAAACTAGGATGTGACGTGAATCGAATTATAATTATAATTTGCGTGTCTACGAGATAGAGATGCTCAGAACTTTGCATTTGAAATCAGTTGTACATTGTCTTAACAAATATTGGTGGGAATGATATAGAACTTACAATAAAGAAATGACAGACGTATGCTTTAAGATCTACGAGATTGTATATTATGCAACATATGCTTGTGGTATATGAGATGCAGTACATTTTTAAGGATGCTTTAATTAACAAAATTATTCGCCAAGAGTTTATATGCACGCGTTTTTATAAATAGGATAGAATGATGCACTAATATCAACAACTGAATTCGAAATACTTGAACGATACTACAAGGTTGCAATATACATTGTTCTACTTCTTTTTCTGTGCGAAAACAAGCCAGAAGGTGTACTAAAATACAAGTATTTGAAGCGCTAATGATCTGTCATAAAATATTACGATGAAACTAAATGCAGTGACACAGATATTGAAGCTTATTATATCTACATTACTGCCTAATCTTGTGTTTTTTCAAAGTCTCTATTGAAGAATGCACAAAGTTATAAAATTAATAACTGTACATTTATTGTTTAAAATATAATTAACAATGCGTAAAGGTCTTCTTTTATTTATACCTATAAAAAGGAAACGCTTCTCTTTACGAGAGAATTCAGTCTCCGGGCGTTTCGCAACCTAAGCCTTGATGTGAAGCACGCCGAGAATTTTATCAGTCTCTTAGCGATGGTATTGTCCTTGGTTACTGCATTTTGGTATTATCAAGAATTGTGACAAATGGGATATCGGTCCAGGTGAGCTTGCCATCGATAAAGTATAAGCCACCTTCGTCTATAGTTTTAAAACCATTGACTTCCTAAGTACAATTTCGCTTATTGGGTCTGCGCGTTGTCCGTAGCTTAATTAAAAAAATTACGAAATGAATGACACATGTAGTTAGAAAACGATCTGAGCTAGTATTTATTTATAAAAATACAATGAAAAATGCATGAGAAACAATGTTTTATAAATATTTTATGCGAGATGTGGTTAGAACATGGTTCTACCATCACAATATGACTTGCACGTGCAATATCAACAATTAAAGCTTCCTTTTATGGAAATTAACATTCAGTCTTTGGGCGTTTCGCGACCCAAGCCTTGATATTGGGCAAAGCGAGGACTTTCTCGCGGAGTGCCTTGAGGTTCTCGGCCTTGGCGATGATGTCCTCCTTGGCTATGCCGTTGAGATAGCCGAGGAGTGCAACAAATAGAAGATCGGCCCAGGTGAGCTTACCACCAACGAAATAGCCGCCGTTCTTCTTCACTTGCTCGTCCAAACGTTCAACATAGAACGGGACCAATTCCTTCGCGGCCTTCTCCTTCTCAGCCTTGGCCTCAGCATTGCTCTCGTAGTAGTAGGCTGCAATTTCTGAAAGTTGCATAGAGATTCGAGTTAGTTTTTTTCTGTTGTCGTTAAAGCTTGAAATTTAAGAACAACGAAGGAGATATGCAACTTACTGGCACGAAGATCGTGAATGGTATCGACGGTGGCGTCGATCTCAAGATTTTCCCAGTCGTTGGCGCCGGCAAGACCGTGCTGCTTAGCCAAGTAGCGACAGATAGCGTTAGACTGGTTTATCTTCTTACCATCCACTTCCAAAACGGGCATCTGGCCGAAGGGCGTAGCTGGAAATCAAGTCGACATAATTATTTGCCAACTTACGAAAGTAACTCGATGTATGCATCGTAGAATAAAGTCATGGTTTTGACTCGACTTACTGGGCTTGATTTTCGGCCAGTCGCTGCTCTCTACACGATCGTCGACGAAATCTACGCCGGCCTGGCTCAAGATGAACCTGATGGGCTCACCGAGACCCATGATGGCGAAGTAGGTGACTTTGTAGGAAGGCATTTTTCTGAAATACAAAACAAACGACTTTCACATTAAACATTTATTTCTCATGTGAATAAATATTCTATATCATAGTCCGTGATAGTGATAAATAAAAAACGATGCCTGGTAAGAGTATATGAATTTTTCATTTACGCATCAAGAACAAGGTTCATTTGTATGTTCGCAAAATGGTTCTGCAATAGAAGCCATCGGTGGCATTGTCACATCATATTCTGTCACCCCATGTAGCCATGATGTGTTTTGCCGACTCACGGCGTCGGTTTTAGAGGGGGAAGATCCTAATATTTCTACGACCAATAGTAACGAAAACTCAACATTTATTTAGACCCGAACAACACAACGGATGTGTGGGTATATTTATTTACTTTCTATAGTATTCTACGGAAATTCTGTACTAAAACGGGCTTATTTGATTTATTGAGATAACTCAAGTCCGCGAGAACATCTGCCGAGTGCCGGTTCAATTTACAGACACGTCTCTATCTCGTACAGTGCGATATTTCTCGCGAACATTTCACTTTCAACAAAAACATTGATCATCTATACTCACCTATGATTTTCAAGGAAGTAAAACTGGAGAAAGCGTCGCTCAAAGATTGACTTAATTAAGCCGGAGATCAACTACCTATGTATGCCTATGTTCGTCCGCGTTGTCGGCTCGAAGCGATGTGGCGATGACGAAGAAAAAAACGAAGGCGGTGCCGGGTGGCAGTTGTCGCTAACCGGTCGGGCACGGAAGAGGTAATTTTGTGTAGATTGGCGAACGCGTTGCGAAAACTATACTATATATACTGATGACACTGATGTCGCGCGAATTTCGAATTTTATATATAAAACAGCGTTGATTTTTTTAAATATATTATGGATTATGCGAGCTAATGTATCGACTAATTGGCCGATTATTTTTGTAGATTGTTTAACGGCTTGTTAATGCACAGAATAAAAGTTCGTGAAAAGAGCTTCACAAAAATGAGCCCTTACATAATTTATCCCTATTTTTAATCGTAAACAATATTTAGATGTTAAATATCATAAGGTAACATATTTGTAAGGAATAAAGTATGTGGTATACAATATTAAACCTTATCAAGTATAGTGTATTTATCAAGTACAACTAATTAGTCCAAATTAAAATATTCACTATTCAAACTTATTCCGAATCATAATTTTCTGTGATAAAATGACGATAACGCGATTGCTGTTTATTTTCTTGTTCTTAGCTTTCCATTCAACGATTCTTATCTACGTACTCTTTTGTAGTTCGTGTTACCTTCGTAGAATATCAGTCGTCGCAACTGCTGTGCACGGATTGGAGACTTTTTTTTTAACTACTAAACAGCTATTTTTTTCTGTACAGCAAGATACAGAAAATGTCATCTCAAAAGGAAGAAAAAAAAGGAGAAAAATATCATTGCAGGGATTTAGAATATCTCTTGAGAAAGAAATTTGGCGATGAGCTCATTCTCGTGGACCATACCATCGACAGTTTAGTTCCTTTGGGAGAAAATTTCGGCAGTAAAATATTAAAAATTGATGCGAAAATACAGCGGTCGAAAGATGCTCGAATAGAGAATCTCGAAATGGTATTTAAAACCATAATAGAATCGGATTACGAAATGGACTGGACAACGTTGCTTCAGAAAGAAATATTTATGTATACGCACATTATTAATTTGTATGAAAAAATCGAAATACAAAACGATCTCAAGAGGGGAAAAAGCATTGCGAATATTGTCCCGACGTTATACGGCCATCGAATGTCTGTAGATGAACATCGCAGTACAGCAGATCAGGATGCAGTGATTTTACTGGAAAATCTAAAAGGATACTACGTGAAGGACAAAAAAATCGGTAAGTTACTTTCAAACTTCAAATATTTGCAAATTTCATAATTTCTTCAGGATGACAAGAGGCGCGAGTATTTGAACTTTGAGCACAAAAACTTCCCCTCACAGCCTCGCTTGAAACAGCTTATTTTCTATTTTACAATTAAATTTCAATCATATTTAAAGCAGTTGATTATAATCGTATAATTTTACAAAAATTCTAGGTTTAGACTTGGAGCACTCGATCTTGACCCTAAAGTCCCTCGCCAAATTTCACGCTTTGGGTTTAGCAGCTAAACTTCAATGCCCCTCAGAATTCGGTCTCATCAAACTCCAGTCCAACCGAATAGGTTTTGGCAGCGAGGCTTTAAAAGTCGCCTATGCCAGCACGGTACATCTATTCAAAACCAACCCACTGCTCAAACCATATTCGGATCGTATCGAGGCCTTAGCAGCCCGCCGAGAAAACGTTTGGGACGTCGACCAGGTGAGCCACGAGCCCTGGACCACTATAATTCACGGCGACTTCTGGACCAACAACATCATGTTCCACAAGGATGAGCTGGACAGGCTGGACGACCTCAAGTTCATCGACTTCCAGACCTATCGGTTCGCCGATGTCTTCGTAGATCTGGTTTACTTCCTCGGCACGAGTCTCAGCGAGGAGGTGGTGTCGAAACATTTTGACGAAATGATCGGTGTGTATTACCAAGAGCTCATCGCGGTTTTGGGAGATTTGAAAGTTGATCGGCAAGATTTCGGAAGGGAAAAGTTCGACGAAGGGTTCAAGAAGGACGCGGGTATGGAGATTTTGCGCTGCGTGGTGGCGTTGAATTTTTTCAATTGTGACGTAGATGGGAACGACACTGAGGAGGACCGTGAAAAACTATTTGAAAGCTTGATCAATTATAGGAACGTCAGCGAACTGTTTTTGAAAAAGTTGTTGCGTCTACTGCAGATTTACGAGAAGAAAGATTGGCTTCATTAACTCTCTGGCAGAAAGACAGTTTTTTTCTGTGATCGTGCGCATGATATGTATTTTACAGTTTTTAAATAAAAGACTATATACCATTTTTTATACGAGTGTCTTATTCATTACAAAAGACTCCTTAATTATAGTTACACAAAATATACAATATATGACTAACAATCATCAACTAATTTCAATTGCCTTTTATACATTCGGTTATTTCGTCGTAAACGGTCGGCCATTGAACTTTAATATATATAGTCGACATTTACCCACACGCACGTATGCATATATGCCATTCTCAATATCTAATTGCGCAGATATGCAGCAGCTGAGCGGGGACGATCTCGAACACACGCACAAGTCTCATTGCGCCGGCTAAAAGTTCCACAACATTTAATTGAGGTCGTCGACTATAGCTTACAAGCGTAGAGGGGGCAGTCATATGAGACTGTGCGCTACACCTGATGGAGCACGTGTTTCCAGTCTAACGTTCTCCGCGTCTCTTACTGTACTGCTGTGACAGTGTGCGACGAAATAAGAAACGCCCAGAGCTACGGCATTACGGAGCGCAGCCTCTGCAAGCGGCTCGAATATTTATATATTTCAAGCTTACGCAATAGTGCCAAGTGCGATAAACAGTATGACAGAAGGACCTCCGAAATTCTACCAGATCGAACTTCGCGATTTGGAACCTTTGCTGCGTAAGAAACTGGGCGACGACCTCGAGATCGTTGATTACACAGCCGAGTCTCTACTACCAACGGGTGAAAATTACGGCAGCACAATGCTGAAGGTCCATGCCGTAATCAAGAGAAGCAGAGACGCCGACAAGGAAGATCTGGAACTCGTTGCGAAGATGCTGCCGCCGACCGATTTTCAGCGGGCGATTTTCGACAGTTCGTATACCTTTAGAAAGGAAGCATTTCTCTACGAAGATGTCATACCTTCTTATCAGCGACTGGAACGGGAATTTGGACTGAAAAACGAGGAAGTGTTCGATATTGTTCCGGAATTTTACGGGGCGAGGTACTCGTTGAAGGACGATGAAAGTTTTGATGATGATGCTGTGCTACTTATGCGGAACCTCAAGCTTTTAGGATATTACACGGGAGACAGACGAGAAGGTATCTTATAGTATAATTGTATTTATAAAGTTATAACAATTTAGAATTATGGAGGAAATAGTTGTTCCAAGTTCTACTTTTATATAGCGATTGATTTTTAGAATTAAGATTCATCTAGAATGAACGATTTGCAATCGTTCTTATATTATGTGTATCAAACGTAAATTTAGTATTGAAATATTGCGCGCATATAATGATGTAATCGTGACCTTGAAGAGATACGTGTATCGATCTGTAAAGTATACCTGATATAAAATTACATTTTATAATTCGAGATTTATTTTACCCGCAAATTTAAATATATCGAATAGCACTACATAAAACATTGATATAGAACGTGGATACTAAGAAAAAATTAATGATACTTAATATACCGATTTTGACGCTTTTCTTGCAAGACAAATGTAAATAAGAAAAATTAACGCTGACATCGCTGTATGAATAATGGATACTACAATTATTTCTCGCAGGTTTGGACTTCGAACACGCTAAACTCGCGACAACCGCACTGGCGCGTTTTCACGCTCTGGGCATGGCGATGAAGCACCACAAGCCTGAGTACTTCGATATTCTGAAGGCTCGTTCGAAAAGTCTAAAAATGCCAGAAGAAAACGGCTTCGAGGAATGCGTCAAGATGTTCATACGCGTGATGAAGCAAGATCCTGAGATATCCGTGCACTCGAACTTCATCGAAGACACCATGGCCAAGGCGGCTGATCCAAATCATTGGTCCACAGTACCTCCCGAGCCCTGGGCCACGATAGTCCACTCAGATTTTTGGGTCAACAACATAATGTTTCGCAAAGATCCTAAATCCAACAGCGTAGACGATGTGAAGTTCGTGGACTTTCAGAACTATCTGCTGATGAGTCCCCTGCGCGAGCTGACCTTTTTCCTCCTGGCCAGTATCAACGCCGAGGTCATGACAAGTCGATTCGACGAACTTCTGAACGTGTACCACGATAACTTTGTCAAAGTACTCGCAAGGATGAAGGTCGATACGAAACCGTTTGCCAGGGACAAGTTCGACGAGAGACTGAAAATCGACGCCTACGAAGAGTTTCCTCACTGTCCGTTTATGCTGAAGATCATGACTTCGGATGTGAAGGAGGATGAGAAGTTCGACAACCCCGACAAATTCATGCAGGAGGATTCGATCAGTGAGGGATTCAGGAGAAGGATACGCATGTGTGTGAAGAAATACGTGGAGAAGGGCTGGATTGAGAAACCGAATCAGCTTTGAATTGCTGTCCGGTGGAGTGATTATGATTCAACGTTATTATTCATTGTTGTGGATAAATTGATTGTTACCCAATTTACCAAGATACGTTGCATTGCATTTATATTTTTATACAATGTTGTAGATATAGATACAGTATTTTTAACTCGAGTCTAAGCTTTGTGATTTTGCGTCTATGAGGCTACTGCAGTTTGTAATGGAAAACAAATATTATTTAATTATACCTTCGAAATGTTATACTCGCCCATCCCTTAGATCATCAGCAATAATTGTTAATTGCTATTGCAATAATTTATACAATAAGCGACAAACGCACAAAATTATCGTTTTGTATGAAAATAAATAGCGCGACAGGTGTTTTGCGAACATATGCTTGTCTCGAGCGACAAACTCCATCACACGGTACACGATATTATATTTCTCGTACTTGTTGCGTAAAGTGCCATACTTATTACGCTGTGTACTTGTCACGTGATGGTTCGATTAAGCTTATTAATCTGATCATTGACTGTGAGTAACAGATATTCTTTGTAGCAGCGGCAAAATCTTATCAGTTTTATTAGTTATACCTATAATAAAAAAACGTTTAAACGCAAATGCCATATCTTGCATCGTTTTGATATACACGTGCCATCATACGAAAGCTCGTATATGAATTCTTGTTGTCAATACAGCTGATACTTTTTTTATCAGCGTGGCGACCGGGATTGGTAGAAATTTGATTGAGCCACACTCAGTCTCACTGCGTTGTTGAGGCTCCGCAGAACTTCTCGTCACATCAGTTCTGCGTTCGGTCCCCTAACGTAAGAATCTTTCTTCGTATTATATATTTGTATATATAAGGATCAATTTAGGGAAGCAATGGTCGAAGAAACCGAATTCTTACACGAGGTTGAGTTACGGGAATTGGAATCGCTGTTGAGGAAAAAGCTCGGCAACGAGCTCAAAGTCGTCGATTCTCGTATCGAACCTCTGTTGGCTCCGGGTGAGAACTATGGCAGTACCATTTTGAAAGTACGAGCGGTGGTGAAAAAAACGAAAGACGGGGAAGAAGAAACCTTGGACCTCGTGGCGAAGATGCTACCGCCAACCGATTTCCAAAGATTGATCTTCGAAAGCTCGCTGTCCTTCAGAAAGGAAGCTTTCTTGTACGAGGAGCTGATGCCATCGTACCAGCGATTGGAACAAGAGTTCGGAGTCGAGGATGTTTTTGACATCGTGCCAAAATTCTACGGAGCGAGGTATTCTTTGAAGAGCGATGAGGATTTTGACGATGACGCTGTTATACTCATGCAGAATCTCAAAGCCTTGGGATATTACACGGGCAACAGGCGAGCAGGTGAGATGAGCTATTTTATATATACTAAAATACTGTGTTTTATTTTAAGAGGATGACATATAGCTTTACGAATAATGCGCGGAAAGTAATTTTAACTTATAATTACGACGAAATTGTAGACTTTCTATAGCCTGCAGAAATTGTTGACGCGATGTTGCGACGTATTATAATTACGTAATTCGGAACATAATATATGTATGCCACTTGTGACGTCGATTTATGATGTGTTAATTTTGAACGCGTTATCGCGCGATTTTATAACGTGCAAATAAATGCCGTATTGATTGAACTATTTTTTTTACTTATAGACTTTGAAATCTGCATTGTATAAATATTGGTGCTCTGGGAAAGTACCATTTAAACAATTTTATAATAATGACAGAAAACGTTGCAAATTAATATACATAAAAAATACATGAAATAATGAATTTAATTACGTAATTTGGATACATTGTAAATTCCTAATCCATATCTATAAAAAATGTTTATCATCGCCTCGTCCGTAACACTTGATTTAACAGTACATAGTGCGCATATACGTTAAAAAAATGTGTCGATTATCTCATTCCCCGAGGTTTATCTTTTCATTTGCGTCACATTGAAGCGTTGTATAATTAATAATTTGTGTACATGTTGGAATACAGGTTTCGATTACGAGCACGCGCAAACGACAATAAAAGTTTTAGCCCGTTTTCACGCTCTGGGCTTTGCGATGAAGTTGCACAAACCCGAGTATTTCGAGGTTCTGAAGGAGCGCTGCAAAGGTCTGACACCCCCAGCTGAGAATTTTTACAACAAGCCTATTGAGATATTAATCAACGCCATAATGAAGGATCCAGAGACGTCGAACTACTCGGATTTCGCTCGAACGGCACTAAGCCAGGATTCTGCTAAAAATTGGGGCACGAAATCAATCGAGTCTTGGTCAACCATCATTCACTCAGATTTGTGGGTGAACAACATCTTGTTTCACAAAGATGCCGATACCGACAAAGTTGACAATGTCAAGTTCGTTGACTTTCAGAATTACCAGTACATGAGTCCACTGCGGGAACTTATCTTCTTCTTCATAACCAGTTTAAAGGATGATGTGATGGAACATAAATTTGACGAATTGCTAGATTTGTACTATGATAATTTTATCGAGGCTCTGAGGCGACTGAAGTGCAATACGGACCAATTTGCTCGAGACAAGTTCGACGAAAGACTGAAAATCGACGCTTTCGTGCAGTTTCCGCAAAATATTCTAATGCTGAAGATCCTGACTGCGGATGTTAACGAAGATGACAAGTTTGCCACTCCCGAAACAATTTTTCAGGATGAAAGGTTAAACGCAAGATTACTGGGTAAACTGCGGAGGTGCATGAAAAAGTATGCGGAGAAGGGATGGATGAAGATACCTGAGCGATTACACGGAGTGTTATGAATGCTTTTGAAAAATCATTTAGCTTGATGCGCCTATTAACATAGATCAATTTATTTATACGAGTCTGCACGTCTCTCACAGATGATTCAATTTAGACTGCTCGAAATTACATTATCGCATAGTATTATCGTTTAACTCAATATTTGTATAAACTTAAAAAATGTTTAATTTTCGCAATCTAATTATATAAAAGAAATTTATATCGATCAAGTTTATATGTATTAGTATAGTATTGTCAACATGATGTGAAATTTGATCGCATTTCTAAACCAATATGATCTCCTTTGTGACAACATGATCATTAAGTTGTAATATAGATGAAATAAATACGTACATGGATAATGTGTATTAACATAATAGCCCCGTTGCATTATTATTAAGTAAAAATAATATTTTTATAAATACTTAAATATAAAATTATAATTACTTGTGTGTCGATTTTTCTGTAGATTCTTTGAATAATTGTGTCCAATTAAAGACATTTCAGTTCTCGGCCGTGAATCTGGCATATTGAACTTCAAGAATATTTCGTTTAACTAAACTATGCCACAAGCATTCAGCTGCTCGTATTCCTGTCGACACGAAGACTGAAAACTGAACTAGGATACTGAATTTTACAAGGCTTTATATATTTCAGGTCTTTTAACCTGGCAAGGACACCACCAGGTAGTATGATCAATAGTGGACTCTAATTACCGTCACGTCACAATAATTCAGATAACAAGGACAAAAGCTATAGCGTTAGACTGGCAGTTCGCGCGACCGTTAGTCAGGTTGAGATCAGGTTGAGACTGTTGGCGCTGCTCGTTAGCGCCAACTCGGCGAAGGACCAGGTATTGGGAACTCACACCGTTGAAGATTAACACTATACATTGTAATATACAAAAAAAAACACACAAGGACGTACAATTTACTATAAACACTTTCAACACTGTTCACAACTAGATGATTATTATACGATCATGCGGAGACATTATATCCCTTTAGATTCTCATATAATACCTATATGTCATAGTATACCTCACGGCAACAGGTTATAATAAAGAATTAACCTGTTCTGTAGTAAAGCTCAACTATAAAATTGTTTTTTTACTAATCTTGATCATTTGCAAAATTATTTGTCTCTTTACAAAAGTAATTTATTGCAATTATATGCTTCATTTGTAATGTCATTGTGTTGTGCTGATAATACATTATATTTACTCTGACGTGATTCTGCAAAATCAAAAAAAAAACTTCTGTTTTTATAACACGGCTGGATATCTTATCAATACGTCACCGATGCCTTGCCAAATTTACAAAAACGTTAGTGCGAGCTGCGCGCGCGCAAGGCTCTAATCTCTTTGACCGATCTAAAGTAAATTATTTGATAACGCTCTGAATTAGCCTTGAGCTTCAATTCGATAATAATCATCGTCTCTCTTTTATATATAGCGACCGGCCGCCATATGTGTTAAAGTTCAATGATGTCATAACTTTGTATATTTCGCTTACCGATATGCTAGGAAATCTATTTACTGACATCGATGAGAAAGCACAAAATATTCTACCTATACAAATTTATTTAACGTAATATATATCCATAAGTATACACTTCATCGCTACGGACGGAGGTGCTTAAACTGAATATATAGAGACGCACACATGCCCTCGCTCCTCACATCTGAGCTGGCTTCGTGCCAATTAGACGCACTACTTATAAAAAGAGGGGGAGATAGCAGCTCATCGTCGAAAAAGGTGACTTGTGTATACTCAGTCTGTATTACACTGGTATAACGCCACGAGAAGACTCGTGTTGCTTTGCTCGCTCTTCGGCGTGAATTTTGCCAGTTTCACATACTACAATAGTCGAGAAAATGCCGGATAAACCAGCAAAATTGAAGGAGGTCGTGTTGCGAGAATTGGAGTCACTGTTGCGCAAGAAGCTCGGCCAAGAGCTCGAGCTCGTGAATTTTAATTCCGAGTCCCTATTGCCGTCTGGCGAAAATTACGGCAGCAGCATTTTCAAAGTTCGCGCGACCGTTAAGAGAAGTATCAAAGATACAGCCGTGATGCAGGAGGAAGTGTTGGAACTCGTGGCGAAGATGCTACCGCCAACCGATTTCCAGAGAATGATCTTCGACAGCCCGTTCACGTTCAGGAAAGAGGTCTTTTTGTACGAGGAGCTTATACCGTCTTATCAACAATTGGAGCGGGAGTTTGGAGTGAGGGACGACGAGGTTTTTGACATTGTCCCGGAATTCTACGGGGCGAGATATTCTTTGAAGAGCGATGAGGATTTTGACGATGACGCTGTCATACTCATGCAGAACCTGAAGGCTCTGAATTATTATACGGGAGAAAGGCGGGAAGGCATGTGTCCATAAATTTCAATTTTATATGAATTTTTGCTTGATTAAAAGATTTGTTGAATTCTAAAATTATAATAATCATGGGTACCTACTTAAAGAAATTGAGTGCGCAAATAAGCTGCTTTGGCATTAAACACATTGATTTGTCGTTGATTTTCTTGCAGGTCTGGACTTTGAACATGCAAAAACAGCCATCACAGCACTAGCTCGGTTCCACGCGCTAGGTATGGCGATGAAGCGTCACAAGCCCAAATATTTCGAGATTCTCAAGTTCCGCTCAAAGTGTCTGGCTCATTCAAACGACGCAGGCTTCGACGACGTGAATCCGACATTTCAGCGTATGATATCCGACGATCCCGAAACTTCATCCTATTCGGATGCAACCAAGGCGGCATTGTCTCAAAAATCCGCCACTGACTGGACGATCCCTCCAACTGAACCTTGGAGTACCATCATCCACTCGGATTTTTGGGTCAACAACATCATGTTTCACAAGGATCCGAAATCCAACCGGGTCGACGACGTGAAATTCGTAGACTTTCAGAACTATCTCTTCCTCAGTCCTTTGCGCGAGCTCACCTTCTTCCTCATGGTCAGCACGAATGCTGAAGTCATGAGGAACGAGTTCGACCAACTGCTGGACATCTACTACGAGAAGTTCATCGAGATCCTGAAGAGGATGAAGTGCGACACGGATTCCTTCAGCAGGAATAAGTTCGACGAGAGACTGAAGATTGACGCCTACGAAGAGTTTCCGCATTGTCCGTTTATGCTGAAGATAATATGCGCAGATGTCAAGGCGGATGAGAAATTCGACAGTGCCGAGAAGTTTAAAGATGCGGGTGCTGCGAACGGCAGGTTTATCGACAGGCTGCGCAGGTGTGTCAAGAAATTTGCCGAGAAGGGCTGGCTTGACAAGCCGGAGTATCACAATTCATGATGAATACTCACATTGTATTATTAGATTACTGTAAAATAGTAAATTCTGCCTCGCTTATGTATATTCCGTGTTATAATATTATATGTATAAGTATTTTCTTGCAATTTTACTGGGTGTGTGCAGGACGGTAAACAATATATTTTTTAAATAAAATATACTTTCTAGAAAATACTCATGCGTCCGAATTTAAATCGACCAGGAAATTAAGTCGTGGAGGTTATTTCGTTATTAGGAGAATTCTTCGCTAAATCAAACGATAAAGGGGATAACTGTGAAATATGTCTATAATAGGAATAGATTGAAAAGCGTGCGAAATATTCATAATTCTTGAAACAATTTAACTGTTTTGTGATAACGCTATAATACATTAAGTATGCATGCAATGTATATCCTCGTAGTTGCATTCAAGTGAAAAGACTAATGAACTTTATCGCGGATACGATAACGTCTGCTTCTCGTTCAGCGGTATACTGAAGTTTGACCTACTGTTATTCCTTCTAAAAAACATTGTTTTCCAAGGAAATCTCCTATACCACAAGAGTAATTTATAGAGAATACGCACGTTCCCGAAACGCATACATACGCATTTCAGACCGTCGATACCAGCTGACGTGCCTCTACGCTTCGCCGATTATCCTCAACGATCTTAAAATGTTGCAACATTTTTGTCTCAACACTGAGGTCAGTTAAATGTAGCTCTCAAGAGACTACGTGATCGATGTGTGGAATGATAAATATGCCGCGTGATGTATATGTATCGCGAATTCAGAGCGTTGGAATAGTGGTGCGGCAGATCGCGGAATAGTTCTACGTCTGATTTCAAGCAGTGTACTTAACTTGAGCTGTATAGTTCGAAAACTTATTGTTATAATAAACTGCCAATTACTTCACGCAACTTATTTGTCACTTACTTCTTTGGCGATCTATCTCTGTAGATAGACGAACATCGCGTAAAATGGCAGTAGAGCTGACTGGAAAGATTTACGAGATCGAGCTTCGCGAACTTGAGCCGCTGCTGCGCAAAAGTCTGGCTGATAATGGACTTCAGGTTGTGGACTGGCTGACCAAACCGTTACTGCAACTAGGAGAAAATTATGGTAGTACCATGCTGAAGGTAACAGCGGTGATCAGGAAGAGTAATGGCAAGGAGGAAACGTTGGAGATGGTCGCGAAGATGCTGCCGGGGTCGGACTTTCAGAGAAAGATGTACGACAGCTCGTGCACGTTTAAAAAAGAGGCGTTCTTCTACGAGGTGCTGATACCGTCGTATCAGAGGCTGGAGCGAGAGCTTGGGGTTGAACAAGTTTTTGATATCTTGCCTAAATTGTACGGAGTTCGATATTCACTGAAGGGGGGTGATGAGTTCGACGACGATGCTGTCATACTGATGGAGAATCTCAAGGTTCGAGGGTATTACCTGGCGGAACGCCGGATAGGTATGACGTTTATTCTATATACATTGTATAATAAAAGAATCTAATACTCGTTTTTAACTTTTAACTTAAGAAAGGTTCAACTGTAATAATCACTACCACGAGTAGAAATTAATTCATTTATTGTACATTGTTTATTGGTATGCTCAATAGATTAAATAAATTTGCACATAACTTTCTTTTTATTATTTTTTATGAACTCGACTTACTGCGCGCGGTGAACATTGTATGAACAGTAATAAAACGCCTTTTTGCAGTATACAATCAACAAAATTAAAATATTATTTTGTTTCTCGATGTTTTCAGGCTTAGACCTAAAACACGCAAGAGTGACTCTGGCAACGTTGGCCCGCTTTCATGCTCTGGGCATAGCCATGAAGCTTCACAAGCCTGAGACCTACGAGATCATCAAACAGCGCTCCAAGTGTCTAAATATGCATTCAGAAGCCTTTACAGAGCTGATCGACTACTACAAATGCATCATGCGCAACGACCCCGAGATATCCCAGCATTACCATAAGGTCTTGGACGCGTTTTCTGTAGACCCGGCAAAGTTCTGGACGGAAAAGACTCCGGAGCCCTGGTCCACCGTGATCCACGCAGACTTCTGGATCAACAACTTCATGTTTCACAAAGATCCAAAATCCGACAAAGTCGACGACATAAAGTTTTTGGACTTCCAGAATTATTTGATTATGAGTCCTTTGAGAGAGTTGGTTTTCTTTCTTATGACGAACTTGAGCGCTGAAGTGATGGAACACAGCTTCGACGATCTACTGGATCTCTACTACGAGAGCTTCATCGAGGTGCTGAAACAACTGAACTGCGACACAGAAGCTTTTTCCAGGGACAAGTTTGACGAGAGAATTAAGATTGATGGATTCAACGAGTTCATGCATTGCCCCTTCTTGATAAAGATCATGACAGCCCAAGTTGACGATCCGGAAAAGATTAGCAATTTTATGAGTTTGTTTTTGGAAGAAAAGTTGGACCCTTTGTTCATGGAGAAACTGCGCAGATGTGTGAAAAAGTTTGTCGAAAAAGGATGGCTGGATCGAAGCGATGGAAATGTGATCAATTGATTTGTTGAGTTGAAGAGGCGTACGAGAAATCGAGATGAGTGGAGAAATCTCGATCGCGAGATCTTGTTCTAGAATTGGAATCTCGTCCGAGAACCAAGATTACGCTATTTTCTTTAAAAAATGTACAAATCTCATATCTTGTACATCAAATTGGTACATTCCTCGCACATTTTAGTTTAGTTATTTTAGTCTGATCCCGAATGTGAGTATATGAGGGTATCTACAAAAATAAACACTTAGACATTCGAAAGGAGTAATATAAGAAATATCAAGGTACCTACACCTATGGGACCATTTTTCTCCTTGTTTAAATCTTATGGATAACATAAAAAATGTTGAACTGTAGAAAAAATGCAATTTCTATTGCTCAACAGCATGTCCTTCCATGTCTGGGGATGCAGACAAATTATAAGTTAACCCATTTTCGGACCCTTACAGGTAGAACGAATAACCTATAATAATCTGAGATTTAGAAAGAGAGTGGAGCGAAAACGGCCATTTACGTCCTTAGGTTGTCGTATTTTTTAAGTACGAATGTTATTCAATATATAAGTGTGATATTACTCAATTGACTTGGCTCATTAAAAATCAATTAAAAACTTAATTACAAGCAGTTTTTCCTTGTGACACCTCTTGTTCTTCATATATATACATAGATACAATAACCAACGTTACTGTATCTATGTATATATGTAGTCATATAGATATATAGCGTATGCCCGAAGCCGTTTACAACCATTCCATAAAACACGCTGTATGCTCACACGCCATCTGCTCACGCTCCATCGAAGAGGTATACCCATTGTCTAGCGATGGTAACTTGTCTGAGACGATAATATATCGGCATCGGTATGTTATCCGTTTCTGCTTTTGCACCACGGAGTTGGGATAGCTGTTTCAGGATCAATGTGCACAAATATTGTTTTGTTAATATTAACAATGAACAAGAATCAGTGGCTATACTTGAGTAAAGGTATAATATGTTTGACCCAATGGGCCTTTTTTAAATCACGGTGTAAAAAATTCAATTTCTAATAATTTTTAATCCTTATGTATTATATAAGTTAAAATATTAATGCATTAGATTTTTGAAAAAGCTGCATACTGAGGTTTAGAGAATAGATATCCAGCACTGTTTTTTACGTTAAAAAGTAGGACAAATTGTACAGCTTTATTACATATTTACTTTTTGGAAAATGTTTTATTTAAATGAACCGACTGCGCTATCTGTATATTTTTTTTAAGTTTGTTGTACGAACTATGCAGGCCGGTGTAAATAAATATTTGTACTTACGTTGATTAAGTAAGAAACACATTTTGAGACTTAAGCATGACCTTTTGCTATATAAAAAAATCATGACCGATGACTATAGGTTTATTGTTCAATCTAGGTTAACAAAACCAAACGTCCGCTAGGGCAACGTACGCTATTCAAACTCTAGCCAATATCCAAAATCAACATAAAAATCCATGTATTTTTGAAGTCGATTCTGAAGTTATGAGTTATAAACTATCGTGAATATGCAATAGATGTATACTGTATACTTTATTTACGCAATATATAGAATATAATTAATATTTTTGTAACGATGGAAAAAACTGTTAATTAAATTAAAACCAATATTTATTTTTCAACTGTTGACTATAAAATAAACACTCAAATGATATATTTAGAAAATAAAAAATTAGGTGATTAATTGAATAATTATTGAAATAATACAATCTATTATATAACAGTATGTTTTTGTACATTAACGAGAAAAATTACAGGTTTTTTTCTTTACTTAACAGAACATTGAGAGAAGCGTAAAATCAAAAAAGTATAAAATGATGTTGAGAACTTTTTTAAAGTAGTGACATTTTTTATTGAAAATTTATTTAAATAAAATTCGAACCAATTCATAATAAATTGAATTAACTCGGATACATATTTGACATAACATTCGAAAATATTTTTTATTTGATTTAGCATATAGACTACGGACTATATACTCTTAATTCTTACAATCGAAATTCGAATTTTTTAGTTGACTTGATGATATATTGACTCGAGTCAACTAAAACGTTGCATACTTCTTCTCTCAATGTAGTTAAAATTTTTACAATTCATTACGCTCGATGAGTTTCTTAATATATATTCATTGAATTTTATCATATATTTCCACGCATTCGTGACTAGCCAGCTAGAAAGCCATTGGCAGAGCTGAAACACTTCTTGTATTTGTTAAAATTTCTATATTCAACACATAACTTCGTTTATGTTTATCTTGCCAGTCTTAAATAACAATTAGTGTTTTTACTTAAAAAGGACTCAGATATTACTACATTTCAAGGGCATGCAGATTGGCTATTTGTATTTTTTAAGAATTTTTGATTACTTTTTTTTCAAATATTTAGCAAATATTTTTGCAAATATTAGTAATACGCGGGATATTGGGTATTACGAAAACTTGATTTGAAAAATTCCAGCCTTGTATTTTCATTCCAAACTTTCGTTAAATAACTGGAAAATCGAACCTACGCGATTCTTGAAACAGATTATTTGTATGTGCACAGCAAAGAAAACACGCATTTTGTAAATTATGGAAGACAGAGTCATAATACAGAGAAACTTGATTTCTAATTTTCATGTAAGCATGATTACCATACAGCGATTGTCGAATTTTTCACTTTTTAATTTTTTTCGTCCAAGTCTTTGTATTTAGGTCTACAAAATAATTATAGAATATGGTAATAGAAAGTAACATAAAGTTAGATAAAATGTTGTCCGTTGATAAAGTAGATGTAGATGTAGAGATATCCTTATTTCAATTTCTCGTCAAAGTTTTTCTGAAGAACGAAGAATGTGCATTAGAAAATCAAGTTTTTTGGTGTAATTGTAGTTCTAATTAGCACAAAGTTATGTACCTACCAGTAATTTATAGAAACCCATTTTTATTGCATGTTCATCATCGTTAGAAAAATCTTTACTCTGAGGATACAGCAAAATATCGGATTCGTCGCCTTCACTTATTCTCTGCTCTGTTTTTGCCATGTCTTGTACATCTACCGTGTCAGAAAGTTTGTCTAACGGTGAACTGTGGAAAATATAAAAACATTTATTATAAATTCAGTTTACTATATTTACATTAGATATAGATATAATTACACAATCAATACAAAGATACACATATAATTTAAATATAATCTAAGTAGTAGTAATATAATGTATTTATTTCGTGGAAACAAATACTTCTCTCAGTGTGGGTATGTAAATTCGTGCGCACTTTACACGTTAAGATTAGAATTTGAGAAATTAATGGCGTACATTTAATATTTTGATAATATTGACACAATTCTTAGAGTGGCACCATATTCTACTGAATGCAAGCAGAGATGCCTCTCAATTTTTTTTGAAGTGACAAATTTAATTTTTGTCATTACGAGGAAGAAAACGTTGATATCTATATCTCACATCTTTCTCAGCTTTCTCAATAGCATTTCATTGTAATAGTATTAGGTACGTGCACTGAGAGAAGTATTTCTTTGTAGAAAGTCCGTGACTGTACTGTTAATATGTTGTATGTGAATTTGAAGGTCCTGCAAATAAATATTTGTTAGTATCTGAATTCATTGTAGTTAAATATGTTCAAAATTTCAATATTTTGGTAAATGAATATTTGCACGTCACTTGTTATATTTAAGAACAGTAAAAAAACATATTAAAAAATAGCCGGCACTCGGAATCGACACCTCATATGAGTCCACGACCTTACCACCCGAGCCATCGTAAGCGTTAATGATATCAAGGCTGATGTATGGTATAAGTATAGAGGAAAAATGGGGGTTGTTAAATAAGATCATCAGTATAACTAGTTTAACGAAATCGATGTTATTATGTATAAGAAGCGACTATCAGTAAATATACAAACTGTTAACCCCAAATAAACGAAGATTTATAATTCAATTACTTATATTTATTAATCATAAAGAAATACTTCTCTTAGCGTATACACCAAAAGTGCTAATAGGTATACCGCGTTGAAAGGCGTAATCTACGATAAGTGGCTAACAGCTGCGCGGTAAAAACAAAAAGGTATAAGAGAGTAGCTGGGGTGTGTATATGAAAAGAGATGCGGCTGTGTGGGTATATGAAAAAAAGCAAAAACGCACCTGTGTTTAGCCAAAGAGGCGACCTCGGGAAGCTCATTGCCGAGTGGCTGGGTCAGCATCCTTCCGCGCAGGGGTACCTGCATCAGTTGTCGGTTGACCAGTCGCGAAAGTAGCCAGCGCTCGCCGAAAGACGGCGAAACGATACGTTGTCCCGCTGCTGGGTGTTTCAGACTCGGATCTATTGGCCGTACGACACCGCTGCGCTTTCCGTGGGCTGGAATTATTAAATTTTGCGACTGATTTATTTGCGAGAATCCATTAATTCGACTGACGTCTTTGGGCATTTGATTACTTCGCTTCTACGTGGGCGCTGATATCCCACTGGCTGCTAGTTTACGATACAGATATTAAGCGTCATTCAAATTTACAACATTTTTGAAAGCTAATTATAATTTAAAGTTAATGCAAAGCAATTTTTGAATTAATTATAATTATATCCTGAAATTTTCCAAAGTATCGACTATTTGAGCAAAAGGTGGAAAGTGTTTCCTTCCGCTGTTTTCAAAAACTCGATTTTCCATTCGTGTTTTATGCACGAAAAAAGATCACTTTCATTTACGCATTGAAAAAAAATGTTTTTTAAATAACTAGGCTACAGAAATAGACAAAATAGAATTAAATGATTTGTTATATGCACTTGCTTATACAAGATGAAAAATTAAACTGTTTATGCCTTGAAAGTTGTATTTTCATAAGTATGAGTATATATAGGTTCGCGATAAAAAATGCAATTCATTTTCATTTGAATATTTTTTAGTACTTACCACCCCAACATGAGTGCCCATAGCTCAAGCAGGAACCTGAAACTCGAATTAAAATACGTCGTTGCTAAGATTGCATAAGCAGTAATAATTATTCTATAAGTATTCTAGTTCATTCATGAAATCAACAATTTTAACTATAATAGAATAACAGGAACTTGCACTGAGCTTTTTTTCAGTTTTGAAACTTTCTTTTCGCCAGTAAAGTTTCCTTTCAGCTTTTGTCTAAAATAGCTCTACAGGCTCTACATCTTTCTATGCGTATAATTAGGAAACTTAATTATAAAATGCACCTCTAAATTTTTGTGAGACTTATTATATTAAAACATAATTCATAAAACAAATAACCAAAACTTGAGATATAAATATTTGTAATTAATGTAAGAACGAATTTCATAAATATTTGTGTTTATAGCTTTGTCGAAAAGTTGGTTTAAACTTTAAAATAATTGCTAGACTACTACACCTGAGACAAGCGCGTGATATTGCAAAAATAAAATTGGAACTTTTCGAATTCATTTTATATAATAGACATTATGGTTACAATACTTTCATGAAAGTTTAGAAAGGAAAACAAATAAATAAAAATTTAGCGGATAAAAAAACAACGACTCTGCAAGTGATGAAAATTAAGGATTTAAAAAAAACCCCATACTAGTCATGAACGAATCTCGTCAATAACATTAGCACTTCAAAGCGATTCTATTGCAACCGCTCTAATCACACTGTAGAAGAAAAGGAAATACCAACTTGAAAGAGAATAAGCTAACGGTAACGCGAGGCGCATTATGCGCGAAAATTGCAGAGCGTTAAAAGCATTATACACTGATGCGGGGAAGGAAAAGGGGGACGCAAAAAAGCCGGGATATTTCCCGGGCGTGTTTAAACGCGACCAAAAGAGAAGGGGAAGGGGGAGAACGAGAGGAGAGAGAGAGACAGAGAGAAAGCCTATAGGTAATTTGAACGTCGCTGACGTGTGTCCTCGAGGGAGGAAAAGACGAGCGTGCAGGCGCGAATTTTCCTGTTCAATATTATCGAGGCGTAAATCAACAGGTACCCGCTCTCGGAAATATTGCCGGCGCTCCGGCCGTGATGTAAAGTTCCAGTGTGGCATCTTCCAAATAAAAGCTCTGTTTTTCTCCCTTTTTATCCCACCGCTTGGCTGTACCTCTACGTTGATGTATAATAGAAAACGCCATCACTTTCATCTCTTCGAGAGATAGATGTTTCGAGGTTATCGAATAATTTTGACGATGAATTTATACGATGGTTTTGGGATTTTTTAGTCAATTTTCAGAAATATTCGGCATCAAAGTATAATAAAATCACATCTAAATCACTGAACGTACGTTATCCTGCAACATCGCTTTACGAATAATTTATTGTTATAATTGGTTTTATAAATCCCTTACGATTATGTTGTTGAAAAGGTCTAAATCCTACGACTAGAAGTGCGATATAAGATTCTTTAATGTCCAGAACCATGGAAAAATTTACATATAAACAGAAGGGTCATTGCGGAGGAGTCAAAATCAAGTAAGTATCTTGCATCTTGAACGACTTTGAACCTGTACGTCCGGTCTGGAGGACGCTGGGACTGCAAGTTTCCTTCTACACTCAATTTGGAACTATTCATCTCAGAAATAGATTATTGTATAATAAATTGTGATCGCATTTAGGTCAGCCGCTTAAATATAGGCTAGCTATGAATCTTGTCCCTCCGATATGCGCTTCTTGGCCTAAAGGTGCTGTCCCTGCGGTGGTGTTACACAATATTGCTTTATTATTTTGTAAGATCGAATTAACTGCTCCACCTTTTAAGTATCTTTTAAGACCGAAGACATTTTTATTACAACAATATTGTAAAATATATTACTAAAATCCGTGATGGGAAACGCGATGCTGAAATCGTTCACAAGGAGGCTGTCCAACAAGTATAAACTTTAGCAAGGTGAAAGTTAAGTCATATGGTGTAATAATAATTAATTATATCCATCGCAATAATTAAAGCCAATACTGCAAAACAATGACAATAATATATTATGTATAATAGTAATTACAGTCTGCGCGAATAATAATTCAAATGAAATCGAAACCACCATACTTTTATATATTTCAAGTTATGACGTCAATAGCTTTTGAACACATTGTATGGTATACACTATGGAATTTCAAAAGTGTAAAGTTTATTGTGCGATGTCTATCTGTATACGCGTGTCGATATCGGAAAAGCGTTAGCGATTATTTCAAATCTCATCCTTCTTATATACAGCGTCAGCATCCGGTTGTCGGATATGGCTGCATATACATTTCTAAAGCCACTTTCGCTTGAACGCGGAAGAGCGGAAATTCTGTGAAGGGCTATGTGTCTGCTACATTCTTAATCTTTCACCGAATATAACTTTTTCAACGTATTTTTCATAAATACAAGAAAGGAATGCAACCAGAAAACTATATATAATACCTTAAAATTTGGTTATTAAAATTTCATTTGCAGGATTGCGACAAATATAATGACGTATTTACCTCAATGCCATCTAATAATTTTTCAGAAAATCCTCGTAAAATTTTCATTTTGAATGCGAATCTCACGTGAAAGCCTTTGAATGACTACAATAAATTCAACATTGACAGCGACAATTTCACACTGCTTTTTGGTTATCCCGAATTCAATGTGTAACATATTTTTCAAAAGTAATGATTTTAATTTTAGCCCGATATATTCCGATTTCATTAATTTTAAGATTTATCCAAACTTTTTGTTCTTTTATAAATATGTGTAAAGACAAGCGTCTAATTATGAGATTTTCTTCATGCACTTACAGTCAACTGATCCGTCGGTTTTTACGACAATATATCCCTAAGTACATTACCTTGACAAATTGACGCAGAGTCCTAACCAAACATTTTTTCCCTGTCGCCTCTCGCTACGACTTCTTCTACTTGGATAAAGCAAAAGATACACAGAGACTAAACAAGATACAAATAAGGTACAAAAATAAACCAACCAGTGCTTGGAGCACGAATCAATGACAGCGAACAACGCAATGCTTCATTTTGCTGTACATTCGACCCTAAACCGTATATATGACAAAATAAATCTTGAAAAATAAATTTTGAAATTTTTAATTAAAAATAAACTACCTTTTAAAATTGTAAGTCGTACTAATTAAAACCAAAACTGATATCTTTTAATAATGTATTAAAGCTAGTGTTGGGAAACTTTTTATAAATTCCAGGCACATCTTTCATCACGGAAGTGCGATGCTCTCTCATCTGTCACCTATAATAGTATATAGCTTGCGAGTTACGGGCTATGAACTTCCATGTACAGAATCGCACCCTTTCATTAAATGTAAACAGTATTATTATAATAATATGAACTATAAATACATTCTGAACGTCGTGTATCCCCTATATAGATATACGAGCGTATTGTTCTAGAAAATTTCAAGTAAACGCCAACAATTAAAACAACTCTGCTTAAAAAAATCCGGGGAAAAAGTTTTAAGGCCGAACGCTCCATACCGAGTCACAAAGCCAGCGGTAGATATATACACGTGTGTATAAAGTCCATACGTAAAGGTATATGCACGGCCGCGCCGACGACGAGTTCGCAATCGAGAATGAGGCAAGAAAGCATTGTGCCTCGAAGTGCGGTCGGACGAATGGCTGACGCTGGAAACTCAACTTCTCCCAGTTGAGTCGTAAAAAAGAAGCGAACGCGTCGCGAACCCCTATATATACGAGTGTATACAGCATTTGAATTCTATTCACTATACTGGTCCAATAGTTCGGTATATGTATATACGCGTGTGTAGGAGCGAGCGACTGCTTATTAGGCCTCGATTAAACTTTGATGAGTCTTCTCGGGCTCTGAAACATTAACGAGCTCGACTTGCATGAAAAGTGCGTGGGTTGTTTTGTGCGTATATATATATGGTATCGTTTTTTTTTTCAACCGAGGAAAAAGAGGACTATATTCTTCGGCATTATAGTATACACCTTTGCTACACGCTTCGCGGTACTTCAATCTCGAGGTCAAGACGATGATAGAAAAGATGTCGATGATGCGCATACACTTGAGATTGCAAATCTTTATCGCGAGACTCCTACGAAAATAGAAAGAATGTAATCATTTTAACGAAAGATGCGGTATATATCTTTTTTATTAGCAGAGCCTTGGCGGATTTGCCGTTGATGCGCCGCGAATGAAAGCTTCTTCCTTTGGAGAGAGGATTGTACGTTTCTTGTACGTTTTCTCGATTGTGCCTGTGATCGGTCTACTCATCGAAAGCCCGACTGTCTTGTTCGCCTCGCGGACAATATGTCACGTCAAAGCTCATGGATATTAAATAATCGATAGAAAAGCTCCTCTACAGTCACGACTCCTATCCTATTCTTCTGTAGATGTTATTGCGGATGATTTTGAACCATTGCTGAATTATGTACAAATTCGTCAGGCGACCAGTGTATACGGGGATACGCAAACGACTCGTGCATCTTTTATAAACACAAAAAAACGTGTCACGTTTCAGGCAAAGTGCTGTAAAGCCAAATTGACCAGCCGCCGAATATTCGTAAGAAATAAAAGTATATTACGCAGTCGGGGGAATCCCACCTGTTTTGCGATGGCAAATAGAAACATTTCCTCGATTGCCCATATATATACAGCGCATTTTCTGGAAGCTATACTCGAACGCAAGTGGTATTCATTTACGCTTTGTCTATACAGAACGAACAACACTGTCGTACTAAATACTCAAGCACGCGGTCGTTCGGTTTTCGAAAAAGCTTCGTAAAGCCCGAGCTTTGAAAACTCAATTAATCAAGAATGTCTTACACGCAGCCGAGCGAAACTTCATTAAAACCACAACGGCCCCTCAATCATTCTTAAATAGACAGCTCCATCGGTATTACCCGCGGTCATATATACTCCAACGTTGAGTTCCGCGGTGCAGTGCCATGCAAATAAGGAAATTCCCGGTGCATCTTGCAGAGCTTTCGATTGTTTCATGCCGCCGCGTTACATATTTTACGAATAACCGATTTGCCCTTTTGATCGCGAGATCGACAGAGGTTGGAAGAAGCCCGAGAGAAAGAGAAGCAGGAGATTCGGCTCGCGCGTAAGACGTCGTCGAGGGAAATTCGTCGCGGCTTGGTTTCCGCGTTCGCGTTCTCTCCTCGTTTCCGCGCGTCGGGGGCGAGCGCGCGATTGGAAAACCGTTAAAGAGCCAAAGGCATGCGAATGAAATCTTTATGACTTTATATATCGGTAACGGAACTCGAAGATTTCCTACGTGGCTTTCGCTATTTCCAGGAGAAGAGAAAAAAGCAATTGCGACACTCGATGTTTGTTTTTCGGGCTGTCTCGGTGACTGTGTACCGATGAGAAAAGAGTCTGGTTTTCGTAAGTTTTTATATGCTTATCGTTATATTAATAGTTTTCGTATAATAGTCGCACACTTGATTATGCATTCGTAGTAATTGCAGTCAGTCATCAAAGAAATAATTTCTGAATTTATTATTTTTAAATTATACAAACATGATAAAACGGCATTATTTTCAACTGCGTTGAATAAAAATGTATGAAATACCAGAAATAAAGTTGCTATCTCAAGCTATATTACGGTGAAACGTAATTTATGTAAAATAAAAACGTGTTCCATTATTCTATTTACCACATTAAGCGCATCATGCTTATCTGGTTATGAATTTTTCGCTAAATTTAAAATGTATATAATATACAATTATCACCGTTTCATAACATATTTAGCAACGAAGTAATTATCAGGCAAAAGCTATTGTTAATTTCATATGTAGAGTTTTATTTAGAAAAATTGCGAACTGCTGCAAGTATATTATAATCTCATATTGCGAAATCAAAAGTTAATAAATAAAAAGATATAAAATCCAAATTTTTTGAGAATAGTCGGTATGGGAGGGGGGAGCAATCATAAAAAGGTACTTGAAAAACTATTATGAGTTATACCTGCTGCGCATCCGGCGAAAGAGGAGATTAATATTAAGACGCCAGCCAAACAATAAACGTTCCTCAGGGCAACCAATTCAGGATTTCCTCGCATTTTCATCAGGCGCAATCGGTCAACGCTCAACGTGCGATGTTGTAATCTGGAAACATAAATCCATAATTTCTTGTCTAATTAATCAAGTTTGATGAAATTACGTTGCTGTATCCCCATCATCGAGGTTATATTAATGAGGAGATTGATTACTGAACCAGACCACGTCGAAAGCGTATATATACAATTATTCTTTCCCACGTGAAATTCGCTAAAAATTAATCACCGAGTAACCGATGCTCTCGATCAACTATGGAAAATTGATAAAATTCAAGTGAACGCACCTGCGTATATGCTAGCCGCGATAATATACGTGAAATTTATTTTCGACAAACTTTGAACTTTTTTAATTACTTCAATTTCCACTTTACATACTCTTAACTCAAAGCATACTAATACAATTCGACTTCCGCGTCAATCTCGTCTCGGGGATCCTCGGATATGTTTAATTCGCGTACAAGAATGGACATCGCTTGACAATATTCGCTGCAATAGATTTGCCGCGTAAACTTTACTGGATGCGTTATAGCAGCCGCAACTTCTGGGGCGCTGCGCATCTACGAAAACGGAAATCCCACTTGTGTCAAAAGCCATATGCTACTCTCGCCCACGTATACGGACTCGCTTTCAAATTTGTAATTTACTTGATCATTCGTCTAGTTGGCAGGATATATGCGTGTATACGTATCCGTGCAACTTTCTGACCTCGCGTTCGAATGCTGCGTTGTTACTCCTTGTTTTGTATCGTGAATTATAGTATGAAGTTATAGCTACATGCGTATATTGTAATCATAGGACAAACCTGTTGTTTCGATACGGCGTCTTATTTATTTAAGTTATTCTGGGTCTACGATAGATCTGCTATGTAACCGATTTACTTTTTGTATAAAAATGGTTATTCTCATTTCGTTATAGTAATTTAGCTAAGGGATATAGGATTTAATCAGGACAAAGTTCAACTAATCTATTTAGCTATTCTAAGCTACATGCAAATATTTCAGTAGCGAATCTAAGTTGATCGCTCATGCAAATTAATTTCACGTTTAGATTTTCTTAATTGAATATTTCATCCCATAGCGGACTTGAACAGTTGTTTGCGAGAAAAGACGTTTCAAAGGCTTTAATTTATTAAGGTTTATTATTTATATCTGCAACTATATCTATATACAGATACTGCTGACACAGTTTATAATAAAAAAAGTATTCCACTTCTTAAAAAAGTAGTAACATATAGATTATCGATGACGTATTTTATCAAAGCTTTAAGTTTCAACTTAAAATATCACCACAGCAAAAATATTGATTCTAAATAAACGTTTGGAAAGAATTGAATTTTGAAACTATCACACCGCACAAAATCATGAAAAAATATTTTCTACTCGTGATTTGTCAAGATCAATAGCCTTTTTTAGCTTAAAAATGTTTCCACAAATTATTAAACACTGTAAAAGTCACAATCACGACTCTTATACGAACACGTTTTCGTATTTCCCAGTCCAACTTTCGCAGCACGGCGATAAAGCTCGGAAGAAATATTTCATCGATATAACCGGTTTCAGACTTCCTAAACTCAACGTTACGAGATTACGCGGGCAATTTTCTAAACGCACTTGTTGGTCCGTAGAGGACACCGCTCGTATACTCCCTTATAAACTTTCGAAATATGTAGGCTCCATTAATAAAGTGGAAAATGCCTTTAAAATTCACTGCTGTTAAAATGTCGAGAATAAAAAATATACGTTGACAAGCTCGCTAAGTGGAATATGAAAAAATCGGGCACTCTTCGCGAAAGGACAGCCGTCCCACAAAGTAGCAAATTACCTTCTTCCTCGCTCCGGTAAAACTTGACACACTGTAAATCCGTCGATTAGCCACCGATGTCTCCGTGAGCGCGCGAGCCAGTCGAATGCAGAGCTTGTGGAGGAGGCGCGATCTTTGAAATCGTGAGAGAGTGAAGCGACGCGCGCGTCTCTCGAGGAAGAAGTGCCGAAGGGTGCGCACCTGAACTCGCGGCGAGGAGCCGAGCACGAGGGCTTTTATAGACGCGCCGCTCGACACACATGCGGAGGGAAGGGAGAAGAGCAGCGGAGGCTTGTAAACCCATGGGCGGCCACGGTCCATGGGGTGGGGCGCGCGGCGTCTGTCGAGCAGCAGGTCGCGCACCTGCGTTGCTGCTCACTGTATATATAGTCGTCTCTATCAGCTGCATTGGCGCAATGCACATTCTCGATATATGTGACTATGGATGAACGCAATGCCTCGATGTGGGCATTCGTTATATGTTATATAGGCGAGGAATTGTTCTTCTACTTCTGCGCAGATATATTATAGGCTGTATTATCCATCGCGCGCGCACCCCTATAGCGAACTTCGTCCGACGGGCTTATGTTGGAAAAAATTTGGTTAAGATGCTTATGTATACTCGGGCTTAATAAGTCGTCGCGTGCAATGGAAATCAGTAGGCGAGTCGTGCACGCATTATGCCTGACACTTGATGATATTATATTCTACTTCCCAGCTTAAGAAGATGTATGATTGATCTTTGCTTTCTCATGTACCCATGGCGATTCTAAAGAATTACTTAAAATCGGCTGGCTGAAAGCGGTTCTCTGCACCTTAAGAGAGACCTGGAAATGCAAAAGCAAACTCCATATTCTACAAATATATTCATACAACTTTTCTTCGTATGGAATTCACCAACACAATAATAATCTTGTTCAAAACACCGTCGTATAGAATTTTGGAGTGCATTTATACATTATATTATTATTACAGTGAATTTCTTGATCTGCAGTAGCACGCGACGATCGATATAGTATATTACAGAAGTAAATTGAGAACTTGCATGAAAAAAATCTATTAGATCCGTCATGTAGAGCATCGAAGAATAATCGACACGTATTTTTCTTTTTTTCATACAAACGATTATTATCAGATATATATTATATATATATTATAGTAGGTTGAAGCGTCATATGACGTCACAATGCCCCTCCGATATATAGATATAGTACAAAGATGAGCTGTGACGTCACAAGACCATTTTCACTTGCTATGTGTTAAATAAAGCAAAGTACGCGTCGATTATTTGACCATTGCAGTATCATATGTGTTCGAGTAACCGCTGACGCAGAGTATAGGACATTGACTTATTTTCTTCGTATAGAGCTTTTACAGTTAGGAATTGGGAAAAGACGTATTAGAGTTTAAAACAATCAAGGCTTTGAAAATCAATTTAAAATTTTTACTGGCGTATAATTTATTTTGATATATACGTAGGTGGCGTTTATAAAGAAATTTCAATCTATCTACACTTCAGTTGTTACAAGAAAAGAATCTTTCAAGATAATAAAATTAGCCTTCGAGCATCAAATACAATGATAGCTTGAAGGATTATTCTCTCTTAACAAAGTAATGGACAGATGTTGCGGAGCCTTTGAAGACGCATTTTAATTGGTCAATAGTGTCAAAACTTAAAAAGTTCTGATTTAAATCTTTTATTTAAGCTTTAGCAACAATATTATTATTTTTTTAATTTCAAAAACGAGTTGTTATAAATAATACTTATCTGTTTTAGAAGGCAATTTCTTCTTTTCAGCCTATAGTCGAGTCCTTTTTGATATTGGCTCGCGATATGATCTATAGTATCCCATCGGTTCCGTCGATCTTCCAACACAAACTATGTGATCGACAATCTACACTACATAAAACATAAAAAATTCACACCACAACTATATAGTCCATAATCACGTAGTTGTGACGAACACATAGCCTCCAGAATACGTCCTCTGCGCTATCGACCTTTTACCCCATGACAAGGAAAAACAAATCGAAAACAGTACATATTGCGTCATTATGGCCAACTCGAGTACAGTCACTGCAGTAGAGCGCACTGTCAACTATGAGCTTCAGCCCAATAACCGAAGTTCTTATATATATGTATGCGTGTGCGTGCGTAGTTCCCTTAACGCTGGAGAGACCGAGAACGCCGGAAGATTGAGACGACGCGACGGGCCGAGTTTGCTCAAGGGGGAGACATCGCGGATAAGTCACCCGATATATGTACATTATCGAGCGTTTCCCAATCAATTTAGGGGCAGATGATCTTCGAGCGTGAATACCGACAATGTTATACATGCGGTGTTTATGGGTTTAACACCTACCATTTTCTATAATTCAATAGTTATATGATTTTATGAAAATATAAAATAACTCAATAATACACGGATAAATATTTAATCATCATATCGATATAACCTACAATTGCGCCTACATAGATAGATGATTATCAATGTACATTCCATACATATCTGATCTTGCTTATACAATCAAATCCGTTCGAGTTAATATAGTGTAGAGTGTACATTGCAACTAATAACTGTACATTATCATATATATTTCCAAATCATTTGCTCAATCAAAATTGAGTGCATTCCTAAATCTTGCTATTTTGAATCGTTATAAACTAACGACAGCGCAAATTTACGTAGTTATTGTTTAATTTATGATGCAGAAATACAAATTAAGTCCTTCGCCGTAATTCTTCCTTTTCAAAGTTCTAGTTCGAGTGCAACTGTTATTAACGAAATATACGTAGTGTGAGTCTGTGCAAAGTATAGAGCAATGTAAAGCAGATACCTATTGAAAACTCACGACGAGTACGACGTGGCGCAAAGGGCTATAACTTTGCAGAGTGGCCGAAATATGAACGCACTCGAAACTTAATTACGAAGGTCAAACGAGGATAACAAGCTCCGCCATCCGTCTACATCTTGTCGAAACATCGGCTAGCTATTAATTAGCGGTCGCATTTGATTTCGGGCTCGTGACCATGTCGCCAAGAGGACGCCGTTGAGGCGAAGTGATTCATCCGGATTGGGTTCATTCAGTAAACGCGTACAGTCAGCTACAAGAATATGCCCTTTGGGCTTTATTTTTATTTCGAAAAGATTCGTGAAACACTGCACTGATGCCATTTTTAGTCTGGGCACGTTCGTAACACGGCAAATTTTGTGTCGTGTACATATTTATTCTTTCTGGCTCTAATATGAAATATGGCATATCATAATGCAGCTAGGGATTAAAACAGAAGGCAAAATACGTTCTGTGGGCTAGCCCATTTTTCATTCGTGGTGCATATACCGCACTTATATTTTTCTATACCATCGGTAGAGTGTACACCTGAGCGCACGCCAGAAGGGGCTAAAATACGCACTTTACGCGTGGTGCGTGAAGAAAATTTTTCTCGCGAAGCTTAATATCTTTTCTATTTAAAGAAAATAAAATCTTTAAGTAGTTAATCTTTGTTAATCTTTAAATATGAACAACCGAGCTATAGATAATTCGTCGAATATGATAAGCGACGATGACAAAGGTTACGCATGCTCGTCATTCGTTACGTTCTGCAATTATATACAAAGAAAAAGGGGGTTGCTGCATGAAAAAATCTGTTGAGTCTGTGGACACAAATTTTCGTCCTACATACATATACGAACATATTGACATTTTTTTAAAAAGCATTTAATTGAAAAAAATGTTTGAATTATCTATTGTGAACCAATAGATTTTTTCATTCAAGTTCTCGATTGACCGCGCTATCGTTACATTTGCGGATCAGAGAGAATAATCTGAACTATAAATTAACTTATCCATATATACTACGGAATATTAGTTTGAATTTACTATAAAAACGGGTTCTAGCCTTACCCTTTCGAATATACGTAAACATTGAAGTAATCCGGTAATTCCATTACTGGGACACACACACACACTCGCACACACACAGACAGGTACACTCGATTCGCGCGATTCCTTACGCACCAGTGCAATTCTCCGTTACAGAGGTCCAATATCTCGGCGAGTTTGCGCACAAACGAAGTGTAAGCATAACCGGGCACTAACCAGCCCCGGGGCTTCCCTCGCTATACGTACCTTCCGTATACTCACCTCTCATTCTCATTATCTACGCGTTCGCAGATCCTAAGATTAACATAAACGCGGCAGGGCGCAGCGCTGCGGGCAAATAAGACGATTATATACGCGTTGCTGCATAGCGTTTCTCATATCGGCCCACCCGACGCGTCGTCGGCGTCGTCGTCGTCATCGCGCGCACCTGTGTTTATGTCAGCCAGTCGGGGATTTTAACGTGGCTATTTCCCTCTCAGCTGCGGCCGCGGGCTCGCTCTTGCTTTCATTTTGCACGTACAGGAATTTTATTGACTCGTGCGCACACGCCAACGGGAATTGGGTTGTGGCGCCGCGAAACACTAGCGTCTGCTATAGTATGAATATAGCCGGGATTGCGTATATGCTGAGTTGACTTTTTAACGGAGCAATTTTTTATACCGCGTTCGATGATCAGTCTCGAGCTTCATTCGGACGGTCTCGCAAATAATACTATAGTATAGTCCATTAGGATGAACAGAGAGACTTTTTTCCATACCACTTGGATTTTTACGAAAATACTATTTGCCCTTTCCCCTCGCACGCCACCGATGTACGCATATATACTCAAACTTTTACAGCACATCACGTACAATAGTGCAAATGCGATATGTTTGAAAGTCAAAAAGCATAAAAATTACGATCGCCCTGAAGCTTCGCGAGGCAGTCGTAATAAAAAGTACACTCTATATTAAAAATATAAAAAATTCTGTTCCCTTGACGGCAGTCACCCACGAGTCTCCGCGTATAAAAAGCGAATGCAAAAAATCTTGAGCTCTAACTTTTCATTCCTTCTTATACGGTTTATACGCGGATCCGGGAATAAAAAGTACCGCATGGAGACTTAGCCAGGATCACGGTTTGATAACGCAAAAAGGGACAGTGTTTACTGTACAACCTGTTGCACTTACTCGCGCTTCAGCGGAGATCCGGGAATCGAGCGAGCGCTGCCCGACCAAACCCTGCTTTTACTACTTGACTGAACTTACTCGTGCGGCGCGCGCCGCCGGTATAACCACACATCGCGCTGCTTATTCAATATGTACGCGTGTACTTATACGACTGTGGGATGTGCTAGAGAGCGCCGAATGCTCGCAAGCTGGAAAAATCGTTTTTACGTTTTATGAGAGCCGGATCGCAGTCGGAGAAGACGGCGCGAATCTTTCACGACTTTCTTGCGGAATCGCGTACGCCGTCATATAATATAACTGAAGAATGTTATATAGTCGTGATTTCTTTTGTTTTATTTTTAACTTGTTGCCCGGCGTTCATTCAATCTTGCTGCTATCGTCTTCCGTTGCATCAGAAATATAGTTTTTGCATTTTTTACTCTCCATTAGTTGATTGTGTGTGTTCTACTATTTGGGAAAGTGTATGTATCATCCTATCGAAGAAAGCTTTGTATAGTAGTAAAGATGTTGAGTTTGGTAAGAATAGTCTAAAGGAATTTTGGAAAATCACCCTACGCATATATATGTGCAAACGTTGCGATATGTATAAGGAAAAATTCTCATTTTGATTTATAGTCTCATTTTTGTTTTATTGTAAAATTTGGATTTTCTTAAAACGAAATTCATTTTACAGTGTATACTATCATTATTATCTACATTTATTCATTTGAATTTTTCACTAGGTATGGCAGAGTTTTTGTTACATTCTTGGCGCAATTTCTAGCACTCATAACACGGATTCAAAAATATCAAGTCTTGCACGTCCACGCGACAAACAAACAAAACTTAAAATTCTTGAAGCGTTGAGAAGCGACGTCCCATAAAATCAATTTCCGAGAAGCATCGTTGAAACTCAGTGAATCGCCGGTTTGGCAGTAAACTCAACTCGTCCAAGCGCATGCCGACCAAAGGAGAAGAGTTTGCACACTTGTCTGTCGAGCTCATACACATACATGCATCAGTGCTCGCGCATAATTAGAATGGCGTTGAAATTTATTTGTTACATCGCCTATTTCTCTGTAATGAAATCTATACGTGGTGCGATGACGAGCTAGGCTTATTTACTGAAGGAAGCGCAAATTTTTGTGAATAGTGAATTGTGTTTTTCGTCATTTTTCAATTATGAATGAGTCTGAAGTGGTATAATGCTGAATATGGACTGAATATGTACTTAAAATCTACGTCCGGATTCTCATGACGTCACGGGGCTGAACAATCACTTCGCTGCGACTGTGACGTCAGATAACGTAAGAAGCGGCGCATTTCGTATAGCTATGCCCTTTTAAGAATTATTTTGCGTTACTGAAAGGAAAAGAAATTAATTAAGCAGGGAAGTTTGCGAATGGGCCGTTAAAAAGCACAAGCTTGGGTTGTTTGTGCTTGCGATTGCGTGGCTTTGAAGTAAAACAATTATTTGAAATAGCTTGAATTCGTTGAAAAATTTCAACGTATATAGGATATCACCATTTTACATCGATAAATGCGAGGCCTCTGAGAATTCTTAGAAATTTTGAAAAGCGCCTCTGTCTAGATCACTCGAGCTTTTTTCCTTGGCTTGGGACGTTTTAGCGCAGCCGCGTATTCGTCGTACGAAAGTTGCCCTCTTCTCTCAGTGGACACAAGCGCTCGTAAAGCCTAAGTCATCAGTACATCGTGGAAGAGAGAGAGAGAGAGAGAGAGAGAGAGAGAGAGAGAGAGAGAGAGAAGTGACGGTTCGTCTTGTCTCTTTTAATTACGCCGCTCTAATCGACGGCTTGAGTATAAATAACGATGCGCGGCCGGTTAGATTTTCGTGTTTAATCTATTGTTGTATTATATTACTTTTTGTCTCATGAACCTATACGTATACATATACATATATGTTGCACGTGAACAGACACATCTACGCAGTTACGTAGGTATAGATGTGTTATATTTGGTATTAGGATGATGAAGCAGATAGAATAATCTCGAAAATCCGATGGCGTTTCTGGCGAAATAATTGTGGAATAGCTAATGCTAAGAATAGAGCGTGGGCGCTCCTCTGAATATGAAGCGAATTAATCTCCTTTTGTATGTTTGCACCATGGATTTTGCGCGCACGTTCCAGAGGTGTATGGTCTTCAAATTGAAAACTAATACATTAAACATACTATATATTATACCAATGCGCCCATTTTAGTCTCTATAGTAAAAATCAATTTGTTATGAGCTAATGATGATCAAACAATCTTTATAAACACAGGAATAAAATTTCCCGTTATATTTCCGTGTTCACGTCAGACAAGAGTAATCAGTTGATGATACTTAATTACCACAACGCCAGTTCAAGCACAGCGAGGAAAGCTAAAACTCATTCGACTAGGAAAATTTCTTCTCTGCAGGTATATATACATATATATGGAAAGGAGAGTAGCAACAGGCGTATAGAGCTTTCGATCGGGAATAAGCCGAAGATTGTTATCAGCCAGCCGGAAAAATATGATGTTTCAGCGAGAAAAGCATTCATTCGGAACTTCATGGAGACGCAATAATAATAACGTCGACGTTCATTCCGCTGAATGGGCGAGCATTTTTATTCATCTCCTCGGCGGGCGACGCACGATAAAAGCGCGAGTTAACGTGCCAATGATCGTCTTCGCGGTGAAAAATGAAATATCTGGTATTGATTGTGCTGCTTTGACGACGTTAATCAATATTCATGCCGTAGGCGAAATGATCCACTATATCTATGATAATAATTAGACGTCGTGATCCTAATACCTTGGATTTAATAATATTGAAATTATCACTTATAACTTCTCATCCTATTCAATTTGGTTAAGATACATTTATATCACATATTACAAATTTTGTCGACATCATCTTATATTAAAAAATATATTCGCAGTCGGAAGTAAAAATTTGAGGAATCGCGGAGTTTCTCGAAATTTCAGTATGCGATAGAACTTTTTCGTTGTGGATATCGTATAGTCTCCTTCTAGAATCCCGTGTTCAAGATTCTTCGGAATTGTCATCGCATGCTTTAAAAATAGAATGAAAGTAAAGCGTTACGCGTGATTTGACAATAAGAATCAGCTGATAAAATTCAATGAAAAAAAAGAACGCGGGTAGAAAAAAGAGCGCACAACTATTTATATGCAAAAACAGAGCCACATCGAGATCGAGTCTTGACGAATAGAGCTGCGAAACTTTCAGAATAATTAAACCCGATTTCGCGCTATGTTCATCGCGTCGTAGATTCAAAGCGTGACGTCGATGCAACGATCGCAAGCGTATACTGGTGCAACAGTTTGATAGTGCGCGAGAACTGCCGCTGGTCTGCGTATATACAAAAAGGCGGATAATACGCATTACTCGCGCCCGATAAAAGAGACGCTCGTCGAACAAACGGTCCGTGGGTGTTTGTTCCGTTTACAGTTTTAATTGAGCGAGTTTTATTCCAGTTCTTCCCTTTCGCTCCTTTTTGCCCCCCCCCCTCCTTCCCACGCTACTCGGTATATACTTTGTGTCCTTAAAGCTGTGTAGGACTAATCAACGCGTTATTTATATTGTTTATTTCTTACTATCATTTATATGTTTTTGGAAGCAGCAGGTAACGACAAGCTAAAGCTGACTTTAACACTCATGTTTATAAATATTTTTTACATGACTGTTGAAACTATTTCACATTATTATAGAAAAGTAGCCACTGGTCAATTAATTGGCGACGTTATTTTTTAGTATACTACAATTAAGCTAAACAAAGAATATAGTAGACCATCATTGGGGATAGTCGAATTATGAATCCAAGTTCAGGAAATTATGAACTAAGGTTATTACAGATTGACAGAATTTACTACTACCAACGCAAATCGCGCATATTTTTTTTTAATTTCTTTTAAATCGGCAAAATCCATCTCATACGTAAGTTAACGCATACTCTAGCAATGTAAATTCTCAATAAACGTCAATTTCCTTCTTTAGAGTGGACGAATGGAAAGCAAGCGCAAAGCGCAATCGAGTTTCAGGAAAAACGGCATATCTATTGCTGTTTTTACTTTTCATCCCACCTTCATGCTCCATGTTGGAAGCACGCAAATATGTATGAGCAATCACTGCGTTAAGGGAAAAGCAATAATTGTACATATGTGAGGAATTGTAAAAAAAGAAAACATAAAAGGAAAGTTATAATGCCAACTGAGAAAGTACGCGTCTTTTGACTTTCAACAAAGAAAATAAATGACTGTTTGTTCAATTAAACTGAGCATTCAAAGTATATTTTTTTCATCTCCAGTTTTTATAAGGTTTATGGCGAAATAGCTCGATTTACGGTTTACATTGTTCGTCGAGTTTTCTTGCTTCCAATTATAAAATTAAAAAATTTACTTATTTCTACAAACATAGCAAATATTATTCGACCCTAATTTGCGAACTCAAAATTAAAATAATAAATTCATATAGAACACATTTTTTACACGTGCAAACCTGAAATGCACTTGGTTCGTTTGACAACTTACGAGCCACTGCCCTCCAAATAAAGCATGTAATTTTTAAAAAGTTTTTAATTACGAGAAAAAGAAAGCGTAGGATATACTACAACCTCGTAATTGTGCCTTGCGCGAGAGTTTCACGAAGCCGTACGTATATAATTAAATATACAAACACATTGTGTACATATAGTGTATAGGAGTCGAAAATCCAGACGTTAATAAAGCCACAGAAACACAGAAAGCCCGTACAAGGGGCTGTGCGTCCGAACCAATTATTTCGCCCGAATAACGATATATATACACGCACGATGAGGGTGAACGACGCGCGCATTTAATTCGCAATGAAACACGCGCAGGAGAATCCATTCGCGGTCCACATAACGTATCCCCCTCTCTTGCGTTGCGGATCTCTGCCGCTCGATGCGTCGAGATTCTAATGGTATTTTTTTCTCCTAATGGAGCTCATATTGTTTTCGGATTTCACACGGAGGTTTTATAAATGTCGTTGCATTTGTTCTGGCACCGATTTGCGTGGGGGTGATTTGCTGCAGGGGTTTGAGCGAAGGCCTTTGTTGCTTTTTGTTGATGAAATAATACCATTCTTGCATCAGCGCTATTAATATAAATTGTTTATTAACGTTTGCTGCGTCAACATGATTTCACGTCTTCAAAAAAGAAAATTAGTAGATTATCAGAGTATGGGGAACATAATATATATATCTTTTCTAAATAATACTGCGTATTTGCTAATAATAATAATGATGACTGTATAATGCATATTTTATACGACTGCTTTGTATAATTCTTATTGAAATTACATTTAATAAATTATTTATATGAATAATTACACCTACACTACCAAAATAAATTGTAATGGATGTTAACTAAAATCATTGTTTCATTGGGAAAAAGAAAATAATGTAACTAATTTAAATTTTACTGATTCAGAGAATAGTACGTAAAATATATATTTCAATATTTTCAATTCCCATATATGACGTTAGCGCAGTTCACTTGCGGATTGCACAACGCCACCTAGCGGTAGAGCGTCAGCTGTGACACGTATTGATGGAGGATCGCGAGCTGAACACATATATAGCTCCGCATCCTCGATTATCCGGTATCCCCATAGGCCCACTAATCATAACAAAAGAATTAATAAAAATCACTCAAATGATCACTCAGCCATAAGTAAATAAGACTGGCGAATCCACTGCTTACGTCAAGCCTGTTTGAAAAAATTATGAATGATGTGATGCATTCGATCAAAACACACTCTTCCTTTTCTTCGACCTTCGGGCCAGCTTTGATTCACAGCTTCCAGCTTACTTTTTATAGCGATTCAGGCAACTCGCGAGGAAAGACGCGAGTCAGTATCATTGCGCTGTGAAAATTAGATTCAGGGAAGAGAGCGAAGAGCGGTGTCGTGTCGTTGGCTTCATTGTGCGCTGCTCCCCGGGATGTACCGTGAATTTCAATTAAACCGGAGACGAAGTGTCCCTCTGCACGCCTCCGCAGCGCTAGCGCACAAACGAAAAATGTAAAACGCACCGGCGTCATTAATGTGCCGTCCTGGAGTATACATGAATCACTTAAGTATACACCGTGTGTATTTTTCTGTATATTATACGTAGTGCTTAAAAAGAAAGGAATCGAATCAGCCTCACTGACAAAATTCTTTGCCCTGATGACGCTGTATCTGTGGCATAAAGAGCGCCTTGAGAATTTACGCAGCATAATATATAGAACTGTTATTAGATTTTTGTATACATTTAGATGAATTTATTAGAATGTATTTATGTATATACTGTAGTATGTAAACCCTATTTTTGCTGTGCTATACAAGATTAATGTCTATCTTTAAAGTTTTTGAAAGTGAATTATGAGAATGGGGTACTTTGCGAATTAGGTAATAAAATTATTTTAAAAGGATTGTCATCTTAAAGAAGATGACCTTCAGTTCGATGCGACTTAAAAAAGTTAGGAGAATGGCTGTTAAACCTATTGAAAAACTTTTGGTGGGTGGTATCGATTGACAGGATTTAGAACTTTGTTTATGTGTGTGAAACTTGTAATATCAACCTCGCCTCTTTTTTTGAAGATGCGATCCAAATGTTTCTACAATAAGCATATAAAAATAAATAACCAAAAAATAAAGACAAACTATATTTTATTTTGAATTATATAAGTTACAATTTAAGTTATTAACTCAATTGTAATAATAAAAGTGATAATAATTATCAGCGATAACAATGTGTCAAATATTCAATAACAAATTTAATTTCAAAATCTACTTTTCGATATAATTGTAAACAGAAATTTACTTATTGGTGATTGTAAAAAATACTGCTCTAGAATGATAACTAGTAACATTTCATTGCATAATTCGTAAATGCTTTAAAATTTACATACCTACAATGGCTTTTTATATTTCTATATTCAGTTAATTTTGTTGAAATTTCAACCAGAAATTTTTTACAATGTATGAGCACGTACAATTTTTGTATATATTATAGTATATATATTTTCATTTATTATTAAGAAAGGAAGGTAACACAACAAATTTTTTCCCAAAACTGAAGTAAAGAAAATTTTCCGAGGAGAACACACTGTGTTTTCTTCTTGGTTCATTGACAGCACATTTACAGATCTCTGTTTGTTTTCATGAGACAATATAGTGTTAATTAACTGGTGTAACGCTCACATTACGAGGATCCCTGGGATATCATCAGCTCACTCTTCATTGTATTGTGGAATTCTGTTATTTATTATACCTTATTTAGTTATTTCGTACCGGTAGCAATTTTCCTGCATTAATTTAACATTTATTATTACAAATATTTAACATATTTATTACAAAATATATATTTTCATATTAAGTTTTGTGAAAATTTAAAAAATAGAGCTTTTATTCTAGTAAAATGACGTATTTGATAGGCCTTAAAGATTAAGCAAATATATCAATTATATAAGAAATGTTGAATAATAAAATATACATGATATGCAATGCTTTAATAATCCATGGAGATATTTTTTATATAAATCTCTAGTATCTACGATATTGCCATATGCTTTTTAGCAATTATTTTATTTTCAAATACTTTTTGAATACTAGTAAATTGTCGAAATTCACCATTATCAGTGAGGTAAACAGAAGTTTACCATTTTACCGACAGATGTGTTGTTATACAGATTCATCTGGTCACACCATCATAAGATAATTGACCTGCATGAGATAAATCTGTTAGATATAAGGTAAGTAAAACTTTTCAAAAGTATTAAAATAATACACATTCTATATTTAAAAGAAATATTTTGTTTAATGAAAATAAACGTTGTATTGATATGCACTTGACACAAAAAATTTGCACAGTATTTATTTCTGTTTATTAATAAGTATCTTTTTTCTGTCATTTATTTTTGATAATTTTGAGATAAGTTATGTTGATGTAATTTAAGAACAACGAAAAAACTGTGTGCATCGCGGGACTACCAGCAGAGATCACTGAAAATGAATGAATGAATAAATATTCGTTCAAATATTATAGTTAAAGTAATTTTATAATCAGGGGAAATGATCAAAGTTTACTATCTATCTATTGCAGCGTCTTATAAAAAGTTAACATTTCAAAAATATTATATTGATCCCAACAGTATAATGATAATTGCAAACGAAAAAATAATCTGCATAGACCATCCTTTGCACAGAAACTAAGAATTCTCGAATAAAAAAAGGAATGAGAGCAAATTTATTGTTATGTCCCGTTTAATGGCGTATTTAAGCAATAAGTAAGTGTACGCAGTAAGCTAGGTAATATCTACAGTCGGTATGCGAACCTTTAATTAAGGAAAAACAGAGACGTGTGCGCGCGCTTCAGATACTTTATATATAGCAAGAGAAAGAGAGAGAGAGGGCCTTTTTAAATGTCTTCGTGCTCTCTGTATACTCTATCAAGTTCATATAAGTAGATATCAATTCAAACAAATGTATTGGAAACCCAGTTGCAAGACGTGATTGTAGTAGGTCATGAGCTCGTAGTCAAGTCTGTAATTGAAAAGTCGTCACATAAAACTCAACTTTCGTCAATATTAATATTTATATTTCACCGATAATAGAACGAAAAGAGCATACTATGCGCATACTGTGCTACTTGAATATTAGTGTTAATCAGTGAAGAAGATTCGATAATATATTGTTGCGTTTATCATAAATAATTATATAATGTGCAAAAAAGCTTACATCAATATATACATATTTCTATTTATATTAATAATTATAATACTTATAGTGTTTAATAACTCAGATAAATCTGCTGAAATTGATTATTCTTTTCCTGATGGATTTCTTATTGGCACCGCTTCGTCTTCTTACCAAGTTGAAGGAGCTTGGAATGAAAGCGGTAAATTATCAATGAAATAAGTTGTAGAGTTAATGATCAAATGAATATAATTCTAAAATAATGAATAATATAATCATTGACGTATAAGTTATATAGGTAAAAGTGAAAGTATTTGGGATAATTTTGTGCACACTCGTCCGGAGAAAATAGCAGATCGATCGACTGGAGATATTGCATGCGATTCCTACCATAAATATAAAGATGATATTAAATTGATGAAAGATATCGGTGTAAGTGACAATAAAATAATAATATGAGAACCATGATTATAACATCACAAGTGATAACATACTTAGAATAAACATAATGTCTGATATACAATGATGTAACAATGACAAAATTTACATCATTATATACTGAGAATTTTTTTTTAATTTTACGTAATATATAATTGAAACGTTTTTTAAAAATAATTTTAGATAAATCATTATCGGTTTTCTTTAAGTTGGGCTCGAATATTACCAACGGGTTACTCTCAAGATATCAACAAAGAAGGTCTTCTTTATTATCATAATATTCTTGATGAATTAGAGAAACATAAAATCGAGCCTATAGTAACTATTTATCACTGGGATCACCCACAGAGTTTGGAACGATTGGGTGGTTGGATGAACGAATTAATGGCCGATTTTTTTGCTGATTACGCAACGATTGTATTTAGAGAATTTGGACATCGTGTAAAAATATTTTCTACCATTAATGAACCGTTTATATTTTGTACAGTAGGCTACAAAACCTTAAAATTTGCTCCAGGTAACTAACAAATATATATTTAGCTTTGATAATTACTATTTTACAGATATATAGTATTCTATCAATTATTGATAAATATTTAGGTAATATTTATTTTGATTTTGCACAAATATTGCAACCTAATTCAACCCGCGGATAGTCTAATAACTCATGTGTTATGATGGAATATCTTGTGATCTAAAATGCCTCTAAAATACGTAGACATTGGTTTAGAGTTGTTTAAAATCATGATTTTGAAAAGCAATCTTATAAATGTGTAATAACTATAAAAATATTCTAGTAAGTATTAAAAACTCCGAAGTGGATACCAAAGGATATATCCTTTCTGTACTTTCCGAAATTCTCGATGTTTTAATATACGGTTTGCTTGATTCATCAAAGAGAGAATACCTTGGCATTTAAAAAATTTTTTGTAGGTATCTCCAAGAATCAAATTGCTTACTACTGGAACAAACTGTTTACCAAAACTTATAATATCCAGTAATAAAATGGCATAGCTAATAATAGCATTTAATTTACCATGAAATTGCAATTTTAATAAAGACGATATGTATTTATTCAGATGAACAGACAAATATCTAATCAGATAGATATTATAAAATCATTATTTATTGCTATTTTTTAAATAAATTCGAGTTAAATAGCTTAATCTACCTATTAAGTAAATCATTTTTGTTTCATATTTCATAGGTCTTAATCTAAGTGGTTGGGGTCAATATCAGTGTGTACATAACATGTTAAAGGCTCACGCTATGGCTTATCACATTTATGACGAAGATTTTCGTCCCAAACATCATGGTCAAATTGGAATCGTCCTGCCATGTTTTCAACATTACAGTAAAGATAAAAACGATTTAGTGTCTAGTAATATTGCTTTTGAGTTTGAATGTGGATGGACTGCCAATCCGATTTTTTCTGAAGATGGTGACTATCCAAAAGTCATGAAGCAAATGATCGCAAAAAAAAGTAAATTGGAGGGTCGAAAAAAGTCGAAACTTCCCACTTTTTCTAAAGAATGGATTGAATACATTAAGTAAATTATACCTCAATATATATCTTTAATATTTAAATGTAATAATTGTTAATCTTAATAAACTTATGATAATATGTTTAGAGGAACTTCAGATTATTTTGGACTGAATCATTACACTGCTGATTTAGTCGAACCATTACCTAAAACGGCAGATCTAGATCCTCTTAATGACGACGGATTACTCTATACAGTGGACGAAAAGTGGCTGTCAAGTCAAAGCAAATGGTTGAAAGTTAGTCAAATAAATTTCATCGTTTGTTTAAAATTAAAATTTGATTATATCCAGTAGAATTATATTTTAAGGTTGTTCCCGAAGGATTAGGAGAAATTTTAAGAAAAATTAAAGACAAATACAACAACCCCCCTGTTTATATAATGGAAAATGGAGTCTCAGATCCAAATATTGTTAACGATACAATCAGAATTCAATACTTGTATGCATATATGAAAGAAATGCTTGTTGCAATGAAAAGGGATAATTGTAATATACAAGCTTATACAGTATGGAGTTTCTTAGATAGCTTTGAATGGAACATGGGTTATGTGTTAGTTTTTTTTCAAGTTCATCATAGTTAGGTTAGTTCTCTATCATACTGCAATTATAATATTACGTTTTTTCCAGAGATCACTTTGGACTCGTAAGTGTCGATTTCAACGATCCTTACAGAAAACGAACACTTAAAAAGTCAGTTTCATGGCTCAAATCTGTTTTAGAGTCTCGTAGATTACAACCCATAATAGATTACATCTAAGTAACTTAACGTGATACACATATAAGTAGTTGTGACAAAATATTTCTAAAACTGACCAAGAAACGATGAAAATATTAATTAAATGATTCCGTTCTATATATTAGGGTTAGTAAAATATTGCATTGATGAGCTGCGTTTAAATGCTCAGATAAAAAGTCTGCGTTCAAAATCAGTGATGGATAATAATACAAATTGTAAATTTTCTTCTTTTTTCTCAGTTCTATTTTTCCAGTTAAAATTACATTTTTGTCATCCAAAACCCCAAAATACATTTATAATATGGATTGAGGAAATCAAATATTGGTATAAAATGCAACAAGAAATACAATTTTTAGCAACTCAAGACAAATATCAAGTTTTATTTATTCTGACAAATTATTTTAAATGTCAAACAATACACTATATATTAATATTCGCTTTTAGAATAATTATCATATGTAACATAGTCGATGATTTCGACAGGCTTTTACTTTATATTTATGTACGTTTACGTTTACAATTAGAAATTGTGAACAGCAGTGACATAAACATTTACCATTGAGCCAGAATATTGCAAGAGCTTCTGTTTAATTTTCATTAGCATAAATCAACTAAATGTTAAGAAACGAAATCTGTCTCCTGTGTAGTATATGCAATGTAAAAGCTAAATGATTCATTGTATAATAAAACTATTTTTTAAGCATTATAGTAGAGAATTTCGAGTATCTCTTACAATAAGTTTCCATTTGATCCCTTAATACCTCATTATTAGATTTTTCGATACACGTAAAATTTTCATCTAAATAATACAGTATGGATGGATATTATTATTTCAAAAAAGTGCTATTCAAATATATTTTATTTTTTAGAGTCTAAGAGATCAATGGCTTATAACTATAAGCGAATGCTCGAGGATTCGATCCTTACAGATAGGAAAAAATGTATTTTTATGCGTCGACTCACTCGCGCCATACGATCCAGATCCAGTTTAATAAATTTTTTTTCTGCCCTTACTTCCAGTTTTACTATTTTAATACATACTACTACATGTGGATTTATGGATGAGGATCGACTTAGCAGCGTCTTTCCGCGCGTGTTTTTCATGGGCAGTGATCGACGTTTCGGAAAACCAGCTAGAAAACCTGCCAGAACTCAACACACATGTTTCAAAAAGGCGCAAATAACGCACTCATCCAGTAAAGCTCATCTGGAATGTTTACCTTTTTTATTTTTATCCGTTCGCTTTGCTTCAAACAAAATGCTTAACAGAGATATACCGTCTCGAGACTTCACAAACGTTTTTATTATTCTCTTTCTTGTGTCTTTTCATTTTTAATACTTAATATGACATTTTATATACGATAACTTCTAAATGACAGTTATGATTATATAATTATTCTGTTCATCAACGGAGAAATATATATATATACTATATTCGTTTAAACATACATCTCATCGACTTAACAACGTTGTACTCACAACACAATACTCTTTGTTTATACGTGTTTTACTTTGCTATTGTTGTCGGACCATCGTTCACTTTTCCCCTTCTCTTTACTCTCATAACGTTTCAAACCCGGTTCTTTCACTTACTTCGATCGATAATTCGAAAAATATCTCGTCTATTTATTATATATATATATATATATATATAGCTTTATGAGATTATGAATAATTATTTTTTTCTTTCTTTTATTTTACGAATACTAAAATAGTTTTTTTGTTTAATTGGCTCATGTTGACTCCGTTTTGATGCAGTTACTTTGTGTTTAGCCACTTTGTCCATTAAAATACAACCTTCAGTGTCTCTTGAGAGTTGTCTTCCGCGCAGTCCCGAAGATATGTGATGGGTGTACAATAAGATTCGACTTTATTATTCGCAAAAAAAAGAGAAAGAAAAAATGTTAGCTTCCTTCTTCTATAAACTTTCATATATAATCATTTACAATTCCAAGAATTTTTCTCACAACAATGGAATAAAGACATTGAAACATCAAATCAACGCCACAATATACATTCGTTAATTCTCTTTTGTTTTTACATCATTGACATTGTTTGTTACATTGTAAAATCCACAAATCGCTTTTTCTTTTAATTGACTTTAGATAAAGCAACGAAAGCTCTCGGAAAACGATGAAACAAATAATAAAAAGTATAATATATTTATTTGGCGGAAAGAACAGCGCGCAGATATCGTTGAATCGATTTTTTAAAGCATGAAGTAACGATAATTTGCAGTATAAGAAGGAGCGTAAAGAAGCGTTAGAGTCTGAACGACGAGGAATTATTATCGTCGCGCAATCGCAGTATACAGATCAGCGTCAGGGCAAAAGGTGCAAGAGACTATATTATATGATATAGATAGCGTTGTGCCCAGTCGATTCGCGCTTTCGGCGCGACCCCGACCGCAAGTGTCTCTCTCTTTATCGTACATATCGTTAAACTTTGTCAGATTTCCATCAACCATATGTCTCTATTCTCTTATTTTCCGTTTACAATGTCATCCTCTAGTTTTAATCGGCTGTCGGTTCATGTGGTATATATATATGGCGCTGTATCTTCGGCTGGCTCGCGGTTGAGCGGTTATTAGAACGAATAAACGTCGCCTGTGCATGCGCTGGTTTCGTGTATGTCTGCTTATTGAGATGTTTTCATGCCGCAAATCGCTTAGTAGGACGTTTTGCCAAATATGAAGTTGCCGGCCGCGCTGGGATCGTCCGACGAGAAGAACTGCTGCCAGAGCTTCTCAAACTTGTCGCGTGTCACCTCGCTGCCCTGAAATCGCATTAAATTAATCACAGTCCGTGCATGGCCGCGCTGTCGTCGATATTTGTATATGAGATTTATGGTTTGCTGTATAGTTTGATTATACTGTTATTTATATTGTACGTTCTTCCAAAGCAATTGGAAAGTAAAATAACTTAAATGAAAAGGACTCCGATGGTTATAATATCGAGCTATAAAAATTGAATGATCGTTATATATTCTCATAATCGAAGATCTTTCAAAAAATCTCTTATAAACTTATGCTGCGTACAATACACTCGATGAACAAAAAAAATGGCACCTCCGAAAGTGTAACATAATAAGAGAAAAATAGTGGTATTACACTGCAGTAAAGTTCTATTTATGGATATCGCTCGAATCTAACCATACCGCAACTCTCTAATGCTAGTGCTAATCGAAAACGGGAAACTTACGACTTGAAGCTTCTTGAAGGCCTCTCGCGACTCGCTCTCCTCAACTCCGTAGCTTCTGCACACCTGGCTGAACTCCGCCTCATCGATTGAGCCGTCACCTGAAAACACATAATGATAATTGTTAGCCGCGAATATTACGATCCCTTGACTTTTTCTAGGAGAGACAATATAACGGATGATGTATAATATGGTCTGTAAAGACATCGTATATATCGTGTATTTACGTTCAGTTTCAGCAGCTTTTTGAGTATGCATCAGTGAATGAAGTTAGCATATTTATTCGGAATTTATATAAGCAATTTAATGCAGATACCCGAGTATTGATTTTTAGAAGAAAAAATTTAATCAGAAAGCCCTGTGTACACCGCAATTTATAATCATGCCTGAGAAAATATGTCAAGACTCAAAATTAAATCGCATGAATCAAACAAGAAGTTTCGCTCGAAACTCTTTTTTTTTCCAGTCAAAAGGGTCTGTATAGTTGAATTTATTTTCTAAAGAAGATCAATCTGTATAGAAGCACAATGCGTATAGATCCATCTTGGGAACAGCCATTATTGGCGTTATACACACGACGCCAACTCACCGGAAGTGTCCTCGAGGTCAAAGACGAGGTTCATGTAAGTCTGCTGCCATTCAACCGCGTGCTCCGGATCCTTGGCGTACTCTTCCCACATCGAGTACCATTCGTCTCGGCTGATCTGCAAAGCGCAGGTTAAAATCGACCGATTAATCAAGCTCTCCCTCTCCTTATCTCGCTCTTCTTTCTCTCAATAACTCCTTGGAAAGCTTGTGTGTCTCTCTGTCCGTGTGTACATTATAACGAGAAATAAAAGCGAGAGTCATGCGCCAGCTGCGCGCGTGCACGCGATTTGCAATTTGCATAGAGCCGTACACGAGACTTTTGTGCGCCCGGACAATTTGTCTAATGGATTATCCATTCAAGCAGTTCTCTCTCTCTCCCTCTCCCTCGCGAGCAGAACCCGACAATCTAAACCACTTAACCACTCGAGAATATCGCGAGATTCCGAGGCTGACTCAGCGAGCGAGAGATGAGTAATGCAAATAAGACGAAGCTGCAGCGCTCGAGCGGGGGGCGTCGCGAGAGAGTTTATCGAATCTGTTTTGACATCGCGCGACCTGACGATGGGGGGAGGTATCGGAACTCTTGAACCAGATTTCTCTCTATAGTCTTATTTATTTGTCACTCCCGCAGCCGCGATTATATATATACATGAATCGTTTTCAAGCTCGCGAATGAGAAACTATATGTGGGAGCCGCTCGAGATAAAAACGCGGTTCTGGAGCGAGCTCTTTTTGCCGATTTTTTTGTAACTCGCTATACGCGTCGATTACATATATATATAAATATATTATTTCATAAACTATATGTAAGACCGGAGTAGGTTCGTATTTTTCCGCTGACACGCGCAGTATTGATTTTACTTCGTTATCTCGTGTTTCGGTCGTTTATTACTGCGCTTTTGGCGATTTACGCTCGAACCATATACGAGGTACTTCTGTAATTCGATAGGCCAGGCTCGCATTTACATTTGCTGCGTATGGCTTTATCCTGCAGCCATTTGTGCTATATATGTATACGCACACAATCCCGAATGTGTAACTGTTATACATCGAGCCTGGAATTCACGGAGGTATATAGTTTTCAAGCAAACGTTTAATTATTCTCGGATACTACACGAAGACCAATCCTCATCTTTCCATCGAAAGTGGATAATATACAGATTTCGGAAACCGGCTACTCTATACGATCGCCAAAGTCCACAATCCCCGCATTGTTTAGTAATCAGCCTGGCTCGCATCAACTTCTCCAATTACACAAACAACCTGTATAGTGGAAACGACACAATGTTTAATGCATATATCTGTATACCTGGCCGTCGTTGTCGGCGTCGGCGCGCTTTTGGAGACCATCCCAGACTTTGTTCAAGGTTTCCTTCGTCTGCGTGAATCTTGGATGCCCGGCGGCCCATCCTCTCGCCTCGCAGATTTTCTAAATTTTCGAGAACGATCAATTATTATTATTATCGACGAGTCGTAAAAACGTAGTCGCGAATATTTCAGTCAACTCACCTCTACGGCAAGATCGAAATCTTTGATGTCGATCGATCCGCTCTGGTTGACATCTGAAAGAGAAAAGGAGAGCCGAATTGAATTTCGTGAAAAATTGAATAATTCGAACAAGTCGTAGACAGCCCTTATTACTCGTCTCGGGCGGATTGGGTCGAATTTATATTTTAAAGTTCCGCGAAGGCGACAGGAGAAAATTTATAGCTCGCGCCGAGTAATCATCGGAGATAAAGTTGAGAAATATACGTCGCGGGCGCAGCTTTTCCCTCTCGAAAAGTCAATTTGAATTTCGAAAAAGCACTTGGCAGTGCTCCTGCATTCCTGCAGTTCATTCCCAAAAACTTTTCTCTTTCTTGGGCTACTCACTTATGCTCCTCCCCTCTGTAAAATTATCTCGATTTTTAACATTGCTTGACCCACTTTTCTTCTAATCTCATTCAGCAACATTTTTATATCTATGCTCGTTGCGTCGGATGAATATTCCGAACGATACTGAACAACTTGCCGTGAATAATTATAAACGTCGCTCAGATTTCCAACGTTTTCGAGTTTTATGCGCGCGACTAACAAGTTTATACGGCTGTAATATATATACGAATACGGAATATTTAAACTCCCATCATAAAATTCCTGGCATTTGCACGCAGCTGCAACAGCGGGTTTTAACGACTAAAAAAATTACCAATACTCCATGCTTATTCCAAAACTCAACGCGAAAATCCGCGCACATCAGTTTCTTCTCGGTGCACACATTCGCCACAAAAATAAAAGTAAAAATAAAGATCGAAAAGGACGCTCTCTCGCCCGCCCTCATAAATCTCCCTCGTGAACGTGCGAGCGACGTAGCGTATCCGAAATAGAGAAGAAAGAATCGGCGGCGTGTCCGCAGTCGCGTTGCTATATAACAATGGCGCGAACGGCAAACATTAACTCGCCGCATTCACGTCAAGACCTTCTTGAATCGAGCGTGTCATTACTTTTCCCAGCGGAGCATCGCCTGAATTTTCCTTTCGGTTTTTCGCTTGTTTTTTATTCCCCGAGAGCTCGCCCGCTCGCACCTGAGGGCGTCGAATGGACGCGACGCTGTATTAATGCATGCACTTTGCAGAACAGCGCACAGATGCTCTTATGCCGGGGGATTAATTATTCTCATAGTGAATGCTGATATATATATATGTGTGTGAGCTTGCTGATTCGAAAGAGAGCGAGATGAAGTCGGGTGTGTTGGTTTCATACGATGTATAATATGCAGGCGCGGAATGCGCGCGACACTGTAAGCCACCGTAGAGGAAACTGCGAGCTGAGGCTTTTTGTGCTCGAAGCAATTTGGATTTTAGATTGGGTAGAATTTTGAATTATGGCTCGGAGGGAGGTTTTGCGAAAGCGCCTCGTTCCTTCATTGAATAATTTTAACTTCAGTTTTTATTTCGTTTTGTAATATGCGAATGCGTAATGGATTAATGGCTTGATATGTTGAATATTTTGTAATATTGAAATGTTATATATAACATTCGGATCGAATTTATCAATGTGTAATGCATTTTGCGTATTATTTTGTAATTAAATTGTGATATGTATGAGACAATGTTTTATGAACGTATATGTATGGTGGATTCACATACGGTTATTCAGCTCTCGCTAATCAATAACTAACACAGTTTATATTACACATTCAAAGTAAAATCGTTAACTCCATAACGTCGCTGTGGCATCGATTCTACGTAAGGCTGTCGATATACAATACACGTTTATAAATCTAAAGAGAATATAATATACACGTAACGTCGCATGCGTAGCTTTACAAAAATATAAATAAAGCTTGCGCAGAAGCGCCTCACAGTGCGATAACGTAAAAAGCTATAGAGCGAAGGGTCCATTGTGGTGCGATCGCTAATCAAGCCTGTCTCCCTTTTTTAATCTGTCAATAAAACGGCACTAAATCTACGCCATAACACAGCGACGGTAGCCCGAAAGCAGCCGTGAATCTCACAGTGGCGAAGGCCGCACATATCGGACGTTACTCTGGATTTGTCAGGCAGAATCGAGGCCGTTGAGTTTTATCGCCCCACTTCAAGAAGCCGTCGACTGGAGTCGGGAAAGCGGCGAGAAAAGAACGAAGAAAGGGATAGAGATAGCGAATTATCGAGAAAAGCGAGAAATCACGCGTTAAGAGCTGCTACTTCCATCGTCTGCGATACACGCGTATATATTATACGGGAAATCCTTCCTAAAGTGAAAAAGAAAAAAAACTATATTTTTATTCCACTTTCATCGTTTACGTTGCAGGCATACAATTGCGCTTGGGCCAATTAACTGAAATTCCTCTTCATATATACTCGACGTAAAATCAATAGCTGTATATAGCGTAAAAATCAGCTCCGCCGCACTATGAAATTGATATTGTCGAGCTTGTTCAGTGCGAAGAGTCCACCATGCAATAAAGCTTTGATGTACAATCGGCCGGTGCGGCTACTTCATAACGTGCGTTCATGAAGCTCCTCAAGTGGCCGCGGCACATGCGGGTAAAGCCTTGACTTACCGTCACCTTTAATCAATATAATATAATATATATACGGCATTATGACGCGGCGAAAGCCCGAATGGTCGCTCTTTCTGTAATGTGCGTGTGAACGATATCGGAGCCTGAACGAGTTGACAGGGTTAGTGTCACGAGCAGTTTTGCGGTCGATACCAAGCTAAGGAAAATCTCCGAAGATATATATTTACCGACGTTCGTAATAGCGGCGAGGGTGTGGAGTGTAATGAGTATTAATGGCACTTTTTCGAGGAGATTAGGACGGTTTGCTTGGTATTTGAGCTGCCATTGGCCGGTACTTAGTCATCGTGGTTTTATTACTATCGCTATTAATAATTTTTCGCTTATCTCATCCTGATTTGTTGTTATTGTTTATTTATTTCAATTATACATAAGTTTAAGTAATTTATGTAAAATATTGATGAAAAATTAATTAAAAATTGAATTTTTCAATGACGTTATTAATCTGCCTAAAATACAGTCAGCGAAAAGCTCATCAAATCGAGAAATAATTTCAAAGACTAACATACTTCCAGAATAAAGAGAAACCCCAATTTATGAAACTCACATATTCGCTAGATACGAAAAAAATACATTAAAGTTATATTATAAAAAACATGAACTTGCTCTTGTTCATACAAGATCATGAGAAAAATGGATTCCGTAGATCAAATTGCAGCACTTGGACTTTGGAATTAATCGATAATAATGATGTAAGAGTATATAAACTGGTATTAAAAGTGAAAAGCTCGTCTTTTTAATTTTCTATAGCAATGCTAACCATCATCAGTTTAATTCTTTGAATCTCGGAGTTCATTTATCAGGCGATTGAAGAAGATCCAATGCAAAGATCTTTCATTAAAGTTTGATAAATGATCTGAGAACAAGTATCAATGCCTAGATTCTTTCAAAACTTTGCAAGCACAGAAAAACTCGCTCGAATTTTACCGGCTATGCATAATTGATAAACTTTTTATATGATGCTCGCGCTCGAAACCTCTTTCAAATGCAATATCACTATGTGCCTGTGATTGTGATTTTAAAAATGGACTGCACTTGCTCTGATGAACCTGAAGCCATATCCCTGTGCATATATACGTCTATATTAATATAGTGCTTTCAAAAGAGTATACACACAACTTTTCAAGTATATTTTTTGAAATTTTTGCTCCGCGATCACGTTGCGAATAAAAAATCAAATTATTTGTTTTTTAAAGGAAAAAACATTTATGTTAAAGTTGACGTGATTATGTTTAGATGTGCATATGCTTAAACCAACGTAATCCTGGGTTAAACGATAAACCACAATAATAAACAATGAAACATTACAAGATAACATAATATCGAAACTTCTTCTATGCATCTTCTGCATAACGCAGCTTCGCACAAGATCTCGTCACGAGCTACTCCGTCGAAAAAAGCGCAAAGACAAAGCTTGCGCGCGCGCTTTTACGCAGGGAGTTTGAAATTTATTTTTACGCTGGCCCTTTGACGGAAGAAACGAGCGCGTCCTGTCGCGAACGTAACGCGCGCAAAAAAAAGGAATCGCTCACAAAAGGAAGGGAAAAAAATCAATCGTCCGCAGCGTGAGCGTGAATTTTTTAAATTACAGGCCGTCGCGCTTTCCTATATACCTACGCTTTTTCGTTCTTCTCTCTATACGCGCGCGGATGTAGTTCGTTTGACATCGCACGTGTGTGTGTCTGCGATGTCATCTTCCCTCTCGCTCCCTTGTCAGTATATGGATCGAAGGCTGTGTGGCTCGCGGTAAAATAATGCAGCCGTATTTCCCCTCCAGTAGATATATATATATATACATATACCGTATACCTACTCACACAGTTCTGTTAGAGTTATGTTTAGAGCGGCATCAAAGGAGCGCGAGAAAGCAGGGCTGTGGGGGCTAATGAGAGCTGCCAGGCGTGTGCGCATATATGCTATATATTATGTGCAGAAGAGCGAGGGATAGTCTTGCTTTTTATCACTGTCTCTCTGTACGCGGCGGCGACCTTCGCTATAGTCGTCAGTGGCAGCATTGCCTATATAGAATCGATGCAAGGATTTACACGTGATGCATGATGTTTTAACTTCTGGATTTTAATGCGAATGGATTGCTGCGTTGAAGCTTTCTCGATCGGCTTTCAGAAGTTGTAACTATATGTTTATTCTTTTGGATGGAAACGTGCGAAATTGTATTTTGCAATCTTACCGTATGTCCTACCGTACGACGACTTGATCTACTTAAAATCGATCCTACTCGCGTGGTATGGATATTGTTTTACGTAATAATTTTAACAATTTTTTACAGTAACAACTTTAAGCTCGCGAAAATATTAAATATTGTTTACACAATAATTTGCTACGCCAAAAGAATTTCACAAAAAAAGAAGCAAAAACATTATGTGCGTATTTTCTTTTCCGTGTCCGCAGCATAGTATAGTGCATAGTTTGAAAACGTTCTTACTTTGAAACATTTTTGCATTTTTTTTACGTCAAACATATTTTATTCTGCGAGATTCTTTCAAAAACTTTTGAGAACACTTAGAACAAGTGAAGTTGTTGATTGATTTAAAATAGCTGGACGAAGACGAGATGAATTACGAAAGTTTTCATCTGCATTGATTGTTCTGTATAAGAGAAATGAGTATTGGCTTTAAGTTAATATCATTGAAATATATTTTTTAGTGAAGAATTTGGTGAACAGTGTTATGGCAAGAATATTAAGTGAATCGTCTCTTTTTTCTACTCCAATAAGTTATTAGCTTTTAATAGCAAAATCATAAACGAAAGCAGAAAAATAATCTCTTGAGTAGATATTGATCAAATCACGTTTAACTATCAAAAATATTTATAAAATTATACAAAAAAAAATTATTTCCGCCTCTGCAATAATTACATAAAAGGAAAATTATAAATATAACGACTTTGTACTTTGCTACTTTGAACAAGTCCACTATTACTGTTACTTTTCATCTTATTTGAGTTTTTGTATACAATTAGAGCCAGTGGACGTATAAAGCTTATCTAGCGAAATGAGAGAAAACTAATTATGCAATGTCGCACATATACAATTATAATTTACCTTTTTATATTCAGTTTTATTTGATAAATATAGTTAAAGCGAAAATCTATATTTCCTAACTTTTCAATTTTTGGGTGTTTCGATTGGCCAATGAATATTACTGGCCAGATAAACAACCAATCACAATAGGAATAGATTGATTTCAATATTGTTTTTAGAGTAGGATATGCAGTAACATAAAAAAGAAAAAAAAAGTGATTAAAAGACGATATTTCGGCATGCTATAATAAATATTTTTATTGTATGAATCATAGTCCATGTCAGGAAACGTTCTACCGTATATCATTATACTCGGAGCTTATGAGCCTTACGAAATGAATAATAATACTAAGTATTTATTATTACGTAGATGTATATCAGGATACTCCAGTCTATAAAATATAAAATTCAAACGACAAATTTCCTCTTATATTCTACCTTTCCAATTCTCAGGTGATAACGATTAGCCTTTCTTCGTATTTCATCGCATTAAACTCTTTCGCATAGCGTCAAATCGAAAGCGCTCGTTCTTCCTTCTCGTCTCGGGGAATAAAATGTCTTTTCAGTTTCTCCGTCTCCGCAGCTCGCGCAGCTATATATATGCAAGGTATAACTCGGCCGACGCACGCCGGACGAGACTTCCGGTATGCAAATTAATTTTAAAGCGCCGCGAGAGTCAAGTTCTACCGGTTCTTTATTCTTATACTCTTGGATGGGGCTGCGCTGTTTTTTTTATGCCTCTGCTCCCGGTGAAGTTACGATGGAACTCTCATCCCGCTGCTGGAACAATCATTTTCCCCTTGGCAAAGTTCTTCCTTTTTTTCTTTGCTTCGTCTAAAGCTGGCCCTTTATTTTCTATTTTGCCGTTGTTAGTTTCGAAGCATCGATCAAAAACTATGCGCGAGATAGTTTGGAATGGAGGAAGTACTCACCGAAAAACGTGTTGAAGACGAAGAGCAGCTTCTTCTTACGGAACTCTGACAGCGGCATGCTTACTCTGCAACAAGACAAGGAAGGAGAAAAAGTTTAGTGTTTGCTTGCTAACTGATTTTCAGTTTTTTTTTCGTTTTGTTCGTTTAAGGCAACGCATAAACGAGCCTTGAAGTTGGTTATCTAGCAACGGATAATTTGGTGTATGCAAATTAGTTCGGAGAATATGCAAATATCAGAGGGTAGTTACGAATCCCATTGTAACGCATTGTAGCTCGCTAATGATTTTCATATAGTAATGTGTATACGGTGTCAGCCCCATAGTTTATATAACTGGATTAATTCGAATTGTTGATTCAGTGAATGAAATTTGAATTTCTGCGATAGATTATTCTATGTATACGATAGTTGCAAAGGGTCGATCGCTTCTTATTGAGAAACGTCAAACTCGAAAGTACATGCGGTAGTTATAATTCATTTAAAATCGACCAGCGCAATTCGATACGATTCGCATTAAAAATTCAAGCTCAATTTTGATACCACTTGCGCATAATGAAAATAAACAAAGAAAAGAAATACACATCGCGAGATCAACTATTAACCTCGGCCTTCGATTTGCATCTCATTCTCCTCCCCGATCCATCCAAAAATAGCCAGCGCAGTAAAAAAAAGAAGAAAAAAAACGAAGAAATCCCCGATAACCCGGGCATCCTCAATAATAAACAACGACCCTTTTCATCGCGCGTCGTCCCCGAATAAGCAATAGTACACACACATATATATACGTATACACCTCTCCTCATCTACCCAACGCGATAGGAGAGTAGACACAATTGTCGGACTTCCGGGCGGCCGTCTGAAAAAAATTAGCAATCCCCGCTCGGAGCCCATAAAAGTTTCATCGCGCAGCAGCGCACGTATATAGGTATATATATAAATACAGCTATGGCCAGGCGCACATCACGCACCGAGCCGGATAAAAAGCCCGCGTGTCTCGCGCGTAGCAAAAGCATAACGGGGGATAAGGATCAAGTTCTCGTATAAGCAGTTAGGCCATAGAGCTATAGAGCCAAGCGATTTAGGCCTCTTCTCTCGTTTCCTCTCGGCGCTCTCGGGAGAGCGCTTTTCCCCGAGGCCAGCGCGGCTCTCTTTGTAATAATCGGAGCCGGCGAATGGGGAATCGATGCGCCGCGGTTTCCGATTGGCCACCGGCGATTTTCGACGGTATATATCTCGTTCCTATCTATCTCTGGCTCTTCTATTTTTTTTCCCGCCACAGCCGTGCTATATATACGTTGCGCTGCCGATTTACATGCAAAGTCCGCGTCGACGCGCGACTTTGCGCGCAGGAATTTCCGATACTCTAACGTAATCGAGCAGCTGTACGGGGGAGCTTTCGTTAGGTTTAAAAAGCGAGTACGCAGGGTGTACGATTGGGAGCGAGGAAGAATTATGGGTACGACGATGCTTTCGCGATCGTATAACCTCATTTCAACGAATTCTTTTTACCGATCACCGGATCGGGTGTGTTGTTGGCGTTAACATAGCGTAGAGTAGGTAGAAGATGTACAATTGTGAGCAAAGCTTGCGTAGATGGTGAACTTTCGAATATACGATTAATATACGATATTATGTTCAAGAAGAAAATTCATGATGTTTGATCTTCGTATTAAAATTAAACAAGTGAAATTAGAGAATCCAAATTCACAAACCGCCGCAGTTTTAAAGTAATTATTATTTAAATTACATCTATCTGGATATAGCGAATTCACTTGTATACGTGAATAAAGTTTTAATCGTATTCTTATTTATTAATAAATTCTTTTATACGCACATCCAACGCACTCTCGGTGACGAGTTTGAAACAATGTTGAAAGAAAAGTATTATGCGAAATAAGAATTAAACCACGTGGACCACAATTGTTAATTAATATAAAAAGAATATAATAATATATAATGCGAGCTGGACAAAAAAGCCTCGAGCGATAAAGCAGAGGGAAATCTCTGCGCCAAAAATTACGTACTTACATTTATTACGAGGACGAATTAAAATGAATAAACGTACGCTTTCGACTAACTCGTGGAGGAAGCTATATAGAGTCGCGAAACGAGCTTGGTACCTCTCCTTTTCACCGCACTCACACACAGACAGGAGTGCGCACACTTGCTCGTCGTCGCGAGCAGACTGAAATTAAGTGCTGCTCGCGGCTCGCCGTTCTCTCATCTCTCTCTCTCTCTCTCTCTCTCTCTCTCTCTCTCTCTCTCTCTCTCTCTCTCACTCACCCACTCACTCGCTCTCCCAAAAACCGGCCAATCTTTCTCCACCTCGCCTTTTATTAAAAGTTTCCGTATATGCATTTACGTGTGCGTGTGTGTGTGTACAACATGTATATAGGACCCTGCTGAAATTTTAGCGAGCGCGTTTTCATCGACCGTGGCATATATATATATATATAATAGATATGACTCGTGTATATAAATATAGTCGCGACTTCTGATAAAGCTTGACGAGTATACGGAGATGCGTTAACGATTGCCGGCTTTAAGCTCATTATGACGTAGGTTATAACATCAACATTTTTTACAGCACCGCAACAGTAATCAGTGATTTCTAAAAATATTAAATCCTCGCTCTCAGACCGACGCTTTCTTTCGCTCGTTCGCTATATACCACGAGTATATACTTTTCCGCTTTATCAGATCGAGAGTCGTAAACGACGCAGAGTTTGTGTGGGTAGTGTGTATATGTATATACATAGACTCGTGGGCGCTCGCGACGTCTTTCCCGAAATGGGGTAAACAAGAGTGAGCACCTGGAAAGTATATATCTCTCATCATCCCGAAATCTCTCTCTCTCTCTGGGATCGGCTGTGTATTTTCCTCAACGTTCACGGTAACCGCGTGCAAATGGAAGCCCAGTTTTAAGAGCGAGACGCGGGCTTCCCTTCCTCGTTGTTATATTCTCCTTTTTTTACGACACCGCAAGAAGTTTGATAATGAGGGAGAGAAAGTTTGTCTTTGCTTTTTCATTCTTTCTCGCGCTATAATTTTTTTTTGCTTCTTCTTTCTTTTGATACCGATGACGATTTGAAAAAGTTTAGGGCTGTAGAGTATATATATATTATATATTAACGAGTCATCCTTTGCGATAACGACATTGGATTTGTCCTGTAATCTTAACGAGTATTCTTCTGATGATAAATTTGTGTTTCAAACTTGTCTTGATCAGTGTAATTTATATTCCTCCGTCAGATCAAATTTATTACTGCGAATATAACCTTTATTTCGTGCATAATCACAAAACCATACGAAATCAGTAAGACAACGTATGCATATTGCTCTTCTCATTCTCTTTTGCTCCGAGAAGAAGAAGAAGAAGAAGATGAAGAAGAAGAAGAAGAAGAAGATGAAGAAGAAGAAGAAGAAGAAGAAGAAGAAGAAGAAGAAGAAGAAGAAGAAGAAGAAGAAGCAAGCGGTACTTTAAATAAACTATAATACAGGCTGATGAACGCCGCTGCGTTATAACGACATGCGCCAGTGAGCCGCTCGCCGAAAAGTTTATCCGAGATTATAGCTTTAGTCTGTCCGAGCGAGCCAGCCTTTTTGCTACTCTCGCTCGGATGGCCACGGGCAACGGAAAATTTTAAAAATGATTCCTTCGCCTGTTTTTACCCTCAATAGAGCGAGCGCGAGCTTTTCTGCGCCAGCGCGCATCTCTCTACACAAAAGGCGAGCTGGCTCTAAGTAAATTCTCGAGCCCCGGAGCCCGGCACTTTTTCTTTTTTTTCGTCGAGGGATGAAATATGAACTGTTTCCAAAGAGAGTCGCCGGGTTAATTGGCAAGTTCAAGATAGCTTTCATTAACCGCTTTTCAATCGGGCCTTTTGTTCGCGCTACGACGCGCGCAATTAAGAGGCGCGAGCTCAAACTCACATTTTTGCTGGAACGGCACTTTCTAACGGACCTAATGACACGCGCCGTTTTTTCGCGGGTATGTTTCGCGGGGTCTGATATTGCAAGCCCGGCTGCGATCGTATATTTTTTTTGATAAGCTAATGGGATTAAAACGCATTGGTCATCGATAAGGGATCCGTTAATCGAAAAACGTATTGGAAAATGAATTTATCGTCAATTTTTATTACAAATTTATAAAGAGAATTTTAGATACATTGCAGTGTAATATCTGATTGATACATCTGGATATTATAAATATTTTAACGGGGCTTTCAGAATATAGCAATATTAAAAATCCAGGCAATTTCAAGGCTCGGCAAAATTTATTTTTATACATCCGAACTGCTTATTATACGGAGGGTTTAAAATGTTCAGCCTTCACGTGAACTTTTTTCGACTATATAATCTAGTCGCGAATGTAGTTATTACTTTGTGCCAGCTATTATAATGGAAAAACTAACTTTTAGTTTTCGCGTGCGCGCACGAATATGATTTTGTACTGACTTTTAGTTGGCTTTGTGCAGAAAAAAAACTTTGAATCAACACTGTTTTCCAACGTAGCGTAAAAAAAGAATCAAATCTCATCCTTTCGTCCCGCCAATTCCCTTACCAACAAATATTCATAAAACTCCACTCTATATACTAATCCCTCGTATTTACTCCCATTACGCTCATCTTATATCGCCCTCTCGTTATTAACATTAGAAGCTCCGCTGACGGTCACCCGTCGCAATAAAGCACACGGCTCGTTATACCGCGATATAAGCTTTTCCGAAAGCAATGCTATACACATATGTATATATAGCAGAAGCTACAGCCCATAACGTATATCGTTTCATACGCGCTGCGAGTAAGGCCTAAAATAAAGGAGCCGCCGGGGATTCCTAAGACGACTGCGTTATATAGGCGCGAGGGCAGAGAGAGATAGGCTGTAAGAGGAGACCTAGATATCGAAGCGCGCGCGCGCGCGGTGGTGAAGATCGGGAATCTCGGCCGCGGAGTCCAATCTCGGTGAAACGAGGGGATCGCGTCATTACGACGCGCACACGCCTCGCTCCCCGGAAGCGATGGTCTGCGCGTTGATATACTTTGTACTACACACACACACATACACAAGCGCGCACACACATAGGCAAGTGTATTATATATATGCGAAGAGAGAATATAGCGAGAGGAAGAAAGTTGGCCGAGATGGATAGGTTGATAATGGCTGAGGAAGCGGCAAGTTTGAGCTCGTGCAACGATGAGAAGTTTAGCATAAAAATGAAGTGTGCGGTCGGTATAGTCTTAATAATGAGAGGGCGGGATGCGGGGGGAGATTAATACTGGCGCGAGCTTCCGGATGAGATGTTTCGGTGCTCCCCGCCGCACTTCCCTGATGCGCTGTATTCGCGCGGTTATACTTTTTCGACGAGGCTTTCTACCTTTTTACCGCCTTCGCGCGATATTCACTTGATTCGAAGGAATTAACTACTGTCAAACAGTTGTTAACAAACTTTTGAGATTATAATATATAGGGTTATATTATACGATGCAGAAATCTTTGGCTAATCCCTCGTTCTTCTTTGCATGATAATACCGAGCGAACCGACGTCACGACGTACTCGCATTAAATGCAAATTTACCATCACGCATCAAGTTTGCTTTATTCATCCTCTTGCAACGTTGAAACAATAAAATTCATAGCTTTGGTGCTCTTGCGTAGGTATATATGAGAAAACGAGTATTTTTTGGTAGTGTTTTCCTGCAGAGAGGAATATTTTTACAGGAGAAAATGATAAAGATTATAATTCTTGAAAGCATCTAAGTAATAGAAGGTGAAAACATTGATATTTTCAAGTAGTCAGCAAATCACTCGAATGTTTCTCAACAGATTAAAATTATACCGAAAATTTGAAAATGTAAAATATTTTTTCGCAAGAATGGACATCTTTAACTTTGCACGAAGTACCAAATACACCTTCGAACCTCTATACTATATCTCTCCTCCGGAATCTCAAGAAGAGATTCTGAGAAAGCAACTTGGCTTATTTCTCCCCTACGGACATCGGACGCGCAGAAAATGAAAAGCGTCAAAAGGACGAGCGGAGACGAAAAAGAAGTAAAAATAAAAGACAAAACCCCCGCGCGTGGGTCGAAACGAGAGACCGAGCTTCGCGCGATAAGTGCGTACATATATGTGTGTGTGCGTGTGTGTGGCTGCAAGCCTATATAAAGTGCGGAGCGAGAAAGAACGGTAGAGCGAAGCGAACGAGCCGCCGGGGCGCAATAAAAAGATCCATCTCGCAAAATGCCGGGGCTAGATGAGCCCCGTCATTGGTCACTGCGGACGTATCGGGAATTGCCACCCCGAAAAATTTCCGGCTGTTATCGCCTTTATACCAGTGCGCTGTTTCTCTTTGCAGTCGAGACGAACTGTCCGGCGATTGTTGCTCTCCACGAGTGAGTCTACTATATATATATATAGCTATACAGTCGGGATGGAGAGATAGCGCACCGGATACATAGTAATGAATTTTCTCTCGCCTTATCGCGGTGTGAGCTGCGCTGGAGTTTCGCGCGGCTCTATCTATGGTTATGATGCTAGCTGCTTTTCCTATTATGTCGACGACGGCTTTGTTTACTTTTCGACGCGCCCGTATTATTATATCGGAATCGTGATTTCTGCGATAGATGAACCTTTTGTGAAAATCATCGTCGATTCCATTTTTTATATAATAAAGCTTTTAGCGCGTTAACCATGTTTTTATTATACGTCCTCTTCGTATACACATTATAATTCATACAAATAGGGCCGCTCGTTGTAAAATCGTCCATTCAAAATAATGGAAAGTCTCATTTGAATTTTAAACCGCGTCTCGTTTTTCAAAATGTCATTTACATGCATAGCATCTCCGCAGCGCCGCGGCAAAGTTTGTTTGCACAGCCAGAGTGTGTTTTATTGTTTATTAGAATAAGTAATCTAGAGGTGACAGCTATATGTACTACATAACACTAAATTGTTTTTAAAATGAGGAAGATTCGTGCGTAGGCGCAATAAAGAATTGTCAAAAGTATTTTGGAGTCGAAAAGGGATAGGATGGTGAAATTTATACCTAATGTATATATAATTTCTTCAATCTCTCACGTTGATCTCTTAAATCGATATTTCTCTCACTAGATATCGTTAGCCGACATCTCTCGCCGTGTAAACAAAAACATTTCGTAATAATAACCAAGATCCTGAGTTGACATCACTTGAAAAGCATTTCATTACATAACGGTATTAACAAGGTTTTCCTGCAAGTCCGGTGAAAATTAAAAATTCTTCCTCCCATCCCATATACACAAAGCAAATAACGAGCTAAAACGAAAGGACAACAGAGTGGCTTGAATTAACGCAGTAGGTAGTCGCGTCCCTTTTCGCCGAACAAAACCCAAGGAATTTTCGCTCCCTCGTACCTACGCAAACCGACATAACTCGACGCGCAAACAGAGCTAAACGCCGTTGGGGGGGAGGGACCTACGCGAATCCCGAATAATTGAATGCCATCTCGCGCCGCGCGTTCGTTCAGCGAATACGCCCACCGCGCACAATAGCGCGACTATACATATATATATGTAGGCATCATCAAACGCGCGGCATATCGCGCATTCGCAGCTTCGATATACGTATACGCACGCGTAGTTCTCGCTCGATCCGTCCCGCTAATTACCCGCGAAATGCGCGGCGATCGTATAAATTGACTGCGGTCGCGAGGCCCGGGTTTAACGCCAGCAATCATCGCTCGGCAGTCCTTAATTAACATAATTGCCATCGTCGGAGCACTGGAGCGTGAGCTGCGCCTGCTTATATAAGGGATACGCGGGATCTGTATAGTGCGACGAGATCAGCGAGTATAGAGCCCGATTATATCGATGACTATATATATAGTCGGTTTTCCGGGCTGCGCTGAGGTCGATTTATCTCGCGGTCCTCCCGTGTCGTTGCATCAGCTGCGGGCAACTTTGATCGACTGAACAGTCCTGGGATAGTTTGTTGAGTTTCGAGTGATTAGTGAGCCAGCGAGTTGCTCAACTGGGATGCCGTGTGCGGATATAGCTTGTATACGCGTTAAACTTTGGCGGAAGTGTTTTATCGGAGGTGTTGGTTAAATATGCTTCTTTTTTTCATCCTATATATATGTATACAGAAAAAAGTCATTCGCGAAAGAGAATATTTTTATGTTTCTATATAATGAATAAAAAATGTACAAGACAAAACGTTGAAATCCAACATGCTCGCAAGCTGCGCCTAAGAAAACTAGGTTTATCGACGTACTTTAAGCTACACTAAAATTGCCTTGTACTGTTAACCCATTTACCAACCCAAATGCAAATTTTCACGGGTGATAAAAGGAATAATTGTCCGCGAATAAAAGCCTGACGAACGAACGGAACGTCCGCTGCTTTTGTGATTCAGTCCATCATCATCATCAACTAAAACTGTATTAGCAAGAATATAACGCTATGCGTATTCCGCTAAAACTTTTCATCTCTCGATGAAATAATGGACGAATGAAAATCTCTTACTTCCTCGTAAGATATTCGGGCAAAAATTGTCAGGTATACGAAAACACACCTCCGCGTATTATTGCTCCATAGTAGCTCTCGAGCCATCTCTATATCGGACGCGTCTATTATCCGCATCTGCATCTCATATCGCGAGCTTAATAAGAGTCGGCAGTTAACAGTTGGCGTTTAACGGCTCTTGGCAGGAACTCCGGCCAAATGTCGCGCTGCCACGAGGAGGAACGATCAGTTTTGGCAACCGTGACTCGGACGGGATTAAGGTGGAAAGAATCGCCGGGGCCGCTAGTAAGTTAATGAAGGGTATCTGGGAGAGCACAGCAAACGTCGTTGACACAGATCGGTTTAATTCCGAGGTTGGCTAAGTGCGACCACTGGCCGCTGGAATAACAAGTGTACATCAACTTTTTTCAGGTGTATGTTAAGCGACATCGAGTGATTCGTCGGAATTCGATAGATGGAAATAGTACGATGACTTTGTTTACTGATGACCTGGTTTTGTTCTTTGGATTATTTGTTATAAGATATACTGATTGGATTAGAAGAGTATGTTATAGAACAGATTTCGTTTTTTTAAAAAAGCAGGTAAATCTGTTGATAGGATATCAAGAAAATAAACGATTTAAAAGCTTATCTCTTAAGTACACTATGAATAGACGGAGAAGCTGACTACTGGAAGTCTAAGTCTCATTGAGCAAATATATTGCTCACTTTATTTCTTTGAACAGAACGTTGCTTTCGTCAAATCATACATTTTCTGTATACGCAACGAAATGTCAACATTATCACCATGTAATTTTAAACTTACATTTGGCAAGACGTCTACATTCGATTGTATGATGCATGATGTTTGAAAACTATTATTGATTAATTCAATAATAAATAATCATTCTATTCCATTCTATTTTAGATTTGTGATTTTAGAGCTCGGATGCAAGCGAGAGCAAGATAATCGGTTTAAATGAAAATATTTAAACTACAATACAATCGATATCAAAACTAATATTTACCTAAAAATGTTAGATAAAATTTAATTTAGATCGCACTAATTTTTAATTAGTATAATATCTACCGAGTACATCCACCTTATGGATCCACCAAAATGAAACCCATGTTCTTATATTTATATACAGCAGAACGCTTAGAGAGAGAATCGATCATCGGAGTCGATTTAGCGGAAGACGATCAATTCGAGTAGGCAGTTTCCACATACAAAGTATGCTCAGTCACTTTTGTGGTGGAAGTATTATTGGCGATTGGCAGGCCCCCGTTGCGTGATAAATGTCAATGAAAAGTTCAAGGGCAATCCACTATTGTCCTAGAACCGAGCTACCAGTCACTCTGGAACTATAAAATTCTGGTTATCGATTGAATTCTCACGTTGACACTTCTATTTCAGTTGAATCAATCATTGGGACTAGATAAAACTTCCAATTTGAGAAAAGCTGGTCGGAGAAAAAGCTATACAATCGCAGGCTATGGATTCACCGCAGTTCAACTGCTTGGTCATCCAATAACAAATCAGAAGCACGAAGAAGGAAAATCAACAACGATTTACTGCTCTAACGTAAATTATCGGTCGCTGTAAATACTGAACACACAAGGCAACTCGACGTTAAAAATTCATCGCGATAATAGAAGTTTGTATTTTCACAACAAACTTACAAATTTTGAATTTCACTTCAACAATCTTATACTAAAACCTTTTCCTATTTATAGAGTACATTTTTTCCTCTCCCAGAATCAGAGTGAACGACATTCGATCTTCTTCGAAATCCTCGAGGAATCAATTCTATTTCTGCGTGGAAAAAAGGGAGCAACTTTCTTTCCCCCGAAATGACTTATTCAGATGAGCGAACAGAAATGAAAGTCATAAATTGCACTTTTCCAGGGTGACACCGTCATCGACGCGGTGAGCAGCGGTCCGCAATTGGCTGGCTCGAAAGGGCGAGCGCCATAGGGGTCTACACACAAGAGTCTCGTCTTACGCGGGCTTCATTAAGAACGCCATGAAAAATAAAGCGACTGCCGATGTATGGCCCGCGCAGATGCGCTCGTCCGTAATACGCAGAGGACAAGGGCATTATTAACACACGTGCGATCTCGGAGACGACGGGGCGGTTGGGTTCATGCAAGATTCGTTTTGTCTGGAGAAGTTGGGGACTCTTGTTGCATATTGCACGCGTCTATGTTTAATGCAGGCATCGGCTGGTTAGTCGTGTATCCGTGGCCTTTGTTGTATTTATTTTTCATTGATTATTGTAGAACAAGGAAATAACGCTGTGATTCTTTTTCTTCTGTCGTGTTTTGGGGTTACAACGCATGTATTACGGAATAAATCGAGCTATGTAAATTTTAACACTCTGTAGGCTAAATTATTGCTATTTTGGAAATCGTGTATAATAAATTGGAATTGAAAATCCATTTGTGCTGTATATATTATTAATAGAGTTGTAGTCTCGGTGAAAAAAAAATATACGACTCGAGAAAACATGACGCAGCCCTATGTAACAACAGAAGCGCGCAAAAGGTTTGCGATGAAGGGGTATATAAAGAGCGGCGGCGTAATGACAGGTTGAGACGCCCGGGAAAGGAGCCTGCGCTTGAAATTACAAAGAGAGCTTGCGAGAACATCAGAGAGAAAGTCCGGTAGCTGACGCGTGCTGTGGTGAAGCTGGGACTTGATTGGACGATCAAGAGTTCGCCTGTCGAGCCAGCGTGTATACATATACATATATATATAAAGAGAGAGAGAGAGAGAGAGAGAGAGAGAGAGAGAGATATGACAGAAAGAAGACAACTGCCTTTTTTGTAGAAAGATGATTTTTTTCGTGATTTCTCTTTCTCCGCCTCTCTTCCGATCTCGTAACTTCTTGGGTATCACTTTGTATTGAGGTGATTTTTTTCTTTGTGAGATTTGCTTAGTAGTGTATAGATGTCTATATTGAAAGTACGTCGATCAATATAGTAATGGAAAAGCTATCTAGGATATGATAATATAAGAGACATTTAGACTCGAGTGTTTTTGTGCCATTAAAAATTATCGTTCTAATATTGCCGTTAGCAATAAAATTAGCGATGACACATTATCTTACAAATACATTTATTGCTATATAATTTCAGATATCGTTATTTATTTTCTCTATATAACGTTTTCCATTATAACATCGCAAAAATCGTAAAAATACACGATGATTAAATTCGCGCACACACAAACGATTTCCAACTCGATCGAGTCTGCGCAAATGCAGCGCGTAAAAATCGTCCCTCACGGCGGACGAATGAAAATCCACAAATCGATTATCCAAGCGGCCGTAATGCCTCATATTTACAGACAAAACAGCCCAAAGATAACATTACTTCCGCGCGCGCATATATATTTTAGGGGAGGAATAACTCGCGCTCAATAGGCGTAATCACGAGGCACCGCTTGTGGTATATATATATGTGTGTGTGTATAAAAAAACGAGGTACCCTGACGGAAGAAAAGAACACGTGTAAGTATATATTTATATATTGCCTTTGGCCCCTCCCAACTTCTCACTATATACTCTAGTTCGGTTTTCTTTTACGAGCGCGCGAACCGATATTTCGCCGACGACGAGTCTCCCGCCGGCGACGAGTCCGATGAAAGATGTTCCACTCGTGTATGTAACGAAGAGATTTTCGGCCCCACCCTCGGATCGCACTTTTCCGCTCCGCTTTGTCTTTTTCTTTTGTCACTGATCATCGCCCTTTTACTTTTATTTCCCTGTACTCCTATATAGTATAAGTTCTCTCGCGTAAACGTAAACGCTCGTCTTTCCGCGAGAAGTTATCTCGAGATTGCTGCGTTTTTTGAAAGGTCGTAACGTGGTTTATCCTTCAGTGTAATAAAATGAACGTATATATATACAGCGCATAGTCGCAGTTCTACTATCAACAATCATACGGTGAGATTGATGATAAGTTGACCAAAAAAAAAATACGATCGCGCAATGTCTTCTATCGGGATATACACAATTCCAAACTTCAAAACTCACATCCCAAACTCATCCAAGCAAGACTCGGTGTCTATTCCCAAAAGCACTTCTCGCAAAGCGTTTTTTATCAACCTCATTCCCCGCGAGTCACCCTATATACATGTACCCAACGCCACCAATCAACCGCCTCTTCCCCGCCACACCGGAATATATACTTCATCTCTGATCCCTCGACTTTGCAGTATATATATATATAGGCGAGAATAGCAGCAAAGACGTAGAAGAATAAGAATCGGCGCGAATGGAGGGCCGTCCGAAACGGGCGGACACCGTTCGTGCGATTTACCGTGCGCGCGGCAAACAAGAGACGTATATATCTATCTCCGTACAGCCCCCGAGGTGACTATAATATCAGCCGTCCCTCTTCTCTTCTGCCCGCGCTTTATGTACATATATATTCTCCCGGCGAAGCGCAAAAAAAAAAACAAGCGGGTGGCAGAGGAAAAAAACCCGCGGACTCTTTTCCTCCTTCTTCCGCTCGAGCGGAGATTTCTCTTTATCTCGTCAATGCGGAGCGCGCAGATAGAGGCATATATATATATATATATATATAGGGAAATGCGCAGCTTGTAAATCAAAGCCGCGAGTATATGGCGGTATGCGGTGTATAAACGTGCTGTAATGCTGGTGATATATATCTTTCGCTGTTTGTATAGATGTACTCGTCGCGGCGATTCGTGCGTTCGACGTGCCAGATCGCGATGGTCAGTGGAAATAAGTTATTGCTCGCTGCTCCAATGTACGTGTATACACATATTTGGAGGTCTTTTTATTGCCTGCGACGGATAATACGCCGCTTTCCGCGTTGTCTGTAAGAGGCCGTACTGAGAGGGTGTACGATATGCCGATTTAGAGTGCGAAATGTATAAGAGTATTCAAGAATACATGAGTCTAATATAACTTTATTCGCGAAAGTTCTGTATACTATAGCATAGTGCGTGAAATTACATTGACGTTTGGATTCTCGTATACAGTAATATTCTGATATGGTATATTTTTTCAAAAAATGTTTATTCTACAATTTTTACATATATATTATCTTACGCAAGTCCTTATCGTCTAATTATTTTAATCCTTATTATTTCCACCGCTCTAGGGGGGGGGGCGGAGATTGCGCCCGATGTATTTCTATAGCGATCGCGCACAGCTGCGGTTCGTTTTTAATGGAAAAGAAATATAGATTCTCGCGTGCTACAGCTGCGCAAGCTATATATATATATATATATATATATATATATATATATATATATATATATATATATATATATATATATATATATATATATCCCTCTACTGCGCATCCGCCAGCTTCGCAAAACGTCATACGAAGAAAAGATTTCAAAGCAATTACCGGCGAGAGAGAAAGAAGACGAGCCCGCGAATAGAATGACTGACGCTTATTATCCGCGGAGTATGAGCTGTGTGCTATAAGATTTAATTTTGACGCGCCGCGAGTCAAAGCTTCCGATGCAGGAATAATCGTGAAATGAGCTCGTTACGGCGAATAATCGAGGATATTATGAGACTGCGGCTTTATTTTCTTTTAATTCGACGTGAGCCTTTACTCTGGCGGCTTTCAGTTATTTGAGGCTTGAAAATGTGGCGCCATCGAGGCGAAATGCTGTGTATAGTGATGTTACTAGAATGTCTCAATTATATCTATATGGCACACTATACTAACGAGGTGTAATTATATACGCGAAATCGAGGAGATTGTGGGAAGGGTATATAATTTGATCTAGTTATATCCTCCTTATTGGGTTATTGGATGACTATTGAAAAACCTGCAGATAGTTGAAAACTAAAATTTCTCGGATATTATTAGATAATTAGAAACAGTGATAAATTTTTAGCTGATAATGAAATTTGTGAGTTGTATATCTTGCCTTAAATGAATACTAATAATAATTTATTATAAAGTAGCGGGTAAAATCGAGCCATTAGCTAATATTTGATGGCCCGGAGAGAAAAATTCAATTTTCATTCCTTTTCTCCATGTACAAAATTTATTTAAATAACAATTTTAAATTAGCGTATAAGTTATAGTTGTATTGTTGTTATTGTCTATACCATCGACTGAATAAAGCGAGACTTTAGCATGTAATTCTAGCACTATTTTAGAGCATCTCATAATGGCCTACATAAGCGACTGCATTATAAATGCTTTTTTTCACAAATAACGAATACTCGCACTAAAATAACTCAAATGCGCTCTTACATAGCTAGTTCTACGAATCATAAATTCGTATACGATTATGGAGCTGCCGCAGTGCTCATAAAATTACATATGCATTAAAGAATGGCATACTAAAAAAAATACGATTTAAATAATGTTTCTGCGTCCAGCGCGTAAACGCTCCCTTTTCTATTTCTAAAGATTTTTTTATTGAACCTAAAGCGGCGAGCATGCTCGTAAAGCTTCTATCTTCTTTTTATCCCCAAGAAGCTTACCCGAGCGAATCGAAATTTTCTAAGACGTTTTCAGAGTCTGACTTATTTCTCTGGTTTAGACTCTGCGTCTCCTTATTTTCAAAATAAATCGATCTAAATATCCAGTTACTAGTCTACCCTAGATATAGAAAAGTAAAATAACCGGATATTCGAAGAATTCAGTTCTTCCCTGTACTAAATTAAAATTCAACAGCTTTACTTCTCCACCACTCGTTTCTTCGCAAAGAGCATATAAAGCCAATCAATCACCCTAAACGTTTCGTACTTTCCTTTCAAATTTCCGGAAAGCTCTATCCAACGAAACTAAAATAGCCGTTTCGCAAATAACCGCGCGTATAACGTATATATATGTGTATATAGCCGTTCGGGCTTGCAAAAGCCCAGAAATATTGCGGAATAATTCGTTTACGCTCGTTAGAACTCTTTCAGGGAATTTCAAACGAACGCATCGGTGCCCGCAAGCCGGATAAAATTCCCGCCGAGGAAGTAACCCGAACACACAGTAGGCAAAATTGAAAATCCTCGGGCCGACCGCGTGAGCTTGAATTTCCCGCGCTGAATCTCCGGTTGACCCGCATCAGCCTCTTTAAATAAACAAAGCGCTCTTTCGCTCTCGCGGAGCTTTTCCTCGTCCGAAAAAGAAGGAAGCAGCGGCTTTTATCTAGACGATATAGCGGCTGCGTGCCGAAGAGGCGTTACGCGAGTGTCTAAGCTATGAGGGCAAAATCTCGAGCGTATTTTCTCGGCGGCTGCTTTTCCGACGATGCGCGAGGCGCGCCCTTGCATCAATTATTCATGGACTAGGATATTATATTCTAAAGCGCGTTACGTCGACGTCGCGAAATTTTTCGAGGTGACGCGGCCTTCCAGCGAATATGGAGAGATATTTTGCGCAGCTAAAAGATGCGTTTACTATATATATATATATGTATAGTAAGAGCTGCGGCAGATAGGTATATATGTATAGAGAGAGGCGTTTTCCGGGAAGATGTTTTGGATGCATGGCGAGGTGAAAAGTACTGCAAAGCTGGGCGCGTGATCAGGAAAATGTGCACTTTTGAAAATGTCAAATCGGATTGATATATTTAGTTATTTTTGCGCGTTTTTGTATATTATAATCCTTAAATTATAAATAACCGTTCAAAGATTTTTTAAAATATTGATTGAATTAAACGGGCCTTAGATCGCTCGCTATAAAGAAAACCCTGAGCAGTATCCATTAGCAAGTGAGGCAGATCAAACGTATGTATAAAAAGTAGATAAAGTATATATGTAGGACAATTGGCCGGAAGGACAAAACGACGCGGGCAACAAACGCGAATTTTCATCGAACTCTTTTAGCGTTACAAGGACGAGATGTACCGTACATATACGTGCATAAGGCGAATGCCAGAGACACCGGCTCGATTGTAGGGAAAATGCAAATTGCCGCGCGTATAGAGAGCACTCGAGATTGCGCATTTGTGAACAGTCGCGCAGTTATCTATTGTTGTTGACGCGGGCAGCCATGGCCGCGGGGGAGCGCGTTCTGCACCAGTCTTGTACGGATTTTCTCTTGTGTCCCGCCTTTTTCCCACCCCCGCTTCTCTCTCTCTCTCTCTCTCTCTCACTTACTGTGTACACTTGTTTCCGGCTGCAAAGTATCCCTCTGTATTTTCAATTATCCCGGGGACGCGTACACGGCCGAAGATGTCTGGAGACGAGATTCTTGATTAGAAGCTCGACGGAAAGAGAGGAATTCTCACTTCAAATTCTGTACTGAAGAGTGAAAATTCCTGGGTTTTAAGTGAATAGTCTGTATATATATATACACATATTTTTTACTACTTTTTGAATCACCTATATATTATACTTATATATTAAATACCGTATTATCCTACATGCGAAAACGAACTTTTTGTGGCAGTAGACGTTGCCGCATAAAGTTATATGGCCATCAAGCGCGGCAGACTGCAGCATCGTGAAAAATTTTTATTTATAAGATTTCGGAGCATTTTTCATAGAGGAGCTTGAAATTAAGCTTACATATACAGAATAAAAATTTTCTCTTAGCGTCGCTTCAGCTTCGCAGCTTTACATACGTATAACGCGGATAAATTTAAACTTTATACAGCACAAACAAAATCGAGTCATGACAATATTAAACAGATATTCTTCTCCGTCTCTTCTCTAAAAGACGACGCAGGCATGCGCAAAATTAGAACAAAAAAAATTCATGCATTTTTAAAAGGCTTCCTCTCATAGTAGAGCTACAACGGAGCTACACAGCGAAACGCCTGGACCCACACATTATACATATACATCGAAACAAAAATGACATCTCCTACAGATCCGCGATGGCGAATTTTCATTTGAAAAAAGGAGACCAATCTTCCGTACAATACTTTGCATTTGAATGCGTATTGCCAGTGGCCACAGCTCTCGATTTAAAATATCAGGCCGAGGTAAAATCTTTAATTGAATTAAAATGATCGAACCTGACCGCCCACTTTAATTTCGCGGTATATGCGCATGAAAGTTTCATTAAGTGCTGCCGCGCGCTCCCGGGAATATACCAGTATACGCAGATATATATACATATATATAGGCGTGATATAAGTACTATTCGCGTTCGTAAAATAATATCAGAGCCGCGCTCACCGACTCCCCGCGAGATTTAATACACCAGACACGGTTATAAAACATTGGACTTTCTCGAGCGAATATACATATATACTATGAGAGAGACGGACGCGCTGCTGCACACAAGCGGAATATATGTAGCTGTATACAGCCTGTTGCTTCCTCTACGATGCAACTGTAGCTTTATTTTTGCATGTTTATTCTATTTTCACGGCAGCAGCATTTTTTGGAACTTTAAACATTGAATGCAACAGTGCGAGCGCAAAGTTGCGCGGATCTGTTTCCAGGGTTACCATATATGTATATGTATATGTATACTCGCATATTTTGCGCGCTGCACGAGCGCAATGATCGCTGTTGGAAATTGAAAAGCTCTCTCTCTCTCTCTATTTCGCCTCGCGGCGGCAATCAATTTTTTAAGCTCGCTACGTAAAACAAGAGTACATCTATATACACGCGATGCTTGCGGGTCGCGTTTCTTTCTTTTTTTTTATCATGCGCTTGCATTTTCTTTTTGATTTTACTGGGCGTTTTTCACATTGCGAGTAATCTCTGCCTTCCTTGGTTACCGAGCGAAAGAATTGATTTTTATTATTGCGCGTAGCGCAACAGCGAGCGATATATAACGACTGCTTTTGTTGCGGGTTCGCGAGGCAAATTGGAAAATTGCGAATCAAATATTATTATCTTTTACTTTCGGAATATATTCTGATGATATGTAGAATAGGTGTATTATATATAAGTAATATCATCTAATATCTATTATTACAGCGTAATCGCACTCAATATATAGTGACAATAGAATGTGTCAAACAGAGTATAGAGACAGGCAGCGCATTTGAAACCTATTAGCGTCGATCAGATGCTCAAACGGGTGCCTGTGAGTATATATATACACTCATGCGATATCGGGTGAACATACGACGTCATTTGCCGATAAACGTGAGTCCAGTTTTAATTTAACGTATATTGTCAATTCAAATTCCGAATTCGCTCGTCGTCATTTAAAAACTGAATCATAACGCGTACATATGATTATTGAATCGCAGCGATATCCAATTTCCGAATTTTATTTCGAACTCTGACTCGTGCAACTTTGATGAGAGATTCAATAATGCCGCATAGCGCCGCGTTTTGCCCCGAAACAAAAATAACATTAAATTCCGGTATAACATATTTATACGCTACATGTAAACGTGATAAAATTAAAGGCAGTCCCGCGAATTAGCCGCTGAATAACACGCTAATTTTCCTTATTTCCCACCGGTCACTATGTAGACCTTGTTTTCTTGTTTTTACGAGTAGCGAATCCTTTGCGCGTTACAAGGCTCGTCCCGCCGGAAAGCTGATGCATCGCGCGCGTCATATACGTATATGTAGACGAATCCGATTCAGAAGAGTCGCCACAGTAACACAGGGGAAAATCTGGCTTTGAATAGAGCCGAGATAGTGCGATAATATTAACTGAGCTGGCCCGGGAAAATTGTCGCTCCGGGGCTTGAATACACAAACGCGTATACAGCTGCGCGGTTGTCTCGCGCGCCGTTTTCGACAAAAGCGACTTTCAAAGTTTCCCGAGCGTGTTCCGCGTCGGAGAGAAAGAGAGAGAGATGCTGTGTGTGTTGTTACGCACTCAGAGACGTCTATATATATATATAGTAGAGTTCCGACGTTCTTGGCGCAGAGGAATAGGCTCGTCGGTTCACCCATGTATGTGTATATATATTATACAAGGCGCTGTGCAGTATATGTCACAGGTTGACATGCGATGTGTGGGGGTTTTAGCGAAAATTGCAATTTCTTCGAATTAGCGTACTGCGCGTCAAAGTAGATCGAGCGGCGGGTGAAGTGCGTTCTAAAGGTTGTAGAGGAAAAAATAGTGCTGTTCTCAAAGAAAAAATATTTCGCAACGTTTTCGATTGATCATTATCTGTAAATTTCAAACAATAATGAAACAAATCGATATACAAAACGATGCATAGTGTACACCTGTAATTGCACAATAATAGATTTGTCGACTACCAGAGCTACGCCACCGCATACAGCCGCTGTTTCAATTTTAGTCCTCTCGACATGCCGTAAACTCTCGAACTGCGGTGCGTATAATACGCACAGTACACGCAAAAATACTCGCGCTTCCGCTGTTTCGGAGCTTCTCGTCCGTCGGCTCTCTAAATCAGATACATATGCACACGCGCTGGGGTAGTCGTTCGTCGCGCGCTTATTTCTCAATGATTTAATCAAACGTGCGAAATAATATATACATATGTGATGTCAAATTCAATTAATTATTGGCAAACAAATGCGACGCTAATTATAATTTGAGTGAATTACTCTTTTTTGATAATGACAAATAAAGTAGCTGAACTGTGAATGTTCCACTTATTTTTAATTATGCGCAATATTTTGTATATTCTGATAACAAAACTATCTATTAAGCTGCTTGTAATAACGCGTCAATGAAATTATTCTATTCAACAGATATGAAAAGTACAACTATAAATCCATCAGTCACCGTAGCAAGCTTTGCATAGTTGATATACCGAGTTCACGCATATAACGCAAAAGAAGAATCACGCGATAAGAGTATTACAAATTTTGTTCGCATAAAGGGATTATTTCGAAGAAGCGTAATGCAGCTTTCCTAGCTTCTGAGAGAGCAGTTTAACTCGAATACACTCCAGGATCTTCCAAGGACGAGGCAGTCCTTTGTGCCTCGACAATAGCCAAGATTTTAAGAATATTCTTTGAAGGATATACTATTAGTCGGGTCCGCGGAAAAAACGCACAAACCTGACAGACGACGAGCCGAGCAAGTTAACGAGGTGAAAATTGTACAATATCCTGAAACGCGTGCATTTCACGGATATAATTTTCTGTGAAATGCGCGTAAGGCAGAAAAAACGATTTTTATTGGTAAAAAGATGAGAAAGAGACCTTGGCACGCTTGTCGCGCTTATCTGCGCGCCTACCTCTCTATATCGCTGAATAAAGTCGCCGGTTAATATATAACCGTGTGGGTGTAAATATTATTTGTGTAATCACGAGTGCTGCCGCAGAATTATCGTATAGGGAAAGACTTGACGTAAAAGAATTATTTTTGAAGCATTGCGAAATTCCGCGGGTTTTTTTTCTTTTACACGTAATTTTCACCACGTATACGATAATAAATTATTTTAATACAAATATACTTTAGTTATTTTTTAATACGCAATTACATGTGTACTTTAACAGTTTTTAAATGTCTCTTCGACAGGATTACCTTTGCACCGTATTTTTTGGTAGAAATAATCCTATACAAACTGGTAAGGCACATTTTACAAATAATATCACAGCATATACAAAACTATTTCTATCATGTTATTATAACGATCGATTCATATCGCATAACGCGGAAATATTAGAAAATGACATTACTGAGTTAATCCTGATAATATTTTAATGCTTAAATGTATGTAACAGCTCAAACATTATTTTCTTTGTAAAAGAAAGGATTTTATTTTGATCCCTTTGTATGAGAATCGATGCTCAATTTTTTTGGGTCGCTGATTTTGAATTCGTGGTCCGGATGCAGATAATCTACGTTGGTTGCTGTACATATAAAATATGGCGATTTACATGAATGGAGGCAAACTAGAATTTTAAGTATGCGTATACTAAATTCAAAAGCGAAACTTAGAAATAAATCCACATAGAGATTGTAACATTTAATTTCAATATTTCAAATGCTATATATATAAGAGAAATTATATGAATCAAAAAATCCTTTTCGGAATACATAATACGAAATTACTCGGACTGTTCCGCAGCAATATAAATATCACAATATTAAACTTAAAATTGTTCGAGTCATTAGTTGTCTTTATGTGAGGATAAAAATGAAGTATAGGCAGTTATATATAATCCGATATGATAAATCCTTTACGAGTAGCCGACGAAAAGATTGACTTCTTCAGAGACTGACTACTGCGGTAAGCGAACACATAAAATCCAGCAATAGCCCCGAGTTTTATTTAAAAGGAAATCATCGATTTTCTCATGGTCTTCTGCAATAAATGCATATTCACTATGAATATCTATGGATTCATTTAAAATAAATCTTTGATTATTGTTAACGTTAGTATATTTAGTAATTTTAAAAAATTTTAGTACGCAAACAATATTTACCTTAATAAAACTTTTATGTTAGTTTGCGAAGAATTTAACATAATAATTATAATTTCAGAAAAATGTATTGTCTTTATCAACTACTGAAAATAATTATTTTACTACCACTCATCAAAATTATGAATTGAAGAATTATATTAAAATTCACTTAGATGGTGTTCAAAATCATTTACAAATGATATATAAATTTGTAACTTAAAACCGTCCAAATAAATCATTTTGAAAAAGGATAATAAAATCCCCATCAAAAATAAAAAAAATTTTATTACTAATTTCACATTCACCTTTATCATAAAATGATAAAAACGAATCTCCTAAAAATAAATCTCGCGGTGAATTCTTCAAATAGAACTGCATTATATTCCCAGCTATGCTAAGTTTATATTCACGCATTTCCAGAATTATTCATATATGCGTTATCAAAGCTAAAACTGAAACTATCGTTAAACGCCCAACATTACGATGATCCACCTTTAATAATGCATGAAAACATAAAGCCAACTCCTCTCTCTCTCTCTCTCTCTACATATAAGCAACTCCACCCGTCAGTATATTAACACCAACATAATTCCGAACTCGTTCGCCGAAAACAGCTCTGCGCCATATATATACACTCTTCGAAATCCCCTCTCCCAAAGCATTCAACTTCTTTAATCAACGAACATAGACGGGAGCGCAACTTTCCCTCGGCGCCTCCTATTAAAAACTTAAACATTTAGAAACTTTAATGTCAGCACTAACGATATACAACCCGAGGGCCCGTAAAAATCCTCGCCTCAGAGCTATGCGAAATTTTCTCCGAGTATACACGCGCCTGCAATCCAATAGCCAATGCTGCCCGTGCACAATAAAGTGAGGCGGGTCGATGTCGCGGCTAACGCCAATTTCCCCAAATAAAAGCGGAGGATCTATTCGCGCTCGCGGCGTCTAGCGCTATAAAAGCCGCATATATAGCTTGCCGCGCGTTTATTGCGCTTAACCAAGGCTGGATCCAGTGCTGCATGCGTCTTGGATTGCGCATCTCGGCTCGAGACGTCGCGTATGTAGATGCGCGCGAGTTTGAGCCGCGCAGATGCTCCGGATCTGCGGCGTAGTTTCGAGGGTTTGTATAGCCGCGGCGAAATGGATTTGGCCTTTGCTTTTTCGCTGAATAATTGACAAGCTGCTGCAGATGCGTGGGAGGAAAGTTGGATTAATGCCGCGCGCTATACTCATCTGAATACTTCGTTTGGGATGCGCTTATACAGAGATTTTCGGTTGAACGATTTCTAGTGGAGGGTATATATATACGTGTATCTGTGCGTGATCCTCGGAGTTGCGGGAGTCTAATCGGAAACTATTGGAAAACGCCCCGTCTACTTTTGTGACACTTTAAAAGTTGTGGAAGTCTCCGCGATGGCATAAGAGAATAATAATCGGATATTTAATTTAGACTTTAACCATTTTTTTCCAAGGTGATGCACGATCAAAGTCACGCTGTAATTGATGAAATAAAAATTATTTAAAAATATGTCTTTAACTCCGCACGACCAATGCGGCCGGATATTCCGGCTCGAGAAATCTCGCAGAAAAGCATTAAAGTGAAAGAAGTCAATGTACAGTCGGTCCATTCTTGTCCCGAGGAAGCGCGTGTAAAGGAAGCGGCATAAATTTTCATAGCCCAGCGCCCGCAGCGCGACGGTGATTTTTACCTTTCCTACTCTCGCGCGCTGCGGGGAACATTCTAATAATCCGGTAACATTGCGGTGATGAATTTCGCCCGAGAAGAAAAAAGAATCTCACAATTCTTGCAATCGCATTTGCGCTTGAATTTTCATTTATTCTCGTCCCGGAGCTTCCTTGAGAAAACGTATGTATTGTGCGCTTGTTCGAGATTTACTAGAACGAGGTTCACGTGTAAGAAGGGGAAATTGCGCCAAGCAATTGATTCGAAGTGTGGTAAACATCGTGTCATATAAGAACTTTTAGCAAACTGTCCGTGAAAAACTGCGGTGGGCTCGGTAATTACTTTTGCAATGGCAAAAAATCTGAAGCTGCGTATACGGTTATTATACCTCCCTGGCTTCCAGCGAGTTTGCCGTTTTTACGTGATTGCACGGGGTGTACGGGTATACAGAGATGAAAAAAAATTGCTAACGTAAATTGCAGTAGCTTTGGGAAGAAAATATTTTGCAACGATTTTTCAAATTGAACTAATTCTCTTTTATTTTAGCGAGTATATAGGCTCCGGTGTAAAAATCTTTTTTTGTCATGCAATATATATGTAGCTTTTAAAAAATTTATTAAATTGCATTTCCTGTGATCCTCAAAATATTATTTCTAAATTAGAATTTTTTGTTCGTTTTTTGGATAAAAAAGTTTTCAAGCTCTGCAGCCTATAACCACTGCAAACACATATGTGTTAAATAATAAATACAGTTAGTGTTAAGGCTACACACGCCAAAGAAGTACATCTAGCGGTATAAATATACCTGACGAACTACTATGACACTACGAAGCGCTCGTACACACGTGCGCAGGAATAAATATAGATAGACAACGCAAGGGTGTAGGTATTATTAGATGCTGCTTATTGAATTAAATATTACAGCGTCCGAGTATACGTCGGACATCCTCTTAAAGCACGTCTCGACTTCGCGCAGTAATCGGATCACACGTGGACGATGTTCCATGATCGAATGCCGAGACGTATTATATACGCGGCGCTGTCAAAAAAAAATATCGCTTCGGAGTTGATGCCACAGCTCGATGCTGTAAGAGCCACTGATCGCATTAGACGCTCTTTGGTTACGTTTTATCATTAGGTTTCTAAAAAGGTAAAAAGACCAACGTACCTTCTGCGTGATGATGCGTAAACAAAGAAAAAGAGAAGCAAAGCATGACTGGCTTTGCTAATGAGAAAGAAACCGAAATCTCTTCCCGCTCAGAAAGGAAGCGCTCTTTCTCTCTCTCTCGGATAACACCTAACACACGCGTCCCGTGCTTTCAAGTAATCAGCTAATAGCCCGACTGCACAACTTTCTAATTTAGGACATATAGCTATATATGAGCTCCATATACAGCAAAGAGCATCAAGTGCCTTTGTAGTCGAATAAACGCATTACGAGCCGCGAGATATCGGTCTCGCGTATCCATATAATTATAGCGCATCATCATCATCAGCAGCAGCAGTGTAGAATATATTCTCCCCGAAAGTTGCCGGCTTTGTCCCTTTCTCATATATAAAGCGTTCTTTTTCCACGTCGATACCTTAATTAAGGCTAACCCAATTACTAAGCCGTCGTGCTTCCTCACTCCCGCGCTTTTTATCTTTTATCAACGCGCGTATACACTTTTCATATACCTAAGCAGATCGCGCATGTTTCAAGCCCTTTGAACCTGAGCCGTGTCTGGCGTGGTTGACGCGCTGCCGCTGGACTCGTATTAAGGCAGCTCAGGCTCATAGCGAGTAAATGAAATTTGCTTTATTAAAAATTAAACAATAGGGCGATTGCAGCTTGTCGAGCTTTTTATTCTGTAAGCTATGTATATATAGCTGCGTTCAGTGGCACCTGTCATCTTGTCGTTCGAGCGATTAAAATTGTGAGTGTGGATTAAGTGTGCTAGATCGTGTTTTGATATTGTAATGTGAACGATTATATGTTGACTAGTTATAATACAATACGCGTTGAAAATCTAACGCAAGTTTAGTGGAATAAGATGGTATGAGAAAGGGTTGGATATACTCTCGTGCTGCATATGATGCATATACTATATATTTTCTCTCTAAAGATGCAAGAGTGAAAAACTGTGTGCAAAAGAGTGACACAATTTTGCATCCGCTTCTCTTTCAGATTTATATTGCTTTATGGTAATCCGGGAAGAAATGATCATCGAAAACGGTACGCGATTAGCGAGAAAACATATTACAGCTCCTCTATATTTAGCGCGCAGGGCTTAAAATTCAATCTTTTTCTCGTCGATTACAAAACCGCTGCCTCCATATAGCTTGTGTGAAAAGAGCGCATCAGTCAAGGAAGTTGCCCAGAGAGTAATAACCGCCTCGGATAAAGTGAGCAGATTAAGTAAATTGCTCGCCGCGTGAATAGCCTTTTTCAAGATTAAATTCAAGATTAAAAAATCAATACTTAAGAGCGTCAAGTCTCTTTTGAATTTCCGCTACTTGCATAAAAAGCGAGTCGCAGTAGGCACGCGAGAAAAATGTTCACGTCGTCGCTGGACGCCTGACCGCGTAAATTGTATATAATAATACAGCGACATCTTGGCCACTCGTAAAACACAGGCGCATCTGTAGCGGGCAAAATCCCCTTAATTTTCCGCTATAATCTCGCCTACTCTCCCGAGTATTAAATATACGCGTGCGGATACACCAGCCTGAGTGAAAATCGAGAGGTAGAGTCGACGAGTGAATCCAGTTGAAATTTTCCGAGTATATATATATATGTATGCAAGCGAGTGCATCCGACGCTAAATTAACTTGAGTGTATATTTCCCGACGACTGCGTGTGCGCTTTGTGAAGATAGGCTTGTGATGCGCTCCTTTGAGCGCGAGAGCCGAGTTTGTACGCGTGCTCGTACGCGTGTTAGCGAATTTCACCTGACTTTTCACAGGCCTACTCTATTATAAAGTATGTGCGCATTGTCGTGAAGTTAATTTTTTAAATTTGTATCGCTATGTACTCGTGGAGCACTGCTGTTTCGTATAACGTGAACAATGTATAATTCGATTTTTACAGATGCAATATATATCGAAATATTTTCATAAGCAGCCGCGCAGTTCTTCCAATAATAATAAAGAGCGACTGCGCGATCGCGACGACACATTATTACGAATACCTCGCGTCTCCCCGAGATGAAATTCAGTTTCGCTTATAACTCTCGGCGAAATTACGCAAGAGCTATAATACTTTTAATAAATTGAATGAAATCTTTCTCTCTGTCTCCGGGATAATATGTATCTCTCTCGTGCTCTTGATTTTAATTGGAATTCCGCATTATAAAAGAAGTCCGATGAAAAATAATAGAGCCGAGTCGCGCACGACGAAAATTACCCCCCTGCGCGCACAATGCAATAAAATTAAGAGCGCACATTAGAATAAGGAGACTTCGCGTCGAGAAATACAACGCCCGCGCGCGAGAACTGCCTTGTACTCGCTTAACGAGGCGCGATAATCGATGCCCCGCGCGAAGCGCTATATATTATATATACCCTTTGATATTCAAATATATCGCGGATTCATTTCATTTTCCCGCGCGTTTATAATTCAAGTCCGACCGTTCACCCGCATCGGCATAATATCCACGACGCGCGTTTACCATTATGCTATTTATTATTCTGCACGATTGTATAATATATAATATATATACAAGAAGTTTTGTCGCGCGCTCATTATTGCAAGCTAAAAATGTTTGTAAACTGTCCTCGTTCATAATTACATGCAAATACGCGCGGGCGCACGCGTATAATTGTGTATGTAATGCAGATTTGCTTAATGCCGACGAAAAGCTCGCTCTTCCGTGAGCTGGTTACGCGCTGCGGATAGCTATATATGTACATATATGCAGCACGAGCGCGCGTCTGTTTAGCCGTATATACAAACGAAGCATGACTCTTCAGAGGACGCTGCCCTTAATGAACGATTGCCTATATAGAGAGGCGCGCTCGCGGCCTGTTAAATTAACCTATGCTTCAAAGACGTGCAAGCGCGCAGCAGTAGCGTAATCTCACTACGTCCTGCACTCGATTCGCTATATCCTCTCTCTCACTCGCTCTCGTCTATCTCTTCTTTGGCTACCTTTATGTATATATATACACCTTGAAATATCCCATTCACTCCGCGCTTCTCAGCCTTTGTACACTTTATGCGCTTATACCGCCGTCATACGTATAGCGTAATAATATATATGTAACTAGATGGACTCGTTGTAGCTCGCAATTTGAGAGGAGTATTTATTTTAGTCGCCATAATAAAAGTTCTTGGGACTGCGTCCCGGTTATGTAGTCTTTTAAATCGAACGGATTTATGGATCTGTATGTGGCGTCGGTCAGCTCTCCGTTCCTTCGGTAATCGTCTTTTTCGCTTCTATGGTTATGGGGAATTTCGTCGGAAATTGAAAATTTTTCAAAAGCTGGCGTACGACTCTGACGCGTATTTTGCTATTTTTTCGTCTAAGCTCGCACTGCGAGACGCAGCCTAGATATGGTTGCATGAATTATGTAATATAATATTGTATGTGTGTATTTATTGTAATATCTATATTCGGGGAAAATAAATTTCCTTTTCGTGCTCCTGCAGTTATTCCGTAATTTATGATAAACATTAAAACGCAATGTACAAATTTTAATTGCAAATATAAAAATAAAGCATTGCTTATATATATACACGCGCGGGAAAGTCATTTTCCAAAGTCAATTAAATTCCAGCGTGCTGGATTCCAGTAAAATCTCCAGGCCGCGCACTAAATAAAGTTTGCCGCACTTGCAGCCAGAGACTTTAATTAAAGGCATTAAAAACTTTGCGGAAGTCACTATACACTACTTGTTTGCCTGGCAGTATGACCAGTCCCATTCGGCTGTAACAAATGATGACTAAAGACTTGCACCGAAATTTCTTGCTGGATATACAACGTTACCTTGTATATCCAACTCTCCCTCTGGCTTTCTCTCTGTATCGTCCTTCGTCTAGTTCGTCGGCATATATATACATACAATGTTCTCTAGCCCAAACTTACAGCGAGTCAGGTGAAATTTAAATGTTTATCTTCGTGATTGAGTTGGACTGACTTTTGGCAAACCATATAGTATACGACCAAATTTCATTTTACTACTTAGATATATCGATAGTTGGTAAATTTTCCTTTGTACGTGTCATTATTAATATATAGAAAAAATACTGATATCGATAAAGAAAGATTTTTCTATTTAAAAATGAACATTAGGCGTAGCTCTTGATGCACAAGATTTCTTTAATTAAGCCAAGAGTGCGCGAGCGCTCTTCACTTTTCTTTGTGAGCTGCAGCCTATAGCGCCTCCTTTGTCGTTCCTTTATACAGCTAAAAAGATATTGACAAGCTCCTATTTCTTTATATAAAGTCAACATGAATTTATACGCACGTAATATTATGAAATAACGTTCATTATTATGTCTGCAACCGTCTAACGAGATAACAGAGTGTATATAAAAATAGAAGAAAAAGCTGAATCGCTGATAAACACATAACCGTATACATAACAACGTTCCGATCGAAAAATCAAAGAAAAATTGCGCGATCGATGATGATTTTAGCATGAGAAAAAATCGCGCGAAACATATTTCATACGCGCATTTGAATTTAATCAAGCGAACGTAAACGATATACACCTATAACTGCAAGCATAAAGCTTGCAACTCGCAAAATTAATCTCTCCGAATAAAATAAAGCTCGCGTCAGCGAAACATCGCATCCCCTGCGTGCGTATGAATAACATTCAATTTCAAATTTAGTCGTCCGACCCCTCCGCCGCGGCAGTAAAAAAAAGAGGAGAGCACCGTAAAGCCGCGAACGATTTCAAGCCGTATACATAAAGCGTCATACGAATTTTCGCGTGCGCTATACTCCGGCAAAAAGAACACGAGCGCAACAATGAACTCGTCCGCGGCTCCTATATATGCGCAGAACGACCTCCCTCTGTCTCTCTCTCGAATAATAAAAAGCTTGATAGCACTGCAGCTTGAAAAAAAGGAGCCTCGCGGACCGGATATCCCGTTGAAGAATTTTACGGTATGACGGTGAAAGAGAGAGAAAAAGATATGCGCGCTTCGCGGATTTTCATCGTAATCCATCAATGGCCCCAGCTAGACGGTATATAGCGGTGTATGTATATATATGCAACGCACGCGCGCAACAAGGCCGCGAGAGAGCCTTCACGCTCGTGCTCGTACATGTGTATCGAGGCTTTTTTATTTTACATTTCCAGAAATAACGAAGTTTACGGCGCTGGACTTATAATAATAACCGCGCGGCGACGAGTATAAAATAATAATAATAACGCATCCACGCATCGATGCGCGAAGGACGCGCGCGCACCGGCACAAATTTCCGAGGCATCGCTTACTCTTCTTTATGCTGCAGCCCCTCTTATATATATATTTACCGATATTTGCGCATCCACGGGATTTCGAGGTCCGGGTTTATTCGCGTGCTGCGCGTATGCGCATTCGAGAGAAATTTATATATTTCAATATGTGGATGAAAGGGGGAATATTATGATGTAATATACGTTTGATGGTGTGACGTATGAATAGGGAGAAAACATAAAGAGAGGTGTATTGTTTATGTATATATATGCGTTGACTTATATAAGATACAGACTTATTTCGTTCTTCGTCTACGTTTTTCTTGATCATCGGAGTTATGATAGAATGCGCGATTTTTTTTTAATTTACCATATACAACTTTCACCATCGATTTTAATCGGAGTACTCTCGACTTTGACCCTTACATTGCCTACCACGAGGTCCAACCGTATCCGGAACTTATCTACTGATAACCGCTGCAATTACTGCCTTATATACCAAGAATCGACGCGCGCACTAATGACGTTTGAAAAACAAAGTTTCCGAACGAGTTTCCCAATATTATGAAGCTTAATTAAATTCACTCCAAACACCGTTTTTTTCCCCCGCAGCGCGTTCAACTTCTCTCAACTGGTAATTTCCGCGCACTAGATCGGATTAACTTTGCCGAAGCTCTCAAAGACAACGTGTCCTCTTTATTTCAGGCCGCTCGTCCTCGGCAGCTCTCGTGCGCGCATAGCTAAACAGCACTCGAGCGCCGGGTAACCGATAAAACCTCGGGAAAGCGCCTCGGTTATCCCGCGGAGTATAGCTTTGAATTTACTATGCACTTGGTCGCGTGCGCTGCGCTAAATTACGATCCTCCCGTTAATTATCAGCTCGCGGCCGCGTGGCTGAAAAAAGAGGAAATGCTCGGCGGATAATGCGATTACGAGCCCCCGAATATATACAGAGCTGCGTTCGATTATCATTGTGGCTGGCTTGAGAGATTTGTGCGTGTTGTTATCCTCTTTTTTTATGTACGTATATGTGTATAGGATCGAAGGAAAAGTCGCTCTATAGGAGAACTATACAGGTATGCGATAATCCAAGCACTTTGATGGGGTATTATGCGCGTTTATTAATTCGATATAGCTACGCGTCCTTTGTGGATTTTTGTCAGCCACTGAGGGGATTAGGTTCTTGCGGAGCTGATGAAGACTCTTTTGTACTGCAGTGGGCGAAGTCGAAATTGATTAAAAGGTATATAATGAAGATTATGATTCGCGAAAGTGAATCGAGGCTTAAAACGAACCAAAGGATATCGGATGACGGTGATGAATGAGAGAAATTCAAAGGAACATCGACTGGTTCGTGCGTTTATAAGAGATATACGGTATAGGGAAAAAAGTGTACCTAATAAATTTAAATGAATGATGTAATAACATGGGTTATAACCAAAGCTATTTCAGGCGCAATTCAGTTTCACTTATTCCTGATGAAACAGTTCGCAGTAATACAAACATTATTCCGATTTGATACGGAACGTGCGTGCATAAAAGAGGTGGAATTCTCAAATTTCTTTGGCAAATATATGTGCTAATCGCGATCGCCAAATTGAAGTTCTTTTCCGATACTTGGGTTGTAGTAAAATACATTTTCCATTTTCTCACCCGAGCACTGTGTATACACGCCCTTGAGCAATGCCTAGTTTTTGTTGATTTTTTCCATAAGAGAATTTTAAAGTTTAGCAAGCGATTTTTACCCATCCGATCGTTCGTGGAACCAGAAAAAGTGGTCTAGTAGGTGTACCCTCAAAAATAAATTTTGAAACTTCTGGACATGGAATCGTTTTCACTTGGCCGTGGATTTGCACACATGCGGTTTGATTGACTTTGTATTTGCATTCTTGACGTACGATGGAGATGATCTCGAAAGATTGACATAGATACACGAGGTTATATGTGTCTTTCATTTGAGTATTAACCAGACCACAAGATTTCTTAGAAGATCGTTTATTTAGTAAAATTTAATTAATATCCAACAGTATTTTTTTACTTCCATATCTAAAATGTCCATGCCAGGGATCAATTAGTGTCTAGTTAGTAACGTTTATTTATTTTATTCGGCGTTCAACGACAATTTAATAACACACTGCACACCAATTAAATATAAAAGTTTGAAAACCTATAGAAAATAGAATATATTGCCGCTCATATATGCATCGATAGGATATAAGCCACTTACAGCGGAAGCACTTTTTTTATTATCGGATCAGTCTTTACTTCAAGTGCATAAAATTGGATTTAAAACCTCTCGTTTTAGAGGACGAAATTCACAACAACTTCGGACTGAAATATGAGCTTGTCAGGTTTCACAGAAATAATTGTGCTTAAAATAAAACTTACAAGATTACACAAAAGGATTTATACTCGGGTACGGATATAAATAACTCTATTGCACAATAATGACGACGAACGTCCAATAAATCTCATCAGGGATAACGATCATTTGGTATAATAAATAGTGAATTGGATATGGCGGGCATAATAACAGCTAATTTTGTAAATTTAATAATCATTCTATAATTTTGATTCAATGCGAAGCGTAAATCGCTTTGTGCATCAGTCTAAATAATTCCAAAGCCATCGCCGGAATAGATACGCAACACCCCATTGTAATTCAGACAAAAGTACACCGTTGCGCCGTATTAACAATGGAGTCAGGGCGTGAAGTGATTATAACTTCATTTATACACGCGAGTATATTATTATGTGCATCAAACCTATTCATCGATTAAAGCTCTTAATTTACTCACGCATGAACTGATTGATATTAATACGATTTCGGCTATACAAACGAAACAAAAGAATCCACTTTCCGACTTATTTAATCCTTACATATTGTCTACAAGTTCGCAACACGAAATTCGCATCCTATTAACTATGATGCTTTTGTGAAAGCCCTTCCAAAAAACTAACACGAGCTGTCAACAGCGAGGAAACATGCCAGAGCGCTTGTCAGCGAAAATCCGGCGCAGTCTGCGCATCCATTAAAAATAGATCAAAAGCGCGCAAATCAAGCTGTATATACTGCATACGACGAGGTGACACGTCGACGAATTTGTCAAATCCAGCAGTAGTACCGCCACGCATCCATCGGAGAAATCGATCCATGCGCATCGGCACGTGTATACTCGGCCGCTGCCAACACACGCTCTCGGCTGCATAGTAGGTACCAGCAGCATCTCGTCGTCCGCTAATTACGACAACGTTGCCGCGACCTTGGCCCAATATGGCATCTCCGATGCGGCTCGCACGCGAAATGAATCATTCTGATCAAGCTGACGCTATGTATACTCTATACTCGTAAAAGCTGCCGTGTCGGTCGTCCACTAATTCCCAATAATTCTCGATAATTCCGCGCCGATAAGCCATAGCTATAGAGAAATGCTGCTGCTGCTGCTGCTGCCACCGCGGCGAAAGTGAGTTTACTTAGTCGCTCTCGCCTGGCCCTGACTCAACTATATATAATACGCTCTCTCTCTCTCTCTCTCTCTCTCGCTCTCTCTCTCTCTCTTCCTCTGTTGCAAACTCGCGTAGCTGATGCAGTTCCCTCTTGGCTTCTCTTGTTGAGGCAGCTGATTTACGAGGATGCGTCGTTGGTGTGTATCTTATGCGATATGGATTTTATTGAGTTCCAGCCGGAAAAGCTCTTTGCAGGCATACGTTGGTGTATGTAAATTCGGAAAATATGTATATATACATAAACAACGGAGAAAATCGCGATTGAAAGAGTCGAAACGGAGAAGTATATTTAATAAAAACCTGATTAATTCAGGCATAATTCCTACATACAGCGAAATGCTCGAGCGAGAAATCATTAAGACAAGCTTTATGCAAACGATTTTTCCATCTCGGCCGATCAAACAATCCCCTCTCCCTCGTACACACATACAGTCGGACAAGAGCCATATAAATACAACAGCAGCAATGGACAGGGGCAAGCGCGAGATAGGAATCGAGACACACAGAGCGGAGCACGAACGAGAGCTTAATAAATATAAGTCAAAGACGCGGCAAACATGTCCGTAACTGTTTACGTGTGTCTATACACACGCGTGGCGCATGCCGATTCTAAGGAGAACCGGTGCTAGGAGAATGGCATACCTATATACATATATAAGGAGTCGGAAATTTGTGATGCGCGAAAGCTCCGCGCTCTTAATCCGAGTCGGCGCGCAACGAATCGGCAAGCTCGCGTTTGTCCCCTCTAGTTAACTTTGCGCGGGAGCTTACTCGCAATCCGAGCCGGTGGAGACAGTCACAGCAATTAATTTCGCCTTGGAGAGAGAACCGGTTCGGTGTATATATATAGAGATACCACCCGCGGAGAGATAGATAGCGAGACGCCGCGAGCTTAGGCCTCGACGACAGCGCAGTCGGCTTACATAAACTTACATGCGCGAGTATACGCGGAATAGTGTACTATCTATATGTATATACGTGCACATGCAGCATATAACTGCTGACTTGTCGCTGGTCAGATAAGAGCTACTGGATCATCGCGCGCGAGCTCGCTTCGATGAGTATGCAGCGCATCGACGTGGCTGCGATCAGGAAGATTCAATTTCGGGAAACTGATGACTGGGCTGTTTGTCGGTGTTCTGAGACATACATATTTATATCAGTCCATGAATATATGCGTTTTCGTACTTTTATTTTTTTTGGAGTAGAGTATAGACGGTATATACTAAAAAAAGGTTTTTAGAAATCGATTAAGAGATTAAGCTCGCGTCGCTGGCATCGAAATTTATGCGCGTCGCGGCTTTTCGGGCTTATTGGAAATCGTGTCTAATATAATGTCCAAGCGGGAAATCGACGTTTTCAATAATAGCAGTGACTGCAGGAGATAGAGGGAGATTAGATTTTTAGATACTCCTATTTATTGTTGAACAACGTGTCGTACATTAAAACAATTTTTAAACGGTATATTTAAGAATTGTTTAAACAGACAGAGAAAGCAAAAAAATCGAGGATGCGAGCTTGCAGATTTCGCGCTTTTTTCTCTCGTTTCGACGTAGATCGTATCGAAGCGCTGCCTGCATCGGTGCAGCATACGAGTATAGCTGTTTCCGATCGATATCTGCTGCATTACTGGCGTTGACGTTTGCACCGCAAGCTTGCGAAAATTTTTCGCAAGTTTACCACAGCGCGGTTTATGAATAAACAGCGGATGTGGAAAAAATCAGCTGCTGATATATTCTTCTCATTGCATGATTAGCTGAAGCAGGTGCGAAGTACTTGACTGCGTGCGAAATGTTATACCATGATTGTTATAGCTAATTGATGTGAAACAGGGAAACACGACTGAAGAAAATCAAAGGATATATAGGAACAGAAAGCTTTTATAAAAAGTGCACGAGCACGTACATAAATCAATGTCAAAATCATTCTGTATAATGAAAGAACACTCGGTATCTGATTGAAAAACAATTATAATCTCGTTTCGAAATTAACCCGAAATTCGCGCTTGTATGTATATATATATATAAAGGGAAAATCCATAAAAAACATTCAGTTAGTTTAATAAAAATTAATTCCTACATGTCCGGGACTCATTTCTTCATGCCGTAAAGGCTATTTGGAACACTAGAAAAATGTGGAAACTCGTCTAAAAAACCGCCATACGATTAACGCGCAAGAAAATACATCCGATTGTATACAAAAGAAAAAATCTTCATATCGAACAAACGTTTCCCCTCAACACGCAAAGCACCGAGCGCTCCCCCGAAAATCCCCTCACTTTCGCCAAAAAATTATATCGAACACAATCTCTCCATCACATCACACCCGTCACCCCCACATATACACAGACCACAACGAGAGTGAAAAGAAGAAGCGCAAAAAAAGTGGCAGGCCTGACACCCTGAAAGAATCACTTCTCAACGAGCGATATCTGCCGGGCCAATAAGCGGAAAATCTGCGGAAATTGCTTTCCGGCTCGCGCACATTATATATATATATATATAAAGCCGCCGAGCGCGGCTCTACTAATGCGCGAGTTGCCGCGGCGCGAATTGCCGACGTTACACACGGGGAAAAGAAAAAGCCTATTCTCGCTTGCGAGCCAGAGATGCGTATATTTTTACGAGCCAAGCCGAGAATTTCCGGAGGCGGAGTCACTATATAGCGCAGGATAGACGGGAGCGCCTCATCCCCACGGGCGAGCTTTTAAGCGATTCCTCGGGCTTTACCCACTCGATCTTTGTATACCCAGAGGAGAGAACGAACTGGAGCGTAGAGGGGGGAACGTGATGTACCTACGAATATCTGATTCACTCGAGACTAAGAGCCGCGCAATTTCATATTATAAGGGACGTATTATTTTTTAATCAATTCGGAATAATAACAAACCCCTATCGCCTCTTTTAAGACAGAGAGAGGGAAGAATATTGCGCCGATGGATGAAGGATATACACTACGTAAAATGGTATAGCCTACGTTTTATGTACGCAACGTGTATGTAACGGGCTATTAATACAGACGCGAGTTCGAAGAGTTTCCGCGAAGCACAGATTACCGCGCGATTACTTCGCCGAATGCTTTTCACGCGCTGTTGCCTGCAGGTGCGGGAGCGACAAAAGTTAAAAGCATAATTTAACTGCGATGAAAACTTTGAGCTTCCTCGTTACACGTGTGTTCGAGGAAATGCAAAAAAAATACGTTTGTACGTTCTAAATAGATAAAATAAAATGTCGATGATAATAGAAAAAATTTACCTATGGGATTTTAACGTGGGAAATATGAACGAAAGTAGCCAAGAGGTTCGGTTTAAAAAAAACATTCGTTGAAAATGGATGCTCTGGTAAAAAGTTGTCTACGACGATGCTGATAGCAGTTCATAATACAAAAAACGAATCAAACTTCCATTTCGCCCCTCGTGCGTATACATTTCCTCCGAACAAAGCTGGAAGAAAGCTCGTCGACGCAGTCCATATTTCGAAAAAGTTATTCGACCGGACAATCGCAATTTTTTCCTCGCACTTGCACAATATGATGCGCGCGCGCGAGCTTGCAATAAAGCTCGGACATTCTTTCAGCTTGACGCACTTGTCAGTTCGCGTATTCGTTATTGTCCGCAGTTATAGAAGAGAAAGAGAGGTCGAGCATGCAGCAGTTATTCGGTGAATTTTCATCCCTCTGTTCTCGAAACGCATTCCCGCGATTACAGTGTGATTACGACTTTAAAAATGCGTAAGATTCTCCGCACTGCTCGATTTGAGGCGAAATATTTTTCGATTTTTCCTGACAAAAAAACGACCAACTATAGCCAATGGTGCGTAACACATACGAAGCTTCTGGAGCTGCTCGAGTCGTAAAAGAAATGCGAGACTCGTAAAGCTTCGCTGAGGCATGGAAAAAACCATAAGGAGTTTTACTGCGACTATGACGTTCTTCTCGCGCGCAAGTCTTTCCTGCAAGCTCCGGATCCCTTGTATTTCCCGCAGCGCAGCGCCGCGACATTTTTGCAAGGCCAAACGCGAGCACAGCCAATCATTAAGAACGTCGTGAGGTAAACCCGCGAGTCGTGTGATATATAGGGGGCTGCGGGAGAAAGAAAGAAAATAGGAAGGATCATCAATTGCAGTGTATATACACGCACACCTATATATAAAGGTACGAGGCTCTGGACTTCTGGAGCAAAGGAAAACAGAGAGTGCAAATAGACGGAAAGCCGAGAGTTATACGATTTTCGTGGATCGCTGGATTTATTAGCTGCTAACGACGTTTTTATCGTAACCACCCCGGGAGCTTTTTGTAATTGTAATTTTTGCTTCGTACAGGTGTTTCTTGATTTTGTCAACGTTTTCTTTTCCGTAGACATTCAAACTCCGCGTTTGTTAATTGAAAGAAAATAAAGATTATTATATAGCGTTGTAACTGCATAATGATAACAGACTTGTGGGTTAATTCATGTAAAATATATAAGAATATTTAATATATAATAATGTTTTATCATGAAAACGTAATCATACGAATTTCATGCTCTAGCGTAGTGTACCTCTAATTATTCGGATTCACGCATAAATAAGTATACGGTAAATGCATAATCATGAATACAGAGGTCAGAATCAAGGTGACGCCAGTTTGCACTTCTGGAATTTGCATATACTAATTTTAACGCGCTGAACATAAACATATGAATATTTAAAACTTGCACTTGGATCTCAAGACGTGTGCGAGTGAAAATCTATAACGCTTTATAAGCGAATAAGTAATTGAATAAATAAACTATAGCGTTAGTTTATATGTGCTTGAAAAATGTAGTTCGAGGAAATCAAATGTACTTATTGTAATTTTTTACCAGTATCTTTTAAAAACAATATTTAGCAATTAAAGTAACTTAAACTGTACTTGTATGCTATAATGGTGGAAGTAACGTCGAATAAATTATTAAATTTATTGTTTTTTGTTTGAAATTTTTCATTTCCCGTCTAAACTATTTATTAAAAAATTTGTTTTTACGTAAGAAATATACAACTTACACAATATATTAGGCATGTTAGAGTTTTGATACGGCTATAAAGTTTTTTATTCAATTAAAAGATAAAATTCTTAAAAGCAAAATTAATGAAGAAAAGTGACGACAGCTAGTTTGTATGTTTACTCATTACTTTCGTTCTAACGAAAGTTTTCTTTTTAATTTATCAGCAATTTCTTAACGATTTAACTAACTCTAATTGATGAAAATTTGAATTTTTAAAAAAATTGAATTTGACGTTAGAAAAAATATTTTGCTTGCAAGTGCATAAAAAGTTCCTGTATAATACGTTGATTATTAGAGTTAATGCTAATTAACGCATAAATTGCTAAAGTAAACGTTAACACTTAAAATAGGCATAAAATTAAAATCTTTGACATGCTATTATAGACAACAAAGTAGATAATAATTTTTTTCCTTTGAAAACAATTATTGTCCATTGTTCCTTTAACCTATGTATTAACTTGGGCTGCCACGACAACTTTACACGTGCTTGAACATTCTTTTAACGCATATTATACAAGTACATAATAATAGAAGTACTTTAGCGATCGATTCCATTGGCAGTTTATAGACGTTTGTTGCAGGTGAGACGTAAAAGGCAAGTTCAATATATTTAAAGCTTACAACTAAATTGATAATTTTGTATAATCTTGTATTAATATCAATTGATGTCTTTATTTTCATCTAAAATTAAAAACTATAAATAGTTTTAAAATTTCCAACCAAAAAACAAAGATGTACATAATAACGAGTTTAATACTTCAAAATATGCAGAAAAGCCACGATTAAACATTATAGTTTTCAGCATCTCTGAGGAAAGAGGAAAGGTAGCAAGAAATATGAGGATCCAGGAGGATGGCACAGGGCGACCATCGAGAGAAATATAGAGAGAGAGTGAAATTGACAAGTGCCTTTTCCAAGCATGGACATCCATGGAGGTCGACGACAATTACGGACCGAGAGATCGCAAGCTTTCGCTGGCTCCCTCTCACTCGCACTCCCGACCCTTTTTTGAAAGTGACTGACTTCAATTCAACCGGTGAAAATAGCCTTTCATATATGGTCTTTTTTCGCGCTCGCTACTCTCACCCGTTACATATATATATATATACACACACACACACACACACACACGCACACATATACTCTCGGGTCAGTTGAATGCGTTCAATTACGTATGTCCGGGTTAACGAGATCCATTGAAAAGGCTTTTCGTTACGATATTACACCCGACTGACAAAGTGCGAGATATGAGCGCGGCAATGAGAAGAGTACGAAAAAATAATGCGCGCACTCTCGCCTCTGTCCGCGCTCACGAGAATCGAAATCCATTTCATTCGGGAATTAAAAGTCTTTTTTTTTATTCACCGCACAGCGCGCGGCGGTAATTCGCTTATTAGCATGGGCGCGAAGTTTTATGGCGGGCTTTTATTTTTATATTTCAAGTGTGCAGAGCGCGCCCGCTGTTTGCATATATATACGCGCGAGGCTGCCGGGGTAAAAGTTTGCCCGTATACTCCACCGCGAGAGAGTAGCCACATGTTGCGAGCGCGAATGAAAAATTCGAGGGCAAAACGAGTTTCGCGCAGCCTCGTCGTGCCACCGTGTAATTCTACTGATATATACGTGTATATAGCAGGAGGACAATGAGTGCGTTGCACAGCTCTCTTTTGCCCTCTTCGTATAATATGCGCACGTTTATTGACTCTGTTGATGATGTGTGCGTATGCGTGAGTTCAACATGGGCGAATTTCAAGTTACCCTGGGTATATATACATTTCGTGCGCGTTGTTAATAGAAAACCCAATGTTTCGTGCCGGTAACCTAAAATATACGCGGAAATGTATGTATGTATAGTTGCTTCGATAATATATGGAGTTTGCGATTGGAATAAGTTTTACTTGAGGTATAAGGTTGAACAATTTGAATTGATTTACTTCAATTAATTACAGTTAACTTTTTCCTTCCTGATAATCAATAACGTGATCATCGACTGAATAATAAAAGTCACACTATATACATTACTTGATAATACCTCCATTGTTTCACGATTCTTGAGTATCGATTAAGACACAAAAATATGATTAATTTTCCAAGTCCGTTTACAGACGTTTATGCAAATTTCAGGAAAAAGGATATAGTAATCGGACAGCGCACAAGATGTGGCTGAACGAGAATCTGCAGTTATTTCCATCTCGCGTTTGTCAAGGCGCGTATACATATACGCCGATCAATCAATCACAGGGAAACTTAAATCATACGAATACAGCACTCAATTCATCGCGCACTGTGGGTATATCCGTATATAATATCCGAATCGCCGATCAATCACGAGGTGCGTGCTTCCGAAGCCAACAACATATTCTTTTAAAGCACAGCACAGCTCGCGCGCGTCGATCGCACATTTTGCGCAAGCACCGCATCGGCCTGGAGATAAGGTATAAACAAAATAAGGAGTATAAAGAAGCATGTGCAAAAGTACTCACTCGGTTTGTCGAACAGCGGCAGCAGCAAGACGAAAACAAAGCGCGGCAACGGATCACGCGAATCAAGAGCAAGTGTCCGCCCGGCTGCCCTCGAGGTCGAGAAAAAGCTTAATATATATATTTGTATGGAAGTGCAGTATATACGTACACGAGAACTGCGAGGACAGCAACGTGTGCGAGCGAGCGAGCGGGAAACACAAAGTGCGCGCGGCGGGGTCGGGCTCCGGCTCTTTATACCCCCTGGAAACTTGCACCTGTGCTTGCGCAGAACTTACTCTTACAAAGCTGCCTGCCTGCCTGCCTGCCTGCCTGCCTGGCTCGCCAACAGCTTCCCTGCGCGCTCACCTCCCCCTTCCACTCACTCTCGATCTCGATGCGCGCCGCCGACTCCCCCTCTACCTCCACCTCGCGAGCTGTACTGGCTACTGTATGCTTATGCGCTGATACTGCTCATGCTCCATATATTATATGCTATCCTATATATATCGTATGTGTATACTGTCGTAGGCTGGATACGAAAGCTGCTTTTTTTTTGACAGATTGATGGTATATAGATGAGCTTGTCCAATCGAACGTTATGCGGGTTATTTCAGGATTGTATATTATATTGTATATATTCATGTGCGAACCCCTTGCACACCTTGATCCATCAGGGCTATCCGCAAGCTCGGATCGTATAACATCGTATACGAACGTTTCGGCTTTTATTATCGTGATTTTGATAATTTTGAAAATTACTTAATCAAGTCAATGCCAATAAATTGCTTTGTAATATTACACAACTACATATATGTATATTCAGGATTGTGGTTGAGTATCCAAAGCTCGAAACTTCACCGTTACCTATAGTTCTAAAAAGTTCCAGCATAAGTACAGCAGTCGCGCCGGGAGACTGCACGAGATTTTCTCGTAACCGCAGAAAGCTGATTGAAAGTTTGAACCAATGGAACTTGATAGTGTAACTGTGATATATCAGACGCGTTAATTATTATACGACCTATTCGTGTGCGAGCAATTTTACAGCAGTACTTGCGCTTCTCTTTTAATTATATTTTCTAATATTATTATATACCTTATAAGGTATGCGCGTGTGCTTTATGATACGCACTTTTTGCGCATTTCGTTATATTGAACCGGATTATCGGATTACGTTTGACGCATTATGAATTATCAACAGGTGAAGAATGATCGTATGAATAATTTAAATTCAACGTTATCCCGAGCCATAATCGTGTCACGTATCAATCATAAACACCTTTGATCCGTATAGATTAATTCGACAAACGCTATTGTTATTTTCTATACATATAATACGCACTCCCGACTTAATTGTTTCGCGATAGTTTCAGTAGCAATCAATATATATATATATATATATATATATATATATATATATATATATCTGCATATCTGTGATGCTTTAACACAATAGCTCTTTAGGGACACGTATGTATATGTATGGGTGTGTGTGTGTGTGCGCGCGCGTGTGTGTATCTGTATACACTTATACGGGCGATCGACGCTGCTGATACAGCAGCCGTAATAACATGAATCGGCATTGAAAATTAAGCAGTTACTCGCTACAGCTGTATCCACGCGGTGTGTATGCAGATAGGCTATATAAATCAATGTTGATCGCATCAACACAAACAAACGCTGAACAAATAACCTGTTTATATGCGCGTACACGCAATGAAAACCATTCCAGCATCTCTTTTCTTTCTTTCACGTAATTCCATACACACATATAAATATATGTATATATTTCCGCGCAGCATAATCACTATACTCGAGCCTATTTCTGTCGGTCTCTCGGCCTCTCTATCGTCTGGCTCGTACATTTAAAGCTTCAATTCGAGCGACAGCCGCGCGCAATATTCTTTGAATAAGTTATTCTTCAATTAGTTTAGCCGAGCGTGCGCATTATTTTCGAAGCTCTGACGACGACCGCAGGACGCGTCGAACAGCGTAATGGATTCGTGTTGATTTTGAAAATTTACCGACGCCGAGCGTCCTGCTCCCCCCCCCCCCTCCTGCCCTTGGCTGTCCCGAAATGCAAAACCTACATAGAGAGGGGGGAAGGGATTATTTCGTACATCGATAAAACGCAAAATCGTAAAAATATGCGCTGCGCGCACTTTTCCATAAATGCTAATTCGCTGTGTTGATTTTATTTTTGGACGTTTACGCCGCTTGAGTTGCTCTTGTTGTTTTATTGAATTTTTGCTGGATAGTTTTTGAAAAATTATTAGGTATATAAAATATGTTTTTTACATGCATCGGTCAGTGGATATTTTTGAATTAACTTGCTTTTTATAAATGCTTTAAATAATGTACTTATTTGACAGCAAATTGTTGCATAAGTATATGTATATTTTCAATAGCTTATTGCTTATACGAACTAATTGCTCGTATATTTAATTTGTACATAGATTAAACATAGAAGCATATGAGCTATCAAAAGTTATCGGATAATTTCATGAGATGTGCTAGATAAAATAATAAATTCAATCATTTTTTATTGAATTTCATTCAGTATTGCTTAATTATTTAATTAAATCAGAAAGGTAAAAATTGAAATGTGATTGCAGGTTAGTTCAGAATAACTCAGCATTAGATTGATTGTTTTAAAACTCATATATTTTACGATATCACTTTTGCAACTATTCGTCGGCATGAAAAAATAATGAAGTGAAACCTAAGCTGCAAAGATATGTGATAATTAAAAATATATTATTTTAATATCCGAATGCCTGATATAACTTGAGTAAAAACTAGAATATAACAAAAGTTGCAAATGTAAGACTGCTAATCCAGAAAAAATGTCAAATTTATAGAATCAAATCATTTTTCAAAGCGATTTGTTGAGCTTTTCTCGAAATTGAATGCAACGGCGTGTCTATATGCATATAGAATCTCAATCGCATCTCAGAGTGTGTGAAAGAAGTCGCCGGTGTCCGGAGCTGTCGGTGGAATGTTTTGTTTTCCCCGCGGGAGACTCTTCTATGCATTTGCAACGTATTATAAATCGAGCGTCTGGTTCGCATTAGAATCGTGCCACGTTTCCGCGGTATTGGTCGCCATCGTTGCTTGTAAATTTTCTACGTCGCGCATGTATATACAGCGTCAACGTTGATCCTTTATTCCCTGTTTTATGAACTGACATGAAAGCCCTATGTTTTCTAGAAAAGATGTTATAATTATTATACATTTTGAAATTCTTGCATTCGCATAAGCGAGTGATTTTTTGTCGTTGTAAAGCTGGATGTTTTTTTGTTTAACTTATGTTCTAAAAATAATCGAGTTATTATACATTTTATAAAGAAAATATTCTAACCCGACTTTTGAGAAGACTGAACTTATATAATCAATAAAATATTAATTATAAACTACTAAAATAAAAATAGAACAAAAACTCGCGGAGAAAAAGTTATATAAGCTTTTTCATCCCCGTGTCAGTAGTTCCTTGCGCAATCGCTGCGCGGCTAATTCCAACCGGAATCTCTCTCACATGACAAGTCATTTGTAAACAGTATGTAGGAGCCGGAGTAAAGAACTTTATTACACGTTCGATTGAGATAAGATCGATAATAAGATAAAAATACGATGCAAATATTATTTAGAATGAATAGTCAAATATATGTATACAAACGTGCAGGCCAGTTATATTTTTAGTTATTCATGAATGCATTTATATTTATCAAACTGCCTCGCAACATCGAGAAACGATGCGTAATTCAGTGCTTTAATGTAACAGTACATCCTGTATCTGAAATTATCTACTCGGATTGGATCAATGTAAGTTAATTATATAATACCATATAGATTTAAATATTTCCCTATTTTCTGTCTTCTTTGAGACACGCAGCAGTTGAATAAAAAACTTTATTCCGTCATAACATACAAAGCGATGGCCTAAAAGTAAAACAAAAGATAATAACTTTTTACAATTTTTTGCAATTAACGTTTATCATTCCAGTAGAAACCATACTCGGGTGAAAAAATATTCCTCTCAATTGATTGCTCTTCTTTTTAACCAGTTATAAAACGATCTGCTTTCTCGACTCAGTACGGAGTAAGCTTTGTTCAAATTTAATCGAGCGAATTAACGAATTTTTAGTAGTGCACGCAGAGATTATAACTTAAGAGAAAACAAGTGATTTTTTATTACCTTTTACGTCGCGCGCTAGCTTGTAAAATCAGATTTTCAGCAAAGCTGGGGCCTTTATCTTTCTTCGTCTGAGCGTTAAGCGCCTTCCCGATTGGCTCTGTTTGCTTTGCGCTAACGTGTGTGCATGGAAAGATGATTTTCACAAGTTCATTTTCTTATATAAGTGAAATTATTATTTAGAACATAATTTATTAAAATAACTTCTTCATTTTTTTTCATACATTAGCATCACTTTTACGAAAGATTGACAATATACATACGACCAATGGTTCGGGAAAGCACTATAGATATCGCTTATTTAAAATGTTTATCAGCTAAGAAGATCGAGCAATCCGTCTGAGTTTCGAAAAAAAAGAAGCTGCGATAAAAAAAAGTAGCATAAACTACGTTACTATATACGACCGAAAATTCCGTCGGCGGCACAATTCGGTATATACGCTTGATTAATTATTAATCGACTCTCGAAGCGTAAATTCCTGGAAACACCCTCACGGCGTCTATGGCTGCGTGTATGATGCTGGACGAATGGACCTGCGTCAACTATATGTATATAGCACTGCTGCGTGCCGCTCTACTATATATATATATACAGGACAAATTCGAAATTACAGCCGGAGGCTCATTTTTCAAGCGAGTCTAATGAAGAGAAGCAGTAGTCAACTTCCGAGGACTGCAACGGTCGATGGAATTTCAGAGGCCACAGCTTGTTTCGTTGGATATTTCAAAAGACTGGCCTAAAACTTTTATGAGGGATCGGAGTTTCACGTTTCTTCAGTATTCATGAGAGTTGCTTTTTCACGAATTATGTTGCCATAGCCTGCGTGTACTACATTTCGAATACCGTCCTGCATATTTCAACGCACTTCTTATTGTCGCTTGTGTCTATCTCTTGGACCTTCCGGCTCTCGTCTATGAATAATGCACAGTTAATGTCATTAGCGCATTGTTTATTGAAACGAATACAAACATGGTGTACAAAAAGTGAAAAATACGCAGCCGCGTATACTATACGTTATTTTACCTTTTAACAATAGCTTACATGTATGCATTTGGAAAGTTCGTGCAATAGTCGTTTATTTGCTAATGAATATGCAACAGTACCCATGGCTCTTCCAGCTTTCGACACGTGTGCTTTATTGCGAGCTGACGTTTCGTAAACATAGCAGTTTCACGAGACGTCGAATGCGAATACCAGAACTGACGCCATTGAAAGCCAAAACACTATATGCGATGGGCAGCATTTTAAATCATCGGAAACGCGCGAACAAAGAACGGGATGTAATTTAGAAGAAAAATATTGATCAAAGTGGATCCGACAATAGTATACTCGCACGTACCCATCAAAGCGCAACCTTGAAAACTCTTCTCCACGACATCGCTCGTTCGTCAAAGGTAAGCGAGTATAAGAATTAAGTCGCGAGCAAAGACAGCCGCCAAGCTCTCAAAGCTCCTGACACTGAACAAAAATGCTGAGAACGCGACAAACGCAGCAGACGCGGAATCTAGGCTTTTGGAGCAGGATCTCGCGCGCGAAGTCAAGCATTATTTCATTGCAAAGCAGCGCGCAGTCTGTGCCAGCTCAGCGCTTGCACGCGGGCGCGAAATTCCGAAACTCGCAGAAGTTTGCGCGCCGCCAAACTCCGTCAGGCACAGCTGATCGTATCGACACTTGACTCGAAGGGGTGGAAGGGATATATATATATATATATATATATATATCGACTGCACGCTGGCTGCATATACTCAATGCTTGGTATCCTACACTTGCAGGACGTCTATATATACAGCCAGATTGAGCCGTGCACGCGGTGGGGAGTTTTGGAAGCCGATCAAGTTTCCGCCTATCGGCCTATCTGACTTGGCTGATCGTGATCGGAACGTTTTTTCACGCGACTTTTCTTCGCTGGAGGCGAGGTCTTTTTTGTACGCGAGATATACTTTTTGCGCGAGTCGAGCGCTGAGTGATTCGTTCCTTTGGCAGCGAGAGTTTCGAAAAAATGGAGATGAGACCGGCTGTTTTGTCGCTTATCTTGTTGATGCAGCATCGCGCGGATATCTTTGTAGCGGCAGATCATGCTGTCGAGGTAATCATTTTTCTCGATGCTTATGAGAGCGCTTCGCTGGAGATTTTCCAACTCGCTGATTGCGATACTGAAAGTAACAGTTTTTCTACGTTTCCTGTGTATATTTAGCTCGGATACTCTCGGAACGTGCTACTTTTATTTCGTGATGCACTTCCTTTTTTCGTCCTTGATCCATTAGTTACATAAGGCTCTTTGAGGACTGGTATAATATTTTGCGATGCATCATGATGTGAAAATAAAAAAGTTTTCAGTCAATATATTGACCACGCATAAAATAAATATTGTCAATTTTTTCGACCTGGAGTAATAGACACATGAGTTATAGGGTAAGCGAATGGCACCACGAAATTCATTAAAGAAGCCGCAGAGACGCCAATGGTTACATAAAAAATAATGAAATTCGTTAATAGACCAGAAAAACACATATATAGTCACACGTGAGCGCTATCCCTCAAATAAATAGGGATACGAAACAGAGCAGATTGAAGGAAGGGGAAGTAATTAATAAATAATAGAGGGAGAGCGCAACTAAATTATAAATTAGAATATAAAACCATGTACAATAAATAAACCACATGAAAAGCACTAAATGATTGACCAAAGTTAATTTTTTAGTAATGAATTTATGTTAAACCCTCATTATTTTGAATTTAAAATTCAAAGAATAAAAGCAAGAGTTATAAAATTATAATAAAATTTGTTCATTTATTGCAACAGCAGGTGAAAATAATATAATAATCGAAATTGAGATGTCGTGCATGATAGTTGAAACTCAAAGGAAATGATTTTGCTGCGACATTAATTTAAGCAATCTGTTCATAATATATCTATAGGGTACAGTATGGTTATAATCGGTCTGCTAATACGGAATCCTTCGACTCTTCAAATCCAACAACATTCAATTACTCTTTTTCAATTTTAGTAAGGGTATTTTGTAATAAAACAAAATAACATTGTTATAGCACATAATATATTTTTAGCCTTTTAAAGCCGATTACTTTGATGGCATAGGTACTAGAATAAAAAAAATCTCTAATCTATAACTTGAGTTTATTTAAAATAAATATGAAGCAATAAAAAAACCTGTGGTAAGGTATACCCATTTAAAGCTCATTCTTCTCAGCCCACGGTATTTTACAGTCGACAGACACATAGCACAGCACAACTGCCCCCAACAAACAAACATGATAAAAAATGTAGTAATTTTAACTCAATATAAATAACTATATATGCTTAAATTTTTTCTCGTGTCAGCCTCTGGGACCGGGGCAATTTAAAAAAATATATAGAATTCCAAAAAAGCTCTTACAGCAAGTGTAAAATCAATTTTCAAGCTAGCAGCAAACTGCTGCCAGGTACTATCCGTATAAATAAAGTAGGAAAAAAGTGATGAAGAGCAGAGAGAAAAAAGAATGACCGAAAGAGAAAAGGAAAAAATGATAGGAAGAGCCAAGCGGTGGAAATGACATACGGTGCGCAGGGATGTCTGCAAGTCTCGTGAGAGTAGTGAGCCTTGCATTTTCGTCGGGTTGGCAAAAGCAGCGGCCGCGGTATTAAAGGGCAGATTCCTGAAATGGCACCACAGCAGCAGCAGCAGCAGCAGCAGCAGCAGCAGTACTATAACGCTTATATTTCTTAGATATAAATTTCAGACTGCATTCACAAGCGAACTTGGAGACTAAAAGAAAATCGTGTGTGTGTGTGTGTGTGTGTGTGTGTGTGTGTGTGTCTGTGTGTGTGAGCACTTCCGTAGATGTTATCGGGCTGGCAGATACGTGACAAGTTCAAAGAACCGAAGAGGATAGCCAACTTGCATACATCATGCAGTAAATGATTGAGGAGAGGGCACATACTAAAATCCCCTTTTTATCGAGCGTACACGCGATTGCGAATTCGAGGATGGACGAGCTCGCGACATTGCGTCCACGATCATTATAACGTCGAGCATGACTTATATAGGCAAGCTTTTTATCGATACAATATCTTCTTTTAGTCTGAGTGTGTGCATATGGAAGAGAGAATAAATTTGTGCAACAACTTTAAGGTCTGCATTTTTTGAGGAAGACGTGATAGAAGCTTTGTAATAGTAAAATTTTCTAATTTTATTAAAAACACACTAGAAGTTAGGAGTTACTAGTTTATGGAGTGCTTTTAGAAAATGTTCGTATATGGATGTGATAGATAAGTTTCTAAGGACATGACAATTATCAGCATATGAAATACCTGAAAGTACTATTTTTGGTAGTTGTAAACAAATCAATTCAAGTTACCGTTGATAAATAAAATGAATCCCTGTCAAAGATATCATTTTATAAATGTAGCTTTAGAAAATCTCCACGTATGGCAGCAGGCATCAATACCCGCGTCGAGTCAGTGACTAAATTCCCGCCCTGCGCAATGTCGACGAGTTCGAGTGAATGTGCAAAAGTATGAATGCATTTAATCAGTTGTATAGTTGTCCAAATTATAATCAATCCTACCTTACGTTTTATATACGGCAAATCGAAGTTTATAACATAAGACGTTGCTCAAGTTGATCTTAACATTAATTTTGATACGATCTTGATGAAAACGATACGTATTTTGAATACATTTAAGGTTAAACACAAGACACGGAACAAGATATGTGAATGTGGACTTGGGATCAGTTCATAGAATGTGGACTTGGAATCAGTTCATAGATCACAACAATAACACTATTGTAGGTATGTTACGCAGTGAGAATTTGTAAACATGGCGGTCGCGTCGACTTCCTTATCATCAAGAAACAAAAAGCATTTTTTGGGTGTTCCAGCCCCACTAGGATACGTTGCTGGTGTCGGTAGAGGGTAATGTGCAAATTTTTTATTTTGAAATAAATAACACTTCTGTGAATATGATAATTATAAATTCATTGTTTATATGCTCTAACCTCAAATTTTGTATTTTACTATTTTTTATTTGTTTCTAGAGCGACTGGATTTACAACTCGGTCTGATATCGGTCCTGCTCGAGATGCCAACGATGTTTCGTAAGTACAAAATATATTCGGTTGACATTTTATTTCAATTTGTATTTTTTATTTTAATAACACTATGCTGTCTTTGCAGAGATGACAGACATGCTCCACCAACTAAGCGAGCAAAGAAGAAGGAAGAGGAAGAAGAGGAAGAAGAGGATCTTAACGACTCGAATTATGATGAATTTTCAGGATATGGAGGATCATTATTTAGCAAGGTATGGTTCAATAAAAAGCTTTTATATTTTTTTAATTATATTTGTAGGTGACTGATTTATGTATTATGATGTCATTTACATTTATCAATTGTGGATATGCAGGATCCTTATGACAAAGATGATGAGGAAGCAGATGCTATATATGAAGCCATTGACAAAAGAATGGACGAAAAGCGGAAAGATTACAGAGAAAGGCGACTTAGAGAAGAATTAGAGCGTTATCGCCAAGAACGACCCAAAATTCAGCAACAATTTTCAGATCTCAAAAGAGATTTAGCAAGCGTGAGTGAGAGCGAATGGAGGAATGTTCCTGAAGTAGGAGATGCTAGAAACAGAAAACAGAGAAACCCTAGAGCAGAGAAATTTACACCTTTACCGGATTCGGTATTGTCAAGAAATTTAGGTGGTGAAACTGCAGCAAGTATAGATCCTTCCAGTGGCTTAGCATCTATGTTACCTGGTGTTGCAACACCTGGAATGTTAACTCCCACGGGAGACTTGGATTTGCGAAAAATTGGTCAAGCTAGAAATAATTTGATGAATGTAAAATTGAGTCAAGTTTCTGATTCTGTTGAAGGTCAAACAGTGGTAGATCCTAAGGGCTATCTCACAGATTTAAAAAGTATGATTCCTTCTTACGGTGGAGATATCAAGTGAGTATATATTACATTTCATTGACTTAGGAGTAAAATGAGACATATCAGCCAAGCCGTAGAGGGACTCATTTCCAATGCTGCATTTTGTATCCAATTCTAAATTTGGTCAACAACAACTTAACCAAAAATTTTTATTTTAAATTTTAAAGCCAAAAGATATTATTTACTGCTAGTCTGGAAGACTCTTTCTACCCCACAGTAGACGATTTAATCTTGTTTGTTAATTTCTTATATTGTTTAAGTAACACATTGTTTTAATGCGATAATTATTTAATTTTTAGTGATATAAAGAAAGCTAGATTGCTTCTCAAATCTGTCAGAGAAACGAATCCAAATCATCCACCAGCTTGGATAGCCTCTGCTCGTTTAGAAGAAGTTGTTGGAAAAGTGCAAGCAGCTAGAAATTTAATCATGAAAGGGTGTGAAGTAAACCCTTCATCCGAAGATCTATGGTTAGAAGCTGCAAGACTGCAGCCACCAGACACAGCAAAAGCTGTTATCGCACAAGCTGTACGTCACATTTCAACATCTGTGAGAATTTGGATCAAGGCAGCTGATTTAGAAATAGAATCTAAAGCCAAAAGAAGAGTTTACCGAAAGGCTTTGGAGCACATTCCAAATTCTGTAAGATTATGGAGGGCTGCAGTAGAACTTGAAGAGCCTGAAGATGCGCGTATTCTTCTTAGCCGAGCTGTGGAATGTTGCCCAACAAGCGTGGATTTATGGCTGGCTCTCGCTAGATTAGAAACATACGATAATGCGCGTAAAGTGCTAAATAAAGCGCGCGAAAATATTCCTACGGACCGGCAAATTTGGACAACTGCCGCCAAACTAGAAGAAGCCAATGGTAACAAACACATGGTAGAAAAGATAATTGACCGGGCCATATCGTCGTTAAGTGCAAATGGAGTAGAAATAAACAGGGAGCATTGGTTCAAAGAAGCAATGGAAGCTGAGAAAGCGGGAGCTGTCCATTGTTGTCAAGTGATTATTAAATCTATTATTGGATCTGGAGTTGAAGAGGAAGACAGAAAGCACACATGGATGGAAGATGCTGAAACAGTAAATTATTTAATACTTATATTAATAAAATTTGAAATCAAAGAAATTTGAGTACAAATAATTTTATAAATAAATGTGATATTTACTTTCAGTGTGCTCAACAAGGAGCCCTTGAATGTGCAAGAGCAGTTTATGCATATGCACTAAGTGCATTTCCAAGTAAGAAATCGATATGGCTTAGAGCGGCGTATTTTGAAAAAACTTACGGTACCAGGGAATCTTTGGAAACCCTTCTACAAAGAGCGGTAGCTCACTGCCCTAAGAGCGAAGTTCTTTGGCTTATGGGCGCCAAATCAAAATGGCAGGCGGTAGGTTTTATTTATTTATGTATTTTTTTTTAAGATCTATCACTTACAAACTAGGTAATCCTATCGAACAGTATGATTATGACTACCTTGAATGTTGCATCTAAATTATAAACTTGTTCATTAAAATATCTATGAGTAATATAATGTTCTATCAACTGTAAAGTTTTCGATTTAATAAAATAATAATTGAAACAAATGAAATAATAATATATTTTGAATATCGTTTACTCGTAGGGCGATGTACCAGCTGCACGAGGAATTTTATCATTGGCTTTCCAAGCTAATCCCAATTCTGAAGATATCTGGTTGGCTGCTGTTAAGCTGGAATCTGAAAATTCAGAATATGAGAGAGCAAGGCGATTATTGGCCAAAGCAAGAGCTTCTGCTCCTACACCAAGAGTTATGATGAAAAGTGCAAAATTAGAGTGGGCCTTAAACAATCTTGATGCAGCTTTACAATTGTTAAAAGAGGCAATAGATACTTTTGAAAGTTTTCCGAAATTATGGTTGATGAAAGGCCAAATTGAGGAACAGCAGGGCCACCAAGAAAAAGCTCTTGAAACGTACAATCAAGGCGTAAGTTAAAATACACACTTTCTTAATATTTATTTTCATTTATTTTAAATAATAATTTATAAATGGATTTTAACTGAGTGAAAAATGTTTTCAGATAAAGAAATGTCCCACTTCTATACCACTTTGGCGCTTGTTAGCACATTTAGAAATGAAAAGAAATCAGTTAACAAAGGCTCGTTCAGTTTTGGAGAAGGCTCGGCTGCGTAATCCGAAAAATCCGGAACTTTGGTTAGAAGCAATCAGGAATGAAATGAAATCTGGAGGCAACCGAGATATGGCGAATACTTTAATTGCAAAGGCTCTTCAGGAATGTCCCAATTCCGGTTTACTTTGGGCCGAAGCAATTTTCATGGAAGCACGTCCGCAACGAAGAACTAAGAGTATCGACGCACTGAAAAAATGTGAACACGATCCGCATGTTCTTCTTGCAATATCTAAGTAAGTTGTGACAAATGATTAAAAGCAAAAAATGATTTTTAAAATAGAATTTTTTTAATAATTGTACATCTTGCATATTTTTTAGGATGCTTTGGTGTGACCCTAACAAGATTCACAAGTGCAGAGAATGGTTTAACAAAACTGTTAAAATAGATCCAGATTTAGGTGATGCCTGGGCATACTTTTATAAATTTGAACTTTTAAATGGCACTGAAGAGCAGCAAGAAGATGTCAAAAAACGCTGCGTAACAGCAGAACCTCATCATGGCGAAAATTGGTGCAAAGTCTCCAAAAACATAGCTAACTGGTGTTTAAGTACCGATCAAATTTTGATATTGGTCGCCAAAGAACTACCTATACCTATATAATTCGCGAAATTGTTACAGATATTTATATTTATTTATACTATAATTTGGACAAGATGCGTTTTCTAAACACGTCATTTAAAACAGAACCATTGATCGATTGATAATATGTCAACTCGTAATTCAAGGCATATACTGTAAGAATTGTTATTAGAAATTAGGAAATAACCTTTAACTCGGATAATAAAAGGATTTTTTCTAATTCAGCGACTACATTATTCCATACTGAAAATACAACAATCTTTAAAAGCGTTTATCAAAACTAGTTTTCCATATTTGTTTCAAACTTACAAATTTAAAACCTATAAACATAAAACGTTCTACGTTATAAATTGCATCGTAACGAAACAATTTTCAAATCGAACTCAAATTCTTTAAACCGCATATCAGCAGCATTATAGTCATCGAACAAGTTGTAATAGCGAATGGCTACTGCGCGCGCGCGCTCGTAACTTACAAGTTCCCCTCTTCCTCCCCTTTGGAGCTTGCGCGCATATAGTGGACAGCTGCGCTCGCGAGTACCTAATATATAGGTATATGCATATACACAAAACGGACAGCTTTAGAGAAGACGACGTGGAATGTGGAATGGAACGAGTCGAAGAGGGGCGGCGCGGAGAGGTGACGACGCACAACCAACCGGTTTTGCGCGTCGCCACCGCGCGCGTCTGTGGGTGTGTTCCGGATTGGAGTACGGTAGTTTATAGTAATTTAAGTTGGCACCTATTGACTAACGGAGAATCGTTCCGAATATCGGCGACAGTCAAATAATGGCAGAGTTAACTGTTTCGAAATGGATGATGCAGAAATTAATAAACACTTTTTATTGAAGATTAAAAATTGTGAGTGAAACACTTAACCTTTTCATAATTAGGAAGTTAGCACTGAATGAACAGTGAAACTTTTTCCTCTAAATAACAAAATAATGTTAGCTAAAATCGTCTAGCCCACGTTTGAACTTTCGCAGTAGTCATCAGCTCTCTGCCAATTCTGCCATATTTGACTGCCGTTGCCGTCGATATTCGGAACGATTCTCCGTTAGTCAATTGGTACCAACTTAAATTACTATAAACTACCGTACTCCAATCCGGAACACACCCTGTAGCAGTCTTTGGGCGCCGATGGTGGGAGAGGGAGTCGTTTGCACCGCCGTTGCTCTCCGAGAGTCAAAACAAATGTAGCCGACGGGGGTGTCGGAGCAACAGTATGCGCTCGGTCTAACCTCGCGCAACCATACATATATACATTGAAGTGTACCTTGTATACACGCCTGTATACTATGCGAACGACGCGCGCGAGATTTTAACGCGTATTGTAATAATATTGTATATTGTAACAATAGGCCAGTTGCTTGAAGTTGATATACCAGACACGTCTGCTACCTGGGGCGAATCGATTCCCCGCGGATCCCGGCCACGCGCAGAATGTCAACGTCGCCGGGACAAGTGGTTAGTATATATATATATATATATATATATACTATGATTGTAAACACACGAATTATATACTGACTCCTTTTTTTATTATCATAAGAGAGAGAGAGACATTGAACGATCGTTTGAATAACGAGCTTGTCGTACAACTGTCCCAAAGCTCTTCCTCTCGAGTGCACTATCTTACGATAATGTGTATTATATCCGCGTGATATATACACGCCAGACGTACGACCGACATGAAATTTTCAGCGGCGAGCCGCAAGCGTGCGATCGATCGATTTCGGTGAGGCTTCTTCTTCTTCTTCTTCTTCGGCTCTCGTTCGGCGATCATCCTTCCCCGCGAGTTGTCTTCTTTCTTTTTTTAGACGTTCGTTGAACTTTTATATGTGACGACGAATACATTTTGGAGATCTTTCTTTGTGAGATTGTTTTTGTTAGGATATAGCTTTGTCATATAGGCGTATATTGTACGAGCGCTGAGTATATCTTTGATTAATCATGCGTTTGCTTTATTCACAGCGAAAATCCGATTAGCGCGCCGACTTTTCACGAGCGCTCTCTCTTATCGGACATCGTTGGGATTTTCTCCAATCGCGTGCGATTTGATGATAATGATGAACGTTATGAATTTTTCATTCCTATACGCTGTTGGGTATAATTTCATTCATCTGGATAGTCATTCAACTGGCGCTTTGTATATAAGAGTATAGAAACGATTCCGGTTGACATAGTTTTTAGTATCGTATCAACTTTGAGCGAACGTTAGTCAAGTTGAGAACAACGAGCACAAAGTTTCCTTATACTGGTAACACTATTTTTTGTTAAACTTTCGATTGTAAAGTTGTTATAACGAACTTAGTATATAATATTGTATTTAAATATTTTTCGACGCTTTGAAGCTTTCTTACTCGACTTGGTCTTAAAATTTTAAAAGAGATTAAGATTTATCAATTAATAAATAATGGCTAACGGAATAATCAATCTTGGGTTAAATCACATTGAGAACAAAACCAAGTTTTTCGCGATAATATACTTATCGTGACTTTTTCAATTGTGCAGAGCCTGAAGAACGAAACAATCCAGTATTAAGCTAATGTATCCAGTATGATATAGATATACAATACGTAATCTCATCAGACGAGTTTAATTTGTTTACATGTATCTATGCATTTTCTTTATTACTGTAGCATTGTTTTCTGTAGGCTGTATGTATATCATTTATATGTTTGATTTAATCAAAAATACATATTACTATTCGCATCAAAAATAAAAAATATGGTAATTAAGCTTCAAAAGTGTTCTGTGGCATAATGAAAGACTTTCTTTTGCAAAGATAAAGCTATTCATTATCCGACTTTATCCAATAAATCATAAAACGTAAATGGAATTCACGATGAATATTTATAGCCCAATGCATTATATAGAAACCAATGCGATTAACTGATCATCAAACTATACATATACCTGCGACTACTTAGATTAAGAAGATCGACGGATTTCAAATTTATAGGGAAAAATGTTAAACCATTAAAATAAATAACCATACAAATATAACGGACCACTGCACATCTCAATCTAATATAGAAAAATCCGATACGATAGCAACAACTCTAAATTCCACTCGATGAAAAAAACAATTTGTACTTAATACTCTCCTCATTCCTTATACATCCGATCGAAATAAACACGCATCTAACAGGTACAAGTACCTATAAGTAAGTGATCAAACGACCCAATCTCTCGCCAACTCTTCCAGAGCGACTCGCGGGTATAAGTATGCATAATAATATCTCGCATACACATCGGGTCGGAATCGATCGCGCGCGCGCGCGCGACCTTTACCTTCGGATTTCGGGGTTGCTTCCAAATCTCTCTTCCCTGATGCAAGCGCCTGCACGACGACCTTCGCCACGCGACAGCTCTTTTTATCGAGGGTTCTCTGTTTATATACAAATATAGCGAGCTTTTTATCGATGCTAGAGTAGCTATAGAGTATTGAAATTAATGGAGACGCTGTTTTCGTATTTCCGCGATCCTTGAAGATCGGGGGTGACTATATATATCGTCGCTCCCAATGAAGAGTCAGATTCTCCCGACGAAGAGTGAAACAGTTCAATGGTTCCAGTTAAATCTGAAATAGGCTACTCTTCATTGGTAGCAACGATATAAATATTTAAAATATATATATAGATGTCTCTTTTCATTTGACATTATATAGTCTTCCAAATATAATAAGTTTTCCTATTTTATTGCTGCTGTAAGAATGAGCAAATATAGATTTCGATTAATTCGAACGCCGTGTATACATACACGCTATAATGGAATTGCAGGAAAGAAATTTTAGTTTGCTGTGCGCAGACAGCGTAACGTAACGTATAGTATCAATTTACGGTGGAAGTGGATGCCTCCAGAGTGCCGCTGAATAATGTAGTGTTTTTTAAAATTGCGTTTATTGTTTGAAACGCGAAGTTTATACATTCATCTACTTAAACATTGATAAAGAAGCTCCAAAATTGAACCTCGAAGTCAAAATTTCGAACTTTTTTGTGTTTTTAACATTTCTGTTTCGAATTTTAATTTGAAAAAATATCGGTGAGAACGATCACTTCTATTAAAACTTATAATAATTAATAATTCTAAACACGTACTTCAGTTTTTTTGTCTTTGTTATAATTCCCTGCGTTTATAATATGAAACCGTAAAGATCTTGAAAATTCCTGCTTATCGTCGCGCGGGTCAATTGAGGTCGGCGAACGATTTGAGAAAGGTCGAGACATATAAGCAGTAAAAAAAGAAAATAGAATCGAAATACATATAATCGAGCACTTAATGCGCCAATCGTCGTAAAAATATAATAAGCAATTGAGGAATCGTAAAAGCGTTTTATGACTATATATATGTATAGGTAAATTAATCGTCGCGTGTGCAGCAGGGCTGTAGCGGAAAGTGGACGCTCTCGTATTATGATATGCCCGACAATGTAATATCGTCGACCGCTCAAATTTGCGCTAATGCTGCAACTATCATCCGAATGATCGTCTGTTATTGGAGCGCTAAAGTGATGTATTTGTCTCTGAGATCAAGTACCTATAGGATGATTATTTAATATAAAAAACTTAATTGTTAATTGTTTTCTTATACAGTGTAGATATACACCCAGGATATCTCTCACACACATACACATCACCGCCTCGTTTCTAGAAAATTCTCCCTCACTATCTCTTTGCGAAGCAATCGCGCGTGTCATCGGGCCTAATGAAAGCTCTCGCAACAGTCGCCAATGAAATATTCAACCAATACACGAGGAACACAAACAGAAAGAATTTAGCGTTATCTCCTGAATGATCTAGGATACACCTGCACACTTGCAGAGTATAGTAGTAGACGCGCTTTTTTCCAATCAATATACATATATGTATAAATGGGCGACACGATGCCGCTGACGTACACGCGTATACACAATTACATATACTACATGTATTTTCATAAGCGTATATATGTAGATACAATATGGATTATATATATAGTCAGACGCAGACACACGCTAGCTATACGCAGCGATATATATATATATATATATATATATATATATATATATATATATTCATCCGTTGCAATCTTCCATTAAATAGACGGGAATATCATGTAATCTCGGCCGCGTCGGTGCAAGCACACCCGAGTTTCATGAGAATTTGCATATGTACCTATATGTATGTATATACAACAAGCTACCTATACAGCGACGGAAGCTTTACGTAAGCTTCATGCGCTTCCTGCGCCTCTTCGACTTTTCCGGCGATGCGCGCGTCTATTATTATAATTATATATATATTGGCGAGAACACGAGCTCATTCTTAACGTATTAGTGTGTGTGCGCGTGGACACGAGAGATAGCCTTGACAATGATTAGCCCGCTTGACCTACTGCGCAACATCCTCTGAACTCTCTCTCTCTTTTTGTTCCTGCTGTGTATGGATTTTCGACGACGGGATGAATAAATTGGTTTTTGTGGACTGCACACAACGTATAGTTGCAAATGACGCTGGTTTTTATCGCTGCAATAGTCCAGAAATATAATTATCGACTACTTGCTCTCGAGATGTTGAATTGATTCGTTGAACTAATTTATGCATCTGATTTAGTAAAACGTACAGCGGTGGGAATATTAATATGTATGTCAAGATCTCACGGTTTGAGGAGGTAACACTGAGTATAGAAAAAAAAATTTGAAAAATTAGGTTCTACTCTATGTTGGTAATTTACATATATAGAATAAATCGCTTGCATTTCAGCCTCTAATGCTTTTTTCTATTTTTTATACAACAATATGGTATCAATCTTTTTTTATCAAGATTTAGAAACACTTTGTTGAAAAAATGAACATTTTTAAAAGAAAAAATACCAGCTTCGCTGCTTGGAGAACGCTTTTAACTCAGAGTTTACAAAACACATTGTTCCGTCCAAAAATAGCTCATAAATGCGTAACGCCGTTCTCCTGGATTGAGCTATTGCTGACTCTTATATTGTTAACATATGCGAGTGTCAAATATATTTTTTGAAGAAATTAGGTATATTGTGTGACGTTAAGAGGATTTAGTATAACGCAGTCATGAATTTTCATTTCTTTATTTCGAATAAGGAATTTTTCATCGCTCGCACTTTAAATTCAGACTGAATGAGAGTGCAATGAAAAGAGTACGAATTTATTAAAGATGAGAGTAGCTTTTCATTTTATTCTATCTTTATGGGTTGTTATTATATGCACTTTTATACATACATACCTATACGTTATCAGTTAAGAATCAATCATCAAGTGGTAAAAATTTAATGAAAATGAAAAATGTTTCAGCTGCGCAGCGTCGGACCAAAACTCGTGCCATTCTTCAAAAGCGTGTGCGTTTATTTTGTACTTCTAGCCGAACAGCCATGCCTATTAACGGCGTGTTTCAAATGCCTGCCTATAATTAGCCTAATTGTCTTCATTCTTTTACACGGTATCAACTTATCGAAAGAGTAAGTACTTAGCTTATAATAATTGGTCATTTTTTATATGCTTACAAATGCTCTTTTTTATTTATATTATATACTGCACTTTTGCGATGATATATTTTAATCGGTGTAGACAATGAAATAATTATAAATATAAGAAAGCGTTACAGCTACAGTTATTAATTGCAATACATACAATTAAGTATTTACAACTCTTTCAAAAAAATCCATACCCCCAATATTTCAATATACATAATGCGTATATATTTGCCAAGTAATCCGCTACAGATCTCTATATCATCTGCAGGTACGCGTTCAATCGACGGATACTAACAGGCTTAGTATTCAGCTGTCTCGGAGATGCCCTGCTCGTGTGGCCCAGTTGCTTCGTCTTCGGCATGGCGATGTTCGCCATCGCCCAGGTCATGTACACGACCGCCTTCGGCTTCACGCCCTTCAACGCCAAGCTCGGAGCGTTCATTTATGCCCTTTGCGCGATAAGTAAGTGTCATTTGTAGGAAGCCTCGTACATGCGCTGTATTCGATAAAACCGGTCGTCTCTATTTTACAGTAATTTACACTCTGATGCCCGGTCTCAGTGGCGTCTTGAAAATTGGGGTTCCAGTCTATACGCTTCTGCTCGGGACCATGTCGTGGAGGGCAATTGCCAGGGTTCAGTTCTACGGAGTGAGTCTTACACTTGAGCCAGTGCAATTATTATAAACTTTTTAAAAAAGAAATAGGTGTATTATTTATGCCTAAACGAAAATAGCTGTAGAAAAATAAAATAATGTTATTTTTCATAGGGAAAATGGACGTGGACGAGGTTGTGCTGCTGCATTGGAAGCATATGCTTCGTGATATCGGACACACTGATTGGCTTTCATCACTTTTACAAGCCTGTACCTTATCCACAAGTAAGACACCGAGCGACGAAGCTTTTCATAAATTTTGAAGTGTACTCTTTAATAAAAAATCGTTTCATCCTTCGCTTTAGATTTCCATTATGCTGACGTACTACGCCGCTCAACTTGGAATAGCTCTGAGCGCAGTCGAGTCGAAGGACAATAAAGAGGTCGCCGCCAAGCGATAAAAGAGTTCAATTTCTGTGTCAAAGCCGATCATGATTCCGTCTTTGGATTCAAGAAATCAAAGAGAAATATACTGTTGCTAATTGAAAATCCTGACACACTGCCAATATCTTTGGGCAAATAAACTTCTCCGGATAAGATAAATTTACGGGATTATGAATAGTGATGGCCAAAATGCGAAAATCGCAGAGGTCGATGTTAGATATTCAGCACTTTTTTATGAAGTTCAAACTTATACATTCAAATCCATTTTTTTCTAAAGAAAATTTAATTTCTTTTTTTTATTATTTCAAAAGCATATTTTTGTAAAAAGAAACCATAAATTTAAGAATCTATATCTGTTTAATATCCTTGAAGGATCGTTAACCATAAAATCAGCAACTTTTATCGTTGTTAACAAAGTAATAAATAGCTGGCACACTGCTGACGTGCAGTTTACTGTTCGTAAAATGTATAGTTTTGAATAGTTTTTGGGTAGATCTATAATACATTTCTAGTGATAAATTTTCATCGATTGAACAATGAATTCTACATCTGAGCCATTTCTTAACTTGTTGTTCAACAAGTATTCCTAAATCAAAGATATTTACAAATCTTTTTAACATATGCATAAAGAAACTATTCCGCGACAAGGATCCAAGTATAACTTAGGTGTGTTAGAAAATATTTTAGACAATATTGTACAGTCATAATAGTGCAATTTATTATTTTATAAAGATGACAAAATCTACAAACGCATTTCTCTCAGTGATACATACGTAAACGATTTTTTAATAGAGCGCATTTTAATCTAATTCCACGGGAATTAAATTAATTTCGTAGACAATCCAGATATATGTTCCTATCGAAATGTCTTACTTTTCGAACAAACAATATTGGTTAATGTTATACTGCAAACGTTCTTTTTTTGATATTCGAGTTTGACTTCTAAACAAATGAAGCGCAAAAACATATCAATTATATATTCATTGGAGCGATAAATACAAGTATTATATGAAAAATATTACATTCACCTAACGTATGTATATCACATTCAAGTTGACATCGTTCCGAATTTCGATGGTTACAAATATTAGATGTTCGGGTGTTATTAATTACACAAATAAATACTTGAATTTAGAAAACTATGATAACTTACTAGATAATGGTTAACAAATATTGAGTAGGGAAATTTTTCAGCACAGAGCGATATGAGGTTTAATATTAAACTGTACAATGGAGACTGAAGTACAAAACTGGCAAAAATTGGAGTTGGTACTGTGTTATGAACTCTAGCCAAACTGTACGAATACACTATTTAGTGTAGTTTTTCATCAGAGATGTAATTGTTATTAATTATCATTACAAATATTACATTAGAAAGTATTGACATGACAGTGTAATTTTATCTGTGTTATTGTACTTTTGAAGTTTTGCATGAGATATTTAGGCATAATCTATATTTAGAATATTTCTTATAACATATGTAAAACAATTAAAAATTACGATGAATAAATATGATTATTTTGTTTTTACACTCGATTTTGGATTATTATGAATGATCAGGTTAACATTACAAATTAATTTTAGACATTACAATTACGTGGCACTAGAATATATTTACAAGTTGAAACTTTATAACTCGAGGAATGTTTACCGAAACAATTTTTTCTGCATATATTTACAATGTCTCTGGTATAAAATTTGAGTAAAAAAATAAGTTTTTTTAAGTAGTAAAATTTCACACAAAAAATGTATTAGTAACAAAAAAAGAATTTTTTTGTTTACCTTTTGGCTTTTTTCATAACATTTCCAGGTACTTGCTTGCTTCTCTTTGAAGCTCTAGTTGCAACTTTAGTTGTAGTTACTGTAACTTTTTTTGGAGCTACACATTTTTTATTTTTGGTTACGAATTCTTTTATGTCTTCCTCCTCACCTGAACTTTCCTGAGTTATAGTTGCTTTCTTCTCTTTTACAGCCTTTTTGACTGCTACTACCCTTTTTGGTCTTGCACTTGTCTTTTCTACAGGTAAAGCTTCTTCAATTTCCTTATCATCGACATTTTCATCTTCCTTTTCTTTTCCAGATACTTTGGCTGCAGATTTCGCCGCTAAAGCTTTTAATTTTTTAGCAATAGTAGGTTTATGTTCTGACACCACATCATCTACCATTTCCTCGTCATATGCCTGTTCTCGTTTTTCGTTTTTCTCTGCAGCTTTTTTCGCAATTATTGTAGCCGCATTAATTTTTTTAAATATTGACTTCTTTTCAGTGACCACAGGTCTTATTTCCTCGTCGCTTTCATTTTCATCGTCTTTCACTCTTTCTATGACAACCTTTCTAGTAGGTTGTGTTGACTTTCTTGGAGCCTTAGACTTTTTTTCCTTAATTTCTGTGTCTCCCACCTCATCATCAGAACTATCTTCCCTTAATATTTTTTTGTTTGTTTGTTTAACAATTTTTTTAGCAGGCGCCTTTTTGGTATTCGCTCCTTTCTTCATTGTAGATTTAGCCTCTTTGTTCTCGCTATGTTCAGCGTTATCTTCATTGCCAAAATTATATTTAGCAGCTAGCTTTTCTCTAATTAATAATCCTTTAATGAGTTTTTTCCAATTACCATAAATTCGTTTTTCTCTTTTTTCTGTAGCTCGCTTTTGTGCTTCCACTTGCTCTTCTTCCCAGGCTTCGCGTATAGTATCTTCATACTCCGCGCAAACCACGTAACCTTCGAAGGCTGGTAATGCGCCTCTACAGCCAAAATTAAAACCAACACAAGCTGGGGCACAATCTATATTCAACTTACGAGCCACTCGATTTAATGCTGGAACTGCAACAAATTCAATGCATTTTTATATATACATTAAAACCGAAATACCGAAATTTTATTACAATTTGGAACTTTTATAAAATTATACTACTTACGATTTATGTATACACAGCCTATCGGGAGCATGCACATTTTGAACAAATCCACATTTCCATATTCATTTCGAGGAACTTTACCATCTTTTGCTACTGGTGGTTCATAGGGATTAGTTTGCCATTTCCCAAATAATTCAAGGGGTTGATCTTTTATTTTCATTCCTGATAGCTACAAAAAAAATATTTATTATGATAAGCTTTCAATAGTAAATACAATAACGATTATCAAAGATAGGGTAAAATATATCTTACTTTATCATATTTTGGCATTGACTTAACAATTTTATAAGGCTCTTGCGCTGGTTTAACAACCCTAGCTTTCTTTACCCAAGTTTCTCGAGACATCAGAGTATGCACACAATGACGTGAGTAAATAGCTTCACCAGTTTTAAGGTGTCCCAATGGTACAGCATCAGGAGGATAGAGAGCTTCAAATTTAAGCAAGTGTCTAGTTAGCACATATAAAGGATGACCTTTGCATTCACCCACTGTTTTTGGAAGAGGTTGCTCTAATTCTCTATAAAAATTATTGAACCATTAGATTCAATAAATAATAAAAAGTTTAAATTGAATGAATAGGCATGCTTCAAATTTAACAACCTCTGCAATAATTGTTCATCTTCTGCTTTGGACATTGCAGTTTTCTTCTCTTTCCACTCTGATAGAGTCTCGCTCCACCATTTTTCATCAACTCTCTTCTTTCTGGTATCTGTCAACCAATGTGGGCAATATCTTCGAGTTACATCTTTTATTGTTCCAGCTGAATTCCATGCTACTACATACAAAACAGGATTCCCTGCCTTTTTCTGTAAGTTAAAAAAAATTACATGCATCTTAACATTTATTCAGATCAATTTGATGCTTATGTACATACTTACATATAAATCAGAAACACAATGAATTTTTTGATTTGGAACATCAATACTTATCCAACTTTCTTCTGATTCAACATAAACTTCCACCCATATATGAAATGCATTTTTCATTGTGTTCTGATCATCTTCATCGGAAGATAATAGCTTTCTATGCTTATTTGATTGTTCAGCAAGTTTGGATGCAATAGATTCATTTTGATTTGCTTGTTTTACCCTCTTTTTAGGTTTTTTTTCTATGTACTCCTCATCTGATGAAAAATAGCTTTCATCAGAAATTTCTTCATCAACAGAAAATTCATCTGAAAAAGATTCATGTTTTCTTTTTGTAGCGGACTTGTCAGCTTTGGATTTAATCTTAGTATCTGATTTGTTCTTTGATATATTCGACTTCTCATTTTCAGATTCTTTATTTTTATTTGTTCTTAATCTCAACTTTCTTGCTAGTGTCATGTTGCTTTCATCTATAATGGTTTTTTCCGCCTCACTGTCATTGTCATCGCTAGTGTCTTTCTTTGAACCCTCAGTTTTCTTATTTGATACATTCAACTTGCTTTTCAGTATAGTAGCTGCTTTTTTCTTTGCTTCTTCACTTGCTAATTTTGCAGCCTCTCGACTATTTTCAGGTACAATTTTTGTTGGTGAAACTGACTGTGCTTTGGACTTGGCTTTTCCTTTACCAGATTTACTTTTGGCAGAAGCTTTTTCAGTATTTTTTTTCTCTTTTATTGATTTTCCATGAACATTTTCAGCCTTGACTTTTTTTGATTTTATATCACTTTCTTCATTTGTTGGAAGTTTTAATAGTTGTTCTGGTGCTGGTTTTAAACGAGGTGGTCTAAGAGAAATAACTAAGCGACAGTTAATTCCCATGCCTCGTACCGTAGCTATGTATAACAAGATCAGTTCTATGTAATTTTCAATTTTTTTGTCTGAAAATCTCTGCAATAGTAACTCTTTGCTAAAGACAACTTCTTTGTGCCGATCAACAAATTTAAACTGTCCAGTAAACCACTTTGTAAAATTTTCCACATACTTAAGATCTGGTCGACCCTTTGGATATTTATTGGATGATACCAATGACAAGGCAATAGCCAATAACTCTGGTTCGTTTGCCAGTTTATTCAAGAAAAATCCATGCGACAACCAGCAGAGCAATCCAACCTTGTGAACGAACAATTGACTACTTCTTATCCTCGAATTGAGCTTACTCAATAGGACTTTTTGCAGATCCTGCTGCTTTTTCTTCTTCTTGTCAAACATAAAATTTTGTCCCGGAAGGTGTATTTGTACTCCCTTTTGCGGAATGGTATAATCCGATTCCACCTCTGCCTTTGTATCCTCATCCTGGCCACCTTCCTCAGCCAAGGTAGATGCGCTTTCTCCTTGCATGAGTAAATCATTGATCTGCTTGGACAATTCATCGCCTTTGGAGTCCGAAGCCTGCTCTGCGGTCTTGGATGTGGATGGCTCCGATTGACTGGTCTCAGCTGCAAAACTCTGGTTTTTCGCATTTTCGAGATTTTTCAGTACCTGAGAAAGTAGCTCGGCCGAACTGAGATTGTTGTCATTTGAATAATCGAACTCACTGTCTGAATCTTCGGGACTGCTTTGAATGACCGGAGTCCTTTTGGGGTTAGGTTTCTTAGTCGCCGACTGATTGAAGAACGACGAACTCAAATCTATTTTGTCAACCGGCACGAGAAATTCATTGCTGCTGTCCGAACTTTCGTCGTCGGATAACTGACTCATGATTGAAAGTTCTTTTACTATGAGCTATTATTATTGCAAAATAGTACGAAACAAAGCATGATGAAAATTCAGACACAAAGGATGTAAAACACTATATAAACACACGCACCGCGAACTTGATTTAGTTGGCGCCTCGGTTGGAAGGACCAATAGTAGAATAGCTGAAAGGTCATTGGTTGATTTATGTATGAAATATCGCATATGAAACATGCGAATTTTATAATGTACAGTTCGAACTTTGATAACATTGATAAGTTTTGTGTTAAATTTGTTTTTTTGTACCTACATATAGTTAGACAGAAGTGAACATACCTACCAAGGGCGTAAAGTGAGCTTTTTTTAAACCGAGTGTGAATTTTGCCGTGTACGCGGACCACACTACGATCGAGTACGAGTCCAATAAAAAGTACTTTTTAATTATGAAACTATGACAAATATGTTATAACTCTATATTTTATAACGTATATACATGAAACTACTAAAAGCTCCACATCATATTTTATATTATTATTAAAGTTAGTAGGACAACCACCGTAGGAGTTGAAAATATCAATTTTGCTACATGGACATTTAGAGTTCGGTTTTGTGCAAGTTACAGCGGAATTGCCCGTATATACGAACCGTATACATTTTTTGGCACTGTACACTATATTCCATTGTTTTGTAGGAAAAAAACGTAAACACTATTACGAAAATAGATAACTGTTTTTCTCGTATATTAGAAAAAAATGTAAAACAAAAATAAAAACAGTATATATAAAAGAGTCATATCGCAGATTTAAACTCTCCTCGGAAACTTTACAAAGCCAAGGTCATCTATCATTATATATGACTGTGCGACGACGAATTGGACCCATATAGCTATATAGCCGAAATTCCTCGCTCCAGTTTGAAAACGTATATATAACTATTATTGCAAGCGCTTTTTCATTTTGTATATTGGAAAATAAATTCGAGCTGCAAACACTTTCAATGTAAACAATCACACGTTTAAATTTCACAAGCCTTAACTATTATACAATGTCTATTTTCGATTAGATTTTCAATGCATAATTACTTTTTAAATTAAAAAGAAACTCAATAAACAACTTTATGTTTACGAGTAGAAAGCATAATACCATAATTTATGCATAAATTACGAAATAATAATGTAATGAAATATTAAATGGTCACCCTATCGTACACACATATATCAGTTTCGCTCAGTGCGTGTAATCTCCGAATTTCATGCAAAAGCTCAAGCGCGTAAACGACTCTCGTTTGGGAAACTCATCACCCGGTAAGAATTTCCACTTCGTCGTTGGGGAATAACGAACAACGCGCGAAATAGAGGAGTATGAAATTGAAAAAGACGTTTCGGAGCGCGACGTTAGTATATATTTAAACGTGACTCAGAGAAACGTAGAGTCATTTCGACGATAAATGATACCCCTTCATATCATCAAACTAACGGGAGCTTGCACAAGCTCTGACTGTGTCGCGATACCTATGCGTTATACGAGTCTGGCGGACGATAATCAGGCTTTTTCTGCCTTACGCTATGATTAGTAGTGGATTTTTCACCTTTTTTGAGTGTTAAATTTTCGTCCCTGAATAAGTAATTAAAAAGTTACATAGTTCACTATACTGTTACATTAATATTCTGTAATGAAGTTCGGAAATAAATGTTACTCATTGTTTTCTAGAATTACCACCTTGTTTACACAAAGATTTTATTTACTATTTTCAGGCGAATCAAGTTTAGCTACGAATGCTTGCTTAAGAATTTTGCATTCAAATAGAATGTATTACACATGTACCAGGTATTCAGTTATATATCTGTTTCAAAAATACAAGTATTAATTTTCATTCAAAACAAGATTCTTTTCATTATGAATATATGTACGTAGATTCATCTCACGGTGATATGGGGTTTCAAGCAGTCTACGCTTCTTTGGCCGTGAAAATCGCTAGGCGTTGACTAAGCATGTTTTGACTAATGGGAGAGTGATGATCTCTCGGTTTGTCATGCACTCTTGCACTCATGTTTTCACGAAAGTCTTGTGCAAGCAGCTGCCAATGTGCCAATATATACGGATTAATTATTACTTATGCGAGGTTGAAGGGTTAAAATGAATTGACGTTGAGTGAAAACTGGAGTTTCAGATTCCGACAGATAACAGAATGAATATTAGTTTGTAAAGGAGTAGAGTTCGTTGGATGTTAATTAATCTAACTATTTTTAAATAAAAGTAGAAGAAATGAGCTTTAATTTGAATCCTTGATGGTTACAAATGATTACTCGGGTGAAAAGTCATAAAGATTTTAAAAAGGGGATAATCGCTGGTTTTTTGCCTGATTTCGAACATCGCGAACTTTTTGCTGTAAGCGGCTATTTTTTTCAAATTAAATCTCTTTTCCCATACTCTGATCCTATAAGTATGCGTATTTTTCGTTTACGCCACTAAGCATTACGTGTCGTTAAATAATGGGTACTTTTTGTGCAGGCCACCAAACCGGATCGCATCCGAGTTTCTGTTGATATCAAGCTTTTTTAGCGTCCGAACGATATAAAAAGGAAAAAAACTTATCCTATAAGCATGCTTCTCAAAGTAAAAAGTCCTCTTTTTGGACTCGCAGTTGTTAACGATTTTTGCGGGATTTGCACATATACCGTGAGCCCGAACTAGAAAAGCAAATTAATGTCAAATGATAAAATACAACAACGTTACGCGTACAGTTTACGCAATATAAAAGTGTTGGCAAATAGCAAAGTACTGTTTAAAAAGGCCGAAAAAAGCACAGAGTATTTGTGGAGTGTGTGATATACCCTTCATCCGATGTTATAACTAGAACACACGACAAGGGCGAAGTATCTCGCACAAGGCTATACTGACAAAACGCTGCGCGTCGCAAAATTTTTCATAGACAGGTAGAAAAAGCGAAAAGGCGTTAACAGTCGCGCGCACCTAATATTAGCGCTCAGCGCAGTGTGCGCGTGGGACGACGAGTAGACCTGTTGAGTGATCCGCGCGTCTTTATAAAAGCTCGCCGAGGAGCTGCGCGTCTGCACACTTTCAGTTCACTCCTCGGTATCTCACGTTCTTGTTTTATCTTCAAACGCATACCCCAACTCGACGCTATGGCTCTCGAACGTCAAGTCCGCGCCAAGGTATATAAAGTCCAGTGGATAAAGCATTATGTTTAAGACAGTGCGCGATTTTTTTTAGCAATATAATATATGTGCCTCATATGTGATATATTGTTTGATAGAAAATTTTTCTTTTTTTTCCGCTGGTGACTCTACTATAGAGTATTTTTCAAACTATATGTATTACAGAGCGCGAAAACTTAAATATACATTAAAGTTAAAAAAAAAGTAGTGCAAAATGAAAAATTTAAAATGAATCGTTAACGTAAATATTGCAGATCGCAGCGAAACGCGATCCCCAGCAGGAGAAGGAAGCCCAAGAATGGATTGAGGCGATCATCGGCAGGAAGTTCAACACTACCTTCGAGGACTACCTGCGCGACGGACAAGTTCTCTGTGAACTGATCAACAAGATCCAGCCCGGATCCGTCAGCAAAATCAACACGTCCGGAGGTGATTTCAAGATGATGGAGAACATCAACAAGTTCCAAAAAGCCATCCAGGAGTACGGTGTGCCGGACATAGATGTTTTCCAAACGGTAGAGCTCTGGGAGAAAAAGGACATCGGTCAGGTCATCACTACCCTCTTCGCTCTTGGCCGTGAGGTATGTAACGCTATTACTGCACATCTATACACAGAAAAATAATTGCATACATATATAATTATGAATTTCAAAATATTTCTTTTCTATCTTACAGACGTACAGACACCCGAACTGGAAAGGACCATTCCTGGGACCCAAGCCCGCCGATGAATGCAAGCGCGACTTCACCGACGAGCAGCTCAACGCCGGCAAGACTGTGATCGGTCTCCAGGCTGGATCCAACAAGGGAGCAACACAGGCAGGCCAGAACATGGGCGCTTCCCGCAAAATCCTCCTCGGAAAGTAAATTTCTCCTCTCCTTGCGTCCCCATCTCCTGTCACACGCTATTTTATTTATATTTCTTACATATATGTATATATTATACAATGGAATATTTATTTTATTTTTTGTAATTGTTAAATAATATACACTATATTATTTATTCTATGTTTTGAGGCTGATCGTTTTATTCTTCCTGTCCGAATACTTAGTCAATGATGCATAAACTTACAGTATGGTTTCGCAAAATTAAATAATTTATTACATGGGTGAGTAAACCTTGCGTCACACTGTGAATCATTGCAATTTTAGGAGGAAACTAGAGCAAATACACGTTATAAGTATTAGAATATGTAAATGCAAAAGTTCCGCCACGTTATAGTGAGGAAACATTTATTGTGACATGCGGCTCGAAATCGTACAGAATAACATTAAAAACAAAGAAATTAGCGGAATGAGTGAGAAGCTGAACTCTTGCTCTGTTTACTTTGGCTAAAAACGTTTCTCGCGAAAGATACGCGAAACGTACAAGCAAAAACTTATTTTTAGCGGTTCCAGTTTATGACAATGAAACTGGCGACGATAGTCGTTAAATTTTGCTGGCAAGTAGTCAAATTAATATATAGTTTTTACGTTTTGGTTTACAAAATGTTATTTGTTGTTCGTTTGGAGAATGGGAATTTATAATATTCATTAAAATATTGTTTGGTTATTGAGAAAAATTATTGCTAATTCTACGTGCATACACTGACAAAATAATATGACCATATAAGCATGTGTTCTCAATCTCTATGTAGGAAATATTCGAAATAATCATCAGTAGACTCTTCATGAAGGTATGAATCACTTTCAAAAAGGTATTTTGAAAGCATTAAATTCAAAATGAAGATGAATTCATCATAATGTTGCAAATATAAATAATTAATATACATAAATAATAGTGATGAGATCATCAACAATAAAAGTGAGATGTAATAATCTAAGATTTTTTAAATGTTCATGACATCATTTTTGCGTAATTTCTGGCACGAATATTAAGAACAATTTCATTTAATTCACCAGAATTGCCAAACTTTCTAGATGTTAGCGTTTTCGAAATTTTATTTTTGTGTTAACGATGTTTTTACAATATTTACTTACTCTCTATATTTATAGTTAGAATTGATAATTTGCATCAAACCAATTCTTAAAATGAATCAGACTAACGTATGCAATTGAAAATTGAACTTGTTGTTTTAAAATTACTCTTACAATATCCCAATGCACGTCACTGGCATTAACTTCCTTATATATATATATATATATTTATGACACTTCTTAAATATTCAACAGCACACACTTAGTCAAGGTGTTCTTAGTATCAATAATATGATCAGAAATATGATTATCACAAATTTCATAGAAAATTATACTTTATTTAAGTCTCTATTTAAAAAAGTATTTTATACAAAAAGCGTACTGTAAAACATACAAAATGATGCTTTTTCTAAAAAATACCAATTGAGGAGTAAAAACTATACAATGTAATTTATGATAGTTATGTGTACATGACAACTTAATGAGTTATTTATGTATTGTGTGATTTCAGACAGTTACGTAATTATCCATATTAACTATTCTTTTCAGGTACTTTAACAATAACACTCTTAACTTCTGTGTAAGCTTCCAATCCATACTCTCCAAGTTCTCTACCATGACCAGACATTTTGTAACCACCAAAAGGAACTTGAGTAGATAATGCATTGTACGAGTTGACCCTTTTGAAAACATTGTCAATAGATAAGTTTATTGTAAAATCCACTATAACGTAGAAAGCGTATGCATTGGCTTACCAAACGGTACCGGCTCGTAATCCTTGAACGACATAGTTGGCTTTATCAATATCTTTTGTGAAAACAGCTGCTGCTAATCCGTAATCAGTTCGGTTTGCTCTTTCAATTACATTGTTGATATTGTCGAATTTCAAAATTTGTTGAACTGGCCCAAAGATCTATGTTAGACGGTCAATTATAATTATTACATTCTAAGAAATTAGACTTTTAACTGCTATTACTCACTTCTTCCCTTGCAATTTTCATATTATCTTTTACGTCAGCAAAGACGGTCGGTGCTACGAAGTAACCTTTCTCACCAACTCTGCCACCTCCTTGAACTAGTTTAGCACCTTCAGATTTTCCAGAATCAATCATGGATAAAATTTTGTTCATCTGGTCCTCATCAATCTAAAACAAAGATTTTCGGTAGAATATTATTTTGTATAAAAGTATTAAAAGAAACAACAAATTAAATTAATAGTATTTAATACCTGAGGACCATGTTCTACATTCATATCAAAGGGATTACCAACTGTCCTAGCTTTAGCTCGGGCGGCACTTCTTTCAACGAATTCATCGTAAATAGAACTTTCCACAAAGGTCCTAGATCCAGCGCAGCAACACTGACCCTATTGCATAGGAAAACAAACAATACTTCAGACATAACAGAGATAAAAAATATCCAATTAAAAACAAATCATTATATATAGCATATTTAGAATATGAATCAAGTTAAATGAAAATTACCATGTTAAAGAATAAACCAAAGTGGGCAGTTTCAACAGCTTGGTCCATATCTGCATCTTTGAAAATGATATTAGGCGATTTTCCTCCTAATTCTAATGTAGTCCTCTTTAGATTGCTTTTAGCAGCTCCTTCCTTCACCAGTTGTCCAACTTCAGTGGAACCAGTGAAAGCTACTTTATCAACATCCGGATGGTTGACTATAGCCGCACCAGCATCACCAAATCCAGGAACAACATTAACTACTCCAGCTGGGAAGCCTGCTTCTTTTGTAAGCTGTGCAATGTACAAGGCAGTGAGTGGAGTTTGTTCAGCTGGTTTGAGTATAATACAGTTTCCTGAAAAAAAACAAAAATTTTATTAATGAATATGTAGTTGATGAAATTTCATAGTTTTATACTTGCAAATAAAATGTACCTGTAGCTAGTGCAGGTCCCAACTTCCATGCAGCCATCAAAATTGGGAAGTTCCATGGAATAATTTGTCCGCAAACACCAACTGGCTCATGTCTAGTGTAAGCGAAAAATTTGCCATCCATAGGAATGACTTTTCCATGATTCTTATCTGCCCATCCTGCATAGTATCTGAGTGTACCTATACTGGCTGGTACATCAAAACCATAGGCTGTTGAATATGGTTTTCCATTGTCCAAAGTTTCCAGGGACTAAACAATCTTAATTTATAATAACTTTTCTATAATTTGTCATACAATAATTCTCATGCAATTGTTACTTACAGCAAGATATTGACGATCACGTTCCATCAAATCTGCTAATCTGTGTAGCAAAACTCCTCGTTGGGATGCATCCATTGTTCTCCATGGTGAACCCAATTTGAAAGCCCTCCTTGCTGCTTTTACCGCTAGATCAATATCAGTAGCATCACCTTGTTGGACATTAGCAATAACTTCTTCTGTTGTTGGATTGCGAGTTTCAAATTTGTTGCCGGATTTCGATTGATGCCATTCGTTATCAATGAAAATCTACAAGATAAATTGTCTTCTTCAGTAATTTGGTGCAAAAATTTTATTCAATTAATTTATTCAATTAATTTAGTAACGACTGCATCATGATATAATAAGTAATGTTACTTGAAAATGTCCGATATGAAAATAGTATTTTTTCATTCTTTGTATGTTATCTACAGTTGATAAAACGTATTACTTTGAATACATGTGATTTATTACATAATTCAATTTATTTCATATGCATGATGATCTTTGTACGTCAGCATAAAACTAAATTTAAATTTATCTTTATTGCATTTTGTAATTGGCTATCATAAACTATTGCCTACTAATTTTTATACAAAAACAGTATTATATTCAAATTTTCTCAACAAAATTTTTAAAAACCGAAATAATTCATTATGTTTATTAAAACACAGTCATTTTGGAAAATAAAACATGTCTAATTAAAGCAAAAATTTTCATTCCCAATTGGCATGGAAAATTGTTACACACACTTGTTTATCTATGCATCATCTTTGCAGAATAAACACATTATATATAATTACCGTCACCGCGTAACATGCTAATTGCCGTGAACCATGAAGAAGGTGATTCATCGAAAAAGCTTTCATAACTCCCTGTTATGGTTCACGTAAGATGACCCCGTAACCCAATTGCAAAAACAAGAAAACACATACATACAAAATTGCGTAGAGCAAGAAAACAAACTCACCCCGGCGTAGAGGACAGATGGGTTGGTTTCCGGCGCCGGAACGGCCGCAGATGCAAATCCACGCACGCAATTCAAGTTCTTCGAGAGCAATCGAAGCATGTCGATTTGATTTTGTTCTATGTAAATGCAGGAGACGTATACTTTATGTACTTTACGAGTTATTCGAGGTTTACGGCGTGCTCTCGTTCTGGCATCTGAGGTACTATAATAGAATAGCGGAGATAGGTATACTTACACGAGGGGTAGCGATGCTTATATGCCGGCGGCCGACCTTGATACTTATATTATATAGCGTTTTTTTTTCTTGTTTTGCTCGCTTGATGAAACCAGTTAAGTACCAGATCAGCTCTCCTCTTGTTCGTCTCCGGACTGATCGCCGTCTCTATCTGGAAGACTATAATCGTTGTAGGAAACCTATATGAATATGTATGTAGTATTACATATATACATACAGAGTACCGACGTGAGTATGTATTATGTATAGTATATTGCGAACTAATTCACACAAATTACTTATTACGCACGGCGAATCGGGCGAATGTGTGCGATATAAATGAATGGCCCATCGAGACTGGTACAGTCTTGCTGATCGTCTAATTTATATATGTTTACTCTATTCTATGTGTATATACCTATAGACCGTTTTATTAAGCACGTGCTCGTGATATCGCAAATTTATATACGGACACATGCGCAGTCAACATTTACTTTGTGGCAATTTGGCAAAAATCGCGGCTCTTCGGTGCTTCCCATTTTTCGCATATAAAAAATGAAATTCGCATATAAAAATGAAATAGGCGTGTTGAAAAAAAAATGTTTTAGGGACGCACCAAGAGCATCTCAGTTTGATAACACATATCTCGTCAACAGCATCAAACAAAAAAATCATGTACTATTATTTTTTTTAATAATTCAATTTTAATAATTTAATAATAATTGCCATTTTTTTTAATAAAAATCGAACATCATTATCAACATGATCTACATTATTTATCTGAAAGTGAGAAAACTTTATTAATATGATTAACGTGATTTTTTATTTTTGCGCTACGGAAATTTTCCACTTTGAAATCCGCTCTTATTATATGGTCCTGGAACCATCAGGACTTCAGTCTTCGGTCGCAACAACGCCGCAAATGTTGACCAAATCATTCAGGTGAATATCGTAAAACCGCGAGGGCTCTATCTATCTAACTATTGAAGATTGTGTATAGACAGGCCTTCAGGAGATGAATTATGACTATAATCAAGGGCAGCGAACATGAGTAGTTTTAATTATTTTAACTGCAAAACTTAACACTTATATAACCTATAATTCTTGTAACAATGGTAGAACCATGGTATAACAAATAATAGTTATATGCTTGCGTGCCGAGTTTGGCAGTGAAGCCCAAAAAGCGTGTAAAAAGGGGATTTCTTGCGTAAAAGAAAGATAATATGTTTGTGTTATTTTTGCAAAGAGTTTTGCAATGTCTTTACATTCCTAACCTGTTTTAAGGAATATCATAACCTAATATAGGTATTAATTCATTGATTTTTTTATGTTTAAACCTATGGTTTAAACTAGCTAAGTAATTATTAAATTTAGTTTTGAGAAATAAAAATAGAAAATTTGCAATAATGTCGAATCAACAAGCAAGAACTTACAAGGCCTCAAAAAACAGTGTGGTAAATATTCTTATTGTATTAACTGTGTAATAATCATTTTTAAGAAGCAGAACTTTTGTTTTTGAAGAAATTTTTTTGTTCTTTCCTTTTTTTTTCAGAAAAAAGCAATGGAACTTTTTGATAATGTAAAGAAAACTACAAAGAGAAAGAAGCATCCAGTGAATGAAGATAATTCTAACAAATACTTACAACACTGCAACTCAATAATGGGTAGCAGCAAGAATAACTTAACAGCCTTAGCTTTTTCTCCAAGTTTCGCACTCAGGGAAATGCGCTTGTGTCTAATGAAACATGATTGGGTCAATTTACAACGACTTTTTCCTTTATTGTTAGAGCTTTCTAGTGACAAAGAGACACTTATATGGAGGTATGCCTTAACTATTTTACTACACAGCCCAATGAGCAGTGCAGCTCATGTGGAAGAATTCCTCAACTCTTGTGTTGGTTGTCAAAATGACAATCTAAACTACATTCTAGATCAGTTAATTACATTGAGAGTTAATGAAAAAAAATAGCATAATATCTAGCTGACAATCTGATAAAAAACTTTTATATTAATATAAAATAAATGCAGTAAATCAAAGAGTCAATTTTTAGTAAATCACTTGTCTACATTGAAATAGTTAGTTACTATATGCCAAAATATATAATTCATTTAACAAACGATTTGTGTGAATGGTCTTGTAAAACATTGGCATAGTAATATCCAATAATCCAGTGGCTAGATATCTAGCAATAACCTATTACCTATATGTTCATTTTACCCAAAAATAAGTGGCGAGGTTTATACTAACATAACATGTCTGTTACTATTGTGTTTATTGATTCAGAATTTGAGAGAAATTTTCGAAATTTTCCAATTTTGAGAGTAGACACATGGAACTATATACAGATCATATTTTTTTAAATACAGAGAGAGTTTATTATAATTGCTAATGTAGAAAATGAACTATCAGTTATGATGATGTCCCCAGGCATATTCCTGTTCCAGGATATTTATGAGTTAATTGATATTAAGTTCAATTTTTTTTATTTTACGTAGTATTGTATTTATTGACATTCAGTGTACATATATCACAGTTTAGTTCACACTTTAATAAAAATGATGCATTAAATTACTTGATGTATATAATACGTTTCATATTAAAATTAAGAAAATGTATTATAAAATATCTACATTGACTAGGAAATCATTGTACAAATTTGTTCAACTCATTATTTTTAATAAAGATGTTTTTATTCTGGTAAAAGATCTTCTCCTAATTCTTCATCGCCAAAGTCATCATCTCTTTTTCCAGCAGCTGTCATTGGTCGAGTTGGTAGGGGGCCAACTGGATCTGCATAATTTAAATCTACAAAATGCCAATATCAGACAATTGTTTTTTCGTACTTTTTGTTTGATAGCACTTTGGTGTATCAACCAATTTATAAAAAAGATTCACTATACCATGCGAACTAGAGTCCATATTAAATTCTGATGAATCCGTTCTTAAAATATGATGATTTGCCCGAACCATGTCACCATTGTGTAAGATAGGACTAGCCCTTTGTTCAGATAGAGTACTCATACCCGATCCTCCTCTGGATGATGTACCACTGTTACTTCTTCTCGAACCTAGAAATAGATAGCACACATTGAGTATGGCCACAGCAGCATAAATCATTGCAGGTCCAGTCTCACCAGTTGTACCTGGTCTTCCAGAGCCATGCCTTTCCTTGGTTTCCTTAGCTTTTTCTGCTTTGCGCAGTTCAATGGCGTACGTTTGAGCCTCCTTGAGTCCCATATCACTGCAAAGTCTTACTAAAAATTTCAGGCATTCAGTATTGTCTGGGAATCTACGATTTATGTCTTGATATTCGGCAAGTGCCTTGTGGAATTGGCCAGTTCTCCTCAAGCATGCTGCAACGAGTAATCTCCACCTTGGCTGATCAGGTGCTAATTCTACTGCCTCTTGGAAATAGGTCAAGGCTTTTTCGGGCACCTGAAAAAATGTTGTAAAACATACTTTTTATTTTTCCATAAAACTTATTTGGCATTTTCGTTTTGTTCGTGTATCTTACCTGCATCGAAGCGAAATAAGAACCGAGCCAGTCTATCACGTCGAAATTGGCTGGATAAAATCTATATGACTGCGGGAATAGAAATAAATGTCATTAAAACATCTGCGGTGAAAAAATAAGAACTAAAATTTTACGATCAAAGACGACATACATCGCTGTAATATTGATACGCTTGTTGTTTGTCTCCCATACTGTCAAACATTTCACCTAATTTCTGCAATACTCCAGGATCTGATGGTATTATACCAAGAAGTTGATTGTACCTGTAAGTAATTTCGAAAATGGCTTGAGTCTTCAAAAATCAAAGTTTTATCATCGCTCGTCAACTGTACACATCATATCTGATCCTACCATTCAGCTGCTTGGTCAACGTCGTTGCTAAGTTGATAAATATGACCTATTTGATACAAAGTCAGAGGATCGTATCGAACAAAATTCGTGAGTTTTAAGAAATACTCCAAAGCTTCGTCGAGCATATTTTTCTTCTTGTATACCAATCCTGCGAACAGCAAACAAATCGTTCATGTATACACACAAAAATATAAATGACATCGGAAAAGAGTCGAAAAACCAGATAATAATGATGCACCTAGATTGTACAGGGCTTGAACGTGACCAGCGTCGTTTTCCAGCGCACAGCTCAAGTACTCCTTGGCGTTGTCCAGCTCGTTCTTCATAATAGCGCAAGCCGACAAATTTACGTAAGCCGCGGCGTTGTAACTGTCCGCATTTTTTGCCGCTTCGCTGTACTTTTCTGCTTGGTCGTATTCTCCTCTCTGGAAGCGAGAGTCATTCACGCGCAATGATTAAACGTTAATTTTTTTACAATAAAAAAAATGAAAAAAAATCATCCTGCATAGCTCGACTCACGAGAAAATGGATAAAGGAGAGTACGGTAGACGCCGAGCTGTTGATCTTCGTGTCCTGGTTTTCGAAAACTTTGAGAGACTCGATTGCCATCCGCACTTCGCGATTGTGCAGAAAAACCATGGCTTTGTTGATTTCCAAATTTGCCGCCAGTGGACTGTAGGCCGATGACTTTATTGCATCGACGCACCTAACGATAATCATTTTTTTCCTTTATAATAACTATAATACAAACGCGCGCGATTCTACTGCGCGGATATCGAATATAAGCTGATATCGAATATAGCTTGAAAAAGAAAAAATGCGATAAAGTCGCGCTCTTTTGCGCAAAGCACATATCGATTACATTTAGAACACATGCATGTATAAAGAGAATAAATTACCAAGCGAATCCTCCGGCGAGCGTCTCTTCGATAACGGGTGCTATGAGATTCGCTGCGTTGAGTATCGTCTTCTCGGCGTTCGATTTCAATTCGCGCTCCAATTTCGACAGGTCGTCGTTCTTCACCGTTTCGTTTAGTATATTAGCAGCTATGTCGTCCTATAAATCAGATATATATATATATATATATATATATATATATATATATATATATATATATATATATATATATATATATAACATACCTATATTTTCATTGAAAAAAGAAAAGAGAAAAGTAAAATTGTATACACTATAGATCAATATACTAACGGTATTGATGCTATATTTGTCGTCGTGGTCGATGTGAAGCGGAACGTCGAGCAGCTCGAGGAAAGCTTTTTTCATTTTGTCCTCGTGCGAAAGGGCAAAGTGGCATAGAATTGCGTGCATCCCGGCTTTGAGATCCGGCTTTTCTCTCATCACCCATTCAAAGCTGTTCGCTGCCTCCTCCAGTCGACCCATTTGCACGAATAGCATTCCGATGTTGTGCATGATTTTTATCCTGGAAAATGTTCAATTTCATGCATATAATACTTTGAATATATTTTGAATCTTCTGTCGGAGATGCATATACGCGTATATAAGCGCACCTCAGATACTTTTGGGCAGTGGTCGTCTGGTCCAGAGCCATTTGATACATCTTTATGGCCTGCGACAGCTGTCCCATTTTCACGTAAATGTTGCCTATGTTCATTTTCAGTCTGGCACTGTTGGTGAAATTTCGATTCCTGGTAATGGCTTGATACGTCGCTATAGCTTCCGTGTACAGCTCGTTGTTCGAGTATTGACAGGCTAAATTGAAAATCACCTGAAATGCGACGGGCGGTTGTATAGATTGATTATAAACTCGAGGCAGCTGCGATTGATAACATATAATTACGACGAAAGTTAATTAATTTACAGCGAATGTCAAGTCGATATTGTGGCTGTCGCTCAAACCAGCTTGTTCCTGGAGCCTGATGAGAGCTCGTTCTCTCGAGGAAGCTTCTCTCGCCCTTTCCAGGGCTACTTTCATGTTCTTTTCGCAAGCGGCCTTTGCCGATTCTTCGATAAGGGTCATTATGCGTCTTTCAGCTTGTTTAATTTTTTCTTCTGGCCTGCGATAACGAAAATTACTCTATATACTAACGCAATATCTTTCTTATATAATAGTTATTATCTGTTATTGGCTTCTTGCACGCGTAGTTTATAAGGTTCGATTATATAAAAATGAACGTAATTCACAGATTATTCTATATATATATATATATATGTATATATGTCGACGAAGACACGTTTGATACAAAAAATGTATATCATCGATAAAATTTTATATAAAAATAAAAATTTTTATAGAAATAAAAATTGTCATGCCAATTTCATCCCCCCTTAAAAGATTGATGAGAGAAAAGTGAAGCCGCTGAAAACCTGATTTGATTGGTGACCTGTATTGCCCTATAGAATGGCCTGTTAGAAAGGGCGCGAAATTTGAAATTATTAAAATTAGATTAAAAAAAAACAGTTTTTACAGTTTTTAAGAAAGGATAAACTATGTATAAAAATAAACAAGCTTATATTAAATATTCATTGTGAAACATTGTCGCGTAAACAATCAATTTATTGAATCAATTTAATAACGAAGCTGAACGTGTTGGTTTCGCGAACCGTTCCTATCTATGTTCCGAGTTCCGGTCCGGTTCATAGTTAATTATAAAAATGCTATGTCCGAAGATTTTTCGCGTACACATTCTATTGACGTCAGTCATCAACTTGCATATGCTCATATTAATACTTTGTTATGCAATGAAGGTAGAAGTTTATCTGATTTTCCTACTATGGAACAAACAGTACAAGAAACTGTAGAAGAAATTAATACGTTATCTGAAATTAACAACGCTCAATTAGAAGATATGTTACAACTGGGTCAACAACAATATAGACAATTAAACGAACAACAAAAACAAATAGTTGATACCATTTTGCAAGCTGCAAATACTAACCATTACACAACTGATAATTGTATATACATAAATGGACCGGGAGGTTCCGGAAAAACGTTCATTTACACAACTGTATACAATTTACTGTCAGCTAAAAATATTAAAGTTTGTTCGATGGCGTTTACTGGTATTGCTGCAACTTTACTACCAAATGGCAAGACAGTACATAAAACGTTTGGACTTCCAGTTCCATTATTTAATGATTCATCATCCAGTATTAAAGTACAGTCTAAAGAAGGCACTTTTCTAAGAGAAACTACAGTTTTTATTTGGGACGAAGCACCTATGGCTCCCAAATATGCTTTAGAAATAGTTAATAGAACATTAAAATCTGTCATGAACAATGATTTACCTTTTGGTGGCAAGATTATTATTTTAGGTGGAGACTTTCGACAACTTCTTCCTGTTCAAGTCAGAGGAACAAGAAGTGAAAAAGTAAGTCTTTCGATTAAATATAGCGATTCGTGGAAACATTTTATAACGTATAATCTTACTGCTAATATGAGAGTTTTGCCAAATGAAGTCGATTTTGCACATTTTTTGATATTAGTTGGTGATGGAACGTTAAACGATACAAACGATAACTTAACTCTACCTCAACAATGCATTATGGAACCGAATAGTAATATAGCTCATCATATATTTGGCAACTTTATCGCAGAATCAAAATTTGAAGAAATGAGTAAATGTGCTATTTTATCCGCGAGAAATATTGACGTTGATGAAATTAATAAACAAGTTACTGATCTTCTAGATATCAATACAGAACATGTCTATACTGGTATAGATAGTACTGAAAATTGTGATAATGGAGAATTAAATGAAATAATTTTACCAGAATATTTGAATTCTTTAACTCCGTCCAATTTGCCTCCCTATGAATTACGTTTACGCAAAAATTGTATTGTTATGCTTATAAGAAATATAAGTATTAATGAAGGCTTGTGCAATGGGACTCGATTGCGAGTAATAGATTTTTCTAATCACTTATTGAAATGCAAAATTTTGACGGGAGATAAGGCTAATGATATTGTATTTTTAAATCGTATTACATTATACTGCGAAAACATATATCCTTTTTCTTTTAAAAGAAGACAATTTCCTATTAAATTGGCTTTTACAATGACTATTAATAAATCCCAAGGTCAAACATTTGAAAAAATCGCCATTGACCTTCGAAGAGACGTTTTTAATCATGGCCAATTATATGTAACAATGTCAAGGGTTAGATCTTGGGATTCATTAACAATTTACTTAGGTGATCATCAAAGACAAAACTTACAGGTTAAAAACTACGTTTATAAAGAATTATATACGTAATAAATAATTTACATTTATTTATTATTTCCTAGAACATATGTTCCTTAAATACAAAATAAAAAAAAAATATTTTATATACAAATAAGGAATTATTAAAGAGTAATTTCGAATATACCGTATGTAAATAGAATAATGAAGCGCGCGCGAAGCGCGCTGAATGAACCTAGTATAGCAAATCGACGATGAGTAAATCGTTGATCTACGTAGAAGAATTTTGTTTGTATTCGCTTAACGATCAAGATTTGCGTGAATGATTCCGCAATTGATGACAATAATAACAACGCGTATACAACTTTTCGGGTAGAACATCAAGATTTTCTTAATTATTCAATTTCTTGGAAATAAATTGCGAGGTGTGCGCAAACGAATAACATAATAAATACCACCACACCACTACCATAATGTTCATACCTATGAGAGTATGCAAACTCGGCATAGCCGAATATTTCATTCACGATTTCCAGAGAAAATTTTGACTCTAAATGTAAGACACACGTACTCGACGTGTATATAAGCCTCGAAATATGTATATACCGTGTAAGCTATTCTGAATTTCGACAATGATCAAGTTCAAATATATTTAACTCACGTGTCCTCTTTTTCGGCTTCCAAAGGAAAATTGCGCAAAGCGCTACTCATATTCAAAGGGTCAAATGCTTGGCGAGACGCACTGGTGTATCCGGCGCCTCTGACCGCCGTCATGGGTCTAAGGGCACCTGTATTGGGTCTTCCTGCAGCTGTGCTTCCCCTGTGGAACTGTACAAACGGAGTAATTTTTTTTGTTCAATAAAATGAAAAGATTTGACTAGCCATAATAATTATTTTGTTCAACATGTACATGAAAAAAGGTTCTTATCCATGCGCGAAAAACGAATGGAGCAATTGTGTTTTATAGTGGGAGGGCGGTTTTCCGTCGAATTTTTCGTCGAGGCTTGGAAAATTCGTAAATATTTGAAAAATAGTTATTACATTTAACAACGCATAGTTCCTCGATTCCCTAATATATTTGTGTTCCTTGCATGGAAAAATAACCTATAATCCATGCCCTAGTTAAAAAAGCATGCTGTGTGACAGGCGGGGGATAAAATTCCCTTAGTTACACAATGTACCATATATCTAAATACAATGTTGATTTTTTTGTATATTTAAACAAATATTTACCCCTGACGATGTTCCCAGGCGCATTCCTGTTCCAGGATATTTAGGAGTTGCCTGATACGAAAATCCATACTTTATTTATTACCACAAGGCGATAATAATCGTAAAAAAATATGTAAATATTAAACTTACAATTGGCCTAGCTCCATAACCAGTTTTGAGAACTTCCCGGAAAAATTCTTCATGGTCCATGTCAGCCGTCGAGTACGCGTGTGAAAAATCATTGTAGCCCGAGTAAATGTCATTTCTATCTACAGCTGTCATTATTATTTAATTTTCGTTAACAAACAAGGAAACAATTTCCAATCGATCGGTCTACGTTGGATATATATATAAATAACAGTATTAAATAGAACTTTTGATTCGCGTTAATGACGCTGTCAACGGCAATATCTAGCTTATTGTACTTTGTATGAACAATAACCACGAAAAGGTGATTTGTTGTGAGTTTTGCGTACGCATGGAAACGCGCGCGCTGTCACATAGCGCAGTCGCAGATTGCGATATGTATGCTATACAGGAACTTTTTGCGCCCTTAAATAAATAATTAGACTACGTAAATATACAATTATCGCTTCAATATAAACTTCAATTATATTCTTGGAAAGAATATGAATTAACGCTAGTCATCTGTATTGTTGCGTATTTATATATATTAAATGAAGAATTTGTGTACACCATGTTGATTATAATACATTACATTATTATAGTACAGTTTATATAGCTGGTATGCAAAGTCATACACTCGTACTAAAATTTTGATGGGGTAGGGTTAATCCGCGTAGTGTATATAATACATATATAGTATCAGGTGTGAAGCGCGCAGGGTAACTACTTCACAGGTGTCGAGCAATTTGACTATCGTCAGTAGATAACGAACCACACTGTGCAGCGTATAGTTGCGAATTCCGCCCCAAAATGAATAAATTCGACTACTCACCAGTAATATACGTATATTGTTTTATTATAATTGTATAATGTAATCGTGAATTTTAAATTAGAACTGTCTTTTTAATTGGTATATTTATAATTACCTAGTTTTGCTCTACAGCATGTTCACGATTATACTTATACTCTAATTTCAATTTTATAACAGTTTCTTAAATTTTAGAAAACTGAAGAACATGTAGTTAGATACATCGTAAAGTTATTATTCTTAGATTTCTTAGAAAAATGTCAATTTACAGAAACATCGCGTCGCAACTGAAGCGGAGGTTCAGGAAGTGCGGTGTTTGGTGAAATCATGTATTATGACCAGAAAAGGCGGTATGCCTGTCGCCGAATTACGGGGTGAGTTTTCTATATTATTTCCTTTGGCGATTAATATTCTGCATTTTTATTATTTGCATATGTACATATTACTTTTTTCAATTACGTTACAGACGAATTTACATATCTAACCGGTATGGATGAAATCCCGTACTCTAAGCTGGGCTATAATAGTCTACTTCATTTCTTACGGGATTGCCCCGGCATAAGATCAAGTCGGAACGAGGTAGGCGTCCCCGTTTTAGTGGTAAACGAGACACAGCAAACAAAACATTTAGTGCAGATGATAAAAAATCAAAAGGACCCCAAAACAAACAGGGTATGCGTGTTTGACATTTCTTCGTGCGTTCCATCATTGCACCTCTCTATTTTGTTGACTAAATAATTTTACACCTATATATATATATATATATATATATTGCATCAGCTATCGTATAAGCGTTCACGAAGGAGCAACAGCAGACGGAGACACGATAGGGAAAGTCGCGAAAAGATTCTCGATCAAAGGAGAAACATACAAGAAGAAGAGGAAAAAGAAGAATCGATAGACAGCCACCAGCTGGTGGTAGAACCACCAATCGATGAAAACATAGATAGGCCGATAATCTATACGGAGTACCACTTCGAAGAAAAAATGGTAAGAAGTTATAAAAATCAACTTATAAAAAATATTATACCGGCCTAATTATTAGTAATTTTTTGTTTTGTTTTATTTTTACAGAGTGTTTGCACCGAACCATTGGTGGGCAACACTCATCAGCTGATGGGCGACGATTATTTTTTACAGCTTGCTATCAAGTATTTGCATTATGATTTGCAACGGAAAACGCGTAAGTATCAACCTTTATAGAATGAAATATTGAATGAAAAAAAGTGAACTTTCTCGATTGTATTATAGAATATCTAGAAAAATATTTTGTATTTTGATACACAAATTCCCATATATCGGTTTCAAAAAGTATAAATTGTCAGGAAGAAATCGCGATTTCGATAAAAAAAAGATTACTATTTTTTGGCAGTGAAGTCTCCCATCACGTGCGGGACCGTCCAATCCGGCATGACCATAAGTAAGGCATGTAAACGTCTGGACAATATTAAAACAATGTCCAACAGACTGGTCATCAACCTTGGTACGGTCGACATTTACAAAGTCAGTTATTGTATACATGAGAATAATACGAGTATAAGGGTTACGATATACGTGCAAATATTTAACTTATTATTTTATATTATATGTATAGCGTTACACTGACATAGAGATGCAGGAAGATATGCTACAATTGTTGCGAAAATTGAAGACGAAGTTCGGCTACTCTGCTCAGCAGATAACACTTTGCACACTCCCACCAATGGGCAATGTGAGCATTTTTGGAGAGCGGGAGAAATATTTAAATTTGCAATCTTTCAATAACTGGCTGCGCAACTTTACACAAAAGTGCGGGTATAATTTACTCGATTTTTACAACGAATTCATAAATGGAGAAAATAGGTGCATCGATTATCAATATTTCCAGCAGTGAGTTGAGTTTTAATCGATCGAGAAAAACGCATATTAAGTTGGTCTTCATGTATATATATATTCATTTTCAGAGATGCGCGAATGGTATCCGGGACGGCACATCCACACGTTCTATGGAACTACTATGGCAGACAGAAAGCCTTAAAGTTGTTGCTCAATCTGAAATAGGCATAGACACTTATTTTAGATTTCAGCAAAGCTACACCTTAACATGTAAGCAATTGTATAAATGTACAGCGATTAACGGATAAGTGCAGCGACGTATATGTTTTATATAGATTTCAAGTATTGCGATGTAGTTATAAGTTTTTATTATAACGGCTGTCATGCGCATATAATACTATCTAAAAAATAACAAGGTTTAAGAAAACATAATATATAGCGAAGTAATTCCAGGTATATATGTGTATAATAAGTATTATTTTCTCAAAGCTTGTTATTTTGGAAAATATTTTGCGCAACACAGTGTATAAGCTACGGTAAAATTCATAAAAAATTAGTGCTTCGTACGCCAAACTAATTGTTTTGTAAATTTTACGAACATTGATAGTGTAAATATTTTTAAATATTAGTGTATATAATGACAACAGTTTTGCAAATCATATTATTTTATTGAATAAAATATAATGCAATTTTAATACTCATTTTGTTTATTGATTCATTAAGTTATTATTATTTACATTTATTATACATATTATAATAATGATGAGGTAAAAGAAGACATTTTTAAACGGCGGCTTTCCCGAGCTGACAGAATATAAATAAAATTTTATCCTGAGCCAATTGCATAGGTACAGGCGCATTTTTAACGAGTAGACGCTAAATATACCTATATATATATATATATATATATATATATGCACGCGGATCGTATAGCGCAAGTCGCAACACTCGCAACAAACATCAACGATGAAATACGTGTACGTGTGTTGAAAAATTTTTTAAAATCAGTTATAGTTAACGTAAATATAGTTTTGTAATCTCAACTTATAATAAACTCATCAACTTAGCATGTATAAGAATCATCTAACTTTTGATACAAGTTTTCTTGAATGTCAATTCATATAAGGATATAAATCAGTGAGTCTCACTGATATAAATACATATAGGTTTAAAGCGCTGTTATTTGAAGGTTAGAATACATCGTAAACAAGTCTTTTAACAAGTGATTCGTATTATCTACTCAAATATAAGTATTCTGCAAAATGTTGACGCCACGATTCGAATTGTCACAAAAAGATGACGAGGTTACTGTTGTCATTCATGCACCATATGCAAATATAAAGGATACTGTGGTTCATGTTGATGGAACTGATTTTCGATTTTATTCTACTCCGTACTATCTAAGGTAATAGGGAGTTTGTCACTTTTAATTAACTAGTTGAGCCTGTTTTCTCTAATACTGTCTAATTTTATGTAAAATAGACTGAATCTTCCTGGAAAAATTGAGGAAAATGATGCATCAACAGGTGATTACGATTGCGAGAAAGGAGATTTCACATTGAAATTCTCCAAAGTTCACAAAGGGGAACATTTTGAAAATTTGGATATGATTACAACTTTACTCGCTCCACCGAAAAAGAAAAATAATTTAGTTCCTACGATTGAAGTTATTAGTATGTATATAATGGCTTATAACGTCTACAAGTTTATTGACTTTCTAATTTATATCAATACTTTGTTGAAGGCAATCCTTGTGCAGCTGCTGAAGAGAATATCAATAAAAATGAAACAAATGGTGAAGATGAAAATGAAAGCCTTATGATGGGGGATGCTGGTAACGAATGGTATACTAAACAAAATCCCTTGACAGAGAGCATTGATATTTCCCTGCATTCTCCAAAATATGGGTTTGCAAATAAAATTTCTGGAGCTTTAGGAGCTTTTGAAGTATGTATAATGAAACATAAGTTCAATAACAAATTAATATATCTGATTGCCCTTTTTTGTAGGATGGTTGGATTAAAGAAATTGTAGATTTACCTTTACCTGATAAGACTCCACTAGAAGATCGAAAGAAGTTACGTGAACAGCATGAACTGGAAAGTTTTAACGAAGAACATTATATGGCAGACTTAGTTGAATCTGACTGTGTCAAACCGTACTTGACTTATGAATGTGAATGGGACAAACTTTCTGAGGGAGATGTGCAATTGAATGATGCGGAGAAAGATTTACTTAAAGAAATGCCAAACAAAGAATATTTACTTGATGAGAACGAAATTAAGACTGCACTGTATAGCATGATCGATATATTATTTGCTAGTTGTTACAATTGCAGGACAACACTTGGAGATAATACTGTGGAGAGCGGCTGGACAATAAACAAATTGAGTTCAACTTTATCTTGGTTTCAGGTGAACTAACAAGCTTGTTTTTATAATTTCGACAAACTTTTTTTCTGATTTTTAATAGAATATGATTTCTTAGACTTTCACCAACTTGAATGATGTAATTTTAAGCAACATAAAACGATCTCTATGCTATCCACTAGTCAGGAACTGGAATTTATCGATGAAAGTTTTTGAGGATGTTAAAAAAGTTATCAAATTAGGTAAATATTTCAATAGCTATTATTAATTTGAATTTTATTATAATTTTTATATTTCACAGGGAAGAAATATATAATAAAACAGTTCTGTGAAATACACTCCCTCTTTAATAACTCATATGAACCAAGATATATTTTAAACCAGTTGTACATTAAAGACTATTTGATATGGTTGCAACTAGTGCCAAATTCTAAATTTGAAGAACTTAATTCGTTATTAGAAAGTGTAAGTTACAACAATAAATAATAGTATGATTCGCAGGTTACATCAATAACAATGCGATTTTGCAAATTTATTTTTCTAGATAAACCCTAAGAAAGAAGAATTAGGTTTAGATCTTCTTGAATTAGAAGAAGCTGCTTATTCAGTACAAAATGAAGATTTAGTCATTGAAAATGACTTGTATACATTACCAGAGGATATGGAAAAATTGATTATCAACAATGAAAACAACAAGTATAAAAAGTATAATGAAATAAATACTTGGCTGTTGATTGAATTATATTGTTTCATACTTAACGATGCCGCGTTTCTTTTTGCAGGCCAGAAAATGTTGATTCACAACTAACCAGTGATAGTGAAAGTGATTCGGATTCAGATAGTTCTTCAAGCAGTTCATCCACAAGCAGTAGTAGTACAAATAGCAGCAGCTCCACAAATAGTAGTTCTTCCAGCAGTAGCAATAGCAAAGTAATCCATATGAACAATAGTAGTAATAACAGTACGCTTGATTCTGATGATGAACCCAATTAATATCTTAATACGAAAATCATTGTTTTGATCTTACGGTACAAACCTTAATCATTAATTTGCATTTAAAAATGAATAATGATTATGAAATTATGATAGTAAAAGTCATATTACAAAATGGCAGAATTATTTTTACATCGGAATAAGACGTTGATTTATTTACTAAATTAGGTATGTTTATGCTTCCATTTTGTAGCATTTATAAATTATACGAGTTTATTATAGCGAATTTTTTGTTACGAAAAAATAATTTAAATACACGTTTGTAAAAAAAGAAAATTTATTTAAGGAGTAAATATACTACATTTTTATTACATTATTACTCAATAAATTATTTTACTTAGCTAAAACATAATACAGCCACGGTAATAATTTGCTGTAGTGTGCTATCAATTTGCTTTTAGCTTCTTCGTCAACTACATCAACTTCTTCTTTGAAGTCGGTATTATGATCGTAAGCGGTTCCCTCATCAACTCCCACTTGGCCTATTGGTACTACCTCGGGATTTTCATATTGGTTTTCTACGTTGCCTCTTTCATCGTTAAGAGATAGAGTAGTCGGAGATGATGTTACTCCATCATCGGTATACTCTTCTAAATCCTGTTAACACAAAACACAATGTATTACGAGTATATTACACTCAAAAGCAGAATCTCATTTTCTCATAAGCATTTGTATTTCTGGAATGGATGTATAAGCAAACCTGATCCTCCTCGTCGGTGCTTGAGTGCGTAAGCTGTTCGTTGCCGAAATTGCGCCAGTAATCAGCCACTTCACCATAGAATCCAGGGCTCTCGTCTTTACCAAAGATCCGTCTAACGGCCTCGGCTTTTTTCCGTACAGGCATATGTTCCTCTTCATTATCGTCCGACTTAGGCTCATCTAGGTGCTCGTGGTAGTCAGCCTGGCCAGTTTTTAGCACAAGGTATTCGTGCGCCTGCATCGTTTGGTCACTGTACTCGTCTACATGAGGTGCCCTCATTATTATTCGGATTGGTATGAGGAAATCCGATTCGAGGGTCTCCTGATTATTTCTAGAATATATAAATTTGCTCTGTTAAATACATTTCTGAATTATTTATTAAATTAAATATTACATGAAAATAAAGTTGATTATATACTCATTAATATTAACTACTTCTAGATGATTTTCCGAACCATCATTTGGTGATACAGAACGAGCATTAGTCGATCTGGATTTGAGGACATCGCGAGCATCAAGACTCTCGATTTCATCGCTGTCCTTCAGTCTTGATTCTTCCGTTTCGGAACTCGAATTCAAATTGTCACTCGTAGTTTGCACTTCTGCTTCCTATAACAAAACGGAAAACATAAAATAGATTATAAAAATAATTTTGCGTGTATTTAATACCGATAACTTTTGAGTTGAATTACTCACCAAAATTGATCGATCAGTCGTATTGTTTAATTCCAATCCATCCGTAGTATCAGTAATCAATACATCTTCTGTCGTGTATTCGAAGTCTCTACTAAAAGTAGAATTATAATAATCCTCTGTATCTTCATTATTCGTAGAGTTCGAAGATTCACTTTCATTTGAGCCCGGCAATGTCGGACTGTACAAATAAGTACTAGTATCAAAAGTTGAATCATCTTCAGTCCGAACGTTTAGGGTCGATTGGTCCTCCGAAATTGACTCGGTATCGTTACTTTCATCCGGGTAACTTAGAGTTGAATTATCTTGAAAATACGTCGATGGTTCTTCGGGGTCATTGATTCGCTCAGTGGCTGTGGTAGACTCTTGCGGTGTTGATGACGATTCGTTATCTTTTATCAGATCGCTTAATGTCGATGATTCTTGGTAAATCGTCGATGGCGGTTGACTATCGTCAGTCACTGTTTGTAAGATGATTGTTGAGGATTCCTCTGGCCTTGAGGCCGGCTCGGTATTGTCATCCTCCAACTGCGATTCGATTGTCGATGATTCTTCCGGTACCGAAGGAGTGTCATTTTCGTCGTTTTGATCACTCGGCGATGAAGATGTAACTTCGTCCTCAGCCTGAACGATCGGCGAAGACGATTCGTCTACAGTCGACGTTGCATCGTAGCTCTCAGATTGATAAATCAACGTCGATGTTTCTTGCAACAAAGTTGATGGATCATCATTGTTCTCAGTTTGCTCGACCAATTTGGCTGATGATTGCTCATCTTCGTTGTCAGTCGTAGTAGTATCAAAATCTGTTTCCTTGAACTTTGTTCATTCGTGATATTTCCATGTCCAAATAATTAGAAAAATGAATTATTACTACATTCAAAGTTATAAAAAATGTTTGAAATATTTTATAATTATTGTTTCTTTACAAAGGATGCATTTAACGCATTAGATTCATACCTGGCAATATCCACAGGGTTCGTCCTTATACGTAGACAGAATAGCTGCTTTCACATAAGGAAAATGCAAAATGCTCCAAGGAACGATCACTTGATAAGTCAATCTCCCACAACTGCAATTAAAAAGAAATCATTGCGAAATCATACGCAATTACAATTAGGATTGAGAGGACTTACCGATCAATAACGAGAATCTGGTCTCGAAAAGCTCTGAGCTTGGACCAGATCTGGAGCTCGTCGTTGTCCTGGATGAAGTAGACGTCAGAGCCAAGAGCTTCGATCAAAGCTTCGGGCGATACGACGACAGGCGGTCGACCGTCGGCTTCACTCGGCGAGATCTGTTTCCACGTTTCCTCCTCCACTTCGATTTCCGCCCTGTCGATATACTGGGACTCGCCTGGCGAAGCGTTTATCGCGAAGAATTGAATGTTGTCGAAACCCGTCTTGTCGAACCGTTCCCTCAACACTCTCAGCCTGTGTGTAAATTGTATACTTTAGTATACTAATAATTATAATACTGTTTTTTTTTTAAATATCGCCTTATACTCACATGACAGCCTGTCTGTGGCTGAACTGCCAGGATGAATCGAAAAAGGCGAGGACGTTGACGCGGCCGATTTGCTTGTCCCAGAACTGCAGGATACTGCATTGCTCGAGGTAGCCGAGGTCGTCCTGGCGCTTCCACAGCCTGTTGGTGAATCTTTTTGGTATGAGACGAGCGTTGCTACTTCTGAAGTCAGCTTGCACATGGACAAAACTAGACGAATCGTACCACAAGGCCGTGAATAAGAAAATGATCAATCTCATTTTCACTGTAAAGTTAAAATTTACGTATCTTCATGAGTAATTTTGTTACATTTTAAATAAAGTTTCGACGCTACATATACATAGAAGTTCTATTTAGACTCAGAAATATGCGAGAAGTGCTTCAGAACAGACGCGCATGATTTACATCATAGGATATTATCGAGAGAGAGAGAGAGAGAGAGAGAGATGCAATAAGAGGAAACACAGACCCCACAAGCCTTCCGCTTGGTGGTTCGTGTTACGTCGACGTTAATTAAACGCTCCCTAAACGTTCAAATCATATTGATATTCAAAAATATATTCTCTCTAAACTTTGAAAAAAATGTGCATTCTATCACGTATCATAACTATCTCGTCTACCAAACATTGTGTCAGATCGTAATCGAAACGCGTGCGCAGAGATGCGCCTATACATAAACGCATATAAGAAAGTGTCTCGAGTGCTTATATACACGCTTGCGTCCGGTCGCACGAGTGCGCGCCTAGTCCAAGGACACCAAGCTTCGCGCGCTCTGCGCTTTTTATAGCAAAAGGTTCGCTGTACTTGCCCTGCAACTATATATATACACGCGCTCCTCTTCTCGACAGATTGATTTTTCCCCGTCGGTTGCCGGCATTCTTGCTATTGTACACTGAACGGCTGATTTTTTTTTAACTAACAAGTTTTGAAGTGTAGACGTTATTGTTTGCTAGAATTTGTTTTGCTACAATTAATCTGAGCTTTTAACAAATTTTCCGCTAAATTTTGCCTATAGAATATGAAACAGCGATTTTATATAACTTGGGCAAAAAATATGTAAAAACCTTTGTGACAAGAAAAGAAAATATGTATATATATAAGAGCGTATATATTTTGAATCGACTTATGGACGTTGAATGCGAGACACAAAATCAATCTGATGTATCTGTCTGAGGATCCATCTGGCTTGAGAATTTCAGACAGGAAACGATTGAGGCACTTACCGAGAAGTATAGATAAGGATAATGGAAAAACGTATAATTTAATTATCATTAAGAGGATACAAGACAGGACTGAATGAATGTAACGATTCATTTTCGAAATTCACCGCGAATATTTTATTGGGCAATAATAGCAGCGGTGATGAAAAATTTAAAATTGTGTTAAGCGTCGCTCAAGCTATGCGAGCAATCATGTTTTTGCAAATATAATCTATCGATAAAAATGCTCTTACTTAATAAAATAAACGTACAAAAAGCGAATCACGGCGATAAAACCTTTCTCCGAGACACTTTATTGCTTTCCACTGAATACACAAACGAAGGTATACAATATCGACGGATCATTTATTGAACATCGATTCTATATACACGAGGATAAAAAGCACGCAATCTAAACTGCGACTCGAAAGCTATAATTAAAAAAAAAACAATTTGCCATAACTGATCTCAATTGAAAAATCACAAAGTTAATTGGTTATCGTTAGAGTCTTTTGATATACTGATAAACCGAGACATTTTACGCTTATACAAAAATATATCAGACGTGTACTTGCATTGAGAAATCTTCAACCCATCAGTCACCGAATTTCAAAACTACATCCATACCGCGAAAAATAAAAAAAAAGAATCAGGATTATAGACACAGAAGAGCTGCGCTTCGTATGACGCTCCCTCGTAAACTGTATCGTTTCCGAGTCTTTTTTGTATTATAATCCGCTAGAGAAGAGCAAGAGAGAGAGAGAGAGAGAGAGAGAGAGAGAGAGAGAGAATCGTCCTCTGTATCATCCCTCCTCCGCTAGTTCTGTGTATATATATACGCGCGAGTGAGCGAGCGAGCGAGCGAGAGAGAGAGAGAAAGAGAGAGACGGACGGTATATATCTCTAAAGCCGCGGTATAATCGTCGCGGCAGCCTCAGCTTATGGTATTGGGTTGCAGCTGCTGTGCGCAATCATCGTTATGATGAAGAAACTCTTTTTTAACCCCTTCAAGAGTCTGCGATGCATCAGCTCCCCTCTTGTATGTGTGTATATATCGACGATTTGTTACTTTTCGAGATCTTATAGCCGTTGTTGTATAATTTACAAGGGCCGAGGTTTATATAGGCGTTAAATTACAAGAGTGTAAATGGAGCGCGATGGAACGTATATAATCATTGCTGGTTGGAATTTTCAGGATATAATAGTTAGTTACATTATTGCAGGTTCATTGCTCGGATTACGAAGCGTTCGATTTCTACGAAGACTTTTGTGCGGTTATTTCTATGAGCTCTTTTATATGCGCGCACCTCGTCAATTTCCCCGAATACTTATTCAGTGAAAATGTATTGCTGATAGTCCTGTATATATAGCTTAACATCATTTATCGATTATATACAGTAAATTCCGGTCGCAGCATTGAGGTCGTTAAATTTGTCATAATTTTTAGAGAGATATGTCGAATTCAAAATTGCGTAACTTTTTTTTTCATCGATGAATATAGTCATTTATCTCTCCAAAGTCTACTACTAACGTTCTTTTCGTAAAAATCTCTTCCCAAAAAGGTTCCCAGGCATGACTCATCCAATCACGATGCACACAGCTTTCGTAACTATATATTTATTTTATTATAAAACTAGAAGAAACGCACTCTAAATATCGGACATACTGTTCGACAAATACCTATACTGTTCCTGTATTAAATAACGTATATGGTGTGACCACTTAGAAAAAGGAAAGTCTCTGTACAAAACATCATAATTATCCATAGCCGCTATTATTCACTATCCTTAGATAATAACACAACATTTGCTTCAATAAATGCGCCGTTAGATAACTACTTCAAAGTTCTTTTCACGTGCTGCCGGAGACAAGAGCGCAAAGTGAATCACTTAAAAAAAAACATCCAAAACCAAATACTTATCTTAAAGCTCTCTCGCATTACAGAAAACCCTTTATATATTATACGAACACATGCGGCGCGGATCAAAAATTTTTTTTCAGTCGCTCCCATAGCGCGTATATAGAAGAGGTCAGTACATAATATATATTAAAGTAGCATATATTATACACGCCTACCCAGACTAATAGGTTGCTCGTCACGCACAAAATATATGTGTATATGTATGTATAGGTATAATAGGAGTATATACTACATATATATACACGACGATGACCAGGAGAAGCATCAAAAGGAGGCGCCGGCGCGGAGATCTACTTGACCGAGCAGACGCATGTATATACATATAGCAACCACGTGCGCGCAAGAGTCTCTCTCTCTCTCTCTCTCATTTATAAATGGAACAGAGGGTTCCTTGTTCATCTCGTCTTCGCCGCCGGCGCCTGCGATCGGCCGCCAGTAGCATTTTGCGGCGCGACGCGTTTAGTAGCTTGCGATGAGAGCATTTTTCCGCCGATTTTTCATCCGACCGTCTCTATCGGAGTAATTATACACAGATAGACGTATATACAATCGCGTTTTCATGGGGCTGCGAGATAGCCGCTAGCGTCGGACTCTCCAGAAGCTTTATTAATTGTTGTTGTATAATAGACACGACACACTGCGATGCAATGTGTCGTGTATATAGAGTCTCTCTCGCTACTGTTTTATATTTAAACCGGTAAGGCTTATTTTCGGTTCTGTCGAGCTTTTGTTTTTTGAAAACCGGCTTCGTATATATACACACACCGCTCTGTGGTTATTGTGCGCGCGGCTGAGACTGTGCTTCGATTACGAAATCGACGAGGGATAAGCATAAGCACGTGTGCGGGGACGGAAAGTCGCGAAAAAGAGCTCGATGAGGCTGGCCCTTTGATCGTACGTATATATTTAGGTCGAAAGACTATATAGTTAAGAGCTTTGGGATTGACGCATTTTTTTTCAACGCTTTAGCTTTGGCGTTTTTTTATATATTTACACGATCGTCGCGGGAGCGTTACGCACATTGATTGTGGCTATTAGTGCACGGAAAGCTGATCTCGTAAAATGTTTCGATTTTATTATATATCTTTCCTTATACGCATGGACGCGGTAATGAATTATTGGTGAATAATTCTTGACGACGCCCAATTTTCATAAAAATTTTATTTTGCTCTACGATTTTACGTCAACTGTCTTCCATTATTATTACACATATAAAAATCAACTATTATCAACAACGCACGTGAATTTAAAATTTTACGTTACACACTAGACCAGTCAAAATCAAGAGATTTGCTTACTAACACTCAGATGCGAGATTGACAAACGATAACATAAAGACACTTACATTTTCAGCTCCTCACCTGCACAGCAGGTCAAAATCAGCCGAGCAAAAGTTACATATACCATTGCATCTTAATCAAACTGCGCCACTTGTAAATCAAGGAGTATACAAAGATTAAAAAACAAAATCGATTAGATTCTCAATAAATCTGTCGAGAGCGGCAGTACAGGTGAAAAAATTCGAGTCACGGAGGACCCTGCGACTGACATCGTAAGGTAACTAACATAACTCTCACTTTCTATTAACTAAAATTATAGCCAGTGAAGTCGGTAAATTGAGTATCTCCTATAGAGTGAAATCCTCGCGAAGATTATTTTCCGTGCTGCTTGAGCGAGAAATCGTGAAAAATTATAATACTACGATGCGAGACGAGTTTGACTTTTCTATTATAAGTAAAAGCCTTGTATCGTTTAAATGTCACGTTGCTATAAATCGCTTGTACTGGTTTGCTTTCTTTGTTATTATTATTCGGATTAAGAATTCATAGTGTTATACGATTGCGCACTTTTGCGAATTTAAACATAAAGCTTGATCTGCTATACCCTACACGTGTAATAAAGAATTCGATTAGAGGCAGTTTGAAAATTTTGCCAGTCGATCGCTAAAAGTATATTTAACAAAAGCATCGTCGTCGAGTAAAAACCATAAAACCACATTAAATAAAATATACAAAAAAGAGAAACTCTTTGAAACCAGATCACCTTACACTCTTAGTATCATCGATTTCCCGAAGCTTTCACATTTTCCCTCAACTGCTCAACTTCGTCAACAACGAAAAAAAAAATGTCCACAGACAACGCCGCGCACCAACAACAACAACAACAGCAGCAGCCACAACAATATACTATGCACGAGGATCGCGCGCCGTCCTCGCGATGACTGCGGACACGAGAAGCCGCGCGATGCTACTGGTGCTGTTTTTACTGGCGCTGCAACTCGACGGCGGCGCGCAGAATCCCAGCGCGGTGGTGGCTGCGGCGGCAACGCTAGGCGCCGGTGAACCGAGAGCTCGCACCCTCGGACTCCTCGCAGCTACGCTCAAGGAGCGCGTCAACGATGTCAGAAGACGATCCGAACAGGTATGACCCCTGGATGGAGAGGCCAGCTTCTCTGCGTATCGTAGAGATCGTAAATTTTGCCCGCGCTGTTCCTTTTTTCTTTTTACAAAGCGAGAGAGAGAGAGAGAGAGAGAACCAGAGGGATCTGGTGCATTGTGCGCTGTTTTACGGGCGATTAGACGAACTGATAAGTCGGACTCCTATTGTCCGAGCTTGGGAAGACGCGAGGCGCACTTTTCCTTTTGTCGACCGATGGGAGCATAGATGATGGAGATTCGAGCGACGTTTTGTTTGCTGCGCTCAAAGTACTATATACATACAAGCAAGGACTTGCGTGCATGCGAATATTTGAACATTTCTTTTATTTTACGACTTTCTTTTACATAGAACAAACCTCTAGGATGTGCATTCCTAATTTTTTTATACAAAATTCAAACTTATTTAACGTTATATTATTTCGATTCTATAACGTTTCAAATTTTTCTACAATATTCAAGATTATTTAAGAGAAAAAGATATGCAAATTATTCGTATGAAAAATAGTATACGATACTACCAGTATAGCCCAGAAACTAGAGTAGCTAATTGACGAAACTGACAATGAGTTTTTCTGCGCAAACTTGTTCGCAGCTGGAATTGGTATTCCTAATTGACGCCTCGGCGTCGGTGGGCGAGGCGAACTTTCGAGGCGAATTGAATTTCGTGAGGAAGCTGCTGTCGGACTTTACGATGGAGCCGACTGCGACACGGGTGTCGATCGTCACGTTTGCCGGAAGGGGTCAGATCGTCAGGCACGTCGACTACGTGTCGCGGCTCACCGGCTACAGCGAGAAGTGTCAGCTACTGAACAAACAGTTGGACAACGTCAGCTACACGGGCGGCGGTACCTATACTCACGGAGCTCTCATGGAGGCCTTTGTCAGTACATCTCTGAATATAGTCTTCCCTTCCTAAACAGTATAAACTCTATACTCGTAACCCTTGACGCTATTGAGCGGTTTGCTGCGCGGATTTTCGTTTACGCTGTTGAATTATAATTTATGATTGATTATAATCTAGGCCATTTTGGAGAACAGTCGGGCGAACGCCGAGAAGGTGGTATTTTTGGTGACCGACGGTTTCAGCAACGGAGGCGATCCGCGATACGCCGCGAACTTGCTCAAGGGGCTCGGAGTTACAATATTTACCTTCGGCATTCAGACGGGAAACGTTGACGAATTGCGCGACATTGCCAGCGAGCCCAGCTACGCCTACAGCTACTTCCTCAATAGCTTTTTGGAGTTCGAGACTCTTGCGCGGAAAGCTTTGCACAGAGGTGAGTACAAGTTTTGAAAACATATTTTCTTTGAAAATATCTGAATTATTACTGTGATACCGATTCAATATATATTATATAATTGGTAAAGCAACGCACGTAATAATCATTGCTATTTTCGCAAATTCTTATATAACGCCTCTTTGTTACGAAAACGAGCGAAAATCATTTGCTTTATGCACGCCAAGAATCACGCACTCTGGCCTTTCTTCGTGCTCGATTCCAAAAAATTCGCAATTGAATCATATATCATGAATATCTGAAGTTGGCTTCATTCATCTTAAATTAACACATTTTAAATACTTTTTGATCGCTCTGAGATGATAAAATAAAATTAAAATGTTCTTTTCAATCTCGATTATTAAAGTCGCCAAGAACGACGAAATCGCTTTAACTTTTATTACTTGTAGCGGCATAATTGACAAAAGCGTTGCTTAAGATAATGATAAATATAATAGCATCCTATATACAAAATGACCCACTTCTTAAATCACTCTTGCAATAATCTATAAACCTGGATTGTAACCATTAGTGATCAATTATTTTTTGGTTCGCGTTGAGCAAATAAAAATAATAAATAAACATGGAATACTTTAAATTTAAAAAAACACGCATTGAACTATTAGCAATTTTCGATTCTTAAAATAAAAAGCAGCGCAACAACTATTACTCATATTCCTGCTAAAGCCAAGCGTAAGGCCAAGTCGATCTCCAAACTATACATCGAACAGAGAATACCTCCGATAGCAATCGAGAACAGAGTATCTCCCATCCATACCCAAACGACTGATTCGAGGCGCATCGTTAACAGGCCGATCGTGTTTGCGTTTCAGATATGAAAGCCGGCGTATATGCGCAGGTCGGTGATCCGCATGATTGCGAGCTGCTGTGCAGTGCCAACAGCAGTAGCCACAATAAAGTTAACGAGTCTTACTCGGGATGCTGCGATCCGATTGCCAGCTGCACCTGCGGCACAGCCAGTGGACATTACGCCTGCATGTGTCCCGCGGGATACTTCGGCAACGGCCTCGCCGGATCCTGTCAGCGTAAGTTCCATTGAGTGTAGCATATGTGTATACTGCGCGTACTTTCGCGCGGCGCGCAATAATCAATCCTATCATTTCGTCGACGCCGCTTTCTATATACTCGTAGCGATTTAGGACGCTCGAGAGCGCCTTACGCTACTTTATTTTATCCGTGACTCGTCCATCGCTTATAACAGTAGATTTTTTTAATGCATCGTGTGTTACAGTAGAAGACTAATAAGAACCTGCTGATTTTTTGTTTGAATTAAAATTTATTGATACAGTCAAAAAATATTGTACTATTTACTTTTATTCCAGCATGTCCTAACGGTACATACGGCATGCGCAAAAGTTCCAGAGACTTCTCGGTTGTGTGCGTGGCCTGTCCAGATGCCAATCAGGTGACCATGAAGATTCCGGCGACCTCACCAAGGGACTGCACTTGTGCTCCTGGTTTTAGCAACGAACGAACCGGTAGTTGCGAAGGTGAGTCGCCGCTCATAGAAATCCCTTTCCGGCAGCCAAAGTGGGAATGTCGCCCTGGAGGAGCATAATCTCGTCCATGGGATTGGGATACTTGACGATGTAGCTTCCGTAATTTTCGAGCTGAAAGTCCGGTTTGCGGGCGAGCCATCCGTACTGAAAACAATAATTGCTAAATATATAATTATGTATAATTTTGCGTTGCTACGAGTATGCACAACGTAATATATTCACGTGTTGGTTAGTTGTCTGAGGAAATGGATGGCAAGTTCTTTTGTCTTCGCGTCCCGCAGTGCTGTCAGTGTCATACAATCTTTTTTCATCGCACAAATCGTTCAATCTTCTACCCAATTCTCTGTATAAAGCAAACGCTATGGTAACGTTTAAAACCGCTTATCGGTAACCCAATAACTTAACAAATGTCTTCATTTAATTACACGTATTTATCGCACAACCACCGATAATCTCGGTGCCACTTGATTCGTACGGATTTGTCCTTCCTCGCGTTCTCGGTAAGATTTCGCGTTGCCGACACAAAGTCGTACACTTTTGTACCTCGAAAATCCATGTGATATATCTAAGTACCTAATATTAATATATGTAAATACTTGAGCTAGAATTTAGAAGCACCACAACACACGCACATTGAACTTAACCTACAAAAACAAACGTTCTTTCTACGTGACAACCTTCATGTAACGGCACGGTCTTCGTGTATGTTTTCGTTTCTTTCTCTTCTGAATTGCTCTTTTGATAGTAACTAACTTTTTCGCTATGCGGAACATTTCTCGTGTCTCGAGATTGGTCATATCAGGCAGACATTCCAAAAGGGACCGGATGAATCGAAGAATTGTGTTCATGCACTGCGTTGAAGTATCACAATTCAACATCCTCATCTCGAATTCGGGGTTTCGAATTACATGAAGTCCGATCAACGATGATCAAAAACTGTGACGTGCGGTATAAGCATATACTACGACCAATAACTGCTTGGAAATATCTGAAACGTATATGGATTGCTCGTGGATCAACTCATCACTATGAAAACACATTCGCAACACTGCAGAGTAGCATCAGCGGCCGGGTTAAAAAAACAGTTGATCACGTGATGGGGCTTGGTGGGGGCAATACCGGCCTTAGTAACAGGTGGCGCTTCCAATGTCTTGTTTACATGTTGTCATTTATATCTTTGTTTTGAAGCGATAACTTGCCCTCGTCTGAGAGCTCCTGAGAACGGATATTTCGTGAAGGAAGACGTCTGTGCCAACGTGTTGAATGCAGCCTGCGGCATTCGTTGTAGCATAGGTTTTCAGCTTCAAGGTGATAGCATTAGGCTGTGCAATGCTGACGGCAGATGGTCGGGTGAAGAAACAAAATGTGCTAGTAAGTATTATGCATATTATATAATATCCTATTGAGAATTTAAAATTTATACGACGTTTCGTTATAATGTTAGTTTATTATTCATTTATCGTCAAAGGTGATCTTCAATAATGCATGTTTATATATCTAATGGGGGGTATGTTTGATTAGTACGTTTTCATAATTAAATTACCGTTATCATTATATATATACCTAATAACGTAATATACAGCGAGCTGCGATGCAAATTTAATGAAAATTTAGCCAATTACGGAGGAACGATTATCTACTGTCAGAGGCATATGCATGTAAATAATGTAACAGAGAAATCTCATATTATATTAATGATATAATAATATATTGCTATGTGAGTATAGCATTCGTATATATAGTTAAAAATAATTTATTGTTAATTATATTAGCTTCAGAGCTTAGTCACATCGTCACTTTTTCAATCAGGTTATTGTTTTTTCGATTTATATAAATAGTGTTAATTCCTTCATGCAAGAATATGCAACACTTAATAAAAAAATCTAATTTACCAACATTTCATCCATTATCAATAAACAATCATGATATTATTTATTGCTTGCTGTTGAACACTCGTATTAACTCGTAAAATTACGCTTATATTATCTTCATACTATTCATACTTGCCATGAATTCCCTCTATATATATATCATAAGACTCGCTGGTGGTAAATTCAAAGATTACAGTTCTACATGCATGTATATTTCTATTTTTTTTTCAGTGAAAACTTGCGTCGCGCTTCGGGCTCCAACGAACGGACGAATTAGGTGCGAACATGAAAACGAAAATAACCGTAGCATAGTCAGTGATAAAGCGGCCCAACCAATCGACACTCGCTGCCTGTTCAAATGCGAAAGCGGATTTCAACTTCGAGGCAGTAAAGTTCGAAATTGTTTGCCCTTGTCCAGATGGGACGGATTGAAGACAACATGTAAACGTAAGGACGATTCGATTCCGTGTGTTACCCTCACGTGTTGAACATTTTATAACATATATAATATATTCTCTTTTTTATCTAAATAACAAGTGAGGTATATTTGTATTTAATTAAAGCGACACTTTGCGAGCCGTTGAAGCCAGTAGTCAACGCAGAAATCTACCCGAAAAGTTGCACGGGACCAAAAAAATTGCCTTTTCGATCGAATTGCACGATCGCTTGTAAAAAAGGCTACAAGCTTGAAGGAGCGCGAACGCGTATGTGCGTTGGTCGTCACGGCACTTGGTCGAAAAGACACAGTATAAGCCGCTGTATAGGTAAGAATCTTCTGCGAATTGACAGAATTTAATTTATTATTAAATAATTATGTAAAATTCATATCGTTAATTATGAATCTGTACGTGAACATTTTTCATACAATCACTAATAATATATACCTTTCCGCTTTTTCAGATAAAACACGTCCAGTTTTGCATTGTCCACCTAACATGACTGTAAGTACGTTGCCGGGCAAAAATTACGCTTACGTCAGTTGGTTAGTACCGAACGCAACAGACAATTCAGGAGCTAAATGCAATGTTTGGAGCAAACCGCACGTGACGTTTCCATGGAAAGTTCACATTGGAAAGCACACGGTTAAATACATTGCTCAGGACATAAGTGGCAACAGAGCGAGATGTTCATTCAACGTATACGTGGTTGGTGAGTCATGAATGAAAGTATTATGAAACCCCGATTACTATATACTGTAACAAAACTTTGCCTAATATCAATGCTTTTTCATTTTTTTAATGTGCAATCTATTTCAAGACAAGGAATCTCCGAAGGTGGAAAATTGCGAAAACAATGAGCTGTATCTGAATGAGTCGGTGTCTGCAGGTATCAAAGAATCGAGTTGGGAAGAGCCTGTCTTTTACGACAATTCAGGACTACCTGTGAAAGTAAACAGAACTATTCATACGACGAGCGAAAGACGACATTCTGTTTTTTATACCGCTGGTGACAAGTTCGATAACATTGCTAGATGCCTTGTAAATTTAACGATAGAAGGTAGAAAACGGTTTACGTCTTCTATACTCTTCACTTACATTATATAGTTTACATTTATTTCAAAATTAATTTAAATATTCTCTCTTATGAACTAAAACCTGATACCCAAAACATTGCTTTTTAGATGCCTGCGATAACGTCCCGAAACCTTTGAACGGACGTACCGAATGCATTAATACTAAGAAAAAGGGAAAGCAATGCCATTTATACTGCAACGAGGGTTACGCGTTCGCATTTAATACTCCGCATCACAAGATATTGAAAAGTCAAACGGTACAGATTGTAACGTGCCACCCGGTAAATCATACATGGAACACAGCTATTATTCCTGATTGTTCTGGTATAATAATTAATATACACATTACATTGAAAAACAACTAGGATTTTACTAAACTCCGTTTTGTACTCCAAAGCTATTAAAGTTCCTGACACAATTGCGCAAGAGTCCAGCATCTTTCTAGATGGCGATTCCGTTGAATGCGATAATACAATGTTGCTGGATAACGTAAGTTTATAGTTCGATGTCTAAAGAAAAGATCAATTTATAACAAGTTTTATATTGTCTTTTATTTTTGCAATTAGCTGACAAAACATATTAACGACAGTTATAATTTTAATGTTATAAGTATCTGCGGAAACGAATTGGAATGTAATGTGAAACGAGAAATAAACTGCAAACGATTCGTAGCGCGTGTCACGAGAAATATTGATAATGTAGCGCACTACGTCAATATTGAAAAGCAAGAGCTGCAAAGGCATAGAAAAAGTAGGGCCGATATCCTGAGAAATTTGCCGAGGAGAGAGCAAATTGAAATGAGATTTACATTTATCGGTGAGTTTTTTTCTTTTGGTGACGTATATAAAGTGCTTTTAAATCCACGCATTTGCAAAGAACCTAACTTTTACAATGTATAGAGAAGGTAGTTGAAGCATACTAATTAAGACTTGAACTTGTTTATTTATGAGATCAAACCCTTAATGAAACGTAGCAAAGATAGTTGAGGAAAATCAAAATAATACTCGACTTGGGATTATGAAATTAAGAGAAAAAATTCAATCGCTGACCAAATCCGGGCAGTTAGACTTACTGGATAGTGATACGAACAAAGAAATCGGAAAGTTGGCATTAAACCTTCATGTATTATTCAATGATCCATTGGAAATATGCGAGCCTGGCAGTATTATGAAGAAGAATGATTGCAGTAAGTAAGAATATAACAATTTTTTTGCCATAATACGCAAGACTATGTATTTTTTTTTTAAATAAAATTCTCGATTCGTTCAGTAAAATGTCCTGCTGGAACATTTCACAATTCGACGAGAGGGCAGTGCCAATCTTGTCCTATTGGAGAATACCAAAGTCAATTGGGAGCCACAGCATGCGAGAAGTGCCCCATACATTTTTTCACAAGGAGGACGCACGCGAGATCTTATGCCGAATGCATACGTAAGCAGATTACATGGATTATATCTAAAATAAGAAAATTGAAATGTAAATCAATAGTTTCTGTAAAAAAAAATACAATATAATTGGAGAGAACGACACTTCACAGCGGCATGCCGACCGGGATATTACTCTCGACGACGGCATCATCCAGATCTTACGGTCTCTCTCATTCCCTGCGTATCCTGCGAAATTGGATTTTACCAGCCGCAATACGGGCAGAGCCGATGTTTGCCGTGTCCCGGGAATACGATTACCGAGGGAAGGGCGACGACGGCAATGACCGACTGTTTGCCCGTAAACAGAGCTCAGATCGATTTGTGCAGGACGAATCCTTGCCTTAATGGGGCCACTTGTATGAAGGAGAAGGACAGTTTCAGCTGCGAATGTCGTGATTATTACGTTGGTAAATCTATTTATTTCTGTAATGATATACGGAATTATCGCGAATGAAACAACGTATATGCGAATTTGCTGAAGAACGATTAATTTGATTCTTTCATTACAAAAAAAATGATATGCAACATATTTTGTGGTTAAAGTGCAATATACTCTTGCGAACAATATTTTTTTATTATTTCGAATAAATGTACTTACTAACATATATTATTTATTTATTCTTTGCCATAGGTTCCCGATGTGAAATATTTGTGAATCCTTGTATTTCATCGCCTTGCTCAAGCGCCGGCCAGTGTATTTTAAAGAATAGTAGCCAGAATCAATGGACTTACTTTTGCTCGTGCAGACCAGGTTATACAGGAACATATTGCGAGGTTCGTGAAATTCATAGTATTTAATTCAAACATCAAATTAAATTATGATTTTTGTTGTCAACTTACTTTTTGTCATTTACAGACTTTGATAAATGAGTGTTCGTATAGTCCATGCCGAAACGGTGGTACATGTTTAAGTACTGATATGGATATAACATGTACCTGTCAAGATGGTTTCGAAGGTTTCAAACTAAATATTAATAATTATTTAATTTATATATGATACGGAAACTTGCTATAGACAATTTAAAGTATTTTATAGATGCATATATGTTTTCTTAAAATCTATAGCTGTTTCAAGTAAACGAATTCAGGCAACGAAATAATAGATGCTATTACAACTGCGGATCAATATTTTTTTGTGCTCTATCCGTGACGAAGCAATGTCTTTATTTTGCAGGCGATTTTTGCGAAGTCGCAGTGAATCACTGCTCGCCTTCTCCTTGCGAAATGAATTCGACTTGTCGCAGCGTCAACGGCACCTGGAAATGCTTCTGCCGGCCGGGCTATTTAGGGCTGCGTTGTAATTTGCTGCCCTGCGACTGGCTCCCCTGTCATCCCAATGAAATATGCGTAAACGTGTTGAAAGAGAATGCGGATAAGAGTGACTACAGGTTCGTCCCGTGCTATGTGATTCCGATATTTTCGTTCTTTTCTTTTAACGCGCAAATTTCTACATTTTTTGAGATAAAATATTTAAATTTATAATACATTTTTCCTATAACATAGTGCATAAATTTTCGATTAACTATGGCACTTCTGTTGCGTTACAGGTGTGAATGTCCTGCTGGTTTTACGGGTAGAGGCTGTTATACAAGAATCGATCATTGCGCGAATCACCCGTGTCAAAATAACGGAACGTGTATCAATAATTTATTGGGCTACACGTGCAATTGTAAGCACCTTTTTACGGGATCTAAATGCGAAACAGGTAGAAATACATTTGTTTAAATATTGAGATGACTATTTAATAATAACGCTAAAACTAACAATATTTTTTCAGAATTATCATCCGATTATATATTGCACTTTTCAAGATCCGGTATAAATGATTATGTAATAATGCCCGGCCCGAGAAAAAATTTATCGGAGGTAAAACGTTTTTTATTGCCGCATAACTGTCGAGAATATTTGCTGTACTGGAAACAGAAGCAAAATTAAAACAGGAAAATATTAGTTTACAGTGTGCTTCTGGTTGCAATCGATCGATCCTTTCAATTACGGAACCGTAGTTTCCTACGCAACACTCTCGCAGGACAATGCACTCACCTTGACGGACTACAATGGGTTTGTAATATTCAATTTGTCAATAATTGCTATATATAGTCTGCTAAAATCTGTACGATAAAGTGAACGTCTTTACTTTCGTTATTATTGCTATTAAGTAAGCATTTATACACTGAATCCAAATTCATTATACATATTTTTTCCATATTTTGATAAGTACATGTGATTTTTTCATATTTTTGTATTACGTTCATTCAACTTCAGACTGTAGCTCGGTTAAACAGATTTTTTTTCTGCACAGATTCGTCCTGTATGTGAACGGAGAGAAGGTTATTACTGATGCTCGAATGAACGACGGCTATTGGCATTTCATTTGCATCAATTGGGAAAACAAATTAGGTTCCTGGCAGTTTTACATCGACGGTATTCTTGCAGATAATGGAACGTTGTTGGCGAAAAATACAGAAATTGAAGGTATGGGTCCTATTGTATTATACGTATATTATTTATTCTTGCGGTTTTTAAGATTTAACAGGTACATTTTTTTTTATTTGTTTCACTATAGCCAGGGGAACTTTAGTTTTTGGCCAAGAACAGGATGAAGTAGCGGGAGGATTCTCAGAATCTGAATCGTTTCTTGGCAAATTATTTTTATTGGATATTTGGGATATTAAACTCGAGGCTGATTATATAAATCAATTGAGTAAAACTTGCCAGAAATATTATGGGTCGTTAATTGCATGGGCGCAATTACAAGAGCATATTAGGGGAAATGTCGCTGTGAGTAGTAATTATATTTATTTTAATATTTTTACTTTTATTATAAAATGGGTTGTAAAATACAATGAATATAAACTTTATACGTGATAGTATAAATTTTATTGACAGTTTGAGCAAGTCTAATATAATACGTTTCATTAATTTAATAAGATGTCGCTAACTTGTGTCCAAATTACTATACTATTTTGTAGATGTGCGATTAACGTTACTTTTAATATTTAATAACACGGCATTTTTTACACAAAAGATAATGGACAGTACATTTTGCCAAGGCTGCCCTTTGCCAGTGGCACCTTTTAAAGGTTACCTGAATATAACACAAGATGGATTAGAAGTTCTTTATTCTTGCGAAACTGGCTATGAAATCCGTAAAAATTACGAAGGCGTGAAGAGCTTGAAACGAAAATGCTTAAAGCATGGTCATTGGGAAGGCTTTCAAGTACCTAACTGTATTCGTAAGTTCGGTTTGATGAAAAATTTGTCTTATATACATGCTTTGTTTAATTTTTATTTAAAATTGTTCAAATATGAATTTAGGAGTCAATTGCCCATTTCCGGGATACTTTTTAAGAGGCCATGTAGAAGGCAGATCTTATATGTACGGCGACAGAATTACGTATCACTGCAACGAAGGCTACAATCTCCGGGGTAATCCACAGAGAATTTGTAAAGCTGATGGAAAATGGAGCGGAGTAACGCCGTTTTGTATAGGTAATAGGCAAATCAATGCAAAAACTTGCATTCATTTCATATAATATTAGCAACATATAGGGTTTCACAAATAAACTTGTTTTTGTGAAATTTAGGGGTAACTTGTAAAAACTTGTTGGCTCCCGATCACGGTGATATAGAATACATAATTGTCGAGCATGACCGAGACGATCTATCTATTCTCCAGGTAATTTCAATCCATGAGTGTAATAATACATCAAAATTGACAATTCATTGCGTTTTTTTATCTAATCTTTAATTTTAGGTAGGTCAACAACTCGAATTCAAATGCGACCCAGGGTACTTCTTACACGGACATAAGCTATTAACGTGTCTCGAGAACGGCACATGGGACCACAAAAGGCCATCCTGCGTATCAATGGGCTGTCCACCTCCAAAAGAGTAAGAACCAAAATCGCTATATACGACAATTTTTCTAAACTTTGCGTTCACGTACATTTACGATGGCAGAGTTAGTCACGGCCGCATCGTCGCGAACGTCTCCTCGGATTCCTCGGAAGTATTGGACTACAGCGTTGGGACTCCCCTGGGGATCGCGAAGATGAGACTCGGGGCCGATGCTGAGCCGCTCTACTTTTACGGGGACGTCGTGGCTTACTCCTGCAAACCTGGTTACAAGTTCGAGGGTAATCACAACCTTCTCGCGGAATTCAAGCTCCAGTGCACAAACAGTGGAGCCTGGACCGGACTCGTACCTGATTGTGTACCGTTAAGATGCTCATCGCCTGATACACCCGAGAACGCAAGGATTTATCTTATAGAAGTGGTAATGATACGGTTTTTTTCTTTTCTCGTGTACACATTTACTGTAATATTAATTTAATTAATTTCATCGCGTGGCAGAACGAAGAAAATGGTACCGTGGTTGAAACACTGCTAGATGAAGTGCCCGGTAATTTCAGTTTTATAGACAAAACCGAGGACGCAAACGTGACTCAATCAAAAGTAAACATTTCCGCAAATATTCTGAGTAATCACTTCGTTCCTGGCACAACAATAAAAATTGTCTGTAACGATGGGTACGAGACCATGGCAGAATCCGTTATTCAGAATTGTACCGAAAATGAAATATGGAACGGCGAAGATGTGATATGCGAACCACTGCGATGTTCCGTGGAAAAGCATCCGATCATCGGTATATTTATGAACAATACAGCGAAATCTGCAATAGAAACTCAAGAATATCTGCCTGGCGAGGAAGTTGAAAGTTACGAAAAAGAGAATATTACGGATGTATCAAAAAAACTCATAAAAAGTTTTGATTTCTTTTTCGAGGGAGATTTATACGGAGATAAAGTTATCCTGCAATGTAGAAATAATTACAAAGGGACTTTTTCAATCGATACTTCAAATCGAAATAATCCCGTGTTTGTATGGCAATGTAGTAATAAAGGAACCTGGACATTTTTGAATTCTGATTTTGATGAAAACAAAACGATAAAAATGATTTTGAACGATCCAAGGAGTGTTTGCACAGCTCATCGATGTCAATTGCCCAAAGTAAAATGAAAATATATAGATATTTTATATTGCTATTAATTTTATTCATATTGTGTAACTAAAAAATTTTTATTTTATTTCAGTCACTTTTGAATGGACAAGTAAAAACTGAAAATGACCCAAAAAACTTTGTTGGTGGGGTGAAAGAAATTAATGAAACGATAACTTTCAAATGCAATCCAGGTTATATTTTAGTGGGGTCTGAAAAATCGATTTGTTTAGCAAATGGAACATGGTCTACCATTCCAATTTGTAAACGTAAGTTAATTCTAATAAAAATAGTAATAAAAAATAAAATAAATCGTTGTCGTGGATATAAAATTTGAAAGGACTATTCGATAAAAGTATAAATGTAAATGTACTATAGTATAGGCTTTATTACGTGACCCTAGTAAAAAAATGTATGTAAAAATTAAGTTTTTACATTTTTTCACAGCAATCACTTGTGAAAAACCTACAATGGTGCCATATGCAGAGTCAAAAATTGGGAATTCTGAATCGCTAACGTTTGGCACTACAATTTCTTATCAATGTGTGTCCGGTTACAGAATTTTCGGACAACTCAATTCACGGTGCTTAGTCAATGGCAGGTGGTCTAAAGTAAATGGCAGATGTGTTAGTAAGTTCGTTATACAGTTACATTCTGCTTTTTATACATACGATATTAATAATAATATTATATTATTATATTTAATTATTTATTTTAGGAATATCTTGTGGCAAGCCACAATTTTCAGTAGGCGTTTCGATACAAGGCAATTCTTACCTATATCAAGACCGTTTAATTTATATTTGTCCTGGTGGGAAATTCCGAGATTTCATAGTGTGCAATCGAGATGGAAAATGGAGCGATTCACCGAAATGTACATAAAATAAATATATTTATTAACGCGCTAACTTTACTAATAATTGTAACAGTTTAAGAAACTATAGTTTTTTAACAACTTCTCAATATACGTAAGTTTATTATTTTAAAGGTAGGTTAAATAATTAAAAGCATTTATAAAAATTGTATATGTTATAAATAAAGATCAATTTATTATAAACACATGTATATATCTTCGCTTATTGCATCAACATTCATTTTTTATTTTTCAAACCATATCTTCATGCCACATTTTTTGTCAAGACTGACGTGTAAATGTACAATTGTCGCCGATTATCTATTTCGTTTTTTCCGCAAATTGTATTCGAGATTGTTTTTGGTCATTCATTTTACAGAGTCGATGGAAAACCGTAAATATTTGTGAATATTAAAACTCATGTTCATCAAGTACATTGTAATTTAAAACTCATCTTGTGATTCCATTTTTAGATAATGTAATTTAACAAAAAAAACATTATTGAACAATTTGAAATGTAGGATTTCTCGGACGAATAGTAATATCACAGACATACGGGTCTGTAAAGACGATGAAAAATATACAAAAGATTGTTGGAATCTCAAATGCAAGCCTCAGTGCTAGTCAATAGGGAAGTAGTGTCTGTTTGCATGGGTAAGAATCCCATTGAACCAGCCAGATGAAAAATGTATACAAATAAAAATCGCACATGATGCCCGAAACTAATTAAGTATCTATAAAATAATGGAAGATTTCTATCAGACATGCTCAACAAAAGTTAATTAGAGCTATAGACGAATGTTCATGATACTGACTGAAAAATCTGATTTTTTTGTACAAGTCAATGACAAACAGATCTTTTTTAATCATTAACAATCATAGAGCTCAAAAGCAATGTAGCTTAATAAATTACGAAGAACATCTGAGCTACTCGAGAATTCTTCACATGATGAGATGACTTATGAAAAAGGTTTAGATGTGATGATGTAATTGATCTAAATGTCAAGGAGACATTCATAGTTCCGACTTCGTGCTTTTGGAGTATTTGGGCTTGAGCTCTTCTATTCTGTTTATGAAGTCAGATTTTTCGATACAGCCATCACACGTTTCATCCCAATCATTAAGAATTTTCTTCAAGTCTCTTACTTTTAGTTTCTTTAAATCAACTGTATTTAAGTCGATTTGTTTTTCTGAAATTATATGAAAAATATTGTAAATTTACTGTTTATTTAAAACAAAACTTCAATAAACTGTACTACATACCGAATCGCAAATCACAGATCTGAGCATCCTTCTTCTTTAACTTCTCACAGATTTTATCTGCAGGTAAAGACCAAGACAAAGGCTTGCTTAGTTCACCGAGGATACCTGTTGCAGATTCTGCAAGACCGCCTAAGTAATAGCACTAAAAGAAAATTCCATTAGAATAATTGCCTTTGATTTTGAATAAGTTCTTTTCAAAAACACTAATTATAACTTACAAATCTATTCTCTTTAGCTTTTGTACCCTTACAAAACTTCCTGAATTCAGTTTCTATCTTCTTGTGGTCCTTCTTTATGTCATCGGATAATGAGTTGGCAAACTTATTTACAGTAGCCACACAAACTGTAAATAGAAACAAACACATTTTAGTAAAATAAAAACCTTTGATTGATATTTAATACTTTTAATTTTAATATCTTTGAATAAATAATATAAGAAATCAATCTATTACATTAATAGTAGATGCATAATTTGTCACTACAGTATATTTGTAGAAAATTAAAGGAAACATTACTAAACCCAAAGTAAAAAATGAAATATATTGAATAATAGTTTGATATCAATCATGCATATTGTACTGATATTAAAACTTGAATTTTCCAAATAATCTCTTTATACATTTAATTGTACCAGTTACTATATTGTGATATTCATACTGTACAAAGTTGCACTTAGTATGTGAAACAAGTGTTGAAAAAATAAAGATTTGAAGGTGATAATATATAATTTACCTTCACATTCTCCCTCTCTTAATGCTGATACTGTGCTTACAGCCACTAGCACTGACAATCCTAATAACAATACTGACTTCATTTTGGCTTGTGTTTAAAACTGAAACGAAAAGACCAGATTGTAAGGAAATCAAACGAAAAATTACAGTTAACTCTATCATTCAAGACGTGGCATTTTTACTACCATATCGAGAAATAATCGATGACAACAAGTTTTAACAACGGACAAATCAAGTGTTGACCAAAGTGAGTATTTTTCATTAAGCTTTAACAACAATTAATAAAAAATTAAACAGTTGGATCCAAATTTCTAAGTAATCAGTTGCACTGCTATAGGTTAGTTCTCGACTAGGTTAGAAAGAAAAATGCACCGACACGTTTGTGATGATTGAGAAAAAATATGGTAATAAACAAAACACACCTATCACTAAACAATTAGTAGAAAAAAATAAAGACGAACAGCAATTGACTACTTGTTCGTTATTATGCCTCACGGAGAAAAATGTCTTTTCACGGCTTGGTTGCCTCTGCCGCAATTTTATATACACGTTGATTCCTCTGTCAAATACCCAGAGATCACCCAGCTGGCGTCTGCCCATTGGCCGCCGTCCACCATGTTCAATCATTACGGAGCGCAAGTCAATTGGTCAGTTGGATAATTCTGCAATTTTGGCGCCAAATTTGAATCGTGTTGCGCGCGTCTATGGTCTATCATAAGATTTACTGTATATGTCTAGGCCGTTAAAAATATGTTACGTTCTTAAATAATAAAGTCCTGTTTAAATTCTTTAAATAAATGCATTATACTTGCGACCAATTTTAAACTACATATTTTTTGTAAACAATATTTAAGAAATGTTTAAACCAGCAGGTGTATGCCCACATGTATACGTATGCGTATACATACGTATTTGTGTAAAAGTTAAAAGGACGTGTTTATACCTGTCAGGCAGTGTCAGCTACTATACAACGGCACTGCACTATAGTAATTCAAGGAATCGGTCTTTGCGGAAAGCTTATACTTATCGTATTACGCGCGCATCGTTTAGCTTATATAGTGTATAACGAACTCGACTTTGAATGTGCTCTGTAAAGCCGCGTGTTATTGTCTCCCAAGAGTCCCAGGTATTCGCAGCTCATTTGTGATTAGTGTTTCGATTTAAGGACATCTTAATTTTATAACATGATTTATTTTATATTAATTCATGAGCAGTTTCTTATCGAATTTTTGTGAATCTGAAGCCATTGTTTATATCTTAATGTTCGAAGGATAAAGGTCTTTTGTTATATATATACAAGAGTTTGTGGATCGAATTCGAACATTATAACGACGCAATGTCGTCGTGTTATCCGTTATCTGAAGGCTTTCTAGAGGTAAAGAGGTGTCGGTTTTATTAAATTGTTCAAACAACTTTAATTTTAGAATTTTAAAACGATTTATGAGGTATGTATGTACAACGATTATTGTTTTCTTTTCTCAGAAAGTGATGAATGGCGAAGGACTTAATTTCGCACCTATTTTTCAAGTGCTTGTAAGTATAAATTATGCATTTAATTTTTTATTCTGATAGTCTGATAATATAATAAAATAGATTATTAAAAAATGTTTCATTACACTGTTTTGAATTATGTATAAAAACTATAGGCTTTAAAAAAGATGACGAATTTTGCATCTTTAGCAGAAGACAAAGATAGATTCAGATTGAAACTCTCAGATGGACGAACTTACAACTCATATATAATGTTAGGCACGCCATTAAATTATTTAATCCATTCAAATGTTATAACTGAATACAGTATTCTGAAGATTAAAAAATATGTAATCACGCATATAACAGTTAATGGGCAGACAAAGTTAGTATTACATTTTCACGTATACGGTGCTTATGGTATAATTATAGCTGCGATTAATAAAATTTGTACTTACGTAATTTCAGATCAGTAATGGTTATATTAAGTTCAGACGTATTAACTCCTGGGTCCGAGGTGAAAAAAGTTTTAGGCAGCGTCGACGTCGCTTTTATCGAAGAGCAATTTCAATGTATCGACCTCAATGATTAATTTAGTGATTTTTTAATTTTTATTTTAAATTTGCGCATTGCAATTCAGTTGCAAAATATTGTACAGTACTTTATGAATGAACGAATGTTGCGAACGATTATGATTTATTTTGCGCGGTATGCACATATATGTAAATATATATATACTAACGCACAATCCATGTCATATTATAACGTATTAACGGCGAAAAATAATTATTTTTCTAATAAATCTTCTACTTTTTATACTTTTGTAATTTAAAGAATAAAAATGTTACTATCTATATTTTCATACTATATATAATTATATATCGGCACTTTTGGGTTTGATGTCAAAATCCAGTAATTGCATTGTTACAATTTTCGAATTCGTATTACTTTATTATATAAAATAATATATAAACTATTATTATATAATTTATTCAGATCGCAAATAATGAAGAGATATTGACTAGATGCGAGCAATGCATGTTTACGTTATATATATAGTCGTAAATAACATTTTAGTTTAGATATTTAATTTCATTCTGAAAAGTCCAAACTTATTTTACAAATGAGCATTTGGAAACAAAAAAAAAATATATTTAACTTTTATGATAATAAAAACAAGGACGCTCTAGAAAGCGGGGAATCCTAGATCAATCAATTCTGTTTTGTGGTATTGGAAGGAATGCGTTAGAATGAAGAATTTAGCTCCACCCAGAGATACCGGACACCAGTTGTTGGATCTTGCGTGGTAGCAGACTGTGTAAAGTGCCAACTCTAACTCGGGTGATGTACCCACGAAGATGGTTGCGTTTTGGATGGTGAAGCCATCGGTCTTGTAGTTCAACTTCAATAATAAGCCTTTCTGCAAATTGTAATCGAAATTAGATGTATAAAAATCGAATTTTATAATTATTGTGAAAAAACCGAAACTTCAAAAAATGTACTTACTCCACTCAGGTTCAACTGGTCAACGTAGCCCAGATAGTTGACATTGTTTTGAGCCTCGAGGTGAGCAAAGTAGATCCAGTTTTGCATTCCAACGACGCCGGAATCGCCAAACTTCTCCGACAGGAAAATTCGTTCGAATCCAGATGAAGTGTTGTCGAAGTTGGCGAACCACGTCCGCCTCAGCACAGCCTTTTGCTCGAAGTTGTCGGACTCAACGAACTTATGGTTAACCAGCCATTCGAGTGCCCTGGTCATCACAGGAGTCTTGACAACTTCATCCAGGAAAGCCGCTTCTTCATTTCTTCTTTGGTCAGTCAAGAGCTCTGGTTTCGTACCATCGCGTTGGTAGTTGTCGTACAGAGCCTTGAGGGTTTTGACGGTTGGGTTTTCCCAGAGTTCGGATTTGATTTTGAATAGTCTGAAAATTAAAGGACATGATGATATTTTCATGGCCAACTTCTTTGCGGCCGTTTGAATTTATTTAAGAATCTAGGATACTCACGGTTCAGGAGCCTCATCAGGAACAATCTCTTGACCAGTGTTGGTGACGCGTTTCTGAAGGTTCAATTCGTCGATGTATTGGCCCAAGTTTGTTTCTTGTTTGTCGAATAGTTCCTCGGTAAACTTCATGAGATCTTCGTCGGAGATGAAATTAGGATCGACTGCAGGAGCCGGTTGACCTTCGGGTGTCCTACTAACGACGCCGTTACTATTCGCCAAAGGGTCGGCAGCTGTGCCGTCATTTATTCCACCGGTTGTAACGCCTAGAATATATAAGGTACGATGCAATCGAATATTTACAACAAAATAACAAACGAATATCGCTTATCGTATGCGATAATTATATTCGCGCAAATAAAAGCGCTTATATATACCTGAATTTCCATAATTGACATTGCTGGGATTGTTGTTCTGCGGCGCTGACTGACCCACAGAACCGGATTGTGGCTGTGGAGGTTGTCCGACAACTTGGGGCTGATTATTGTTGTTGTAATTGTTGCCATTATACGAGGGGGCAGATCCAGCTCCAGCATTGTTGTCAGCGCCAGGTCCAGATCCATAGTAGTAATTGTTGGTCGTATGAGTGACGGTGGGTGTTCCTACTACCGGAGCACTGGGGTAGGTATGAATGTGGTTAGAGCTGGGCCTGAAAATGCTGCTGATGGCGTGATCAACAATAGCGTTGGTAGCACCAGCTGCGACACCTCCAGCAACTCCGGCGGCGATGGCGGAACCGATTCCAGATCCGCTACGCTTATTGCCACTGTCGACGTAAACGACGCGCCCGGGTACGATCGGGGCCGTAGCCGGTTGGTATTGTGGAGGCGCATGGTAGGGTGGGGCAGATTGTTGGTATGGTGGGGGCGGATATTGGGAGTAGTGAGTGTTGTACGGTGGTGGTGGGGCGTTGTGCACTTGAGGGTGGGTCTGGGGATGGATTTGATTCTGGTGCGGATTCGAGGGAAACGAGGAACTGCCTATGCTGTGATCGGGGTGTGGGTGGGAAGGTTGGCCTAGGGGATACGGAGGTCGGGATTGCTGGTTGAAGCTCGTGGTAGGACCGGAGATGCCGTTGGGTGCTGAGGGGATTTGGCTACCGGGACTGCCGTTTGGATATAGTGGGTGTGTTTGCTGACCAGGATGACCGTTAAAGCTCGTGGTGGCAGTGTGGATACCGTTGGGTGCTGAGGGGATTTGGCTACCGCGCATACCGCCGTAACCACCGCTAGGTGTGTACACCTGACCATTATTGTTAAAGTGGGGGTTGGTGGCTGGTTGACGATGGTAAGCTGCAAAGTTATATGTATGTTTATATAGTTGCAGTATATCCGATGCGGTTAAACTATATCGTTTTGTACTTACGGTCATTTTGGGATTGCCCGACGCTAGACTGTTTATTGGTTTCGTGAACGACTGGCTTTGGGTAGGTGTTGGTCCCAGAGTGAGTACCTGAGTGAGTCCCTGAAATCAAAACATATTGGGTTATTTCTGTGCATATTTCAATATAGCTCGACAATATACAACGTATAGAGTATCTGATAGAGTTACTGTTTCTTATTGAATTTTATGATAATTTGTAAACTTTCCGTGAGATATTATACAATAATATTGTTACATTGCGTTCATAGGAACGACATAAAAAAAATTAATGTTGATACTACATAGAAGACACGAGTGGGCTATACCTGACGATGTAGGAGGGTACGATTTTCTACCGCCGGTTTCGCTGTGCAAAAAGTCCATTGACGATTGTCCAATATGAGTATTGCCACTCGAAGAACCGCCTGTAAAGCATATGCACAAAAACAAAGCTCGTTTAAGTATTCCAAGGTATATTTATCTTATCCTTAAATGGGCTAAGGTCCTGACCTAATTTTCTTCTTTTGTACATATTTTATTCTCAGTAGTATAAGAGCTGATTGACAAGCCTTATAAGGGTACGAAAACATTACTTGTATATATTACACTCTTATTTGGTCGCACACTTGCTGGACCTTTTGCGTCATTTCGTTTTACTAAAAAAAAGACTGATATCGCGTACTGAACCTTGACATAAAATGTATAGTGAGATTTACTTGAAAAATAAAACCGAAACGTGCGCTCAGCAATAAATGAATGTTGGGCTAAAATATTTTGCAATTATATCATAGTAATGTATAGCGAGGATTGAGCAATTTTTATCTTAACACTGATTGCTGGAATCGCCTTCTTCTCGATAGGCAGTAGCATTAATAAATTAGACGTAGATACAACGTCAGAGTTTACATATACGTGCCATTGAGATACAATCCGAGCATCTTCCTACTACGTCTTAATTACTCTTTTTGCGGTCTTACAAATCTTGGTATTCAGAAAGCATATCGTCACCGCATTATCTCATCGATTATAGTAGAAAACCCCAATAATGGTAATTTATGAAATACATAATCTCAGTTGTATATATGAGGAATACAGTACCTGTATGATGGATACTTCCTCCTGATCCGATAGGCGATGTTCTGATAGACGGTGATGTTCTGATTGGCGGTGATATTTTTATAGGTGGTGATGTTCTTACAGGTGATGATCTGGGAGGTGATGATCTGCCAGGCGACTTATAAGAATATGATGATCTGCGTCCTGCCCTTGCGCTACCTGGAGGTTCGCAATTTTAAATATATACTATGATAAAGTTTATTTTATTCACAAATGGAGTATTTTTAAAATACTATACATATCTAAAACGAAGACAGTCGTGAAAAAATCTTATAGCGATAAGAAGAAAAATATATATAGGAAAAGTGAAAGGAATCGAATTTTAAAATATTGACCTTGGTTTTTTACGAGTATAGGTATATTGTACTTCCTATACACTCACAATAGGATTATTTTCATATATAAGCTGTAAATTGCGTATACAATTAAACCTATATAAAGCCTCGTTGACTCTTCGAAGCAGGAATATATAGTAAAAATCTGCATAATAGATAACGAGACATATTAAACAATTCCTAGTAACAATCTACTACATCACTATAAATAAAATCCACGAAGGCGTGACTCATTTTCGTTGAAAATCTTTGAATAAATAACGGTTCAGCGCTAATTTAATATTGGCACAAAGCAATAAAAAGTAAATAAAACTGCTCATAGTAACACTAACTTAAAAAAAATATACATATAATCATTTTTCAAATCTTTAAATAATACGTAGATTTAAAAAAAAATCGACACAGCATACCGTACGCCGGAAATAAACAGATAATATAAAAAAGCCATCACTTACATATTATGAGCACAAGCACAAACAGAAAAAGGTTTAGCGCGCGAAACTGCATTTTTCGAAGAAGGCGCGCAGCATCCACAAGCGCACCGAACGACGAACGAGAAGAAACTAATATCGAGACCGATGGATCGGCAATATTTATATAAGTCTTTTTTCTCTCGCTATCGCTGTCTATACAGCAGCGGAGCTGCTCCGAAAGTCCGTATCCGAGCGCGCTCGCGCATTCGGGATTTCTTATTGTACGAGAGCGTGTTTTCCCGACGATATTACGGCGGAGTATACTCGGGGCCAAGAGGTCAGCTAATAAAGCGATGCGGGTATATACGCATATCGTTCATTTTGAGTTGATAATCTCCGTCGGACTGTATATTGACTGTGATCAATTGGAATGTTGCAGAGTTTACGGTTATTCGCTTTGCGTAGATTGCTCGATTAAATCGTATTTTTATACTCTGAATTATATTTCGAAAGATATTATTGTTTGTGATGATAAAAAAAAATCTTGAACGATCGTGTCTGCGCGCATGTGACTCAGTTTACAGCCTGACTCATGTAACACGTTATTACAATATTATTTATATACGATACATCTGGGAAAAACGAAAAATTCGACAGTTCGTAAATGTATACTCAATATTGGGTTATTTGATAAACCATACCGTTTTCTAACATTTTCAAACATAAAAATGTGGACGGAATTAATAGGCATGTCTGTAATTTATGCAAAAGCGGTACTTGTACTTGTCTAGAGGGGAAAATCGTATATGCATAATAACAGTGCTATTTATTGTTCGAAATGTTAAATTTCAGGCGGGATTCCCACGTGCGCACAGATAGTTTAGTGATTAAAAATTCATTCTTATAGCCAACTTCTAGAAACATAAAGGATTGGATAAAGTTATCCGAGTGGTGGGATAAAAAAAAACATTTCGTGCTGCTTAAAAATAGAAGTACTAATAATAAACTTTGTTTGGAGGTATACTGTGTGAAAATATTGCTATGTTAAATAATGGAAAAAAATTACAAAAATAAAAATAATAATTCGATAATTTACAACGTAGTAAAAATTACTTTTTATTTCTTAATTAATCAATTTACTATTTACATTGCATGGTCTTAAATATTCTTCGATTACAATCTTTTTGAAGTTTGAATTTATTTGTAATCAATACATTTCTAATGCTACGTTGATTCAAATCGGTATTGTTGAAAAGGCTGATTCTTACACTAACGTGACTTCACGCAGTATATTTTATATATTGCAAGTTTAACGCCTGAATATGCCTTAGACAATTTTGGTTGACAGCCTATATAATACAAAAATCAAATGTTTTGTAATTCAAAAATACCTATACAACATCTCAAAAATCAACACATTCTAGATATTACAAATCTATATCACGCTCGATTACTTTCAAACATAATATCTATACACGATTTATTTAGTAAAAATATATAGCTAGAACCGAGAGTCGAAAGTCTATGTTGCTTCATTCATTACATCTTATCAAAAAATAAATTTGAATATTTCAATTTAATTGACGATTATGTAATTTTTCTATGTAATAGTTGAATCTTTAGAATTTACTAATTCGATGTAATGATGTTTTTTTGATTCAAGTACTTACATTTTATATAAAAAGTGAATAATTGCTACTGCTGATATTTCCTTTTAAAGATAATGCAGATCAATAGCATATATTTTGTAAAACTCATATACTTTTTGTTTTAATTCATAAAAGTAGACATATTTCAACACTGAAAAATATTTTTAAATAATAAATTAAGAGAACCTTGAATCATAATTTTTCTGTATAGAATATAATATTGCACACACAATGATCTGTGTTTACAAATGGATATGGTTTGTAAATATAAATCATGAACGTCTCAACGACTAAAAGCAAATGCATATAAATAGTCGTACTTATATTAGACATGACAGATTTTAATTCTTAAACAATTGTCATTAACAGATTTATTCTATTAACCGCATTTCTTCATGTAATTATCACATATTTGCCATCCATTCGCTTCATACCTTGAATTTTTTCGCATATGAACTGCAAATTTTAATTTATTTCATTCCCATGGCCAATAATAATCTTATTACAAATAATCAGTTGGTAAAAGATAAAAGACGACCATTTGAAAATTTCTATCTTCATTCATCATCACCACTTCTTCTCCTGTTCCGACCTCGACCTGAAATAAATGAAATGTCAAAATATAAAGAAAGTGCCGCGATACAAATTTTAATAACTGAAAGACAACATTAAAATAACCTAAAATCTTAAATAAATGAATGGGATCTTTTTTATTATTAATGTTGAGAATTATGACGCATATAAAAGCAAAAATTGGTTCAAAGTCAAAATATTATATCTATCTATCTATCACATATTATATTAATTAAAACAAAGTAACAAAATCTAATTTAATTTAAAACAGCATTCAAAACCATATTACCTCTTCTGATTTGATTAAGACATGCCAACATCCTGATCATGAATACTGCTGGCACAGTGATGGTGTCTTTGGTTTCTTCTAACATTACAGCATTTCTTTTCTTTAGCTGAAAATTAAATTAATTTTTTTAATCTTTAGCAGTAAATGTCAATTACATTAAAAAAATTTCGTTTTAGCTACATTTGCATTTTTTTAAATTTACAATCTTGAAGAATATTAACGGATTTGTTTAAATTCAATTGAAAAAGAAATTGAATAAAAATTCTCTGTGAGAGAAAAAATCAAGAATGTAATCAACGAAATACTTTCCCGTTTTAATGTACATAATTACATAATTGTCTGGTTCTAGAATATAATATGAACCCTCATTTATTTTAGTCTCCAACAAAGTAATTGCCAAGAAAATCTTAGTTGATCTTAGTTAACGAGTAGGAAATGCGCTAATAATTTCGGAAATGGAGCTAGCCAAAATATAAAATATTTAATTATAATCAAAAGATATAAATCAGCATATGTTATATAAGAAATTTGTTATTAATATCGCCTAAAACTACTTATACTTTTATAATTCTATTCTCATAGTTTAATTTTAGCGTAAAATACGTTCGTCTATATTTTTCGGTATCTGCTGCCTAAAGTATCTTCTTGATTTACAGTGAACTTTAAAGTAAGCGTTGGAAACGTTTGTTGACATAAATATCCCTTAGTCGGTGACATTATTTTGGCGATCTTGCTACAGTATTACATATAGCATTAATTTAAGTAACACAAAACCTCCTCAAAAATAAAGTGCATAGTTTTAGGTACTTTTATGTTTTTTGTAAGTATAATTGTTTGGTAAAAATTTGAGTGTAATCAATTTGCCGATTTGTAAACTTGAGTCTCGTGCTATAAATTTCGTTGTATAATTAATAGAAAATGAAACCATTGCAACTTACATCGTCGGCAAACTTTTCATCGAAACTCGAGTCCTCGTTGGTCGGCGCCCAAAGCTTGACGTCGTAGTCGATACCCGAGGTAGCGAGCATCGGCAGGAACGGATGTGGCTGGAGGCAGTTGACAACGTGTTGATCTGCTTCGAGTAACATGCAGAGTTTTGCTGTGTCGCGTTCCCAGACAAAGACGTGGCCACAGTCACTGCCTGACATGACGAAGTCGTTGCCCCAGAAATTTGCCTCTTTGATCATTGTCCTAAAGAAACTAGAGTCACACACGAAGCAAGGGCAAGATATGAGAATATTGTACGGGCCGATATTAACAGCCCAGCTGTCTACTTCAGAGGCTTCGCTTGTATTTTTGACACGAGGGAGTGTTGTTTTTTGACAATCGAGGTAAGAGTGGTTTTAGAAAACAAGAGTCTGTCTCACACAGAACGGGACACCATCTTTGATCATTGAAAGTAGTTTTGTGCGTGTGTTACCATCTCGTCCTGGATTACTGATGCTCGACAAGATTTAGTCAATGTTACGACTGATAGACAAGGAACCTGGATAGAATATTCTTTTTTTTTGTAAGTCAAAGTCAATTTTGACATAAAAGAGTGTGATTAATTAATTGATTGTGAATTGATTTTTTTTAATTCAAATAAATTTTCTAACCAGGAGGTAAAAAAACATTGATTTGATATATATACAATGACATTGTGAAGTATTTGGTTGTTTGCTTCTTGAACCTTATTTATAATGAGTTATTCGTGTCAGTGAAGTCACATCACAAAGTTCCAGCTTTGTATCTAGGGGAAAACGTTAATTCGGGTACAATATCTACTGAAGCTAATTTTATGAAACTCAAAATATACGATTCTTTTTTGAGATTGTATACAAAAACCAAAGAAAGTTTCATAAAGTTAACTTAATATACTCACTCTAAATTAACTAGAAAAAAAATACAAACAACATAGTAGAATCCCACCTGGCATTGCGATGACCCATGTACTTTTGCTTTACTCGCAGATCTGACAGGCAGCTTTCATCAAAACTTTCCAAGCCTTGAGCAGCGCGAGCATTTTGTATTGCTTCGTCCATTTCCGTCTCAATGGGATTCACCATTCTTCATTGTAATAACAATTCAATTAATAAAACACCAAAGACATAAGAGTCATAAAATGCTAATATGTACCGTCTATCTGAATCTATGTCTTCATCATCACTGTCATTATAAACATCCTCGTCAGTGGCTAAAAAATAAAGAAATTAATTGTAATTAAATGATTCTTTAAAATGTAACTATTGAATTATTATATCTTTACCTTCTTGAGTAGTACAATATGTAGTTTGTTTAGAACGAGAATTGCTTGGACCAGGATCAGAAAAACTGCTGCTTGAATGTCCCCCAGATGCTTCTGCTACTGAATAAGAATAAATATAATTTATCATACAATTTATTGCAATAGCTGAGCACTGGTTTAATAAGAAGAAATTAATTACCAGGATGATAACCGTCTCTTGTAACTTCATCAGCAACTCCAAGAGAAATTGTGGCACTTGTGGAGCTCTTATCAGAATAAGTAAGTTTCACAGCTGGTTCACTTCCATGTCTAAACAAATTTTTCAGCTGCATTAATGTTTGCTAATTCTATACAAACAAGATATATTAAACATTATTATTATACGTTTACCTTTCGAGGAAACCGTCTCTCATAGTAGTCAGTCTATCTTGCAAATTCTCCATCATACTATTACTATTATGGCTACTTTCAACATTAGGAGGTTCTCCACTTGAACTTTGTTCATCAGTAGTTTCCATTGGAGATACATTATGAGTAGTAAAAGATTGTTCAGGACTTATTCTCTCTTCTGAATGACTAGATTCAATTTCCATAGGAACGTGTGATTCAGACTCAAGTCTTTGATCAGCAGGTGGAGCTTCTGATGCAGAAACTGCTTGGTCTAAAGATTCATTAACCATTGATTGATCACTTTCTATATTTGCTGCAGCAGAAGTATCTATTTCGCTTGCACTTGCTGAATCATTGATTGTAGAATTGAGTCCTCTCTCATCAGCGTTACTACTTCTTTCTTCATTTGTCTCAGTTGTACTATCGTTATTCTGTTGACTGGTTTCTCCTGGTTGATCTATAACACCTTCAAAACTATCTTCACCACCACCACTTAAAGCAGCGCGCGTTGCTGGATCGTTGAGCATTCTACTCAATACTTCTGTCATCCTTTGCATCAAAGAAGTGTGTAAAACTGGCCTAGCTTGCGCAATTTCTACAGTGAAAAAACGAATAATCGGTTATGATTCAAAATTGTATAATTATATATTAAAGAAATATTGTTGTTACCTGTTCCATTTCGTCGACCTCCTTCTCTTTCGGGTCGAGCATCTGGTCCAGTATCTGACCAATCCCCACGCAATCTTAAACGTCGAACGGGTTGTGGAGATCGTAGGGGATACCTTTTTCCCTTGCCTTTTCCACTTGAAGTTTCTTTCTTTAATCGAGTACTGCCTTGTTCCTTTAATTAAATATTTAGTTAAAACTAGTGACAAAAGAGACAAATAATAAACGTAGATTTTATGAGTACAGATACTTACTTTCATGCTGAATAAATAAAGATGATCACTGCTATAGCTAACAAGAACATCTTGGCCATCAGGACTATAACTCAATGATGTGATTCTATATGAATTTCCCTCGAATTCTGGTACAGTAAAGCTGTACAATGGTTTTGCGCTAGTTCCATTTTCTATCCATCCTAAATAAAACATGTTTTTAGATTTTATGTAACAAATATATATATTTTATTAATCTTTGCATAGAAAACAAAATAAATAAATAAAAATACCTGTAGCTGGTGTTCCAAGCATTCTTCTATCAAAAGTTCTCACAGTACTATCAGAGCATCCTATTGCTACTTGGTGAGGTAAAACAGGATTAACAGATATTGCTGTTACAGCTCTTTGACAAGAAATCAAGACATCCTAAAAAATAAGTAAATAATGTGAGTACAGAATAATGGAATAAAATGTATAGATGTATCCAAATATGAAAGCCTATATTACCTCTTTGCATCTAGGGGCATTACATTTCTCTTTGACACGCAAGTCAAACCACCTGACAGTTCCATCTTCTCCACAACTTAAAAAACTGTGTGACTCACAAGGAACTGTAGCGATCTCATAAGTTGTTCCACTATGACATGTAAATTGATTATAAAATGTTTCTGTCTTTCTCATTAAATCTGTAACACAATTATTTTAAGTTAGTATTTTATTAAATATCAGACGGATCAGTGGATAAAAAAATATAGTCACCTGTATACAAAATGATGCCATCACCACTGCAAGAGACAATGCGATGGTCTCCATTGTTGGGCAAAAATTTAGCGCTAAAAATGTTTGCCCGATGACTAGTTTTATAATCCGAAAGTACCTAAACATATGTAGGATTTGTCTATATTAATTTAAGAATAAATGTTAAGTTTTATTAAAAAAAGGTTTAACATATAGATGAAAGTATTACTAATTGATTGTATAACAAAGTTAGGGATACAAGTGCAAAAACTGAATTTATTTTTAAAATAAACCTCCATGAAGTAATTTTTCATAGTTCCAAAATTGAATCTAATCATACTCTTTTGATCATATTAAGTAGTGCATCATCATATAGTGCAATTTTATTAGACAGTGAGTCCACAAAGAGCCATGAACATTGAAAAGATAAAAATAGCTTGCTTTCAGACGACATCTAAACTTGAATCATGCAGTGATTTCAAACGGATAAAGTGCAAGGTCAACCTCTCAGGTCATTGAGATCCATTTTAAGATTCGACCAAGACAAAGAAAAGGTCAATGTATGATTGATGCAACATTAAATCATACTACACTGTAATAAATTTTCACAATTCAGATTTACCTGATAATTATACGCATTGGTAAGTACCAAATGTTGATCATCACTACCAGACAGAATCAAATCTCCAGTATTGTTCCAGCAAATAGAGTTAACGCAACCATAGTGCACTTTGAGTCTTTTCAATAGCGACATACGCTGTATCAGCTGGAGGCTCGCTGCAAGAAAATTATTTCTAGTAAATACGAAGTCGATTGCATGGAGGAACAAGGACAAAGCCCAGGAGATGAAATAGGAAAACTGTGTCAAGCCCTGCAGAGAAATAAGTAGATACTCACATTTGCTGCTGTTGTAGAGCTTGACCCTCGTATCATTGTTGTAGGGCTGGTTGTAAATATCGTGAAAGACGTTGGGCTTGTTCCTCCGCATTTTTTTGTGCACGGTCTAATGGAAGCTGAGCGTAATAGAAATAGTGGAGGATACGATCAGGAAAATCTCTCTTGCGGGAAGAAAAGGTAAAAAGAAGACGAGACAGGCAGTGAGATTGCGAATCTCAAGAAGGGACGACAGAGGCTCACAGGCGGTAAAAGAATATATAATCACGTCGTGCCCTGCTCTCTCGGCCTTATTGTACGGAATTGTACTAGTAGTCGAAGCGGCGACATTTCGCTGCGTAGCGACGGCTCGTCGAATTGACGACAATCATGATCGTGCTCACCATTGCGGAGCAAGCGCGGCGCATAACTAAAAATAAATAATACCTCTCTCTCTCCCTCTCTCTTTCGCTCTCTTTCTCGTCGGCTTAGAGAAAATCCGCAGAAGCGCGCACGGGTGAATAATAAGTATAGCTGCTGCTAATCTAATACACACTCTATTGCAAGTCTCTCTCTCTCTCTCTTTCTCTCTCTGCTGTGTATTAAGTATATCTGCACTGCGTGTGTGATTTGGATGACTCGAGCATTGTTCGAACAGCTGAGAGCAGAGTACTGAGATCAGACTCACTATATAATATTATGTACGCATAACGTATACTGGACGTAAGTATAAGTACACATATTTATATCACGTTAAATAATCACGCTAAATAATCTGATCAGTATTATTATCTCCACAGCAAAGATCGGACCATCGAATTTCGGAGAAAACCGTTGACGGTCTCGGATACCGTTTGGCCTTCGTCAAGATTATCCATGCACCATACTTATGCACACAGCACCACGTGCATGTAGTGCAGTGAGTAATTTTAACGTTATTGATGACTGTCAGCTGACGATTTCTTGTATGTGTGATGTGCGAAATTTTTACAGGATTCTATCGGTAATGTTGGTTGATGTTGGTTGCTTACCACTTGTTGGTAATATTGAATTTTTTATGAAGTAAACAATATCGTAGTCGTCGCTGGGGGAGATTGGATTTTGTTGAAGTGACTGCCAGTGCCAGCCCAGTGGTTGAGCTTGGGGTTGTTTCTACATATGTAAAACTGTCTTATTACCAAACTGAGGAGAGTTTCTACAAGATTCACATGATTTTTTCATGGTTTGGCTGGACCGTTCTGTCACGCATAGTTCGTAATGTACAGCTTCCATCGACAGCGTTGTATTTTGTGATCCAGACTAATGATTTCTAATTATGGGACTTTTGATAAGTGACAAAGTAAGTTTTTTCTCATTCCTGAATTTTGTTTACTATCCGGTGTAGAAGAGCTACTTACTTCTTTTAATTACTCGATTAAAACTACTTTATTGTTTAAAGATTTCAAACTTTACAATCCAACAGTTGATCTATATTTATCTATAGATAAAGATGTTTACAGAGGTAGTTTTTATTTTACCACTTGACTTTTTCTAATGTTTTATAGCATTTGAAAAAGATACAATTTTAAATTGTTTATGGAGAAAATTTTTCATTTGAAACTAAGAGACTTTATATATCGTAGTTATTATATTTTTTATATAAAATTGTCTATAAAATAATTATGCATTTTTGTGCTTACAGGTTAATATAGTCGATAAAAATGGGTGTGGACAACCTACAGGACCACAAAGTATTACTTTTCCACTGTTCAATCACATGCATTTACTTTGCAGGAATATTAATCTACATGCACTTTAGTGATAATTTGTATGAACTTGGAATATATAAGTACATTTCAATATTATCAACGCTAGTCTTTGCTGAACTCATAAAATTGTCATTTACAAGTTTGCAAACCGACCACCTACCTATAGGAAAGCTAGAATCAAGTCATTCGACCAAATCTAAGAGAACTTTAGGCAAAAGTGTAAAAGATAGTCTAAAGTTTGTATTAGCAATATTTGGAATAACCATTATTTATTACATTGCTATTGTATTATTTGGAGCACCCTTGCTGTCTCATTATGAAGAAACATCAATGCTTTCTCTTACGTTAACAGCTCTTACACTAGCTCCAGCAAGTTTACACCTAGGAATCGATAATACGCTAGCTTTATTCACTGGCTCGCAACTCCTGATCAGCGGAGCACTCGTAGATGCTGTTAAGTTAAATATAAAGGCTGTTCTATTAGGCACATGGCTCAGTGCCTTTGTCCTACCATTAGACTGGGATCGACCATGGCAAGCTTGGCCTATACCTTGCATAGTGGGCGCTTTGCTTGGCTATTTTGCTGCCCATTTTATAACTTTTATAAAAATTTCAACAACCAAATTGAAGAAAAAGAGTAAAAAAGGTGAATCTCTTAAATCTTGTTGAAGACTTATAATATGGAAATAATAATAAAAAAAATATGTTAATTGTAAATAAACTGTTGATTTACAAATTATTTAACACATATTTTTATTTACGAATTTTTCCTGCACTAGTCTTTTTCATTATTTATTTTATCAAACTAAAAAATAAACTTTATTACAATATTATAGCGTATAAATATTGCAAAAAAAATGACAGTAATTGTAAAATACTGCGAGTGTTTCTTTGTAAGAAATCAAAAACTTTTGAGTCTGAAATAACGATAAATTACCGTTTTAATTGCACGTTATGTAATTAACTACGTATTTCGTAGATATTATTTTGTAATTATATCAATTTATTTTATATTCGGTTACTTATTTCATATTCCCCGTTCCACTTATCTTTTTGTTGCCGGAACCTGCAGTTTGTTTTGAATTGAGATAATCATAACCTCAAATTTGAAGATAAGAAGAAGAAGTGAAGACAAAAAAAAATAAAAGAAGTTTCTACAATTGATGTCTATTTAAATTTAAATTGTAAAATACTGATTTGTAAATTATAATAGCAGCAGTATAATATATGGCCACCATTATATTTAGATTTGCAAAAGTTGACTTCAAAGATGATTAGTAAGTAAATATACATGATATAATGAGCAAAATATTGCATATGTGTGTACTTTTATATATATAAAGTAGTGGGGATATATACATATATAATATATCCCGCACTAACCCCGCACCGACTATCGCGGATTGGTAGTTAAGTATATCTATATCTCGCGCGCCGCATGTCCTCAACAATCGACACGACACGACACAGTGTTTGTATGCCGATAAAGCAAAAGATTGATAATTAGCATTTGACCTTCAGTCTAGATGCCAGTCTGAGGCGACTCGTTTAGCAAGCTTCATTCCCCACAGCATTTATATTCCCAACTGTCTATTTTGAGGCTGCTTTCAATTTGTTGTTCTGTAAAACTTTCGACTCTATTCAATGGCGGACACAACCGGCAAGGTAAGTTTATTGTTAATTTTTTTATGTAACTAGGTTAAATCCTTACTTACGTAAATTAAGCTGTAGATATTATTATAGTTGTGCAAAATTTTCGCACATTCCAAATAAAAAGTATTGCTTTCATCAAATTTCCACTTGTTGATTTGATTATTTCGTCGACTAAAATGACCTATTAGATTTATATTGATTGGATAAAGCAAACAAAAAATTGAAATCCTTTGATATCATCAAATTTAGAGCTTCCTGTAAATCTAAAGCAGAAATTTTCATTATCAGGTTATCAAGTGTCGTGCTGCAGTAGCATGGGAGCCAAAGAAACCATTGACACTGGAAGTCATCGAAGTAGCTCCACCAAAAGCTCATGAAGTTAGAGTGAAAATCAATGCTGTTGCGCTGTGTCACACTGATGCTTACACTCTTGATGGATTAGATCCCGAAGGACTTTTCCCCTGCATTTTAGGACATGAAGCAGCTGGAATAGTTGAAAGCGTTGGAGACGATGTTACAGAATTTAAGCCAGGTTTGGAGTTATTTCTTAATTTCGAAATTCAAACTATTAATTAAATAAGTCAATAAATGAATCAAAATTTTTTTCAGGTGACCATGTCATTCCACTGTATATTCCCCAGTGCCGTAACTGTAAGTTTTGTAAATCACCAAAGACCAATCTATGCAGTAAAATTAGACTTACCCAGAGTAAGGGAGTAATGCCTGATGGTACTTCACGTTTTACGTGTAATGGTCAAACTGTTTACCACTTTATGGGATGCTCCACATTTTCTGAGTACACTGTTGTTCCTGAAATTGCACTAGCCAAGGTATTGACTTGAATATATATGTGTGTTTGTGAATAAGTTGAAACTAATTTTGTTATCTGTATGTAAATGTTAAATTTATTTTATAGATTGATCCATCTGCTCCTATGGACAAAGTGTGTTTGTTGGGTTGTGGTATACCAACTGGCTATGGAGCTGCTTTGAACACTGCAAAAGTAGAGCCAGGAAGCACCTGCGCTATTTGGGGATTAGGAGCTGTTGGTTTGGCAGTAGCTTTGGGTTGTAAAACCGCTGGAGCTTCTCGAATTATTGGTATTGACATTAATGCAGCTAAATTTGAGAAAGGTACAGATAATGTTGTGTACATCTAAACTAATCTTAAATGCATACATTAAGAAATCCTGATAATTGTTATATATTTAGCTAAAGCTTTTGGATGTACTGAGTTTGTCAATCCGAAGGATCACGCCAAACCGATACAAGACGTGCTTATCGAAATGACTGATGGAGGATTAGATTTTACCTTTGAATGCGTCGGTAACGTTAACACGATGGTAAGTATAAATATATAGCAATAATTGTTATAAAGTCAATCAATGATATATTATAACATTTTATTGAAAATTTCAGAGAGCTGCTCTTGAATCATGCCACAAGGGTTGGGGTGTATCTGTGATTGTTGGAGTAGCTGCTGCAGGTCAGGAAATTAGTACACGTCCTTTCCAGCTGGTTACTGGTCGGACATGGAAGGGAACTGCTTTTGGAGGATGGAAATCAAAGGACAGTGTACCTCAACTTGTGCATGAATATATGACCAAAAAATTGATTTTGGACGAATTCGTCACTCACAAATTGCCTTTTGACAAAATTAATGAAGGTTTTGAACTTTTGCATTCTGGAAAGTGGTGCGTTTCTTTAATTAGATAATTCCAATTTTGAAAATTCCATTATTTATGGTAAAAGTAATTTGATGAACTTATTTATTTTTCAGCTTGAGAACAGTTTTGCATTACTAATAGATGCATAACATTGCAAAAACGTGTACATTTTGAGATTTTTTATTAAATAGTTTTGCATATGAATGTTGTATTAATGTTGATCAATAATATCAATTTAATTAATAAATATTTTTTGATATACTATATTATTAATGTCTTTATTAAAGTCAGAAAATAAACAATTTAAACTTGGATGACAGACTGGTTTTTCGATTATATAATTATCATAATCGCTAATTTTAACATTCCATTTGATAACCTCGTTTTGAACTTCGTTTTGCTAATCTAGTACACAGTGATGTAAGAAAGCTGGTGATTCAGGATTTTAATTTCGGTTGAATCAATTAAAGCTAAAAATATTTTCTTTTCTACAACAATTTTTATTTGTTTATTCATAAAGAACTCTTACAGCCACATGTACATACAATACCAGTTCCATGAAATTACATACTAAAGCTTCAGAAATTAAATATAAATTCTTGGCGTTCTAATTTTGGAGTTTATATTACAATAAGTAAATTATTGTATCATTAAGATTACAATTGATAATGTTTATTGTATATGGTTATATACAATACATAAAATATTGCAGTAAATTGGACTTGTTTTTTATTTGACATAACAAACGCATGTTATATCTAACGTATAATAAAATTGTTATATATTTTTTTTATTTATCATAACTAGTAGAACGGAATGTTATTATTAGTATTAAAAATTAACTTACTTTACTTTACTTGTATAGCTTACTACTTGATCTTTTAAAAATCGCTTAGTAAATTTGAAACCGAAAAGCAAGCTGTCGATTGTGTATGCAAAAGTTCGTACGTTTGACGGAGCAGTCTTTTGGCTTAAATGTTTCCAAACTCCGTATAAAATTGGATGTTAAAAGGGAAATAGGATAATTTAGCGGGATGTGCCTCTGTAATAAGGTGTCGAAAGTATAAATATGTATTGCACCAAAAATCAGTTTGTAATCGTAACGAAATTGCACAGAGAAAACGAAATTTTGCATTGACGCATAGACAACGCAAAAAGTCGATGTTTCTTTACGATCAAAGATTATTATACCTTAAACCGCATATATTTATATATGTGTATATATACTTGTCGAAATAAATCAAAACGCAATCCAGAAAATGGGTGAAAAATACACATTAGCGACCGTTTATAAAACTAGCTGTGTATGTTACAGCACCAAAAAATAACTGACTGTTACAATTTCCGTTTGTAGTATGAAATCTCTGCGTTCCATTTCAAGCAAAGGCTCGCGAAACTGCGCGCACTGCAATCCAAATGCCGAACTAACTATCGGGCTAATTGGTGTTCGGCTACAAAAGTTTTCATCTATTGTTGCATATTTTTTTTTATATTTAAATTGTCTTTAAGCTTGGAGGGTAACTATTCACATAATCACACTGATGTTTCTCTAAGGATTACATAGTGCATATAACCTCTATATAATCGCTACGTTTTTTTTTCGTTAAGATTTTTTTTCTTTTATATTATCATGTACTTCATTTTACGTAAAAGTTGTAAGTAAAAATGCTTATCGTTACAACGAGTGCAGACGAACCACGACGTCGCAATGTATAGTACCAATCTCCCCCTGTTTTCTCACCACTGCCTTTTGTATTTTCATTCATTATTTTTCTCCCCTCGCGTTTCCATGGCATTCGCATTTTTTAATAATCGTTAAGCTCGATTGATACAATTTAAGTACATTAGCGCTTGTGCAAAATTGATCTCACTAAAAAAATTGACGGTGGATGCTTCTTCATGCGTCTTTTTTTGCAATCGCTTAATTTTCTCCATTTTTTGTCCCTGTTTATGTTCGCAGTACATTTGCGCAGGGAGGGTATCATAAAGCGGAACGCAACACGATCCGGGCTTTATTTGTGTGAGAAAAGTCTGCGCGGGTGATCTTCGCCGGCGCTACGGACTTGCCGACGCGTGCAATGTGCCGAAAGCAGATTTTCAATCGTCGTGATCGCGACTACAGCCTTCGATTAGCGAGTATGAAATAGGTCGTTTCTTTTTATTATGCCATATTTATATCTTACACTAAATGTCAAAGTTTCGATTGGCTGCGAGAGAGAAGCGCGTGGTCTGTAGTAAATAAACATTTTGAGGGAAAATAGAGCAATGAAAAATGCATCAAAAGCAATCTCTCTGGTCTAAAGCGTCGATCATGACGAAGCACTTGTGTTATCGCTTGGTACAGTAAGTATAGAAATGTAAGTAAAGAAGACGAATCTTTCCTCTCTCTTGGCCAGCTTCGACTTTAGCTGTCGGTCGGCATCGTAATCAATGAGTCGTACAATATATATATATATATATATATATATATAGAGTTATATACGCGCTTATTATTTTGTTTTCTGTTTCTCTCTTCTTCGGCACTATCCTCTAAATGATTAGAAATAATACAGAGCATTTTATGTAGTTCATGTACGCAAGTTTATCATATTTTTATCGTTATTTCTCGTGGATTTAAACTTCTCTTCTATGTGTCATGAAGTATTGGCCGATGAGTTTGTCTCCATTCTCACTTCTTTATGTCATTCCTTCTCTTCCTCTTAACTCTACAGTTCTCTACGATTTCATGTTTTGTATATGCATAAATTGTTTGCAACTATCTTATTTATAGACGGAATTGTGCATGGAGGTACCGTTGAGCGTACTCCCGTTTTGTTTCTCATGCATCTTGTATCTCAGAAGCTTCACATACGAATATTGCTATTAGGCGTTAATTCACTATTCGTGTGAACTTAAAACAAATTTTTATTCTCTCGAGAGCCACTATCTGTTACTTTTCGTTCTTACCGCTTTACTTATAAGAACCAATGGATGGGACAAGAAAAATTGCTTTTAGAATACTTTAAAAAAATTAACGTTACAAATAAAACAAATACTAACAATAATAAATAATACTCATAATAATCATTATTGCACCAAAATATTTCAATTTTGTTCCTTTGATAGATCTAATAGATTTATAAAATTTGATTTTATACGATAATTTTCAAGTTTAATTGACAATCTCCATATCAATTTTCAGTCTAATATACTATAATTAAGTTTGGCAATAATTTAACATAAACTTACTAATAGCGATTACTGCTATAAATAATAAAAGAAGAGTAACATTTTTAACAATTTATAGTAGGCATTCATAAGCAAAGCCACTTTAAAAATAAAAATTAACTATCCGCTGACCATTTTAAGAACGTATAGCTAAATATTTTTGAGATATTGTTTTTAAAGCATTCAGTTAGCAGAAATAGTCGACAGAAGCTTGTGGTTACCGAGACTGGATGCTATTACCCAGCTGCGTTAAAATTAATTGAAAAACAATACTGCTGGATCATTTGATTAAAATGCAATTAGGTCGCTAATTTATTACTGCTGCAGTAGCGCTTAATTAATCTAAATTCTGTACTGATTAAAAAAAACATTTAAAGTAATGAAAAGTGAGTCTCTACAACTATATTTGCTTAAGCTCTATGAACGGTAAGTAGTTTTAAAGAATAAGATCCAATGTGTATATTATAAAAAAAATATTGCTAATATCTAAATATTACTTAAATTATTACTAAGGTCAATCATTATATATACTCTTTTTTGTAATAAAATAATCAGTTATGGCTTCACATTTCAACTATAGTATGATTTAAAATATAGCTGCATATGTTCATGATCGCAAATATACTGTGAATAATGGAAGGCGTTAGGCTATATAGTAACGACAACAACATTACATGCGTGCACACATGCACGCGTGCAATTATTTCCTTGGCGATTACCTTAATTTAGATTCGAACTCGGGCAAAGCAGACTACTTTGTCATTATAAATTAGACCGTAATTTATTTGTTTCGGGAAAATGGCTAATGGAATATATGAATAACCGACGGAATAAAGTTGTTCTAGAAACATCGCACCGTATTTCATTGCGCCCCACATTTCCTAAAATTCATAATTTCACCGTCATAAATGGCAACTTGGCAAGCTTTCTTTCGATTGAAAAAAAACAGAATAGCTCAATTATTTTGTCTACGATGTAGCCAGATTTTTCCCCTAGAACGAACAATTTCAAGATGTTCTTATTTCAGAGAGTTTCGTGAATAAACAAATAACCAACGTGACGCAGCGCGCGAAGCCCTAAAAATCCAGACATTGGCAGACGGCTAAATGCAATGGCGAGCATTTAAATTGGAATCGACTCTTATCCGGTCGCTTGAAAATCCGAATCAAAGACAACGGAAACAATGGTCAAAGGAAGGATAGAGAGGGAGAGAGAATAAAAAAAGAAAATTTCAATCGAATTCGCGATGGGTGTCCCGAATCCACTCCAAGAAGGAATTCCCCGAAGTAAGTCTTGTGCTGCTTCTACTCCTTCCTATGGCGCAGTCCGAGTACAACTACCCGTAAACGACATTGGAAAGAACATTGGAAAAGTCGACTCGACAGTTCTTTCTCTCTCTCTCTCTCTCTCTCCCTCCCTCTGTTTCTCTGCTTTATGCACGTGTCGATTCTCGAGTGAGCTGCGCGCGTGGTGGACCGCGTCGTCGATCGATCAAGAAAGAAAGACACTTGCCTACTGCAGCTTTCTATAGGGTACCTCCAGGCACAAGGTGGCGCGCGCCTGTCTTTAGGTATTTTAGGTATGGATGAAAGAGTGGGTTGTGTTTATGTACGCGTTGCGCTAGTACCAGAGCATCACCGCCGACCCGTGAGGATCTAGCATCCCCGTCGCCTCCTATTTCGTATGTAGTTGCTTCTATATAGTCTGCTGCCGTTGTTCTGCTGCTGCTGCTGCTTCTGGAGTGCTGACGTCGCTTAGAAGTCCAGGGGGAGGTCTGCTGAGCCCTCAAAGTCCTGCGCTGAATCCTCGTCGTCTTCGAGGTCGACGCTGTTCGTTTTTATGCCGCCGTTACTTATCTTGTTAACGATCGAATCTGTGGATCAGAATTGGATTTTGGGTTAGTTAGCTGGTTTTTTAATTTTTATTTGCGAACTGCCTTTGGTGAAATAGAATTAAGGCGCATTGGGTTACGATTAGCTGGTGTCTTTTGACGTTTTACGAGCGGCGTTAAACTTTTCTTTAGTTTAAGAGATATTGCGGGCTACGTCGCGGTGATACAGCATAAAGTTCGGGGACTACGGAGCAAGCAAGTTGTAAACTCGTTTATGGGTCCTTCGAAACCATAGTGGCCTGGCTCGTCTCGACAACAAATTTGTGAATATACCAACTGGAGTAATACTCATTGTTCATGCATAATATCAACGTTAAAAATATTATCGAACATTGTTAATTTTACACACACCTACGTGGATATAATTTATGTTAGTTATTCTTTACAAACGGTATACATTTAATTATAAGAAATGCTTCTTTTTATTATTGCTTCAATTAATTTTCACGGATCAGTCATATGTAGAAATCAATCAGTTTATATATTCTATTTCACTTATATATCAAAGCCCTACAATCGACAATCCAATAACAGAAGAGCTAAAGTATCATAGATTTCAATTCCGAGTTACTCATCAACTGCACACCATCATCACGAAGTGAAATAGGTTCGCTCTGACCGCAGTAGAAACATCCGGGCACGGTCAGCCGTTCAATCTTCCCGGCTCTGTCCGCAATCGCATTAAGCTGCGCAGTGCATAGTCCTTCAAAGGGCATTATCGGCTCGTCGAAATAAGAAAAATGCCATTAGCGCGTATTGTTCGCACGCAAGAAAGATACTCACCGCAATCGGGCTTGGTGCCCCGGACACGTGTGCCGGCGAACTCGATGCCGTGCTGGTCGACGCACCAGCAGAGACCCAGGCCTCGGTGACACTGCGTGCTCTGGTAGTAGCCTCGGGAGTCGCAGTTCGGTGCTACTTCGGGTGATGACCTTTTGCGCACTGCCGCGCACGGTCGCTCCGCCTTCGAGAAACAACCACACCACTCGGGTCCGCTCACGAAGATGTCTCTGTGGAATTCGATTATAATATTTTTTGCGAGAGTTGACAAGTATTTTTGGGTCGACGAGAGAGTTCAGGAAAGTCACGAATTTACGAGTCTGGTAGCGTTTCATTTTTTATTGTCAGCGTTTATGATGGATTTTAAAGTTGTACACTTTTTAATGTCTCACTGTCCATGAGTGACAGAAACGCTAGTCATATCGGATTTCTTTAATGAAATTCACGATTAAGAAACAAATTGCAACGTCAAAAATGTACATCTGGTCTTTTTAAAAAAGAGGACATTTCACCTAAATTTCCATTTCCGCGTTGTATTATGTATAGCTTGGCTTACTGAAATAAGAGAACCTCTTGGTCACCAAATTATATTCCCGAAATAGGAGTTACAATAAAATTTACAAAGTCCACAGTAACGTAATAAATCTGCATTTTGGTTAATGTATATCAATAATACGCTGATTCGATTGAAGTTAAACTTATACAATATTTCGAGCCTGAGCTTAATTACTCAGCTCAGTTCAAGTCCGCGTGAGCGGAACATGCCTGCGCTTCGCTCACCGACACCGCAGCAGATTATCGAGCTATATGTACACGTATGAAAGAGTAATCATGAGTATCTCTGGAAATAACAAACGAACCCGTCAACGTCACAGGCGTCGAGGAACGGCTTCAGGCATGGCTCGTTCTGGTCGTGTTCCAGTCCGTAGAGCTCCGACAAGGAGATCCTTCCGTCGCTATCAGTATCCAGATGCCCGAACATCCATCTCACCTCGCTCTGACAGCCAATCGGGAAGTGACCTGCTAATTAAACGTGTTTTTTTAACTGCCTTTATTTTCGGACAGTATTGTATTATATAGCTACCTCGAGGGCGCATATGCATCCCCTGTATATAAAACGGGTAATATTAGCTTTGCTCAAACAAATATATAAATAAATGTATGCACTTTATTTATTGATTGAAAAATGCTCGCCAGATTATTCATCAGGGATGAAGTTTTGAGATAATTTCAGCGCGTATATGTTTAGCACGATATCTTTCTCATTAAGGCTAGCATTTCTGTTAGCATCTCTGCTTTAGTTCCTCGGCTTTGATCTTCTCTTTTCGTCGGCGTATTTTTTCAAATCGACATAAAAATTTAACTGAAACTCGTGTTAATGAATAAGCCCACTATTTCAAGTTTTTAAATAAACTAATAACAACAAATATAATAATAGTAAAAAAAAACTAGATCGACAAGGAATTCAAGTCGTCGACACATTTCTTTCGCACGTCTATATCCGCAAGAAAAAGTCAAAGCCCATACAATACAGCGAGGAAACGGTTCCGCGATCAGCGAAAATAAAGCCATAAAACGAGCGCGCGCGCGCAAGAGAGCCGATAAAGCGCGATTTCTCATTTCGCCCTCCTCCTACATACACTCACACAATGACATCCCATTTGCAGCGGGCGATTTATTTGTCCGACGATTCTAGTATACAGACGACGACGACGACAAAGATGGGGAGCAAATGAAGATATCGCGGAAAAATATTTGTACCTCTGGGCTTGGGATGTTGGCGTCGATGCTTCGAGTCGGCCATGACAACGGAAAACCAGTCGAGGAGTCGATTGGCCATCGCTGGTTTCGACGAATTCGGACAGTCGATGCTGCCACGCGACTGCGACGACGCGTACGTCGACTTCAACGGCGGAATTGTCTTCTCCATCACCTCGTTGCTCATCAGGTGCTGCTTCTCCTCGTACTTGAGGCCGTTCTGACCCTGCGCAAACGGTTATTTTATGGTGTATACATCTTTTATGATATCGTTTTAATAATGCATCGGATGGGAATGCGAGTCAAACGTTATATACATAAAAATGTTCAGATTCGATAAGATTTGTGAATGACGCTCGATCTTGACCGCAAATAAGAACGAATATCGTTAATAAGCCGATGCACATATAAGGAGTGAAAATTAGTATCGATGAAAACAGAAGAGCGAAAGAGACTTGCCTTGGCCCGCTTCGAATACTTGAGATACTGATAATGATGATTGTCATAATTGAAATCCCGGGGAGTGAGAGTTATGTCACGGTTGTTCTTGCTCTTGCCAAGCAGAGATTTTTGCCGCTGCAGCTGCAGTTTCTTCTGGTGATGGTTGTCTGAATCTAGAACGATGTTGAAAATCCATGATGCTATTACTCAATATGAATATTCATGATTTAACGTACACGCGCGTTATATATTTTCTTTGATAATTCAATTTCATTGAAGAGGATTAAGTATAATTAAATGCGTGCACACGTTATGTACAATTTTTTTTCACCGAATTTCGCTTTACGCGCATTTCGTATAACGTTGCATGGAGAAAGCTTATACGTAAAAGTTGATAATACATATATATATATATATTCCATTTATCCTGGCAATCGGATAAAAGCAATATTTGCAGGGGACGAATGGAGTGAGATATTTATTTTTCAATCATTAATACGACCGAATATGAATTCAATAATTTAACTTACGAATAAATTATTTTTAAACAGAATTTCATATAGTTATATCGTGCATATATCCAAAGAAACATATTAAAAATCGTTAAACTTTAAAGCCTATACAAAGATATATGTAAAAATGTGTGTCAATGCGAAAATTCACATCGTCATGTATATTATCATATTTAAATTATTGTTTCAATTTTTTTCTTCCGAGGCAGCAACACAATAGAAAAAGATAGTCGTATATAATGGAGAAAATGTGGGACTGATTCTTTTATTTTATTTATATTTATCAACTATACGTGTACTAATTTATGAATTTTCATTTATTGTATTATAAATACATATTACTTGATTCCCATCGTGAGTTATCAAATGTCCTGTATAATGTTAGTAAGAAATATAATTGGCTTATAACTATTTATTAAAACAAAATAGCCTCATATAAAATACACGTACGAATTAGATACGCAACCTTAAACTAAACGCACATAGATCACTATGAAAGAATCACCATCTCTGGAATCTCTTAGTGTACATCAGACGTGACTTTCAGGCAAACTTTCACGTGATCCGAAAGTTACAAAACGTAAGTCGAAAATCACATAGTATCCATGACAAATTCAAACTGGCGAATGATTTAATAAAAAATGTACACAAATTTAATTTCCGACTGTAGGTTGAATCTATACCATATATACCGGCATAAGGTCAAAGTTCGCGCATAATAAATGTCTACGAAAATCGAAATTGTCCCAATGACGATTCAGCCCCCACTCTCCCCTTATACATATTATGTTATAACAAAGCGAAGCAAATTGATCGTACACACACACAAGTAATTTCAAAGAACATGACTCGAAACAACCTGTCTGAATAACAGATTATATTTTCAAACTTTGTCGGACATAATTTGATTTTAATTATTCAGAGACCGGAGAAGTGGGTGGAAAGCGCGCATACGAGCCATCAAGAGAGATCTCGTAGGCGATGTGTATGTATGATGTGTACCTAATATATATGTATAATGGCATTTCGCTACTTACGCTTGCAGGGACAGAAACCCGTGCAGTTTACACGAACGGAGGTGTGATGAATGCAGTTGTGATATTCCAGGCGACACGGCGAGCTGTAGGTGCGGTTGTCGTTGCCGCAGAGGAATATCGGCTTTAAGACGGGACATTCCTGGCACCTGCGAGCATATGCAAAAACAAAATTCGTACTTTTCTTTCTTTCTTTATTCATCTATATATATACACGTGCACACGTGCCCAATAGGTCTATGTATAGACGTTTCACTTGAGTAACAGTTTCTCAACAAGTTCGGAAGCGTAAGTTTATTTTTCTATATATATGTACGTATAAAACTTTAAACCGGTACTGAAATATCGCGCGCGCGCGCTACGGAGAAAACAATATCGAATTGTTTCGTGCGGAAGCGAATGGAAAACTTACTTCGATTCATCTTGGTCTTCATCGTCGTCCTCGGAATCGAAGAATGCGTCGTCATCCTCTGCGTCTACCGAAGCATCCGTTCGCTGCTGCTGCTGCATCTTACGCTGTGCCGCTGCTGCTCGAGACTTTGAGACCACGACGGCCCTGCAATCGAAATTCAGAGGAAATTGGAACTCGAAGTGACAGTCGCCGAATGAATGCTTTATGTACCGGCAGGATTATACATAATATATATATATATATAGCTGTACGGGAAGTTGGGTGTATACACGTATACACTCCGTTGCGATATATTGTATCGTGGTATCTTAATTAAGGGGAAGTAGTGGCTATGATAAGGCTCGAAATTTCGTAAACTCAAAAACGTACGACACTTTGATCGTTTATAACGAATTTATGTAATTATGTAGTGTATAAAATGCAGCGTTCTGAGATGCGTATTATACAAGCATGCACACATTCACAGACCTTTTAATTTTCACAATAATATTTTATTTAGAGAAGAAATGAAAATTGCTACGCGTACGATGTAAATTAAAAATAAAAAATGAAAACTATGGTGGGAGGTGGGTACATACTGAAGCTACCACTGCGCCACTTTAGCTCCGACATCCCCTTAATAGGACTCCACATATCGATTGACCCGCCACATACCTTAGAAAACTTTTTTTTCTTTATTATAAAAGTTTCAGCACTTGCCATAAATATTAAGGACGTTTTCAAAAAAATTAAACTATTAAAATTAAATAATAACGACGTATTTCGTCGAACAAACTCTAATTGTAGTTAGTAAAATGGCCACGAAATAAAATTTAAAATTCAGCTTTAATTGCCTTATAAACTTAAATTTGTAATATTCTTTGACACCTATCATACGTGCGAAAAACTAAGTAACACCCACTTTTCAACTTTCATAAGTTTGTTTAAATAATGAATGATTATTAGGTTGTAACGTGGGGACTCTGCTAAATAAGCCAGACTTATAGAACATAAGTTTGGAGCACTCTTAAAGTAAAACAATTGCTTTGGTATATATATATATTAAGATACAGGAAAGTTTAAAGCGTACCTGGATTTGTGCAATTCTTTCTTGGAAACGCAGACGGCTGTGAAGGCATCCTCGAGAAGACAGATTTCTGACTTCTTACAATTTAATGGACGACAGAGTTCATCTAAAACATTTTGATCACGGAATTGTATATACAGGAAAATTGAAAAATCTGGTGGCTAGGGATTTATATGGAATTATGTACAGAAATATAATCATAGCGGCATGTATTGCGTTAACTTTGATTATCCATTTTCCGTGTAAATTCAAAGATTCTTTCGTTTTAAAGAATTAACTACTATAACTTTTGATAACAAAGTTATTAAAAAATCTGAAAATTTTGAAAGAAATGCATAGTCAAACTTTTGAGTTGTGCTAGTTTTCGCTGGAAAATCTAATATGTGCTATTCTTCATACGAGCCAGCGATCTATTCATCAAATAAGCTAAAATAGTTAAAACCATGTAATTGGAGGAGCACCGCGCACGATCGTAATACAGTATAAGCAATTCCAGAGTCTCGCACGAGATATTCTTACGATGCCAAAAACATATCAGCCATAGAAAAAAAATAATGATTCCCGCCGCGATGCACTTTTTCCCCGTTGCCAATTAACCCACTGATTGGACGCTTAATTTGCATGAATGAACGTCTGCGCAAACTTTGAACGAGCAAAATACCCGGAAACATATTGCAGATGACCTATAGGTATATATACAAAATATAGAGAGGAGCTTCCTCAATCAATATGACCGCCGTGCTTTGCGTTCGATCGGTATGCAGACAAGTTAAATGGTTTCGACGCTATTCATCGGGGGAGTGATCGAAATAAAGTTCAATTCAAAGAGAATCGAATAGTACCGATGGCGAGTTTATCGAATGGACTCAGTACTAGTATAAGTACTCGATCGAGAGGGACACCTTTTCGCTCTGTAGTCTCAAACATAGGCTCTAATGGTGCGACAATGTATATAATATATAGTCATCAGTTCGAGTTTCAGCAAAGCGTCCACCAGTTGGTCGGTCGAACTTCGTTGAAACCATTCTCGATCGTCGTGGCGACGACACAACACTATATACTATGCCGCACTGCTATTTCTGTGTGTGAAACACTGCAAAGCTCTAAGCCGTTGAATGAACGGAGCTACTTCTGCACGCTCGACTTTGTCCAGTCGAGTCAATCTACGTATTGAAACTCGAACGTTTGATCTCCTTGCGATCATTGGGGGAGCTTTTTCTCCCCCTGCAGCCGGGAGTTTCGGGAATTCAGGAATTACTTTACTCTTCTATTGATCATACGCGTATATAAATACAGACGTTTAGGAATTTCAATTGAAATTTTTGTGTACAAGTTCTTTCTCTTCTCGTGTAGTTTATAATTTATTTACACACGGAGAAACTTTTTTAATATGATAGGTACAGCTATAAAAGCACTAAATATATTTTACATTGTAAGGTTTTAGCGACAATTAAACGTTTGAAAAATAAAATTTAAAAAATGTTCGTGTATCAAATACATGAATTGATTATTATCGTATTGCATTATTTCATCTCGTATGTTGCTGCCTTACAGATAAGTTTAAACATTAAAAAGCTTGTAATTTTTTCTCAAAAAGTCGAAAAGCGGACGGACTATAATGAAGTTATTATACTTCGATTTTTTGGAGGAGGATATATTTATAATACTATATCAATCGTTATTATTGCATAAGTACTTTGACGATCGACTAATATCAATCCTTGTTTATCTAAATATTTATCGATCGATTTTGCTTATGTGATAGATGAGGGGCTGGGAAAAGTTTCATGCGTAATTTAATAATAAATTAGGTAAAAAGTCTCGCTGATCGCGTGAGAAATCTCTACGGCGAAAAAGACGTGACGAGAATCTCGAAAAGCCTTATACGGCGGACTAAGATGTATAAGCCAAGTAGTGCGGAAACTTAGAAATAATATATTAAGGCTGATGTCGATAAAAGGATAAATTGTAAGAAAAATTGGAAAGAAAAACAAATTAACGTATGATACAGACTCGAAAGTATATAAACTGAATTTATTTATTGCAATACGATATAATCAATTATTTAGAGTTAAATTAAAATCATCACCCACTACATTGCCAACAAATGTATACAATAAGTAGACATAATATCATGCATTCGCCGCTTTCCCATACAATATTTTTCCCAAACTCCCAATAACCATCCGGTGTGCTAAAAAGTTCGGCGAATTGAAAACCGTTACAATTATAATTAGAAACTCTCGACTCTGCAGCTCGACTGCATTACACGGCTGTTGGCTATATAGACTTGAGCGGTGTTGTAATACCGAACAAAGAGGGTTAAAAGAAAGCTCTCCCGAATAAGCGCGGAAGCTTACGCGCATGCTAAAGCAGCGAAATTTATTTTTTAAGCCGTCGCGCGAGTCTCCCCCGCGGGGAGTAATTAAAATGTATGTGGTAGACCAAGCCTGCGGCGGCGTCGGTGGCGCTTACAAAAAACTAGGTAAGGATTACCCGGCCCGGCACAGCCCTTTTACTGGGAATGAAAAGAGAAGAGAAAGTTTAATGCGCATCCTGGGGGATGCGCGAAAAAATTCCAAATTTTTTTTTATCTCACCCCCTGTACCCGATCTCTTTCTCTCTAATTTGTTTTCTCGTTATTATGTTCGTTTTTCGCGCACTCATTCCATATTTGCTGCTCCTCGGCCGTCGCGCGGCTCATTATTATTCAATTTTCGGCAACAAAAAGCTCGGACTTTTTCCGTATCAACAGTTTTCTTGTGCGCCCGCGCTAATAGCCATTTACTTGCACTTTGCCTTGGATATATATATTTCAAGCATTTAACTCTCGGAAAATCCGTTTGTTTTCCTTTTTTTAAATCACCGGATAACTTCATTAGGTGTTCGCTAGCTAATATTACATGTGAGATTTTATTTATAAATTTTGTATATCAATGGTGTTGTAAGAAGGTGAATGAAAAAGCGCCGAGGGAACAGAATTTTGAAATATATGGTTTCAAACAAAATTATTTTCAGCTTTTAGCTTTAGCATGAATTATAAAATTTGATATTATAATCTGATATTTTGTATATACCAAGAAGAATGCAAACTAACGTAAGATGATGGAGTAAAAAGTTTTCCATTTCATTTTCAACCAATACTCCATTATTGAATTTGGTTATGCCAACCAGTTCGAGTTGTATCGATATAGGTCATTATTCAGTAATACCAACGTCGTTGGCAAGCAAATTTTTACTACCAACATACTCTTCTCAAACTTTATAAATATATACATATATATATATATATATATATACGTATGTTGTGGTCTAACTGAAATTCCAGCTACCGTGCCGCAGAAGAATATTGAAATAAATGTCGAAACTTTAGGACGGTTTCGCCATTTGTTACTAACGGACAAAACATTAAAAAGTTATGAATATATACGTATGGGCACGCGTGGAAAAGCGGAAACTGCACTTTAGCGGCTCTAGATTGACTTTAACATTTTCATGTTCCCCTTTCTCGGTATCGAGCGCGAGAACGAGCCGCAGAGCTAGAGTTTTCAATGGCACGCGCATTAAATTATACACAGAGCGACACACGGCGTAACTCACTGTTTGGATCGTGTATCCACCTCTTCTTATCGCCGGTTTTCGCAGCTCTCGAGTCGTCCTGGAAGCAAAGAAAAATAATGAAATTGAATTAGTAAAGCGAATGTACAATATACATGTACAGATCACATGCACACAAATGAATCACGCGGGGCAGCTCTCATTGGAAGTTACTTTACGCGCGCGCAGACAACAGATACAAATGCTGAACAGCCTGGTAACTCTTCAGAGAGACATTCAATACCCGACTGTCAAGTACAGATTCTTGCTTAACGCTTTGACGATTATACGCTTTTCAGCGACTCCTCATTTGTACAGGGAGAGGGCCAAGTTTGTAATCTAGCAAAAATGCACGCGCGCGGGGAGACTCGAACGAATTAATTAAATTCCTTTTCGTGATTCGGATTTGTCGGGAGAGAGGATGTTATACTATACTACTACTACTACGGCGGGTATATCAAATGCTCATTTGATTCTTATTAAATTTAAAAGAATTTAATCTAGATACAGCGTCCAAAACATGTCTACTGACTTTAATTTTGTATAATGAAAGCGACAAGCAAACAAAGTTTGTCGACCTTTTGAACATTTATATATATAGTGTAGATACAAATATACGTTTTACACGATACCAAATGCCCACGTCATCAAAATTCAGTAGACTAACTTTGCAATAGTCAGACACATATTATTCTAGCTATGTGTCTTCTCCTCAGTATAAATATTTAAAAAAAAGCTAGCTCGCGGACAAAGATGCCAGCAATTCCTACTTTGAATGCATCATTTACACAAGCTTGAAAAGAAGAAAAAAAAAGTATCAGACTCCTGCAGATCTAGACAAGAAGCCGATATCGGAATATACGTCTCTCCACCTCTCACTAGATACTCCCTGGTGTTGGAAGAAAAGAGATAATACAGTTCCGACTCGCGGCTGCAGTTCCGAAAAGAGCGTCTGCTGAAAATCCGCTGCTGCATTTTCGCGCTTGCACGCGTGTGTGTGTGTATATATATATATATATATATATTCATCCCGCGGCGGCGCTATATAGTCTGGCATTTTCGCATGAAATTTCCATGAGCAGTCAGGGGGATTGCGCTGCCCCGACGAGTACGTCTGGCGTCTAGTGCAGCAGCGAAGGGTAGGCGCGTATTATGTGTGTGTGTATATGTGGAAGGGTAAAGACGAGCGTGAAAATGCGTAAAGTTTTTTTTTACATTTTTCTCCGGAACACGGAGTGTTGTGATCCTGTACCAGTCTCAAATGAGTTTGCATACATCAACGCCGAAAAATTGACGTTTTTTTAATACTTTGATTAAAATGTCAAATGAACTTATACAGTGATTCAATCCGATTTACCGCCGGCGGATGAGGTAGTCTGAACTAAACGCTTCTCTTCCCTATATAAATATTTATCAAAAGTTTTCCTCTCCGTGTGTCGTTTTACTTTATTTCTCAGCGTAAAATAAACTCCAATATATATAACGTGCAGTCGACGGCAAGCGAGTAGAGTGTATATACCGATCCATAAAAGAAAGTAAAATAAAATGTTTAAACGAACGACTTTCCCGGGGCATTTAAAAGCTTGAGTCGTCGACATAGCCCATATATACGTATATAGTTACACACACGTGCACACACACACACACACTCTTTCTCTCTCGGGGAGGCTACAACTGCAAGCTTTAATCGGGCAATTTTTATGCAACGGTCGTAGCGCGCAGCGTCGTAAGAGCTCGACCTCAAAGAGATGCAAATGACGATACTTTTCACCCTTTTGCTATGGCGCTACGTGATCGCGAGAGAACGAACGTTACGAGCGAACTGGACATTGAATTCAGAGCTGTGTGCGCGCGACTTGAATGATTGAGCGAGCAATGCGCGCAGTCTATATAATATTGCAATGACGATGGTGACGACGCAAGTTTTGGTGGTATGACCAATTTGTTTATGAAAATTTGTTTAATTAAACCTAATATAGATTCGTGTTTGAAGTAATGCAGTAATCGTATATGTACTTTCCTCGAATGTATTATTGTTCATCTTTCGAGTTTCGACTAATAACAAAAGTAATTTGTATTATAATCACTTTGACTAATTAAGAACAACGTCTTTTATAACTTGGCAGAAGTGTATTAAGATTCTGTCGTTGGGAATATTCACCATCTATAATGAAACAGCTTTTTACGATTCCCCTTTTAATTAGAGTTTTTTTTAATGCGTAATATGCTCTCCCATTATTGTATGGATTTTTATTAAATTTGTGAGAGTGATAAAATAGTGAAGCCTCCAATTACATGCTCGCATATGATTATTTCTACGGGAAATGCACTAACTTCCCTTCAAAAATTATGAAAAATGTTCTTTTTTTCGACAAAAAAACCAAGCTTAAAAGTGTTTTTTACAAACATACCCATATTGGATATTGGATTCGGATGCAAGTATTATTTATCTGAATTCTCAACATAAAAATCACTTTTCAAAGCTAGTCTCAAAGAAAAAGCTATGTCTATTTGGATTTCATATAACATTAAAGTGTTCTAGAACGAAGATGTTCCAGAACAGAAGAATGGTAATTGTTCATGACATAACGACTTGACTGAAGGTAATTTCTGTACCATAAAAAGTCAATCACCCATTTGGTCTACCTCGTGCAATGGTTCGAAGAGTAGTTCATAATACATTAAAATCAGAATATTTTGAAAACATGGTTGGTCGTTTTACCAAGAAGCCACAAATATATACATATATATAAGGAAATTTTGCAAGTACGTATCAAAAGTTTCGTTTAAATGTATTCAAATATGATTGAAAATATACTGTGTAATATGGCCAACTGAAAATACATATCATGCAGTAAAATAGTTGGAATTATGAAGTTTCTTATCTTAAAGGAAAGTAAGTTTTCCAGAGTCATTAATACGTCAGTTATCTTTCCATTTTCTCTAGAGGGTAATTAAAAATGTTCCCTAGTGCTAACATTAGCGAACAGTTACTTGCGCTTTTTATCTAATTTTAGTGAGATTTCGTAACTCCCCTCTCTCTTTCTCTCTCTTGCTCTCTAACTGATCTCAGAGTTTAAATTCATAACTTTCCTAAAATAACGAAAGGCTTAATCAAAATTAAGATTTATTACGGATTGCGAGATCAAGCAAGGATTCACCTACCAAATTTCGTTCTTCAAAGAAAAAGTAAATCAATTATGAAACCTCCAAACTGCCTCAAATTAAACTGAGATCCGCTCAGCTTCTTGTATATAAGACTCTAATTAATTTCAAAAACTAGATATATCTACGGCGAGATTATTATCTGTAATTGCAATATTCCTCATAGTTGCAATATATTAATCAAGTTTCAAGCTAATGTATGATTATACTTTAGCTAAAAAGAAGAGTCCAAAATTTTCGGCTCACCTGAAACTTTAGGAATCAATTTGGACTTATTGTCTTTAAAAATCAAAATCGTATTTGAAAGATTCTTAGGGCTCTATCTATTGAGCTATAGCCTTATTCAGATCTTCACATGTATTACAATATGTATCTCTCTCTCTCTATATATATATATATATATATATATTATCTTTTATATACAATTATATCGATAATATACTTCAAATGTATGTGGATAAGGCTATATCACGATAAATAGGCACTATGGCACCAAACTCTGAAATACGACATCCATTTTTATTCACAAAACTTGTTTCCTAAAGTGTTGAATCCATCTCGTTCCGAAGATTGCGGACTCTTTTTGTAAGTAAAAAAGTAGGTCAAATTGAACTCTTTGCTATAATGAAACAGCAAAGCTATTCAATTTCGCAAAAATTTCAAAAACCCCACAGCAAACTAAGAAGACTCTAAGAAAAATATTAAAAATAGTCGGATATTTATCATATTAGGCAACTCTACACGAGCGGCGCATGACTATCGTCCCGTTACTTTGACAAAGCTCAAGGAGTTTTAATGAAAAATCTTTTTCCTCGTCTCGAAAAGTGGTTCAGCAAGTATCTTTGATGCGCCGAGAACGACGATGGCGGGATTCTTGGAAATACCTCGCGTTTAAGTGCGGTCTCAAGAAGGCTTTAAGAATTTTTAACCTGCTGCGCGTTTCAGCTAAATCTCGAGAGATTTGATAAAAGAATAGGAGGACGACCTTTTTCTTTCTCTCTTTCTTGAGCTCACTTAAAAAAGGATATTCGATCTTCCGACCCTCGAGTGCGAGTCACTTTTGTGAACACATTTTTGATGAAGTGGAATTTTGAAAAATGTCACGCCTACGACTACGCTTTTCGTATTTAATATATATCTTCGCTATACATTTATAACCGTATGGATATAGCAAATGCATACTTGGAGCAATTAAATAACATCAATTCGTCGTATAGTTTGAAAATGGAATGAGATTATATTTAACATGCGACAGTTAAATGTCGAAACCGTGAATTATTATTCCGGAGTGTATGCACACGCTGTATCAATAATCATAAAACTGATCGATGAGTTTGCACATGCAAAGCTCCATAATTTATCAAACTTTTAGACACTCCCAAATAATCTTGCCATCGGCCCAACTAACGTATGAAATTCAACTTGAATAAACAATGAGCAACGTTGCGAAACTAGGACCAATCGGAACGCAACTCTCTCGAATCCACCTCATAGCTCATGCAAAAACTCCTCTCATACTCCTCCCTCTCGATTGGCAAAAGAGCCGCGGAAACATTGCCAATAAGTCTCCGCCCGACTCATCCCATAAAGGCAGCAGGAGATGAAAAATTTCGGCAATCAGAGCGCGAAAAAGCGAGCAAGCCATAAGCGGCTTTCGAAACTCCAGCGAAAGTTGCCTTCTCTCTGCAAAGTAGCGCTCTTTGCACTCTCCTCACCGGCTATATAAGCCCCGAAAAAAAAGTTTCTCCTATATAGCCTCGAGTACTCGCGCCGACGACGATGCGCCCACGTGTGCAATCGCGTTTTTCGCACAAGAATGCCCGCGTTTAACGACGAGACGACTCGAGTGTCTCCCTTCCAGCGGAGGTATAAAAAACAGAAAGCTGATGGAAAATTGAAAGACTTAGATAGCGAGAGTGTAAGTACTCGGAAGAAAGTGTTTTATTGTGTATATTATCGTTAGAGGTAATTGCATACGGAGGTAATCATTTTATTTCAGTGCGTTTTATACGAAAAAAAATTTCAAGCTCGATATAGACTTGTTTTTTTCCTTACTTCGTGTCTCTTCATCAAAGGGCGGCAAAGTGCAGACGCGATCTTTATGACGCGTCTCATGCAAAATTCAAGAGGCCCTCTCCACACACCCACACACACACACACATACAATGCCCCCTCCCTCTCTCTTTCTGACAAATGTATTATTCAGCTTTTCAAAGGAAATTTCCCGCCGGAATTTCGCAGCTGCAAGTTTGAAACGTGTCAACTGTGCGGGTGATCAATTAATAATCAGTCGCAGTAAAAGTACGACTGAAATGTTCATTTAATAATTTCACACTCGCGAAAAATTCGAGAAGCTATATATAGGTATATGTTATATATGCATTCAGGCAATATCGGTTTGTTTTGTTGAGACGTCGAGCGATATCGTTATACGCGTGCGCGTGTTCTTATATACGTGATGCGAATTTGAAAGTTTAAAACAAGTGTGGAATATACACATACTTTTTTTTGTCTCGCGCCACGGCATACGCGAATTCGTATGCAAATGCATAAATTTTTCAAGTGTGCGCGCGGGAAAACCGATAGAGCCGGCAAAATGGGAGAGAAAAAGAAGCAGCTGCACACATAGAGAGCGACAGACGAATAAAGAGCGGAGAGAAGGATGAAAGATCGAATGAAAGTGTGAGGCACATTTTTACAGTAGCAGCGAGCAGCGCATGGAATGTGTAATCAGCCCTAACGAGATGGGCAAGAAGAGGCAGCAGCGGTGGCGGCGGCGGCGGCGGCTCTCTCCTCGGTAGTTTCAGTTTTTCGAACGTGCCGTCTGCCGCGTTGGGAACTCGCTAGTTAATCGCGCGAAATTGCCAGAGAGAGAGGGAGAGGGAGGTCGCCGCCGCCGATCGATAGCCACTGCTGCTGCGCACACGAGAGGGAAACTGGAGTAATGCGAGGAGAGTATAGTAGTGTGTGTGTAGCGACGAAGAAGAAGACAGACAGAGACGCCGGCCAGACGGACATGGGCAGCTTTGAACAAACAGGGAAACGAGAGACAACCAGTTATAAGGATTTCCAGGAGCTGCGGGGGGAGAGAAAAATAACGGGGACGGTATAATATATTTGAGAGGTATTCGCGTGGAATTGAATTAGAGTAAGAGAGAGAGAGAGAGAGAGAGAGAGAGAGAGAGAGCTAGAGAGAGGGAGAGAGAGAGAGGGAGGGAGGCTCTTTTCATCTGTTATGTGTGCGGAAATAAAACGGGGGGCGCGACTATCTTTGCAGTGACGTCGCGCAGGAAAAATTAACGTGGAATTAAATTGTATACTTTTATTATATTATTGTTAAGATTATTTTATAAACGTTTGCACCTATTTTGTGGGGCAATTTACAGTTTCTTTGATGCTCTGAAATTGAAGTTTTGCATGCCGGGAGTTGAGCAAACAATTTCATTTTAGTCGATTGGACACGACGCGCGAACGTTTATTATGCAACTGTATATACATACATATAGAGTATGATAATATTAAAAGCGCGCGCATATTATATGTTTCCGCTAAAATTAACCTGTGCGAGCCTTTGTTTATATAACATAATAACGATAGGATTATATGCGCGTAAACAATTCAATTGTACCCTCTAGTTTATGTAGAGAAAATATACTCGACAAATATATGTCGAAATATAATTAAACTCTTGATAAAACGCATTCCTCCATAGAATAATATAATATCCCATAGAGAATTGTCGCGCGTCGTTATACAGCGCCGGCGCCGGTGCTACTTTCCGCGCATAATGCATGTGAATCCGAGATGAAATCAAGTAATCCGGCTGGAATCCCAAAATCTATAGTTTTCATCCAAAATTATGTCTTCATTAAAACAACTATATATCTCAGCGCGTGAGCTAAGCCAGCCCCGGCAAGATGTAAAACTTTGGATTTTCATTCATGAGCCGCTGCCGCCTCAGCACCACTATATATTTACTCCGATGTGATATTGTATACGTATGCAGCGCCGCGTCGAGGTACTTGACCCCTCGCTCTGCACATCGGCATATAATATATATAAACGCGGAGCTTCAACGTGTGTCCGAGTTTACCTCTTTTTACACGGATTATCACGTAACATACGTCTTAACGATCCGCATTATTGTACATATAGGGCTTCCCGCGTGTTCATTATATATATATACATATAAGATTTCTCGCGCTACATGCTGCTGTGCGAATAAAAAAATTCTCCGTGACGGCATCGTCGAGATTGACGCTCGCGTCTCTCAATAGCACGTGTATAATAGGTATATATATATCCGTCGATCCAAGCTTCTACCTAATATAAAATACGAAAAAAGAAAAAATTGACACACGTGAGTGTAGTTGCACCGGAGCTTGCAGTAGTAGAGCAAACACCATTATACACGAGAGTCACGACGTCGAGCAAACCTCTGTGTCCGTATAGGCGTAAAAGTTGGCAAGCTCTAAGGTATATCTATATACGTAATTCTAGGTCGCTCTCCATTTCTCTCACTCTCTTGCGCACGCTTTCGGCTCCAGGTAGGTCAGAGTTAAATTACTGAGTATGCAAAGAGAAAAGGAGAGAGAGAGAGAGGGGGGGGAGAGAGAGAGCAACTTGAGATATCATTGTTAAGGATGAGGGGTCCGGAAGAACGCGCCGACGAGCGTGAGGGATAGGCAAAAAAAAGAAGAAGTGACGAGCCTCTCGGTGAAAAGGCAACCTTGCAAACAAACCACACGGCTTTTCAGCCGGATATTCCTTTCAATTTTGAGAATACCTCTCTCTTTCATTCTAATTAGCTTTCGAGAGGAGGCGATATTTTCGTCTTTTTCATCCATTCGTTCGTCTGTCTGACTTTCTTTTATGGCTGTGTAAACGATGTATATTTGAAAAGTTCACACACACATATGTATATAATAGGAATTCCGTGACTCTCTCAAGTATAATAATATATATGGGGGAGATATAATGAGCGACCTTTTATTATTACGTACTTTTACCCGTTTATAATATATGTATATACAGTGTAGTGATGGACATGAGATTTAATTGACTTTCGTTATTAGCGACCTGCCAATTATCGGTAATCACAAGGAAAGCGACTAAAAAATACAATAGAATTCATTAATTTGCTTTAATTGATCTGGAGTACAGAGTGTCTCTCTTTTCTTAAAATAACGGCTGCTGTTTATGAACGGGTTAATTAACGTTTCAGCGATCGACAACTTCGCAGCTTAAAAAGTGTTATGATAATTTTGAAGGAATATCGTATAATGTACGAAAATTACGAAAATTAACAAGTATGAACAAGAAGTCATAAGTCAATTTTTTATAACTCTGCTATTTTTGTGTCTTTCTAATTAGGAGGATCGTTTGCAGTCGACGCTTGTTACACATAGCTTTTTGAATATTATAGTTTTACGAAATATACGAGAGTCCCCCGGTGTATATATATAAATTCATTCAAAATGCAACTTTACCCTCAAACAGGCGGCACGTATATATAGACATGTATGTATGCAACAGCAGAATCCAATTACAGGGGAAAAACATTTTAATTGAAATATTTCTAAAGTTACCTGCGTGCGCGTACAATCCGAAAACAGAAGCTCCCGCAAGCCCTGGGCAGATTACGCTTAATAACCGGAGAGGCTTCCAAAAAGCAAAGGTGCTCCCCGAGTGCTCGCATTTCCCCGATTCCAGACGAGAGACTCCATATAAACCTCTCGCGAACGTACACTGCCTGCACTTAATCAGAGCGCTGTACATTAGGACCTTAACTTAATAAAAACTAATGGCTATTATGGCTTATAGCTTTAATACCTCGACGACGTACATATGCACGCACATATATCACGATGTTGTTATATTATGATGCGTCAGGTATTTTCTGTAATATGGGTATATGTCATCGGAAACTTTCGAGATGGAACGATAATCCTTTTATATATAAAAGAAACATTATATTTGTTTGTGTTAGGGTATAATATAAAATGTAAAAAAAAGTGTAGCAATTGCCCAAACCATATTGTCAACAAAAAGCTATGAGCCAATTAATTATCAATTAGCAAAAAAGAGTCCATATAACTCGGCGACTAATTTTAATCACCTGGTTTATTGTAGCAAATATTTTTCTTCCAATGATTCCATTGGAAAAAATCTTTGTAAATTATCGCTCCTATAACATGGCGAAAATCACACCAAAAAATAACAAACGTAGCGTTTGATCGGGAATTTTTGACAAATTTCGCTCAATTTTAAATTGCTCATAAATTTTAATAAAGGCGATCATTTTTCTCTGACTCAGCTATTGATTAAAATTCGAGGAAAAATGTTTATTCATATATACCAGGTAATTAATTACTCAGTGAGTAAATTCAAGCCGTTTTTTTGCTAATTGGCCCGTAACTTTTTGTTGGCATAATATGGTCTCGATGTTTCCTTTACATTTTATATATCCTAACAAATGTAAAAAAAGTCGGTTCGTTGAGAATTGCTCATATATATATATAGCTGTGGAAAGCGAAATGCGTTTTGACGCGCAGGAATATATTATAAGCTGACAAGGAATAAATCCGACGCGCTTATTGTGCGCGAAGAGCTGCGGCTGTCGCGAAAACTCGTATATTTCATATTTCTAACCCGACTGCGGGACACAGGCTTATAATGTGCTGACGCGTTTATACACTTCGTCGAAGGAGACGACACTATTATGCGAATATACATATATAACAGCTCTCTAGGATAATTAGTCTTGTGCATTTCGCTCGAGCGCGATTGTTCAGAGGCTGCTGTCTTGGAAATTAATATATACAACTATATAACCGCCGTGGCATTGTGATGCGCGTTTGTGGTGCGGGATAATTTGCAGCTTTAGCGCAGCTTACAGATATAAGTATAAAGACGCTGTTTCGTTAATAAACAATTTTCGGTGAGCTCTCGTTATGCAATTTCTGGAGAGGGGTTTATCCGGTATATTGTATATAATAATAGTTTGGAAATTATTCGTCTGTAATTCCAGATGCACGAAAACTTTGTTGATAGTGTAGAGAGGGATATCCGCGCCTGTAATGCTGTAGCTTTGCAACGTTCGCAGATAGATTTCATGTAAATTCTCCGGGTTTACCACACACAAACACACAAGTTTCTCGGAATTATAATTACTTTGAACACCTTGCTTATTTACGGAGATTTGAATATAAACTATCAAACTATTTACCAGTTGTGGAATTTCGTTTTTTTTCCTGTGAATCAAGCTTTTCAGAGAGATAAAACGTAAAATACATTTTCAATCCGAGCAAACGTGAGCGAATTCAAACTGACAGGTTATTTTGAAAACCAAATGTTAATATGTATATTCGAACGACGTCGATTTACGTTTGCTCTAAAGCTTCGCAGATTTATTCTCGCATTGCGGAGTTTTTCATTGTTGACAGTGCCAAGGCCGGGATTTGATGTAGGAGTAAAAATGAAAAAAAGAATAGAACAACTATAAATATACACGCTCTGTGTGTGCAGCGTCGAATAGACATTTCTGTGTGATTATCTCGCATGTATATACATATCGGTCTAGCATGAAACTTTTGAATAATTATCGCGTGCTCATTATATATGTATACTGCATTTCGAGCTTCAATGGCCTATTTACGGAAGTGATTGATATACTTTTTTTCATCGTAAAAGAGCTGCTCCATCTATATATTTACACTGCTTTTGTGGAAAATGTTATATTGAAACGACACACAAAAGACACAGTAATATTGTCTGACAACAAAGCAGTTATGAAAATGTCGCGCGGGCAAAGCGCGCGTCAGAAAAGCTCTCTAAAGCCGTTGGAATATCGTAGGATCAAAGTTTATCCAAAAAGCTTTATGTTTATGCGTTACACATTAAAAATTGGGTCAAATGCTGAAAAAGATTGAGCCAGAGTATAGAAAATCAAATTGCTTTGAGGCATAAAGTTTTAGTATATTTCTTAAATATGTTCTACTTGCCTTGGAGTCGTTAAATGTGTGATGATTTTGCGTTCATTATATAATCTTACGAATATAATAGTTTTTGTAATTAAAATAAAGATGAAATGTTATTTAACTAAAAAAAACTTTCTAATTTTAAGTGATTCTTTTTTATACGCAAAATAGAGGTGTGTGCATGCAAAGCAACTGATCTGCCTTGAGGACTATTATTAGATCAATATAGCCTGGAAAATTAAGAGCAGAAATTAAAATCGCTAAAATAGAGAGCTATATATATATATATATATATACATGGTTTTTAAAGGTCCAGAATCGATATACGACATAAAACAAATTCTAATTCAAATGTCAAAATTAATTTGTTACTGAAAGGCTTGAATATCAAACTTGTGTATGCTATATGTAATAGTCGTTGGAGGATCACATCTATTAATAACGGGTATTACCGACCCCAACTTAGAGGTGCTGTTCTTGCCATCTTTTTCAGGGCATTAGCTCAGCGTGTTCAACAGTGTTTTGTAGCTTACAAGGAATTTGACAAAAAGTGCATCTATCGAGCCCTGGCTAAGACAATCCCACACAATAACCGGCAAGTTCATAGGATTTTATTCCAAGAATAACTTGACAATTTAATTTTAATTCACACACACATACACACACACATCTCTTGACAAAATCTAAGCTACTCCAACTATATAATATAATCAAAGCTATATACAATATACAGCTCGAGATTTTTACGTCTTCCCGATTTCCCATATAAAACACGCCACTTTGGTTCTTGAAATCGCGCAAGCTTTTCCACGGAATAGGCGAGTACGAAGGATATATATATACATACACACACACATAATACGAAGGATGTTTCCAAAACTCCTATACTTTAAAACGCGGTACTTTTGCGCGACGTTTCCTTAATGACCATTGCGCGTTTATATACTCTTTCAACGTAATCGCATTTCACAGCAGCGCACAGGGGGGCAAGTTGCTCCATTAAATGCGGAACAACCGCGAGGATCAAAGAAACCTCTACCCTCTATTTGCGGGTATTTATATTTTTACTCGCGGCAATTCGTCCGGTAGTCTATAGTCTCGTCTCCAATTGTTGTATGTACTTAATTAACCACCTCTTTGAGGGGAACTGCTGAGGTAGAGGAGTATGTAAATATATGTATCTAATTAGAATTCGATAGTACACGAATCGCTCGATTTTCTTTTTCATCTTATATAGTCGCTTTAACGATGAACGAGGGATAGATAATGCGTTTTGTCTTACATTATACATAGCTCGAGATTTTTGTTTCGCAATTGAATTGCGCGCGCACGACGTTAGGACGTATGAAAAGCTCCCGCGCACAGGAGGAGAACAAATAAAGAAGATAATATACATCGTGGCGCTTTGGTCTTTGTATATATATGTAGAGAGCGTTTGTGCATTCTCAGCTTATGCTCCGTAATATATATTTCAGATTTTAAGAGACTTTCCAGGTTTCTTTTTGAAATGTGCTTTTTTAATGTGCAGAAGCTGCTGCACGAGAACGAGGAGATGCTTGTTTATATTATTAGTATTATCATTATATGCGAAATAATATTTTCTCTTCCTCGCGTTGAGATATAATTTATCGTGTACCTCTAACGCACACTGCTATAGCTCTCATAATTCCCAGCAAGAAGTCCATTTCCTCGGGAGTTATTAGGCGGAGGTTATATTCAGTCTACAGAGAGCAGGTTTCCTTTTCAAAAAGTCATTTGATACACTATAATTTTCAGCGGGTTTACAAGAATCGCGTTCCTTTGTACTGTTGTTCCTTAAATTTTTCACGTGTTTAAGCATTTTGAATTTAGAATTTTTGCGTACATAATCACATTTAATTGCTATCCGGTTACGTGTATTTTAAAAATGCTATTCTTCTCGGAACTCGAAATGAATACATAATAAATTAAGAGCACGAAAGCTTCAATGCATGCAGTGCATGCAATATAAGAAGGATATGAAAAAAGAAAATTGTTCCTTTGAATCAAGCAAATCCATGTCACAAAAAGGGAAAATGTTTGTGCTTTATGAAACATCAGAGATCGCTTTTAAAATTTATCCTTCTCCTTCTTTTATTTATTTTTTTTTTTTAATAAAGGAAGCGCATTATATACCGGACTGAAAATAAAAAAGATTGCGCGTATAAAAAAAGCCACGCGGCTGCGAGAGTTATAATGAAACGCCGCGTCGTTTGCCCCGGCCAATCAGAAAGTTGTAAAGTTTGGCAATTCAAATTTCTCATTAGCCTATATGCATGGTTCGACTTTTCCACGAAAGCCCGCGCGCGATGATCAAGTAAAAACGAAAAAGGAATTTCAAAGCTCTCTCTTTCCCTCATTCCGAGTCGATTTCTCAGGGCGAAAAAGACGCGAGGGGGATGAACTCGAACAAAACGCAATATCGGCGGGTGAAAATCCGAATACATATATATATGTTACACAGTATAGAAGCAGCGATTTATTAACGACTCGCCCTCTAAATTCAATTACCCGCAGAGTCGAAATCGAAACATAAAATCGCCAGCTCATCCCTTAATAGCTTTTCTCGTCTCAATATACATGTGTATATATATATATACGTATACCGGGACACCAAACTAGCGCCGTATTCCTTTTCCCAATTTCCTTCTGCCGGTGCTTCTTCTTCCCTCGTCGCTCTTTTTATCGCGTATATATATACGCCGCGAATATATATCTACCTACATCGATCCCGGCGGCTTTCGCTCCCTCTACGTGCTGTATACGCGGTATTCATTCGCTGTGCGCAAGATACGTGTAATACGTGCGTACGAGATGTTCCCCGCGAGTATACATAGGTACGTGTATCCGAGGCGCGGAATGAAAAAAGGCGCGAAAAGATTTCTCTTCTTTTTTTCCGGGCGAGAGAGGACTGTATATCGTGCTTTTTAGTCCGGCGTGTGCGGTTTCTGTTGACGGACAAAGGTCCATTGTGAGGTCGGCATTGTGTGCGAGGATATTTGAGGGTTATTTCAAAAATTTCGGCGAGCATCGTGTATATACGCATACATGCAGTCGCGGCGGCATATTATATAAAGAACGTAATATAACGGCGCAGAGGAAGAGGATACCCTAGACTTTGGGATGTTTCGTCGCTCTTTGTGGAAATATGTGCGCTGATTAAACGAGTGTTTATATTTTTTAATACGTGCAAGCAATAGATTGTTTTGAGCTTGTATATTATACGTTTATGGGATAGTTGCAAAGGTAAACGATATTATCGCGCTGTGTCTGACCCGAGCGCGGCTTTTACTACTTGCGCGTCCTATTTCTTTCTGTGCTAAGGCGCAACGAGTGTTTTTACCTTGTACAATAAACGAATCGAAAAGAATCGATGTAACTCTTTAAAACTGAAAACTTTATCACCGATAGATAAGCGCGCTGCCTCTCTTTCAACGGACAAGTTTGGAAAGTTGCGAGTATTTCGAAGCCCGTGTAATCTGTGGAAGCAAACAAGGACATATATTTTGCGGGACAACAAGCCTTTGATTACTTAAAATAGCTTTTTGATAAAGGAAACTTCCAGAGCTTCTTGTTTTTTACTGGCTCAGCTGCAACTCTGCTATACTCGGGGGGAAGGGGGGGGGGGGGACTTGGTACAAAACTTTCCCTGTAATCAAATTTAAAAATTTTCGCGAGCTAATAACCGCAAGAGTTATATATAGCGAGATTCTTGAAAGTTTCTCTCTCCCTCTGTCTCTCGCTCTTTTTTGTGCATCTGTTGAATGTTTTTTCCATTAAGCTTGATGCTCGAAATTTATCGCGCCTTTGGAGTTCATAATTTTAAAAATGTACCTCTCACTCGACAAATAAATACAAGTAATTATTGTATCGCACAACAAGGCAGACACACTTATGCAGTATATAGCATACTCACTATTGCACTTGAATTAATAGATCGGTTAACGTTACCGTAGCGAACACTCACCTGCAACAGACAAAGAAAGCACACAGTATTAATACGAGTCATGTGAATCAATTAAAATTCAACGATATATATTGTGTTTTATTCTAAAATTTTGTTTCCAAAAGAATTTCGACTATTATAAGTTATGCGTGAATTCCTCTTTAAAAGGAGCCTCCCCCAACCAATAACCTTTCGAGAAAGAAAAGGTGCAAGAACCAGCTAAAAAAACTTTCTTTCCCAGACTCTATGGGACGAGCAAGCACTTTCAACGCCGTCGTCGTCGTCCTGCAGACGAAATTTCTGTATAGGGCAGCGCATCAGCGGCAACAGCTCTTTCGTCGCAATGCACTTCTACTGGTGCAGCAGTATACACTTACCTTCGTTTTATGTACATACCGGAGTAAAAGTGCAAGCGCGCGGCGCACGCGTGCAGCCGTGTGAAAAAACAATATCCAATCTGGTTGAGTGCAAAATCTTGTAGATGCGCGCGGACCGAAAATCGTATCGTAGAACTTTGCCGACGACGTCGCAAGCTTCCAGTCAACTTTTCATGTTCGATCTCTCGCTAGAAATTTTTTTTCGCCTTCATGCGACTTGTTTTGCAGAATTGAAAGCGCGTTGTCTATATCGTACGGAATTTCAGTTATATATATACTATCTATCACTTTTATAGTATGTAAATTATAAGTGGCGCCACCTGCGTTGTCGAACGTCTCTCTGCAAGGTACTCGTTATTTGAATAGCGAAAGGTAGCTGATGGGTATTGATGAATCTGATGCTCCTGCCTTTTACGCACGCAATCACAACTTAGTATATAAGTAATATAATAACCAGTAGATCGCTCGGCAAACCAAACTAATTAAGTTTCTAAACTCTCAGCAAGAAAGCCCCCGCGTATATATATATATATATATATATATATATATATATATATATATATATATATATATATATATATATCGCATAAGTATAAATGCATCGTCAAAACTCGCGCAGTAGGCGTATTATAATATATGATGGTTGCGGTTATCGAAGTAACCGCATATATCATATCAGATATAAGATATACCTATGTAGAGTTAATAGCATTTAGACAGCTTCGTTGTGTACGCATACTGAGAGACACCCCGTAGTTAAATGATGATCTCCTTATTTGTTATTATCGTTTTAATCACGCGGAACTATGTTGCGACGACGTAAGAGCTCTATGAGTAGGTTATATAATTAAATTTGAAAATTACCCAGAACCAGTCGCTGAGATTACATTCAAATTCCAGACGCACGCTGATGAATACATCGTTTTATTATGCGGCTAATAATGAAATTAGCAGTAGTTATTTCTTTTTTTTACGAGCCGCGGACCTTTTCAGGTCATTCGAAGCTGAAATTTAATTAACCTGTAACGTACATATAAGCTTGCGGGTTTCTTTACGTGACCGGTATAACGAAGTGATGTCTATCGGGGCGCACATATTTCGCTAATGGTCGATAGACGTTGTTGGAGCTTGACAAAAAAAATGATATTTAAGTGCAAAAGTAATTAATGTAACAAGTTTGCTCGCTAGAGAAACGAGCCGTATATATCCCATATAAGAAAGATTTGCGAGAAAACGCGCCCAAGGAAGAAGGTATGCAAAAGTTTTTAAAGAATGGCTCAACAAGAGTAAAAAGTTTATCCTCGCACTTGAGAGCCTCGTCTCCAATTTCATCCTTAAGCTCGCGGCTCTCAAGGAGATCATTTTTTTCATCCACTCCAGCGTGCCGACGACTGTATGCTTTCAAGCTACAACCATATGCAAGAAGAGAGTGATGCTAAAACTAGTACCGGGAAACCCTTATCCCAAGTTGGAATAGCAGATGTCGCACAATCTCGCGCGCGGTATTGCGACCGCCAAGTTTCAACTGCTTACAAAACTAGTAGAAAGCCTCAGACTTTAGTCAGACTTGCGAATGCGACCTAATTTTCCGACTGCCAATACACTCGCGCATCTATAATTATGCTAATATAAATCACGGATAATATGTTAATGTCGTCATTCTGATGAGACGGGGCGGGTAATTAATTTTTTGCGGTTGCTCTATATTCAGTACGTAACAATAAGGGAGTTTGGAAATTATTCTTCATGCGGTTTTATTGAATAAGGATATTATTGAGCTCGTATTTTTCACTAAATATATAATATAGTTTATTAATAAATAAGATTAACTCAGCTCATGCTGATCGACAAAACGTTTTCGGTAGTAATACAGGGTTCTTTTCAGTATACTCTGAAAGATGTGTGTATTGCTAAAAGCATAGTGATTATACAACATTTTTGTTGAAATAAAAATTGAAAGGTATTGTAATTTATGTTTGCGAAAAAGAAGTATTTTAATCGAAGAAGACCGGCAAGAGTAAATGAGTCAGCAGGTTACGTCATTCCTTTTTAGTTAATGTTGTATAACCACCATATTTTTTTGCGTATAATCTTTATAACATTCATGCGAATATATATACGCCACCGTTGCCTAGTCGAGCTCAAACGGAGACCGCGAGGGCATGTAAGCTCAAAATATTCTCCTAACGTCTCCCCGAGTTAATCTAAATTTTTAAAATACCTCCTCAAAAAATAAGCCAGCTGTCTCCAGAGTCCTTTGCCCAGCATCTGAGAGAAATGAGAAAAAAATTCGTCGTCCTAGAAGAAGGGGATTTTCTTGTATAACGTTCATTAGCGTCGTCAAAAAGCCCATGCAGCTGCGCAGCCAGCTTAATACACGTGTCGAGATAGTAGAAATTACGCAAATTTACATACACCTCTCGCGCAGCACCTAGCCCATGTAAATTTAACAAAATCTATTCTCCAATCCTACTAAAAAACGCGGATGTTTACAGAACATTTTCAAGCGCGAAGCACGTTTCACTACACACATGATGCGCAACAAAAAAAGATGTAGAACTCGCTATATATAATAGCTACGGGAGAGAGAGAGAGAGAGAGAGAGAGAGAGAGAGAGAAGGCGAGCATAACGAATGCAGAGTATATGCGGTGCAAAAAAGAAAAAGCTCGCAGGCTGTCGAGAGAGAGAGAGAGAGAGAGAGAGAGAGAGAGAGAGAGAAAGAGGGTGAGCAAAATGCACGAGGAAGGATCGGAAGCCCGCTAGCGTACAATAGCTTATTCTTTGCTTTCCGTAAACCTGCTAACAGTCACGCATGCAAATGCGAGACAAGACGACGTAGCAGCAACCATGCTACGCTACAGACCCCCCGGTTGCGAAAAAAAAGGATTCGGCGATATATGCACCTGGGGCGTGTCCAGACTCTATCTCTCCGGATGCAACAATGAGAAGCACAGTATATACAATGTGAGCGTCAGCAGAGAGTAGAGCGTATTATTTTAGAGCGTCTATATTTAAGAGGTGCGCACACACTATGCGGCGCTATACACACAGTTTTCTTCATTATGCAGAGCTTCGCATGTCGCCAAAACTGCCGCGCGCTCGAGGATATTGAGTTACTCGCGTATGTATTACTCGGAGGAATATAATAGATAGACGTTATGACCCCCGTGTGTATACCATGAGAGAGACTCCTGCTGCGCGCGCGCGCGAGCGAGCTCGTATATGCAGCAGCTTGATGCCTCGCGCAAGAGACCGAAAGCTCTGTGTGCGAGATCGTTTGATGATTATTATGTAATGCGCTTGGGGAGAAAGGCGTGGATTTTTTTATGATGGAACGTCATGACTAAGGGGATTATAAGAGGCGGTTTATTTCAATGGATTAGGGCGTATACAATTTAATTTATTACATATTTTTTTTTTTAAATTGTCGGAAAGATTCTTTGTAATTGATCGATCTGAAAAGTTTGCTCGTTAGCGGACATTATTTTGATTAATTAACTCCAATTTTGGCGCGAAATACATTTTTATATAAACGGTGAAAGCGCATGCATAAAAATTTTTTCTACAAAAATATGCACGGCAAATCAATAACAAACGTCAGATTATGTTTGGAGGGTGTCTGAAAGCTGCAAGTCACGTTTAATAAATCTCCTAGCATCAGACGGAATTTTAAAGGCTTCGATCGATTTGATTAAAAATAATTTGAATACTGCGACGTTGGTTCGTTCGAATGGAAAATAAAGTATAAAAACTTACTCGTCGATCAATTCTGGTAGATTGCCGATATTAATACACTCCAAAAATTAAACTCTACTGACAAAAATGCGCGTTGTTGAAAGCAACGACTGCAGATAATAGAACTATTCCAGAAGCTTTTAGCTCTATACTATACGATATGAGAGTGGAGCGGATTGTTGCAAAGTTTTCATATCGATCGCCGTATTGAATCGATAACTTATAACAACGGAACACACTAACTAAAGCTTTCCATGAACTTCAAAGTTGAAGTAGCTATAACTATATCATTAACTCGAAACTTTCAGGTCGTTATATTGGTTTTATCAATATAAGTATACACGCACATACTACATAGTCGGCAATGTATAGCAAATGTCCTTGAGCGTGTAGCTATTATTATCGCTATTTAGCAGATTAATTAAGAGATAAGAGGCCTGCCGATTCTCGGCATGATAATAATAATTATTGGAATATCTCAATAATGCATAATGCATATTCTTGAGGATTATTAAGCTAATTAGTCGCGCCGGAAGAAGATATCAACGCATTAGCAACGTAATTATGCGCATAATAAAAAACAACTTTTAAACTTTTAAGCAATTCAGTCGAGACTGCCACTCGCGAAACTTTCTACAAACCCCTTCATCTGACTTTGTCCTCAAAAAATAGTTAAACATTCAAATGGATGCGCAAGCTCTGAATTTTCAAACAGAAATAAAAATCATACGACTACCAGCCTGGCTATCCTGCCGATCACCTTCCCAATCATTTTGTCCATTAACAAAATAAAAATTTTGAGAGCAAAAAATAGTTAAATCGTCGCACCGACGCGTATCTATAAAATTCAGATATATATTAAAATCGATTTAATGTATATAGGCACTACAATTAACTCACAGCAAGAGGTAGGAAAGCCAAAATTAGTAGAAACCCCCTCGAAACTTTCTGCTGCAGCTGCACCGCAAAATTAATTCCGAAGAAAAGCTCGTCGCGAAAAAGAACTCTCTTTCTCTCTTTCTCTCTCTCTCTCTGAGCGCATATAACACGTCCGGCAGTCTCGAAACTTTGCACTTTGGCGCCTCTTTCTCCGCGGCAAGAGCTTCTTCCGCGAAACAAACGAGCCCGACCACGCCAGCTATAGAAAACCACGATTACCCATATTTACACACACACTCGCATAGAGATACGTGCATTTGCATATTCATATATGCGTGAGAGTAAGAGAGCCCCAGACGCGTCCGAGACTCCAACTGCATATACGGTAATTGGGTCAGCCATTAGCAGTTCCCTCACTCTCTTCTGCAGACGTATAAGACTGACTATACACACACACCCATAGCTACACAATAGGATCCATACACGCAGAGGTGTCCCATCGAAATTTGCGGCGCGCGCGCGACGGACGCGGGCTTTGAAATAGCCCCGCTCGAAAAGCGCGCTTGTTGAGCGTGCAATTATCGAGACAGGTCCAATCAGCGCTTATATAACAATGGCATGTATATATGTATATACGAAAGCGGCAGACACCGAGAATCGTGCGCGCGGGACAGTGGCCGAACACGCTGATGCCAGAGAGAAGATGATGGTCGGCGGCGGGGTATAGAGATCGATCGAATGAATATTTGCACGATTACCCGAGAGCGAACTTTCGACACGGCATCGCTGCTGCGGAGAGGGATTTCGTTTTAATTAAGCGCCGCAGCGAGCGCGGAAACAAAGAATCCGAGAAAAGGGCGCGGCTGCAGTTCGCGCGCGCGGGTGATGTGCGACGATCCCCGCCGCCGCCCGTCGTTCTCTGGCGTTGACATGTTCGATACGAATTCGGGACATCGCCGCCACCGCCGTCTTTTTTTTTACGCTTGTTTGAGCTCGTCGTGTATATTTGCATTCATTGTGCTACGAGGGCCTTTGAATGCGACAGGAAAAAAAACGAGAGGGAGACGATAGCTCGTGCCTGTTTTCGGCGGTTTAAGTGATTGGGATCGCGAGTGGGTGACGATGTTCTCTTTTTTTTTTCAACGTCGCGTGAATTTTTCCGCGTTGTGTATATATGGTAATAGACGGGTAAAAATGCGAAACACCCAGCCTATAAGTTTTTTTCTATTATGCCACTGTGCAGAATATATAGTAAAACAACAAAAAGACATGCATTTTACATTCCGGCGAATGAATAATGTTGAAAGCCGAGCTGAAAGTTGCCAGGAGATTAGTGGGTCAGTTTTTATAGCGCGCACAAAGCCGGGGGAGGGGGGGGGGTCACAAATTTTAAATTAAAATTACAGCGCGCGCGCGTTTGACACACGTTATAGCCAGATTAATTGTAGAAAGTTCATGCGTTATGTGTGCTTTCTCTCTGGAGCTTTTCCTCCTTTTTAACGGAAAGCCCTACTGGGCTATACTGGCATTAAATTACTCCAAACTTTATAAATACGTTCGCGAAAATACTTTTTGAATTATATCATAGACTCTCCACAGCGCGAGAGTATATGTATAAATAAAAAAGAAAAAAATGTGGCGCGAAAAAAGTTTTGATGTATTCTCTCCAAGTCCCATAATTTTATTTTGATGCGAAGCCAGCAGCAGCAACTCTTGTGGATAAAAATCTCTCAAGGGCAAGAAAAGGCAGCGGCGGACGACGCCGGGGAAAAAGCTCCCGAGGATAACGTCGCCAGTGGACATAAAAAATGAAAGAAACAGGAAGAAGAGCATGCGCGCGCGCGAGTGCCTGGGGCGATGAAAAAGTCGTCGTCGTCGTCGGCGTCAGTCGGTCTAGCCAATATTTTACTATCCTCTTGTAGCAACATTATCGACTATCTCTGTTGCATTCATGCGGAAGAGGAAGACAGGAGAACAAAAGTAAAAACTTTAGGAGCAGCGGCGAACCGTGCAGCCTTTGGACCGCAATCGATGGAAAGCTATATACTGCGTTGGTGGATCTTCGGATTTTATTTTTCTCCTTATTATACTCGATAGTGGAGCAAAAAAACACACGGAGGAAAAATTACATAGTTTGTTTGTGTATATACCACGGTCGGATATTTTTTTTCTTTCTATTTTTAGTCGGTGTGCGTAGAATAAAATATTAACTTATATATGAGAAATAATATAAAGTTGGGAGAAAATATACATTTCTGCGGCGAGAGATGGAAGAGTCGACGTTTTCAGCGAGCTTTACATTACATGCGTGGAAAATAATGGAACGCGTTTAATTATATACGATTAAAATTTGTTTAATTAGAAAAAAAAATAATTAAAGAAGCTGATAGTTTCGATTTAGATTTGGTAGTAATACAGGAAACTAGCTGGAAAGCTGACGGATTTTATAGCATCGGGTCTTTTTATACAGGGACGTTCCAAATAACACTTTAAAAAATTATTATGCAACGGCAAACAGCAAACAGTGAAGCTGACAATATTTTAATAAAATGTATCTTCTGTTGGTTTCATTGATACCAACCAAATAGCAACCAATATTTTTCAGTTAGAGAAAACTCAAAAGGCTTAATAAAAAGGATTTAATTATACGATGGAGTTTAACTAGAGTTAGTAAGCAAAAGTACTCATAGTTTTTGAAGCCAAAACCTCAGTTGTCGTGGTGAATTGTTGCCGGTGTATACTAACCAAGCTTAGCTACCAATGTAACAAAAAGATAAGCAGCTCATAGATCATAGTGACTCACTGCACAAGAAACAAGCTCAGCAGCTGGTATGGAGCAAAGTAAACTTTGACTATACAAGTTGCGCTAGTGGTGACGAGGTCAGCAACGGTTATATTCAGAATATTATATATACTTCTTGCTTTAAAAAGTGGTGACGATACCGGAAAAGTTGAACATCTTTGAACGCTATATGATTAGTTATCTGTGAAACGACACTAAATTGTTAATGCTAGCTCTAGAAATTCAAAATCATTTAAGAATTATATTTATTAAAAAAAACATAAATATTGTGGGAGGTGATTATATTTTTGGATTTTTTAATAAATTTGGATAAAAATTATACTACAATTTACGAGCTGTAATACAACTCCCCTTCAAACGGACTTTTCATTTTAGAATATATTCCCTGCGCAAATGTACGTGGTCCTGGGAATGGCTTAAGCCATAAGTTATATATAAGCCTGTCATGATCGCATCAAAGAAATTGCGTTCTCGAGAGTACATCGTGTCGTTCGCATATGCATATCGTGCACTTTGCAAGTTAATACTCGTTGAGGATAAAGTGAAGAAACCCTAACTGCAGGTACACTTTAAGACTTTAATGGTAATTCTATTGTGCACACAGAAAAATCTTAAAAATAAATACTCATAAAATTACCTGCACAATTTATTTTCTACATCTCAGCAGAAGCAATCTATCTTCATTTTAAAAACTCCCGAGAACATTCACTACAAAATCCCAATAATTTCACCGCTCTTATCTCCGAGCTCGGCAGGATATTAAATGAATTAATATTTGTCCGTTATACAATAGCACGAAGAGAAGAAGCTAAAGCCGTTGTTCGTATAATGCTCCGATTTCAAAGACTGACAAGAACCTCTTAGAGAGCCGTATTCCGGCAACAGCTCTTGTAAGAACTAAAAAGGGACAAATTGGAAAACGACGCGAAGAGGACGCGGCTACCCACCCCCCCCCACCCCCCCAAAAAAAAAAAAAATCGATAAGCCGCAATTGAAGCACGTGCACGGTACTACCGTCACGCCACTTACCAAATTGAAAACATAAAAGAATGGAATTGTCCACCCGGTTATCTCAAGGCGTTATGAGCTTGCGCGCGTCTTATATATTTTCTTACGAGATTGGCTGAGCGTCGCGCAGCCGCAGCATCGACTCTTTGATAAAGTCTTGTAAAAGCAGCTTGAGATGGGAAACTACTCTGAGGCCGGAATAGCCAAATAGCCTCGGGGCTAAATGAAGTTTCTCCGTCGCATAATTCTCTCTCTTTCTTGCGCACAGCCCTTCTTTCACTGGGCCATCGACCATACACGCGAAGAAGAAACGTGTGCGCCTGGGGCTGGTGGAGGGGAGATTCCGATAATTTAAACCGCAGACGCGCTGCTAAGGTCGACCCTCAGGTCGGGCTGGTCATTTCATTTGCCGTCTTTACTCCCTCGTAGCGGTGGACTATTTTCCATTTTTTCTTTTTTCCGAATATTAATGCGAACCACTGCAGCGAGAGGCTGTTCGCCGGTTTCTTTTTACCCTCGTTTTATTGGTGAACCGTAGCCGTTCCTGCGTAATCTTCGCCGGAGGTGATTCGTCGACGCGGGGAATCCACTTATTTGACGTTTCCGGAAGAGCACTGATTTTTTCTCTTCTTCTTTTCTATGGCTCTTATTGTCGAATGGTGGAGGATCGACTTAAATTCGAGATCCGTATCGAGTGTCCGGGGCTTGCTTTTGTCTTTAGTAAAATTGTTTAAACGGGCTGCTTTTAGACGCACGACAGCGGCGACGAGAGTTAAGTTATTTGTGAGCGACAATAATATGATATTGGAAATTTGATGTTTAATCACAATTGTATACTTATTATATATATTTAATAATATAATAGATATACTGAATAAGGTTTTCCATAATCAAGTCGTAGATATATTACTCCACAAATGATCAAGCTATGCCTATGTGAGCCAAATTCAATTATTCGACTCACATGACATCGAGTGTATGCGCTTTCCACCGCTATTGTCATGTGGTTATGTTATGCACAGTCAAACTAACACGCAATAATATTATAAGGAAACTGCCAAAATACAAAGTTGTTTTTTAGCGCTCTTCTATTTTGATGAGCATATTGAATAAAGTTTTAGCATATCATACCGAACTATATAACAATCATTCTTTTGAAAATATGTTCACAATAATTTTCAATATATGATATACACGAAACAGAGCAAAGTTAAGAGTACTAGCAAAAAGTGAAAAACAAAGAAATTCGTAAACCAGCAACTCGGCCAAGGGAAGGCGCTCATAAAAGCTCTCTCGCAAACGAAGAAAAATAGAGCAGCGAAATTTGACTTTTATTTCCCACGCGCTCGTGCGCGACACTTGGCCGTGCAATCAACGCACAAAAACCATTAACGCGCGGCTTGCGACCGCTATTCTATAGTACAGGGCCGTTTTAAAAAGCCCCCCTCCCCCTCCCTCTCGCTCACTTTAAATTATCGCGCGCGAGCAAGAGAGCTTGCAAAGCGGCGCTAAACGTCAGATTTATCGGCGTCGTTATCGCACAGCATTAAATCTCAACGTGTCGCATTAAATATAGCAATCGTTAGTGAAATTTATTTCGGCCGGATTAAGCGAGCGCGTTTCATATGCTGCGTTCGACCAAATAAAGCTCCATACGTGTAGGCTCTGAACTTTTAATGCAAGCGTGTAAAACTCGGCATTGGCCTATAGGATATGAACACAGAGATACGTGAATGTTTTTGCTGTTGCGATGCCCCGGAGAGATAACACAGTCATGCTGAAAGCCAGTTTCCTTTCATCGTGTGATGATTTTTGATGCAAGCTCTCTGCAATTTCGGAATCATTGACGTATTCACGGATGAATTAACGATATTAGCAAGCTTGTTACACAAAGGTTGCCTCTCACACGTCTCTCCCTCTCTCTCTCTCTCTCTCTCTCTCTCTCTCTCTCTCTCTCTCTCTCTCTCTCTCTCATACACGATGGCTGCCGTGATCGGATTAATTTAGCTTTGCTGTAGTTTAACGATTTTGCCTTATCGATTAATTCGAGCGTGCGCATGTATCATCGATGCTTTACCGGTGTAAGCGTTCGCGCTTCCACGCAAATTTACTGGCCCACGCACAGAGTTTCTAAACGCACACGGCTTACATACATACGTACATAGAAGAGCATGTGGTCCCGTGATATTGCAGGTTATAAAACGTTTTAATATTGTTTGATTGAGTTTAAGAAGGGATAATATCGATCTGCTAATTAAGTTATTACTTCAGATTTAAATAGAGTTGACTCGCTACCATCGATAATGATTCATCTAATATTTTATTAAGTTCGTGTTGGATTGTTATTTTCGTATAACATTAGTGAATATTTTCGTCATAATCTGATTAGTTTATTAAGAAATCAGACGATAAAAAACATAAATATATAATATTTAGCAACATATAATACTATACGTGTATATATATAATTTTAATTTTAAACCATACTCGGCTTTTATTTACTTTCGACACTATTTACGTACCCTATAAAATTAGTCTTCTAATTTTGCATGTAGTAAATTATACCAGTAAATATGATTTGTAATCATTTTCCAAATAGCTCCATTGAATATTTTACGCTTAGATATAACTATATAAATCGATATCCCTCGAACGACTAACGTTGCTTCGTAATGATAACAAAACGCGTTAACGACATTGGCGTACGATACTTTAAATTAAAATCCTATTCGAGAATCTTGAATCTCCATCACAATCTGATTCAGTGTTTGTTTTGTTCATAATACAAGTTTTTAGCCTAAAAAATGAGGGATCATTTTATTCACTTGTTTAAAATATGCTATTATATTTTGATATTCCTGGAAAGGTTCCAAAAACATTGAATTTACATATTTTATATCTGTGCTAAATTGCACCATAAAAATAAGTTAGCATTTAGAACGCGGTATTGATTTTATCATGGAAATTCTTATTTCATTTGCATGTAAAAATACTATTTACAAATAATATGTACAAGTATTTAAAAAACAAATAATTTATCCACTTACAAATTTGTTTGTGAAAAAAATGGGAACGAATTTTCTAAATAAATGCTCGCGCAGTTCCGGTCGTAAAACGTAATTAGTAAAAGTAAAGAGGTATATATGTAACGAGACCTTGATGACAAAAAGTTGGCCTTGAAAAATAACGTTGAGTCCCGCCCCGAAGGAAAATAAAAGTCGTCGTTGCAAGTTTCAGATGAACTCACGTATGTATAATAATACTGCTGATAGTTGTGTGTTGAAAGCGCCGTCAACGGGAAAAAGAAGTTGGGAAGTAAGAGGTCGAGTAAAAGAGTGAAAAAAACGACAAGAGACGGAGACGCAAAACCGCGTGGCGAAAACGATCGATAGCAAACGACTCAGTGCGAGGCCAAAAGCACGCTTACACATGAAGAAGTGCTGTATTCGTGCACGTATGTATGTATGTATGCATATATACACACACATACATATACGTATATGTGTATGTGTGTGTATATAAAAGCATGAGGGCAACCCCTGTCAACCATGCTTCCTGGTCGCCGCTGCTGCGACGGATGTTAATACAGCGTATAAACTTCCAGCCCTTATTTTGCAAACACTCCGCGCTGTTCTCCACCCCCCCCCCCCCCCCCCCCCCCACTACATTAATTACTGGCGAATTCCGTTTACGTCTGCACTTATCGCTCGAGCAATATTCACGCCTAGTTGCCTTCATCCATGGAATATCTGAACGTTTCAGTGACTACACGCCCCTATCGGTCAGGTATTTACAGATTTATAAAATGTGAAATATCTTGAATGAATTATTATATTTTTTTTATGTTATTGTGATGTTGATATAAGTGTGAATTTGGAGTTCAACTGCGAGGAATGTTTATTGCGAATGAAATGATTTTTGTAATAGAAGGGATATTAAATTTGATCAAAGATTTCTTATGGGATTTCACTGTAATATTTCAATTTCCTCGATTTCCCCTTTCAGAAGGGTGGATTTACGACTGAAGGGGAGTTTATAAGATCCTTATAAAGCTTGAAATTTCCTTCGACATTTTTTCAGTTTTTATTAGTTATATATCAACCTTAAGTGAAAATGAAAAAAAATGTAAATAACCAGTCCGTCTTTTTAATTTTGAGCGCTTTACGTAAACTGTTAATTATTATTAAACGACTGCAATTTTAAAATTAGCAAGTGCCGGTTGCACATGATTTTATTATTCAGACTCTCTGCGCAAACTTGTAGTAATTATAAAAATTCTCTTTATAATGTACATTGTTATCTATGCACGTATATTCCAGTATAAACGACAATTTGCATTCAAATGCATGAAATCAAATCATACAGAATAGGAACTAGTAATTACTATGAAATATAGGTTACACGTCCAAAATTTATTGTCTGTACACAGTTCGATTAATCCTTTATTACAAAAGTCTAGTAACAAATATTGAAATAGACAATCAATCACTGCTTTAACTTGCCCTTTGTATTTTGTATTCCATATCTTTTAGAAAAACTAAAAGTTCGATTGACATTTTATTTCGATAGAATGCTTGATTAAAATAAAATTTATTTATGAAAATTCCAAATATAAAAATTTAGTACGTAATAGGAAAATAGTATTTTTAGCTCCGACACCCCCTCCCCCTTGAACCTCAAACTAATAGTATAAATATTTCTTTATAAGTTCTTAACATTTGGATACTTTAAAAATTTTAAAGCTACCTGTTTATCATATCATCTTAATGCATGACATTTTTTAAAGACTATATTTTGTTTGAGTTATGACAGTATCAAACCAGTGGTGAATTTTCCACCGTTAACAGAAAGATAAATGGTGACAATGGATATGCAAATACTTTATATACATATATTGTGTCTTATAACATCAAAGCTCCAGTGGTTCGGATCCCACTGTATACAGTTTCGCACTGTACAACTAAACTGTAGGGCCAGTCGAGATGCATGCGCACTACATCCGATGTGATGCACATGCACCTCGACTATAGGGAGCCTCTCTGGCCGGTACCATTGTATGGTATCGGGCAGAGGGAAGAGCCATATAAGACTCTGCAAGAGGACTTGAGAAGGCTATAATAATAAAAAAAAAAAAAAAAAAAAAAAAAAAAATATACATATATTGTAAAACTTTTACAAAATAGCGCATCAGCACGGTCGGCTCAAAAGCGAAACTTGGCATCCCAGAGATGACCATGTATACCGAACTGAATACCGTCTTTCATGGCTTTCGACCGTTCAGTTTATTGTTGAGCGCGAACGCGCGGCTATGCTGTGTAGGCTCGTGCCGACCGCGATAATGGACGCCTCTCAGAGAAGCTCGCCCCCTCTTCCTTTTATGTATTTTCGAAAACTCGTTATTTTGACAGAAAACCGCCGGGTGTAACATGTCCGGTGACGACAGCCCATCCTCTTGATGACCCATAATGCCACTGCTCGCCTAGATATTTGTTTGCGCTTCGATCGAAGGCGCGCGACGTTGCCTGATGCAACATGAGCCCCAGATACTTTGTTAGTTTATTCGTCGTAGATGTTTCCATCTGAAGCTCGAGGCTAAGTGATTCGATTTGTTCTTTTAATAATAAAATGTATTATTTAGTGCTTGTTTATGCGATATATGATATGCGATATATGAAGCTTTGTATTAGCGTTATCAACAAAATTGCTCTTATACACCACCTAGTGTGGGATTAGCGCGAAAATGCCAATATTATTAACGAGAACATAAAAGTAAATATGACTCAGCCAGGTAAAGTTTATTATCTTTTATAAGCTTCTTAAAAACATAAATCCAAAATAACGTCAGTTATAAGCCCATTTTATAGATCCGATTTCATATTTTTGCGCTCATTGCGTATAATACTTTTAAAGTTTTGAAGTGTCACTTTGCATAAAAACTGTCAAAGTATGTCAGTATAATTCGAAACCATCAACGACATTATTCGACCGTGTCACTGTCAATTTTATTCCCTGATTTTTCATTAAATGCCCAGATCACAGTTAGGACTTCAGATTTCCCAAATCGTGGATCAACGTCCTATTGGTACAACGAAAATGACACGTGTTTGAACAGTGATTAGGGGTAAAATGACGCCTGTCACGGGCTTACAACGTCAAACGAGGTCCAGTTTGCTCCTGGGGCCTGAGCAAGTGTTGGTAAACTTGAGCAGTAATTTTATACTTTTCTTGATTTCTATTTTTTTTTTTTTTAATAATATAGGATATTCGCCAACATTTTCGCGAAATTCACAAGTTGTCTAAATAAATCTCTCAACGTTAATGCATAAATGGCTGATTGTATTATAAAGTCAGAGAAAATTTCCATTGGGCTTGTGTGCGCACATTTTTCTGCCCTAGTGGTCCATAAAAAAAATTTCTATATAGGATTTATTTCAGACACTGGTGTTACAGTCTTTCATAAAAAAATACAGTTGCAAAAGCCTTTAATTAATTGTTTATATAAAAGTACCTAATCTACAGCTGATTCTGCCTTTTGCCAAATCGATACATATTTCATAATTATTTGACCGATACAGTTTTGCAATGAATTTGAAGCATCGTTTACATATACAAGCACCCCAATATGCAAGCAAACCCAGGTAAAATATTGACAAAATCGAATTTTCACCGAATTCGAATTCCAGATAAACTTACGGCATGAACACAGATAAAAAAACAAGCGTACATAAACGCAACGAATTTCCGTATAGGTGTATGAAAAACGTTCGAAACATCGATATACGGCGATCGCGTAATGCGATCCAATAAATTGTTCAAAATTCCATCGTAATAATTCGGGCACGGCGAGCTGCGCCGATAAGATAAAAGAATATGAAGAAGCAGCAGCGCTCGACCATCCCTCAAAGTATTACAAGAATCGAATAGCCACGTATTTTATGCTACACCGACGACGCGGCGCCGCCGGGGTGACACGTCCGCTTCCACCTTCACCCACACACACACACACACACACACACACACACACACGCACAGGAAAAACATATACGCGGGATTTATATAACTACGCTGCGCGCGAGTTTCATCTCTCCGTAATATACTTTCGGGAATCTTTTTCATTTGCCGGCACTCGCGTGCGCATTTCGTAAAACTGACGTGCTGCGGTGCAGATTGTGAAAATTGAAATCACTGATACGTGAAGCCGCCCCGCGCGAGCTCGGGATCTCGAACGAAATTTCCTCGAAAGTTTCCATGCACCGTTCGTTGCTGCTATCCCTGTATGTATAATATATGTATATACATACACACGCGCCCGCGCAAGCTTTGTGTGTGACCGAAAAATTGTTTACTAAATTTCACGTTTTGCCAGAGAGTGCGTACGGCGGAAGTATGTGGGGTTGTGTTTTTTTTGTGCAATTCACTATGCGAAATCCGTAAAATTTCGTATCACGTAATTTTCGTGATGTGGGTGTAAACGCGCACGGTTACTAACACGATATAAATGCTAAAATAGATGTACGTTTTAAATTATTCTTTGTTTGTCCGAATTAAGGGAGTTTTTCGAAACCGCGTGACTCGCACTAAAATAGGTTTATAATTTTAAATTAAAGCTCAGCATCGTTGCTGATATGCGATTCGGAGCAACAGAAAGCGCTGTTGTGTACAAAGAATTAAAAATCAAAACCGGTTCGCTGATCCTTTGATATTTACAGTATATATATGAATGCAGGCAAATGTTAGCCGATTTATTATGAAGAAATGCTCTTTTACATTATTATTAACAAGCTTCGGAAAAATTACGTTTTAATCGCACAAAAAGCATACGATGCTTCTACTTTTGTCGAATACAGCTCGAATCACTGAAATAAATAGATATTTAAATAAAAAATAAGCATGCCTCTTGACTCTTGATTGTCCCTCTCTGTTGGTATATATACACAATCATTGATTTCTGATACTCGATAATTGTGCGTTCACTGACGCTCGAATAATTTACATCTTGCATAATTCAGAATTTATCGCTTCATATATGTACGTATTGATGCTATATCGATATAATATTAGGTCGACCTTTAATTGAAAGCCAAATGCTCTCTTTTCGAGGGCATAAAAAAAGAGCTTTCGTTTGAAAAATAATAAAAGTCTTTTTATTCGTTGACGATACTCTGCGCGCTTGAATTTTCCATGCGCGAAATTGTCCTTCGTAGCACATAATCATCGGCATTCAGGAAGTTAAATTACGTTTATTTTAACTACCATCGATCGCGCTATGCGATATACTATATGTCTCAAATATAGCACGCGGAATTATTGATGCGCTCTCCGCACAATCAATCCCGTTGTTTCACTCGCGCGCGCAATGAAAGCCCGATGCGCGTTATCGCGAAAAAAAGAGGATCGATCCGAAAATCCTTGAAAAGCATCCTATAAGTATATGTACATACCTATATATCGATCGCGAGTTGAAGCGCGCCAAAGCCACTGTCGTCGCGGCGGCTTCCCACACGCAGGCATAAAAATAAGTAGCCGCGCGGACGGACGAAACCTCGCGATTGTGCAAATAAGTGTATTATACTTGTGGATGTATAGGGGTCTGGCGTGAATTTTCCTGCGAGAAAAAAGGCGTTACATATAAGTAGAATACGCGGAATTCGCGCGACGGTGGCGGCGACGGCGGGGCAGGGAAAAAAATGGCGCGCCACTGGGGAGTCCTTATACGCGGTGGGGGAGCGAGCGATAAGTCAAGGAAACGAGCTGCTGCCGCCTGCTTCCGAGAAAAGCTATGTACGCATCGCTACACGCGTATAAGTATATAGATACATAGATACATACTGGAGAGGAAAGAGACTCACCTCTTCGGCGAACTCAAAGTCGCCATCGAACTTGCGTTTGGCGGCGCTCTTGGCGGCGACCGGAGCTATCAACTGCTGCAGCAGCAGGAGACTGAGAAGCCCCAGTAAGGAGACGAGGCTCAGCGAATGCATGATGATCTCGAGGACGATGATAGCACACTCCGCGAGTGCCGCAGCACTGCACGCGCACTATGCTTCTGTATACGCACGTATATGTATACTTGTGTGAGAAAATACGAGTTACTATGTTACACGGATGCTGCTGTTGTTTGTTCCTTTTAACCTCGCGACGGCTGCATGCAGAGCCGCGTGGGTGTGGAAGGAGCTGCCACGGCGCACTGGATTGATCGGTAGACTGCAGGCTCTACTCTCTTCTCTCTTTCTCTCTCGCTGCGGGATTCTAGGTATGTAATGCCAATATATATAGATATACGGGTATTTCGGATCCTGCGCGACGCTCTCGGGAGACGATTCGTGACTGAGCCTCCTCTCGCGCAGCGTCGCCACTGCTGCTGCTGCTGCTGCTGCTGCTGCTACTTTCTCCTGTCCTGTGCGTGTGGGAGTGTGTGCAGTTGCGACTCGCGAGAGAGAGAGAGAGAGAGAGGGAGCAGGTTCTTTCTCTCTCTCGCTCTGCGCGCGCACGTCGCTTTGGAATTCTATATATATGACGTGTGTATATAGGTATATTGTGTTGTTGAGTCTGCAGCGACGTACTATCACTACTTAGATGGTGTATATATATACATATGCGGCGGGGTGACCGGGTTGACGATCACGTATAGTAGTAGAGGATTTGGGGATTTGTTTACGCGCGGGTGATAGGATTTCCGATTTAAATGTTAAATGAAGTTATTCGCTTGATACATTGTCTAAACATAATATATAATTATTGGCGCATTTGCCGTTTTCAACTGGTTGTATAATACCGATAATACAGGATTGCGACCTGTAGTACTTAGTACTTTATTTTAAAAACTGGAGCGGATTCGCCTAGTTTTTTTCAACAAAAATACATGTGAGCCAGTCTACGAGAAGTCGGACACTTCGAAGCCCAAAAATGGATACATTGAATTTCTGGGAGCACGCTCACCGGTCCAAGTTGGCAAAAAACAGCCTATATAACTCAGTGAGTAATTAATTACCTCATTTAGCAAATATTCTTCCTCTACTTGTTTGAAAACAAATCATTGAAAATGACCGGTCCTAAAATAGGACAAAATTTGTCGAAATAATGAATATCAAAAAATTTTATGATATAGGAGCGGTCATTTTTAACGATTATTTTATCATCCCTTTTTTCTTTACATTTTATGCCCTAACAAACGCAAAAAACTTGGTCCGCTGAGCCTACTCCCAAAAATACAACGTTTCCCAATTTTTTGGCCCTGAAGTGTCCGACTTCTCGTACAATGGCTCACATATGTGACTATTAAAAGAATCGAATGTGACTGTACAATCTTTTTTCGACCCCTGTCTAAAGGAGCTTTTTCTACATATACTTGTGGCTGTAAATGCTTTCTAAACTTAATTAAAGCCTTAGAACTTCCTACATTTAATCAGGTTACTGCCTAACAGAATGAAAAGTATACGATGCTTTTTTCAGCCCTCAGCTGCGGTGATGCGGTATATATTTTGAATGTTTATGTTTCTATTTTGTATGACCAAAAAAATTCTATTTTGTTTCATCAAAGTTGCATAGCTATTTAAAATATGAGCCGGTTTTAAGGACGATTTTTGTATTTTTTGACGTGCTGGATTTAATTTGATTTTTCTCACAAAAAAATATATGGGTCAAAATGTTGATTTTTTTAGATAGAAAACTACTTCGCTACGCTGAAATATATGCAAAATTAATATTGATAAAATGAGGACTGTATATCCAATTTAATATATCTCCAGCTACTTACTCTCCAAATTTTCTTAACTGAATTTACATTCGGGCGTATGATGTACGGGGATACACGATTCTTTCATTACTATATAGTAAATTTATCCAGTTATAACCTCAAACAGCTCTAAAAGGAACCTAAAAATTACATCACCTGTTTAAAAAAAATAGATAATTTTATCCGAGGTTTTATAAGTCCAACTTTACCTCTGTCCAATTATGCTCCACTCTTCCCCAAATAGGTTTACTATGGATATGGTCTCGATGCATCAAAATCGTGAATTCAAATATATATATTAAGAGACAGATGGGACGCGCGCGCTATATAATCTCGTTAAAAGTTAAAAAAAACATAAACAAATAAGTAATTAAAAGTAAAAAATGCACACAACTCGCAGATGTCCAGCACTTAGACTCTCATCGCCTGCTGGCACTGAAAGCTCCCAGCTTAATTACATTACTGTATACAGTGTGTACAGTGTATACAGCGCGCAAATGAGAAAAAAACATTCAAGAAATGTAGATCAGAAAAGCGAGAATTTTCAATCATGTATAATAGCATCGTCGTTGCCGATCATAGATACTAATCGTTTTACACGATGTAATAATTACCGGGAACAGAACGTATCGAGCTAAGGGAAAGGACGCCTTAACTTCTATTCCAAAGAGACGCAGTAGAGAGTGTCTATTGTAGTGTATCTGGCGTCGTTGGGAGGGTGGCGACAGGCAAAGGTGTGCGTAACTCTTCGGCGAATGAGGGTTACGACGACCCGAGACAGTACTCGCCCGTCAAATTGCGCTTCATCACGAAGACAATGATGAGAGCAGCTGCTCTATATATATATATATATATATATATAGATGTGCACTCGGCGCATAGGGACAAAAGCCGACGCTTGCGCCCATGTAACTATTGTATACACGTTGTATGTATCTATATATATTATGTCGTACATTTCGCAGAAAGTGGACCGACGTCGGTTCTATTTCAATAATCTCGTTAAGATTCGTGTATTCGTGTTATATATATGGCTATATACTATACTATAGAGATTAAGAATTCATAACTCTTTAACCAACACCGATCAATTTCCATGCGTTACTTTTTAAGATGCATGAATCCTCGCATGAATTAATTAAAAGCTCAGAGAATATGAAGTATGCATAGTGCTTAGAATGTCGTTTCGGTTTTAGAACGAAAAAGAAAAAAAAATGTAATCACCACATCGATTGCCATCAATCCCTGCGCAACAACCTAGAAGACACTCCGCGAAAGAGAAAGAGAGAGAGAGAGAGATATCCGAAGCGAAGCGTAGCTATATAGGAAAGCCGCAACTTCCCTACCGTATAGAACATCTACGGGGCTTCCTCTCTCGCGAACGCGCTCTCTACATCTACTTATACCCGCACAAAGTTTCCCTGCTATCCTCTGGTCTGGTATCCCGGCCGGCGCGTATATAGTCCGAGAATGCGCGCGCCGCCATTGATAGGATTACACTGGTACATACAGCAGCAGCAGCAGCAGCACTTAGACATATATCGTATACGCGTACGTATATATATATATATATATATATACGTGGGTGTGTGTGTGTACATACACCTGGGGTGCATGTAGCAGCCGCTTCTATAATGCTCTCGAGCGACGTTTTTGCTTTCTCTCTCTATATATATATGTATACATCCGCGCGCCATAACGGCCGGGTTATTATAATGTATACGCGACCTGAGCAGCGTCTTCTTTGGTCGTGTTTTGGAGGTGTAATATGCGGCTCGTGCACATATAGACCTATATATGTATGTACACGTAAAAAAGCCCTTTGAAAAGTTAATCGCACGAGCGCGCGCGGGAAAAACGGGCATTTTCACGCGGTAGAAACAGCTTAGAGCTTTGCCTACGTGTATGTGTAAGAGGAACTTTTCGAAAATTACGTGCAAGCTATACATTGAGCTTTTTATGTTTCTTATTGTTGTTGTTATTATTGTTATTAAAATATTGGTATAGGGGCGTTATTTTACAAGCTTCGAGGAAACATTTACCGTTTTAATTTACCGTAAATCATGGTATAAAAAAAAAATAAAAGTCCAGCGAGAGCTGAAAGTAATAATAACAGCGGCGCGTAAAAGGGCGATGCATCGTCGTAAAAGCTTCGCTATACTCTCGACAAGCGTTGTTATACGCTGATACGATAAACGTTCAAGGAAATAAGAGACTAATATCGAGTGGAGAATAACACTGATGCGGGAAAAATCTCGGGCTCTACAATCGAGCACAGTTTTGTAATTGTCGATTGTATGATATATTGCATGTTTTATTTTTCGGTTAAAAGTCCTCATGGTTGGAATTATTCGAATATACGAGTAGTTGAACAACATATATTATAAGTAAATGTTTTCGGGAGCATTTCGGGAGATCTATTTTGGGCATTTGTATTATATTATCGGGAAGTTGATGTACGTTATTCGGGGAACGGGTATCAGGGGAATGGTCGGCGACAAGTAAAATAAGGCAAATCAAGGGGATGTCGGAGCCGCGCGCTAATTGATCGAAATGCTCTACCTTGCCTAACACCAAAACAAATTTTATATCATAAATTGTTTATCGCACATAAACGCGGTATATTACAAGGTATAGCCATTCTAATAATTCATGTTAACAATATATATGCCTTATATTTACGTTCAAGTATGCGTATTATTTTTGGAATTATTGAGAAATTCGACGCGACATCAAGACGACCATGATACAAATAATCAGTCAGGCGTCCGTCATTTACGTGCGGAATATTATATGTACGATATTTCATCAAATAAAATAATTTATTCGCATTATAAATCAATACTGTGTTCCGAGATCCCCTATATAAAAACGAAAAATTTTACATTTTTTGGTAATATGAAGTAAGTTGTAAACAAGCGACGGACAATTTTTTTGAAAACATTGAGAAACGCTTGGTTAGAGCGGGTATACAGTATTTACTTTATGCATTGCTTGGCGTGAAGCAATTAATTGTATCTGTTTTTTTAACTATTTATACTGATCTAAACTATTACTCACTTTCCTAGCTAACTTCCGTCCCAGAGAAGCATCGCAGACGACCGCGATCCAAAGTAGTCGTATGATGCAGTTACGGTGTGCCCCCCCCCCCCCCTCCTGTACCGACATTCGTACAGGTCCCCGTGCCTGTGGCGTCGATAAAACTCCCCAGAGAAAACCTATACGCCCGCTACAGTTCGGGGTCTGGGTTGATTCTTCTATCGGACATAGAGAAAAAAATTGTGACGTTCTTTTAAAAATTAAAAAAATTTGTTTAACCTTTATCAAAAGTATGACCGCATATTTCATTATAACTATATAAATAAAAATTCTACTACTTCCGAGACCCCAGAAGTTTCCTACTGGCCGTAAATATCTGCACATACCATATACACGTGCTATACGGCGAGCATCCCGTAGTATCGTGTTATTCTGGCTTGAAAACTTTGTTGATCTCCAGTGATGCGTTCGGTCGCCACTCACCGACACGCTGTGCGGAATTAATGTTGCGGAGACGAGTTTATTGGTCGGTCGGGCGAACCACATATATATTTCCGCTTCGATAACTAAGAATTAACACACTAATTTCACTGCTTCTTTGTATTATGCCTCTTTGCTTTGCTCTTGTGTATTTTACGGATATTATTTATATGCACAGGAAAAAATAACGTAAAATTCGCATATCAGCTAACTTTTGGCTATAAGCCAATGATGATTCAATTTACGGCGTAATAATTAAGTAGTGCGTATAATAGCTTGGAAAATATACGTATCGAAGTTGACGACGTTTACATAAATATATGTGTGTGTGTACTTTGTCAACGCCCCGTTCTAGCGTCTCGGGGTTTCCAATCTTTCGTGTTTTCAATGAAGTGCAAAGAAGGGTGTGCTCCATTTTTATATTTTTATTTGTCACTCTCATCTATGAAAGATCGAAATAAATAAAGTAAGTTTTTTGTGGTTAATCGATTGGTTAAAAATAAAAGCGCTTCATTGTCAAAACGGGAGCTAAATGAATTTTGGTTCAAAATACATATATAAATCAGATATTCGATTTCGGATATAATTCATTTACAAACTTACGAGTAACTTGTAATGAGCAAAGCTTTGAAAATTTTGATTAAGAAATAGCTTTGCCGGATTCTATATACATGAAGTTGTAGTTTAAGTTTGGGATAACAGAAATACGTGCTAGTGACGGGCGAATTCGAAGAGCAAGTTTCATCAGAAAAGTATAGTTTTCGTAGATCTAGCTATCTATTATGATCCAATACTTGTGATGAAAACTTGAATAACAATAATAATATAGTCTGCAGTAACAAACGTTATTGGCCGATTGATAAAGGATATAACACTTTTGACGACCATCAGAAATATACTAAAGGTGATAAATAAAATATCGGTGAACTAACCGCAGAATGCATCTCTTTAGTGAAAGATCATGTAGTTGCCATCCTTTGCCACGTGAAATAATAAAGGGACACGAAATATTTACACACTTTATTCTTTATTAGAAACTTCGCCAAGAAAAATTTATCGATAGCAAATATTTGAAAATTTGAAGCTCGGATATAGCCACGATATTGCACAACATATTTTTACACATATAGCTATATTGATGTGCAGTAGGAAATTCCGTGCTACATACTGTGCATACACATTCTGATACAGTCTACTCTGAGAGGGAAAAAAAGCTAAAAACGTTGCATTGCAATATTCATTTTTAACTGATGCGTTTATATTTTCTAGAGCGAGAATCCAATTTCAAAGTTTGTAAAAAAAAAGAATTCTACCTCACTCGTTTCCAGAACAGTGTACATTATTTACAAAAAAATTTTAAAACAAAAACTGGCTTCTTAATATAAACCTAATAGCTTGTACCAACGAGCGAATTTGCAAACAAATGAAAATCCAGATCCGTTTGAATCCTCGACTCACGGAAGAACTTGGCAAGATCTCATTTCTTCGCTTGCATATAACTGTATCTGAATAATACCTACATTCTTTGTGCCGGCCAACTAAAATTATAGTAATGTTTGATTAAAATTTAACCATTTCGCGAATTCGCCGAGTATATATACGTATTATATTCTGTTACAACCTCTCGTTAGTCGGAATTCAATTTTCTAGTCTCTTTGTATATATTAAAACGCGTCGGAGAATAAATTCCGAGATCTCCCAGTTTTGGGATTAAATTTACATTCTATACTAGTTCTAGTTTTGTTTTGCCTTGGCGCCGCTGTCCACGCGCGGCTTATACGAGCGTACAAACGAAAATTTCCGTTGAAAAAGATTAATTGAAAACAGTATACCTATATAGGGGGAGAGTCTTGCAGTATGGATAGCTTTCAGTATTTGGCTAGGTATTTTTGAGTTTCCAGCATTTCTCAAAAATTTCATTAAACTGTCGGGCTTGAGTGGCGCCAATTTTTTCAACGATAAATAACACAACAAAGAACATGTCAAAATTTCGATATTGAACTTTCATCGCGTAAATAAAAAGTTCCGCCTAAATTAGCTTCCCTATATACTATACACGAAAAATGAAGCTTTCAATAATTTCTCAGTAGCTATAATACTTAACAATTTTACATTCAAAAAAATATTCCAAACTCGCACTCGCCGCAATAAGCTCAACTCCATCATTTCTTTCCGAAATCACAACTGGAAAGTTATCTCCGTGCAAAATACCCACGTAACTCCACAAGCCTCTGCCTCTTTCATCCCTATGTACATATATATATATATATATATATGCACAAGCCAACGATATAAATTAATTCACCTTTATTGCAGACTCGTCGAAGCAGTACAGAGAACGACGAGGAGGGAGAAGGAGAAGAAGAAGAAGAAGAAAAAGAAGAAGCGAGCAGCAAAAGCAAAGGGGAAGCCGGGACAGGTCAAAAGCCCGCGCGCGCGCGCGCGCATGGTAAATTAAAGGCGAGCTTCGCGTTACCTAAGCTTTTATATATACGAGAGCGAGGGGGATCAAGCTATCCTCCTGTCCAAATGAAATTTCGTGGATTATAAGGATCCGCCGTCGTCCTCGTCGACGCCATATGTATGTTCGTGTCAGTGTAGCCGGGAAATAATACGGGCTATAAAAACACACGCTCAAGAGGGTATGTATACACTGAGAATAAATATTATAAAGTCGAAAGGGGAGAGGCGCGGGGAAGGGGATTAATGGCTGCTAATGTGCGTGGGTGTGTGTATATACGCTCTGTCGATGCTAATGGAACGGAAAATCACTATACTGCACTGGGGAGTAGAGGAAATGTTTTGCGCGCGCGCGCGAGATGTAAGTAATTGTGTAAAATTACTAGCTTCGGACATTTCGACGCGCGACGCGCCTACTTGTTTAATTCATTGGTTTGTTCTCGTCGATCGTTTGAATGTTCTTAAAGCTCGTCCTGTTTTGCCTCTGAATTTAAAATTATTTCTACATATCCGGCCTGACCAACCTCGCCTGTTACTACTTCGACTATATATATACTATAATATGTATAAACTTCGCTATATATACACACAGTGCACACAATTACGAATGTAGGTCAGCGAAGTCTTCCGGTCGACATCCTCGTAAATTTTCCATATCCTGCGAGAACCTGCTTATAATATAATATATATTTCAAGCTCGGCATCGACAGCCTCGATGTTCAGCATATCGATCGAATTTTCCACTTCAAACTGGCAATTACAACATTGTACTCTATATATACGTGTCTACATCTATATCCGGAGGTCAAAAAATATTGAAAAAATAATGCGACACAACGCGCACAAAAAGACACGAGCGTAGAAGTCGGAGTCGAGCAGTCGCGCGCCGGCATTTCGAATCATTTGCAAATAGACGACGGACGAGAGAGGGGGGGGGGGAGAGATAAACACCGCGACGAGACGACGACGTCGCGCGGAAAAAGGTCTGCGCGCGTGTATATAGTGTCAAAGCTGATTTTTTTTGCTCACACACACGGACAGGGTAAAAACACACCAGTCGATATCTCATACCTCGGGCTTTCACCCGCTTTTCAGTCTCCCGTTCGCTATATACTGTATATAGCCGTTATCTCGTGCCCCTTTCGCGAGTTCTCCCGTTTGCTCTTTCACACACACACACATACAGTCTTTATTCTCGGCGTCGATCCTTTTTTCTGAAATCTGTTTTCCACGGGCACTTGCCTCTGTGTTTCTGTGATGCTGTATATATATATATACATAGGCTTTATCAATTTCTTCCCCCGTCGCTTTTAATGCGCGCACGGAGGCAGCACAGCGCGATTTTCCTGCGCGGTACTTTGCGCTATTTTTCTCGCTCATCGCTTGCCGTTTCTCATTCTTTTTCCTCGCCGTCCTAGTATACATATATACATATATAGCATATATCCGAGAGTTTGTGTGAATCTGTATATATACATCTCGTTTGTTTTTCTCCGAGTCATTATTTATCCTGCCCTTTATCTTTTAATCGGCGTCTATTTCTCTCCGGTTCTATGTACGTTTATATATATATATATATATACATTTTCGCAATTTCCCACGATGTTTTTGTCTACAGTAAAATGAAGCTACATCCTTTGTTCTTACATTTTGGCTTTTCACTCGCCACTTCTGCGCGAATCTTCTACATATATGGATCATCATTTTTAATCTATTCCTTTTTGCACTTCTCAATGCATTCTGGTATACTACGTACTATTGTTTACAAAATGAGGAGAAAAGCAATCTTCCTCCTCTGATACAACCATCGCATCTCGCAAACCGGTGATTGATGCAGACTGGCTGAAAACACATCTCTCTATCTATATCTCAGCACCGCAATGTCGATTCGTCACTCGTCTATCGAATAATTCTCGACTTTGCATTTTTAAAATTCCACTATTACCTATATAATCGACGTTCGTCGCGCAAAGGAAAATCTGAATTCGTCGTCCTTCAATTACTCAAAAACTCGTCACGGAGATTGAATTCGTCGCGGTGGAGAATAATTGCATTACAATATATATTTCTTTACTTAAACATCGACTTCTTCCTCCCCTTCCAGCCAGAATTTCGGCGTGCGCACTCATTCCCGAGGTCTTTCAATTGAATTACAGCGTCGCAGCGGCGACGGAAAAGCGCGCGCGTCTATTCCGTCTTATCGATTCGTGCTTTATCTACTGGCGAGCGAATAAGAGAGAAAAGTTGCGGCGAGAGAAAAAGGGGGTAGCTCTTCTCCTCGCAACGACGCTCTTTTTCCTCGGCGGGTTTGCACTTGCGGCGAGCTTTTCCTTCCGATTTGCTTGCGCCGCGCTCTCTGACGTTCTCTCTCTCTCTCTCTCTCTCTCTCTCTCTCTCTCTCTCTCTCTCTCTCTCTCTCTCTCTCTGTATGTGTGTGTCTGTTGGAATGATTACTTTGTGCGTTGTCAAGTTTGCGGATGTAGCTCTGCTTTCCAGGCGGTCGAATGTTTTTAAGCGCAAGAGCTTTTCGCCGATCCTTTTTTTGAGAGGCAACGATCGATCGGATTTTCGACCTATTCTGTGTAAATACATACAGAGATGTACGAATTTTCGAATGGTAGCAAGAGCTTTTATTGCTGTACGATATTTATATAGTATTATTCGATATTTCGTATTGTGACATATTACAATAGGTATGTGGAATACGGATATTAATGGTATAGTCAACTTTACTAGCTTTCGGTTATTCTTCTATTATTGATTGCCGTAAACATATTGTCGATTTCTTCGAAGACATAGCATCTAATTCGAAAAATGCCGATTTTAAATCTTTATTTGCTCTCCTGATGACTAATGTAACTGTATGAACTTGCAGTTCTATTCGTGTGATACTTCAAATTTATCAGAACATACATGAATTTATTTTAATCTGATTGTGCTCTAAAAATGGCGAATTCAAATACTTTTTTCGAACCGTGCTAGTCTTCGTAGGAAGCGACAAATTACCTTATATTAATGACTCTGAATGATATATCAATAGACATATTGAGTTTTTCTATATTTATTAAACGACACTTCGTTTAGTTATTTCCAGACATGCATTGATTACTTTTACAAGTTCTTGAATGAATAATGCTATACATGTTTAAGGTTATTCCTTTTCAATTTGTCAAGCTCATCTGATTCTGGTGAGATAACAAAAATAATCAAAATATGAGATACTTCACATTCTTTTTCTTTATTAACTTATTGTTGCATGAAAATACGATTTACAGCACATCAATTAAATGATGATTTATATTCCTTTTATAATATCACTCTTTCAATTTTTATTACTGTAACTATGTACGTAGTACTATATGATTTTATTACAAAAAATCATATCTGTGACAAATATGTTATACAAAAATAGTATTTGACAGTTTATTCCACTTCATAAAGCTCTTTATTATAAAATTAATTTATGATCATCAACGAACCGGTATGTAATGGGCAATTAAGTTTGAATTTAACAAAATTTTAAACCGATTTACTTTTTGTTGCAACATTTATCGCGTATAAAAGTACAAAATGCTTAAATCGTAATTAGTTTTGCGTACGTTGCATTCTTGCAATACGCCAAAGTATACGCATTTAACGATCTCGTAAAGTAGCGAAATAACCTGGCTATTTCAATGAAATGTAACGACTAATAGTCCTTGCACTTTCCGTATAGCGCGATAACTACTAAAATACTTAGCGAGACTAAAATATCGTGATTAGCTATTTTATAAAATTATTTTACAATAAAACGACATATCTGAATAAGATGGACAATTACAAGTAGTATACTAACAGAAACTATAATTTATAAAACTGAATTGGTTATAACTACCACCGAATAATTTAATATACACATAGTACTGTATGGCTCTGCCATATTGTAAAACCTTATTAAAATAACACATTTAAATTAGGAGACACTTTGAAGCACTAAATACCAGGAGACTATAATACATTTCGGCGCGGTTGTATCAGAGAGCAAGATTTGGATAAAAACAACAAAATTTATGACTTTTTAACTGCATCTGATTTCTAAAACCGAATTATTCTGAATCTGAATCAACAGAGATAGATTTTTCGTTATTGGATCTTTTTGACATCCAACTATTGATACTCTGATTTCCCTGTGAGAAAGAAATTCAAACTATATTATTACAAATTTTACAAGTTATTTTCAAATATCTTTTGTAATATTACTATTTCTCACCCTTGTAGTTGTTACATCAAGCGCCGTGACATTCTTAGAAGCTCTACCTCTTCCTCGTTTAACAGGTGTAGTTGCAGTATCTTTTGTTTTGCTTGTCGTTCCTTTCCCTCGACCTCTACCCCTTCCGCGGCCTCTTCCTCTTGCAGGAGCAGGTTCTTCCTCAACGTCCTCATTGTTATCTTCCATTTTAAGATCATCTTCATCACGAGACGAATTATCGACTTTAGCGGGAAGATTGTTTCTCGTATCGAAGAAATTCTCCTCCTATAGTTATATATGATCAAAAATTTAGCGCATGCATCATATATTTATTATTATAACATGATATTAAAGTATTACTTCTGTTTTTTCTTCTTGTTGTAGATGGAGCCTTGAATCTCGATATTCTTTAATAGCTGATATTATGTCATCTTTAGTCTTGAAGTCCTGTTTTACTAAGCGATTGACACTCTTCTCCATTTGATACCTAGAATGTAATGTTTATTTGTAATACAATAAAAGATTAATATAGTGATATAAATAAAGAGTATTTACTTTACTAAATCTTTGAACGCGTTATTATCGTTAGCATTTACAAATCTAGCTAATGATTCATTCAAACCAGTTAGTGATAATACTGTAAGTTTATTAATTTTATCAGCTTTGTTAAAATATTCTGTCATTCCTCCTTGAACCGTACGCTTCCAGTCTTTTTCATTCTACAATTTGAAATTTATAATTTATATATCTTATCATTGAAATCATTCGATCTTATTCAATTTTTAAATAAAATAAATACTTCATCAAATCGAAAGATCTCGCTAACTTCTCCAAGATCCTGTTCTTGAACTTTTATATCTTTCTTTTTCAATTTTGTTGAACATTTACGGAATAAGATCATGTCATTTGGATTGGCAACCACGTGATAATATTTTTGAGACAACCTGAAATACAAAAACAGATGTAATGAAATTTCAGGTATATTTTTATTTATTACTACGAATTATAGTCGTACGGTAATGTATCAAATACATCTCGATCTTCAGAATAAAAAACTCTTAATCTTATGAGTGGTGCTTGTGGCTGTTTTGGATTTGCTAAAAAAAAAATTAGTATATATTAATTTTGTTTTTTATTAATTCTGTTTATTATCATAATGGCAAAAAAAGTTTAAAACCAGTTAACTGCTCAGTTGCTAGTGGAATTAAAGTATTTTCAATGTAATTGTCAATAAATTCTTCCACTGCATCTTGTCTACTTTTGTACGATGATATTTCATCCTTATAATCATTTAATACCAAATCCTCAAACACGAATGGCCTGACAGTATGTAATTTCAAGTAAGTCATTTTAAATTTGCTTTTGTAGATGTTCAAAATTGCAACCTTCTTTTCTACGGATTCTCCCTGCGCTAAAGATGTGGCAACAGAACTTCCTAAAAATGTCATATGTTATAAAAGTAAGTACATTATAAAAATATTTTTATAATTAAAGAATACAAACTCATAACAGTCTTATAACATACCTGGTTGCATAATACGTACTTTAGGATTGAGCTTGGATTGTTGAGGTTCTATTAGACATTCATGCTCATGCCCCCATACAACTAGATTTATGAATTCTGGTAACAAATTTTCTGGAATATATGAATTCTGACTATGCATTGCTCTGTTTTGATGCAAAACAAAAATGTTAAAAGGATCATTAGCCTTATCAGTCTGCAGCATATGAAACTAAACAAAAATTAATTTTTGAAGATGGCAGCTAATATAAGATTACAAAGTCTTAGACTACAATCGAATATGAAAACGTTTATATTACTTTGTCATTTCTCATTAAACGAGACAACCGTTGGTCATTCATATAACTCAATCCATATAGAGCTAGAGTAGTTACTCCCTTCCGTATCAAGAGTGGAGCTATAGACACTTGTGTTACATCTGTCCACTTTCCAAAATAGTTTATCAGTCCTGTGGCAGAAAGAACATCCATCGATCCAACTGCACCATAGCCTACCAAAATACAGTATTCATATTTGTAATTTTATATTTACTATCATATATTGATGTTTATTTCATTAGTTAATTTTATTAATAATATAATATATGAATGTACTTGGGTCATCGTGATTTCCGTGAATTGAAAAAACAGGTATTCCAACATTCAAATTTGGATCTTCAAAGTTTACCACCTTCTTAGCACAGTGACCAAATACATCTTTTGGATCAGTTAAAAATTGAATTTTAACTGGTCTAAAACATATCAAATAATTTCATTTTTGGTTCCACTAAATTTGATTGAAGTGCGATTAACAAAACTTACTTGTCATTTAAGCAATATGTTCTTAATAATTCTAGGCATTTCATGACTACATTGTGAGGAGGTTTTGCTTCGTGAAACAAGTCTCCTCCAAGAAGTACCATATCCACTTCGTTCTTTTGTGCATACTGCAGAATTTCTTCAAAAGTTCTAAAGCTGTCATCCTCTTGAGCTAAAAAACACAATTTAAAAAGTAGAAAGCAATTAGATATTCTTATTGAAGCTGTATATTTAAAATTACATCACGAGATTCATGAAAAATACAAGCAAAATACCCCTTTTTGTTGTTTGCTCATATCCTAAATGTATATCAGTCGCAATCAATATTTTCATGATATTCTCTTCATCTGCAATATCGTCTATTTCACTGTCATTATGCGGTTCTTTTTTAATATCTCTTTCCTCATCTCCTGACATTCTAGCTTCATCACTATCTGACATTTTCAATTATATACTATATCTAATAAACAAAAATCTAAACACTCTTTTTTGGACTAAACTATACAAGATACCGACTTGGATCGGCGACTCCGTATCTGTACGTACTTATATGAAATGTGAGTTCAAACAAGTTGTAACGTGAAATATATCTAAAATTACTATACACAATATATATATATATATATATATATATATATATATATATATATATATATATATATATATATAGGTATATATACATCCTTTGTTATCTTTCAAATCAGGAAGGTTAGGTCAACAATAAAAAGCCGCTGTAAATACGACCATCAGCGCCGCTCCCAGAAAACTATAAAATTCAAACCAGTCCATGCCCATCGACCATCGGTAAAGTAGGTATTGATCATTGTTACCGTACGGTCACAATGCCCCTATATATATTTCTCTTTTTTTATTCTATTTGAACAATTTACACTACTCATTGCTATTCAATATAATTTTTGAGAGCAACTACATTTTTCACACGAAAATGCAAACATATAAGTAGCTCACATTGAAAACCCAAAAGTTTTGGCATAAATCGCTAGTAATGATTCATACCAACTAAAAAGCGCGCGACGGAAGCTCCATCTTTTTCAAGTTTCCTGTTTAGAACGAGCCGTTCCGGGACTTTCAGTAAGTATACATTTCCACGATTTTTGGATAAAATAGCCCGTATTTAAAAAAAATAAAGGGTTCGACGTAAAAAGTGAAGAAATGGCTACACGGGAAATATCGAATTTACCGAATTTGTTATTTCTTCATCGAGATGTTGATGGATGAAAATTAGACGATATGAGTCGGCCCTTATGTTGTCGGGTTTACTGTCACGACCTAACCTCTGCAGTAGTTTGTTTCACGAGTGCAAATACGCCGAGCAAAATTTTGTTCAACAAAGCTCGCATTGTTTAAGAGTTTGCAATTGTTCGTATAGCTCTGAATCGTCGTAACAAGTTGTTATTTTTTCATTTACAGCAAAATGGCACCGAAGAGGGGTAAGGTTCAAAAAGAGGAGGTGCAGGTTTCTCTCGGACCTCAGGTCCGTGAAGGAGAAAATGTTTTCGGAGTAGCTCACATTTTTGCCAGCTTCAACGACACATTTGTCCACGTTACCGATCTTTCGGGCAGGTGAGTTTTTGCAACAAAAACTATATTAGAAAACTGTTACTGAGAAGTGTGGCTATGGCTAGTATCAAGAAAGTCTGTTTCTGCCAATTTGATTCCATGCTTTTTGTTGAGTCAATTGTATAATTTTAAAATATAATTTATTCAATTGTATTCATACATTTAATCAAGTTTACAAGGAATTAATTATAAAATGATACCTGTTACTTCTGATTTATAAACAGAATAAATGAATGTGAAAATTTCCTGTGTTTACGAATATAACAAATTGTTTATAAACGACTGGCATTTGTTGGCATTTTGTTGGTAAATGTAATAATAAATGTCCACACTCAGGCAGCACTCTTACGAATAATAAATAGTATCGAGCGCGTTCATGTGTGTGGAAAAGTAAATATCCTGTTTTTTCACTAAAAAAAAGTATTTAATTGACTCTTTTGTGTATAAAATTGGATACAAGCAAAAATCTTCAATTACTCGCAATTATTTTTGTATATGAAGAGATACTTCTTAAATAAAAATGGCAAATTTTCATTAAGTTCAATGCTAATTATTAATACAATTTTCAGAGAAACTATTGCCCGTGTCACTGGAGGAATGAAAGTCAAGGCTGATCGTGATGAAGCTTCTCCATACGCTGCTATGTTGGCTGCCCAGGTAAGGCTTTATTTTATGATTATTATGAAAATGTCAAATGGTTTTATTTAAAGTAAAATCACAGTTTTAATGCCACACTCAGGCAGCACTCTGATGTTTAATAAATATTCTTGAGCGCGTTCATGTGTGTGGAAAAGTAAATTCCTGTTTTATAAATAAAAAATAGTGCCTTACGTACTCTTTCATTGTAAAATAGGATACATTGTTCTTGTAATTGAAATCTATGGCATTTTTAAATGCTACAAATTTTAGAATATCAATTTTTAATCTCTTTTAGGATGTCGCTGAGAAATGCAAATCCCTTGGAATCACAGCCCTCCACATCAAGCTTAGAGCTACTGGTGGAAACAAAACAAAGACGCCGGGACCTGGAGCACAGTCGGCACTCCGCGCTCTTGCTCGTTCAAACATGAAAATTGGACGTATTGAGGATGTTACGCCAATTCCCTCTGACTCGACGCGCAGGAAGGGAGGTCGTCGTGGTCGCAGGCTTTAAATTATGCTTATGGTACGATGTGGTGTTTATTATATTGCTATAATAAACGTTTAAAAACATTTTCTTTTATACAATTTTTTTTACATTTATTTCCCCTTTCCATACATATTAAAATTATAGCGTTAAAGAAAAATTGATAAGACACATTAAAATTTTGTACTTTTATATATTTTTTTAGAAATCATTAAATTATTAAAGTATTATTAAAACAGTAAATTAATAATTATACATTCAAAAAATTTTAAATTATAAAAATACAGATTTGCATAGTAAATACATTTGACTTCATACAGAAAATATAATGAAGTATATCACCAAATTTATTAAACAATTGCATAGATTAGTTTTATGATGTGCCAACTAAATTGCCAAGCGTTAAGAATAATTTTACTTTTAAGTCCAACTTTTGTGGAGCTTTGTGTTCACCTGTCGCGATTGTATTCACATAACCATATTGCATAACGAATCCAATTACAATGGGTTCGTCTTCAGCTCTTCTTTCTTTATCCACATAAGGCAACACATGTAATCGAATGACAGCCTTATTACCTTTCCTCCATACCACCAGCCTGGAAATAATATAAAAATTAATATTAACGGTATAATCATAATGAAAATACAATAACAATTATTTATGTACTTTGGATCATCCTGGAAATTATGAGTATCACTTGGATCATCGTATTCAGCAGTATCATCCTTAGGTGGTAATATAAAAGAACTAGTAGGTAATACTACGTCACCACTAGGGATGATTGTTATTGGTCTTGGCTCTTCAATCACAGCTGTTTGACGAACAGCAGAAGGTAATAAATTAGGAGAATCACAACCCTGTTCAAACAAAAAATTAAATTAAGATTATATCACAATTTGTAACATTAAAGTAAAAAAACAAATAGGTCTAATAATTGCACTGAATAACGTAAGTACCATTTGAACATTTTCACGCTTGATTTCTTCTTTGACACCCTGTACTGTTGTTGTTGGTGCCAAAGGGGTATCTAGAGATAAAAGCATAATCTGTGTTTGATGCTGAGTAGGATTACAAAATTTTAAAAGCAGTTCACTTGATTTTCCAAGACGTAAAGGTTCACATGTAACTATACGTATTTCTGGAACATGGTAGCTGTTTGTGGAAATTATATTATTATTTTTATGCCATTATATTACTTATTTGGTAATTAAAGACTATGATTATCTTACAAAGCTGCTAGTTGTATCTTAAACTTGGTTGATGTTGAACAAAAGTCTGGTTTACTGACATTGTGCTCACAAGACCTGCAACGCTGAGATCTTTTTACAATAAATTGTTTTTTCTGAGGTCTTAATTCATTAATAGTTTCAGCTTGTAATTCCGGATGCTGTAACCTTTGATCTAAAGTTGTAACTGATAAAATAATAAAAAATGACTAAGTTGTATTAAAATATTGACATAGTTAAAATGAGTTTTATTTATATTCAAGCAATCCTTACTTTTTGTTATATCCACAGGCTTTGTAAAAATATCTGTTGGGAGTTCTTCTACTTCTTCGCTAGCTACTGAAGGCTGTGGTTGATCACTTGTTTGTGCTTGGGGTTGAGGTAGACTAGGTCGACCAGAAAGTTTACGAGCAATTACTGAAGTAACTCCAAATTTTTCCTGTAACGTATTTAAATGCTTCTTGTAAAGGCAAATTTTCATATAAGTTCAGATAGTTTAAATGGTTACGTACAAACTGTAAAAAAGTACGCTTTGTTTGAAACTTTCTCCGTTCCTTCTGTTGTTTTTCAATGGAAGCTAAAATCTTGTGATAATTTATCAAAGCCGTTATCCTGTTTGCATGTGGATTTTCCTGCTCTTTCCAGCTTCCCGTTGCTGAAAAGCACAAATGCCAATATGTTAATTTATGAAATTCATTAGCTGAAATTTGATTAAAAATATTTGCTCTATTTCCATATCTTACCCATAGTTTGATCAGGAATGCCAGCATCTCTAGAACTCCATCTACATAGCGAACAACTTAAATAATAAACTTTCTTTGTTGCTGGTTTGGTTTCCTCGCTTTCACCAGAAGGTTGCGTTGGTTTTATCAATACTTGTCCAGAGCGTATCGATAATGTTTGAGAACAGCATGGACAGTCAAAACAATTGGAGCACCTTAAAAAATATGTTTCATTTAATTTCACGTACAATCATACGTAATCTCTTCTTTAAAAAGCATAAACCTACTTGTTTTTCTTCAATCGAACCTCCATCGGAGGTAGATTTTCCAAACAATTTGGACAATAATACGAATCCACCTGATAAATTACAAGGATTATTCAGTAGCTGTCATTTGTATCTATAAAATACTAATCATTAGTGGAATAAATATTCAAGGGGAAATTCTCACCTCATGACAGACACAGTAACCACAACGTAGACTCAAACAGTGCCTGCAGAAATAAGCCTTGGCAATAGACTTTAACGATCCGCAGCTACAGGCGTAGCGCACGTAATCGGGTTGAAATAAATAAGCCATTATATAAAAAATATAATTCTAAATCATCGTTTCAACTAAGTTTTCAGCTGTTTAGCGAGCAGAACAAGTAGATCGCAGCCATATTCGGATTGAGACCTCGACATACTACTATGCCGGTGTAGTCGAGATGATATATAATATATATATATACATATATATGGCATGGGTAATCGATACTACACCCGAAGCAAAGTTTTAGCGCATGCTCATCACTTATAGCTTGAAAATGTTCATAGTCAAATCTCATATGAGGTGAATAAATTTATAAAAGTTAGAAATAAATATATTATTGTAATAATAAATTTGCTGATAAATATATAGATTTACAAAATATATCTCAATTTATATAAAATTTCCATTTCATTTTACTATCACTTTTAACAATAAATTATGCATATCTTGTTGCATCAAAACATAAACATTATATAACAGTATTGCAAATTCCCACTTGAACGTCAATGATGACCTATTCTACAGTATTCACGTCAATGTTATTATGCAATCATCATCTGCATCGTCTTCATCAGACAAAATCATTTCTTCCTCTTTCATTTCATCAACGCGATCTTCGTTTCGATAATTTTCAAGCGACTGAATAGCATTAACAGCCGGAATATTTTTACTCCACAATTTATTGACTATATCCTGCATATCATCCCTATAAAAATATTGGAAATTATATATTGTCTCTATTGCACTTAGCAAATTTTCTTTATTTTTGAATACCTTACTACGCGCTCAAATACTTTGGTGTCGTTATTCTTAAACTGAACCAATGCATTGTTCAGATTATTTAACGACAATACTTTCAGTTTTCCTTTGTTTTCATCACGATTAAAGTATTCGGACATGCCGCCTTCTACGGTACGCGACCACTCGCGCGATTCCTAAAATTCGGAGCGATTGGATTATTGAATTTTTGTTTGCAAGTACGATATTTGCATACATTATTATCGAAGAAAAAAAAAATTACATTGGCAAAATAAATTGTAGACAATTCCTCATAATCGTCGTTTTCATCGTCATCGTCATCAAACTCCAGATAATTAAATGCCGTAGAATTATCACATAGTAAAATCATATCTCTTGCATTTGCTACTTTTTCTTGATATTTACTGACCAACCTTTATGAAAAATTAACATTCCAAAATACATTTACATTACAGTGATTCGTATATGCTTATATTATTATAATAATATGTATATTATATACCTGGCTACGTTAAAATGATCTTGCTCTTGACTGCACAGGACTTTTAATCGGAGTAAAGGCTTTTTCGGTTGCTTGGGATGTCCTAATGGACAAACGTAAGAAGATTATTTAAAAAAAATTATCTCTGCAAATATGACAAACTATATGCAATTTAAACCTGTTTCTTGTTCGCGGGTTCGCGGCAAGAGAACGTTCTCGATATAACTGTCCACGAAGTCTTGAATGGCCTCCGTTCGTTTTTTTGAAATTATTTTTCCAAATGGTCCTGGCTGATACTGAAAGTTTGACAATCCGACATTATGTTGGTCCAGATTTAATCGACTGTACACGAACGGCCTAATAGTTTTTAATCTCAAATATTTCATTTTGAACGAGTCCTTGTATACTTTGAGTATGGCTACGTGTTTTGGAACAGTCTCGCCACGCGTTAATGTCGTCACTATTGAACTACCTGAAAATCGGTAGTACAAAACGTATATTTCTGGCACGCCCTGTATCTATATGTATATAGGTAAAACAAAACTCGTTAAAAATAATTGCAAGTATAGCTATAAATTTATTTACCTGGTTGTGTGATGCGAAATGTTTTGTTGGGAAAAGATTCGTGCTTTATTTTACAAACAGGCTCGTGTCCCCATATAACGATATTCAAGAAATCTGGTATGAAATTTTCGGAGAAGTACATATCTTCGGCTCTGCCGCGTCTTTGGCGATTTTGATGCAGTACCATCACGTTGCAAATATTAGGAATCGTTTCCTCTTGCAGGAGTTCAAGCTATCGAAAAAGTAAATAAATTAAATTAAACTAATTTAAAAATTGATGATTTGCATTATATACCTTGTCTCGTTTGATCAGCTTGGTTAATTTGTTGTCGTTCATATGGTTCAAGCCGTAAAGAGCCAATGTTGTTAATCCTTTGCGAAGCAACAGAGGCGGAATGCTAATTTTACTTTTATCTGGCCATTTTCCAAAGTAATTTACAAGCCCAGTTGCTGCCAGTAAATCCAAGGCTCCGGTGGGGCCGAAAACTGTAATTCAAAAATTATTAGAGGATGTAATGCGGTTCAGTTATATAAGTATATGCGACTTTCGAAATTTAAAGATCGTATCTTACTGGGCGCGTCACGATGTCCATGAATGGAAAAAATGGGCATTCCAATATTCAATTTTGGATCTTTGAAATTCGCTATCTTATCGGGACAATGATTGAAAATCCATTCCGGATCCGTCAAGCAGTCTATCTTCACGGGTCTGTAATGGTGATAGGTGGTGATGTGAAAACAAAGCTCATATATAGTTGCTATTTTATTATACAGCCATCCTACTTACTTATCACTTAAACAATACTTTCTCAGCAAAGTAATACACCTGGTTATCACATTGAGTGGAGGGTTGGTTTCGTAAAAAAGGTTTCCCGCCAAAAGAATGGCGTCAACCTCGTAGTCTCTGGCGTAAATGAGAATCTCTTCGAACGTTCTAAAGCTGTCGTCTTCTTGGTCTGCAAACAATATGACGATCTTTATTATTATAACGCTATAAAGTGGTTTTATAATATTTTGCATAATGTATGTTGAATGAATCTAGCCTCTTTTCACAGTCTGTTCGTAGCCCAAGTTGATGTCCGCAGCAATCAACACTTGAATAATATTCTCATCGACTTGATCACAGTCTTCGCTGCCCTCGCTATTTTCCGACTGATTCGAACTTCCCGCGTTTGCCATTGTCGAGTTTTAATACACGGAACAAAATTGTTTATGCACAAACGTACAGTTACAATCGACAGTTCTCAAGTACAGAGCAAGAAATCGGTAATCTCTTTTAGCCGCGATCGTCCTCTCATTTCCCGCCTTTATACATAACTATACACCTCATCGCAATGCACGCACGTGTTCATCGCTTTCTTTTCGCTCGTATAGTCGATCAATTGATGAAAAATTCAGCAACTATCGCACTATATGCGAAAAACAGCAAAAAACAGCCAGCCAACAACAATCTTCATTTCGGCGCAAGTATGAGTAGTTGAAGAAAAATATGACAAAACCCGTCGAAACCTGACTGCCGCGATAAAACGTTCGCCTCGATAATGCCGGCGACGTTCACGAAGACAGCGACGACGAGACTAAAGCGTTTTGTAATCTAAATTCTCGGTCTCTACACCAGCTGGTATATACGTCGGCGTTATCATATTTTAACATAGCTTCGTTCGGTGCATACGCGGCTTTAATATTGTGCCCACGTGTTCTTTTGGTATTTTAAAGGTGCTGCCTCTGCAGTTTGTTGCTTCCGTATACGGAACTACTATACACCGACGACTCGAAGTAACTTTGGGATCCAGACAATTTTCAACTGTATGCGAGCGACTCATTCGACATTTTTTCCACATCGATTTTTTTGAAATGTAAGAATGAATTTTTATGCACGTTAATTAATTATAATATATTATGGTTTGTGTTTTCATGCGAAAATAATTGATGGGCAGAACATTATCAGAAACTTGATAAGCTAGTTTGTAAATACTTAGAAAGTATTTATATAAGTATATACATAATCGTTTTCATATTTGCGTTAACATAAACCTTATCTCCGAAATAAAAACTTGAGCTCGCAACGCAAAAATTACACTACGAAGACGCGCGAAGTATGAATCTCCGAAGAATTTACGAAATACAAATCTCATATTGTTCGGTACTTGCGTCAATGTTCAATGAGTAAGAAAATAATAAGAATTTTCCTCGGTAATACATTTTTACATGAAATAAAATCCTCTTCAGCCAAGCTGGTAATCCAATCGATACATCTTCATAATTTAATTTGTCCATCATCCAGAATTCTAGTCTATCATTGCCCAGAAACGACTAATCATCATAAAAATAAAATTTGTCGCGATCTTCCGGTATATAAAGCCGACCAGCTGCGAGAACCCTTCGATACTATGTAAAATATATATCTATAAGTGCACAGCATTTAAGAAAATAATCCCAATGATTACCTCTCTCTCTCTCTCTCTCTCTCTCTCTCTCTCTCTCTCTCTCTCTCTCTCTCTCTTTCCTCTTTTTCTTCCTCTCCCCGTGACTTTGAATTTTGCCTCGAGAAAATTGCGAGAGACGGACGCGGTGCAAAAAGAAAGGAAAAATAAATAGAGCGCAAGATCCGCGCTTGGTATATGTATATAGCTGTGTAGTAGGAAAGTAGAGATCTGTCCGGCCTCCACAAGGCTGTGCAGCATCTCTTTTACATAGGCTCGCACGCGAGACTCGAGGAGGAGTTGGTCAGGAAGAGGCTTTTGCTGCATGCTCTGCCTGGCGGCTTGCCGGAAATTCCCAGTTATATACCTGCAGCGCGCATTCCAAGAGCCGGTGCGCGGAAATCGTCTCACCTCTCTCTCTCTCTATATATATATATATATATATATATACTGCACTTGCGATCGACGAACAAATGCTATATAGGCGCTAATATAGCTCGCGAGCTGCTGGAGTTGAACAATATTATTTCAGGCATTTAATTCAATTTTATTTATTATTATCACAGACAGAGATGTTCATCGATATATCTTTCATGCTTTGTCTCTATAATCAAATAGACGCAAGGAGGGAATTGATGCGTTCTTAAGCGCTTTAAAATTACAACATTCTCCAAGTTTATAGCTTTTGATCTTTGATGTATAGACTCTATATTCGGCGTATCAGAAAACTCACCGTACAATTAATTCTAAAATATTGTAGGTAATATCCGATTTGTTTCAATTAAACTAAACTCCATATATATATATATATATATATATATATATATATATATATAATATATAGAAAGAAGATTAAACGCGCGAGATAATCTCCCGAGAAAATAAGACCCGCGGTGTTTATAGCCAGATTATCGAAAAAATTTAAAGGTCCATTTCGAAGAATGTATATATGATTTTGAATGTAGACGTTAAGTTATCTGTGAAAACATCTCCATAATTATAATCTCCGATTCAAGCTGGCGACCGTCACGAAAACAACATGAGGCTTCTAATCGCCTGCGGAGAGTCAGGTAAGAATTAGGTCCATCATGCGCGCGTGGCTGGCTATATCACCTTCACGCACGTGTGTGGAAAATATATCTCCGAGGAATAAGGGTCATGTGCTGTTGTATTTTGAGTATGTGGCATATTTTTAGTCTGGCACCTTTCGTTGAGGCTATAATATATTATGTAGGTATATACCGAGATGTCTATTGAGTAAAGAGAAACTTTTCTTTTTTGCGTTTACGTAATGCTTACAAATACTATGCTGATCAAATTGATATCGATCATATACGATATTATATTATATGACTGGCAAAAATTGTTAATACAGGACATTCGTATTTATCACGTGGTTTCAGGAAATAAACTATATAGTCTCTTCCAGTGTAGTACTTAGATTGCATAGTTTTGATAATTAACAAGTTTATGCACAATATAATTGTCAATATAAACTCATATTTATCTACAACGGTCCGTTCGCCTCCCAAACACCAAAATTTCAACATACCTGCATCATCTATGCATCAGATATGAGTCTCACCAACGCCGTCCGCTACTACTTCGAATTCTCGTATAGCTCCTTTTCCCCTCTAAAATGAACACACTCGAGGAAAAAAAGAAAGTACCATCGTCGAATCCTGGGCCCTCCCAAAACCGTGACATCCTTATACCTCACTCTCTGATGACCCATATGCCCAGTATATAAGTATATAAAATTCAGCCACAATCAGCCATCAGGCACCCACACCGTACACTCAAGGTACCACGTTCTCCGTGACACACGGACTCACACACATATATACACATCGGCATTGTCCATCTCCCTCGCACTCGCAATGGCGCGCGCGGCGCCCGCAGCGGCCGCAGCGCGCGCTGCTGCATCGCTATGCCGCCTTTCAGTACCGCTCGGGACGCTCGAGCCGCGTTCACGTTCCGGCCGCTTTGCGCCGCCGCTGCTGCTCTCACCTCGCGCCGGTATTATCATCATCTCTCTCGCGTGCAAGTCTCTTTTTACTCGAGTATACTAAGTATTCCGCGAAGATTTCCAAGATGCAGTTTTGGAGAAAAGTGTTCTTCTTGTTGTTGTAGTTGTTGTTGAAGCAGTCGGAAACTCGTGGAGATATGTGTGGGTGCGCGGTGCAGTGTATAAACAGAGAGTCAGCTCAGTCAGCTGGCTGCTTCTTCCTCGGTGAAGTTTAAACAAAGCTGCTCGCTCTCTCTCTATATATATATAACTCTCGTTCTCCTCTCTGCAGCGGCAGCGGCATCGAAACTCAGCTTACACGTCAAAAAGGTTTGTTGCTCATTTTTACTTGGAAATATATAAATGAACTTTCTACGACTGTGTATAAATATAGAGGAAACCAAACAGAGCCGAGGTTATGGTGTTTTGGCAACATAACGCTCAAAGATCGTACGTATACTTACTTACTGCGCGCTCGTTCGTCGAAGCCTCCAGGGAAATTCCGGCTAATCGTAAAAAAGCCGTACTGCCGCACGCCAACGAAATTATATATACGGAAACAAACAAGATACACGCAAGCGAGAAAATTCAGTCCATCGCTACGGGCTGCGCATTCGAAAATCGGCGCGTGTCAGTCTCACGCTCCGGCGATTTGCACATATTTACTTTTATATCTAGCAACTCTATATGTATTTACCTACGCGTACGATGCCGCCGCCGTCGTTCACTCCTCGAGGGAGACGACGACTTCCTGGACTTTTTTCGGCCTGGCCGACTGGACTTCCGCTCGGCTGGATGATGGGAGAGTCGAGAAGGTGGGAGGTGGGGGTCTCGCTTATTCACCGGACACGATCGTCGTGCGCTGCGAGGCCGGAGGTAAACACACGAGGCCTTTTTTGTGTCTTTCGTTTACACGAGGATGTTCTTTTTGCGCTACGCGAGACGACGGACTCGGTGTGTGTTTTGGGATTTAGAGAGTTTGCGAATATTTTGGGTGGCCTTTTTTTCCAAGAGTTCCTTTCGGTCGGTTCGACGAATTCCGCTTGGACATCTTTATTTTGGGTAATGTCGAAAGCAATTTATTTGTGCAGTGAGTGTAGTGCAGGACAAAATTTTTCGGTTATTGCTTTTCTTATCTTATTTAATTAGGTATACGGATTGATGATTTTAAAAAACAATTCAACCAGAAACGTTGAAACCAGTGATATTGTGAAAAGTACTGAAAAATTAAATTTAAAAAATGATGAATTATCATCAACAAGCTTACTCACGTTATTAAGTTTAATCGCAGCGAAGATTGTTGCAGTTCCTCATCGAATAAAATTAATCATTGTTTTTAAATCACCTATATTTCTAATAATAATACATGCATCACTATATCTACACGATTAACCAATTAATTTCCCCCTACCATTACTCACCTCATAAGTATCTATCAATTTCAGATAATATTCAACGCGTGAAATCGAAACTACTTAAATCTACTTAACACACACATTGTACTTTTGTCCTCGTGTGTCTGAAAGCCTCAATGTTTAGACGTTCTCTAGCGACATCGGCGCGTGAAAACTCGTCTGCAGTACAACAAAAGCAAAAGCATCGTTAAAAAAGTATGTATCCCATCTTCACAATATAGCACACGGTGAGCCTTCGCATACAGTCTTTGCGCGGCACAATAGAGCAGCAGCCATCAGAAAAGTCGCCTCTCGTTTTCTCCTATGTGGACACACACGCGATGAGCGCGAGGGAACTCTGGCCATAAAAACTTTGTCCCTCGCAGCTCTTTCGCCGCCTATATGAAGCATATAATTGGTATATATAAGCCAGTGCGATGCTCGAGGTAATTAATTTCGCGGCTTTAATTTGAATTTATCGGAGAGGATTTTTCATCGAAGAGCGCGCAGCGAGATGTGTATCGTTCATTAATTCGCTGAGTGCCGACCTAGTTTAGTTGTTTTAGGATATGGCCACGGTCGAGGGTATAATTAAATTCCTCGCAGAGAGCAACGCGCGAGAGATTTATTACCCTCGATGAAAAAAAAAGTGCAGGCATTTACGTATTCTCTCATCTCTCATAAAATGCATAATTTCGTTGCGGGTGTAATATTAGGTACTTATATTAACTGGGTTTCTCGCGCGAATTTCGAGACAGCAAATTTGATATTACACTGAAATTCAAATGTATTAAGGTACCAACAGAATAAGCATAAAATTTAGGTCGAGCAGTTTTAAAATTACAATAAAAATATCGATTGTTCGACATTCGCAGTTTGTGTATAAAGCGAAGCACACAACAACACATTGTGCTCTTGCAAAATACATAAAAAGTTACCTGCGTTTGCGAACGAAGCTCAACACCGCACCGAACAATCAAACGAAATTGATTTAAAATTATACTCCCCCTCTAACTCAATTCAACCCAATCGTCCCGAGCAAATCACTACTATACGACCCGAAGAATTTCCCATCGAAACAGTGCGAAACGAGGAAGCGAATTGAGCCCAATAAAATCTAATTAGAATGTGCCCGAGTAAATGCAGTGACGACGGTCCTGCAGTCGTATAATTCAAAAGGACGTCGCTCTCTCGCTAAATCACTGCTTATTGTCTCTCTCTCTCTCTCTCTCTCTCTCTCTCTCACACACACACACAGCACAGTCATCATCTTCTCGCCGGACTTGCCCGCAATATTCCCATCGGATCTCAAATAGATTTATTATCGCTCCGAAACGGCTCTTGATATGTGCACTGGGCTAATCGGAATTTCTTGCTTATGCGTCCGGAAGTGATGACTATAATTCAGGGACGACGGTCTCGCGTACTTGGCTATATGTGCTACACAGATGCGCTCTCTAATGTATAAATCGTCTCTCTGCTGACGCTCGGACTCGAAAACTACTACACCGATGTCGGATTCGCTCTCGGATCATATATACGTGTAACCATCGAGTTTTGGATGCAGATTTATGGGGGTGTATATTAGCTTGTAATAGTATCGACATTTGTGTGATGAATTGCTTATGGAGTTGACGGTTTACAATTTAAATATCTGTAACATTCTCGAAGTTAAATAGACAGTGTTCATAATTTAAGAGAAATTTGCATGACAAATAATGCATACCATACGCACGCAGGTATTATACTTAGTGAAAATGGAAAGGGTATATTTATGTATATGTATATACACGAAGGTGTGACTTTGGCACATAGCTGTGCAAATGCAATTTACATAAAGGAAGGCGCCTGTAGCTATTATAAGAAGTAAATATATGTCCACGATACTCTTTCTCTCCATCTTAAAAAAGTAAAAGCGCACTCTTAAAAAAAACGTAATCAAAACCATCAGCTCGAAAGACGATAAACACAGCGGTTCCACAATCTAAAAATACCTTCCAACGTACAAACAATCCACGACGCAGTATATCGACTTCAATTAACGTTACGTGACTTCGAAAATTTGTCTCGCCAGACTCGTTATAAAATATATACATGCGTAACTCGCGCGCGACAATGGGAGCACATGCCCATAGCAGCTCACAATAAACAAACGCCGATAATAAAATCAGCAGCCTGTCGTAAAGCCACGCATATAGGCGTTGTGAAACATTAATGCGCATCGGCATCTCGCGAAAACTATCCCGAAAGCACAAAGCCTGTCTTGCGCAACAACGACATGCTCCAGCAATGCCGAACCTCCGATATTATTAGCCGCCTATATTATGTATAATGTAACAATAGCCGCTAATTGTAAAAAAGAAAACTCGCGCGCGCGCGAAGAAACGTGTGCCATCGCAGCAGACGTCGCGCCCACGAGCAGCAGTCGGTAATTAATTCCCGTTGAGTAATTCGATCGCGGATATGTGATATGAGTCATTGACGTTATAAACACAAAGAGTACGCGAACGCTGTATACACGGCAGAGGTTCGGCGAAAAGAATGAAAAAGAAAGACAGGACCGATCGTCCGTGTCGCGCGCAGCTCTTTGCTTTTTCAATTTCCGTATCGTCGTGCACCGCTGCTGCTGCTGCTGGACGGGATTTGAACCCACACGTCATTGTTGCTCTTTGTTGTAGGGTATAGTTCATGCGGAATCTTCGCGTATACGAACGGGATACTTTCTCTCGCAGTCCTAGTTTTGACGTTGCCATGGATGAGTGCGGTGAGCTTTTAGTGGAATTTGCCGGTGGTGAATGGCCACTTGCGTATATACGTGCGGGAATATTTTGAGAATTGTTTCTGTGTCGTATGTACGAAATGTGTTGAGAATTTAAATTTATGCGATGTAGGAGATTAATTATGAATTATCATGTGTGTATTATTACGTGTACAATGTACATGTGTTGATCTATAATAATGCACATAGCAATTGACTGCTAATTATTATACGATAGTCGGATCACTGACAACATTCACAACAGTTTTTTCTTCTAACGTATTTCTAGCAATGAAAAACTCAATCGTTTTATCAAGAAATAAAACAACAAGCACTCCTTTCTATACTTCATTTGCGGTATCGAACGCGACACATATACCAAACAAATAATAAGCTCACAGTCTCTTTTACGATCGGCCTGCCGCGTATACACATATATATCTCCGATAAGTATATACTTATATACTAGGCGGTAAGACTCGGCGCAAAAACGATAACACACAATCGAGGTGATTCACGTGCGTGTATGCGGTATATAACACCCGAGGCTACCTGTTCCATATAACAGTAAACAGGAACGTTCAGTTACAGTTCGAGAATCGCACCGGCAAAGTCCTTTTGCGCAGGCGAACTTTTAAAAGCACACCAGATTTCATGTATTAACAACGACAGCTATAAGTATATGTATATGTATAACAAGCGGTGATCGACGACTGCAGCGAAGTATATATAGTCAAGCTTCGTCATAAGCCTAAAAAATACTCAGCAGCACTGGAATAGAAGAAGAAGAAGAAGTGGCAGGTTTTGTACGTTCTAATTCATTTCGCGGAGAAGCAGATAGAGCAGAGAACGCGCGCGACGTCGTCGGCTCTCTAAATTGCGGTGACACGTGAGAGACTCTCACGGCTGCGCTGTCGGGCGAAAACTCGCTTTTCCGTCCGTTGCCGCCTCCTCCTCTCGTTGCGTATAGTGTAGTCTCTGTGCGTGCACCGCAAATTTTTTGCGCGCGCGAAACAAAAGTCACGCATTCTTTGCGACAATTGGGTTTCGCTGCTGCTGCGCTGGTACGTGAAAAAATTTTTCCTACTTTCGTTTTTTTGCTGGCTGCGTATATGGAGAGAGTAGATACCCGATACAGCGTGAGAAATATTTGCAAGATGACATGTTTAAGGAATATCGGATTTCAAATGGATTTTAATAATCAATTAATCGATGGAACGATGTATACACACTATGTATGTATAATATAACGATGACCCGATAATAAGCATTTCTTTATATACCAGTGCGCGGCTATATGTAAACTTTTGTTGCGACGAAAAAACTGGCCGTAACGGTATAAGCAAGCAAGATAAGCGTATGAATAAAAGAGTATATTAAATATATATATTTCAATAAAATTTTATCAACCAGCAATCCAATAATAAAATACTGTTTACAAACTCCACACGCTCTTTTTTTCTCGTATAGCAGCGCAGTGACTGCGTCCGTTGTGTATACGCGCAGTGAACGAAACGACGTTGACCTGAGTGTAATTTAACGTTTGACGTTTACTCGAAACCGGCGATAAGACGACGCGTCATTCGCTTTGGAGCCGTGGTGTAAAGGGAGAAAATCCAAGCCAAACGTGCAGCTAAAATTAACTCACGTCCGCTTTATTGGCTTTTTCAACTTTGGTTCACACCATCAATGCTGCGAATTGCATTTTTGCAATTTTCAACGAGTATTTTAAGCTTGTGTTAAGAAGGTTTCACGTTTCTTCCATTATCACAGAAACTAATGAGTGCAGTTATAAATTTGACTGATAAACGGAGTAGTATATAATATCGATGCACGAGTTTCCTAAAGAAGACATGGTAATCATTCTTCACATCATTTTTAACAACAATGAGCCAAAATATCATGAATGTTTCTAGCAGGGGATGACGTCCACTACTTATTCCCGATTGGAGTATAAGATGCTGACGCCCTAAATCCACATAAAATATGATCCAGTATAGAGTATAAACCAAAAATTTGTAACATTAAGGTTATGTTGAAACTGAAAGTTCTGTATAACATCGCAGTATAACATCGCTTATTGAAGAACCGCGTACATCGCAACAACTAGCACAGCCTGAAAACGCTCTTTTTCAAGACACACCCCGTTGCAAAAAGGCCCAAGATAATCCCACCAGACACCCGCTCAATCCATAATCCAAACGCATTTAAAGAAGCTTCATCCTCTTGAAGTCTCTACGGGATTATACTATACTATATACCTACTCCCCGCGGGAAGCTCGCGAATACGTGCCCACCCACGCTTCCGCCTGAAGTACACGCCGACTATATCCCCGGTCGTTTTGAAATAGATTACGCGAGCGCAGCAGTGGATCATTGATAAAGTTCCGGGGATCGAGCCGTGCATTATGAGATACGCGCAACTTTGATGCGTAGTCTACGGCTAAGTCGTCATGGTATATCTACGCTTATATATATATATATATATATATATATATACCGGCTAGTCGAAGGGGTTATCCCGCTGCGCTTTGGAATATGATCGTTTCGCGTGCGCATATATTGCGCAGGTCTGCGGCATTGTAGACGTTAATCTAGATGAATCGGCAGCTTTCCTTTGCAAAATGCCATTTATAGTATTCTAATTTAAAATTTGGCTTCCTTTTTCTCGTTATCAAATATAAAAAAAAGGTTCTTTTAGTTACGCGTGTACTTTATCTCGAGGTAGATAAAGAAACACGTTGGATAAACATCAGCCGCGAAAGAAAGTTCGACTCGCAGAAATTGATTTTGAGAGCCAACTTTTCGCTGTGTTCTCCGATATTTCAACTTCCAAATAGATATTTCATGACGCGTATATACGATCGCACAGCAGCAGTTCTCTAAGCGCCAGAAACGCCCCTTCCGAACGTTCGACAATGGTCCGCGTGTGTTCGCCTGGCCGTATAATCTAAAAGCGCTCTCTCGGCGTCGTTCCTTTTTTCTTTCTTCTTCTCTCTTTGCGCGAGAATCGAGTCAATTGCTTTTTCGTACGGCGACTGCGGCATTATGGAGATGGATTTTTGAAAGGATTGAATTCTAACTTTCCAATCGGCGCTTTTGTTCGGCTGACGCGATGCTGGAACTGATGACGCTCATTGCCGTGAAAAGACATTTTGACAGTCGCGTTATAGATTACAGTTTTTATGAAGATCTTAAAATTTTTTCTTTTTATAACTCTATTTTTATGAGCTTAGAATACGAGCGAAGGGAGTATTAAAAAAAGTTACGTAACAAATGAATTCAAAATAAATGAAAGAATATACTTTTTCACGAAAACGAACTTTCAATTTTCGATTTCATCAAGCATTATCATTTTCTCTTCAGGCTACTTGTTCGATTGAATTTTGTGCAGAGGTTACAATCCTTACCAGCGCACCGAATCGCATCAAGTTTTTCATTACACGCAAACTCGTGAAGTACAAATTTTAGTGACTATAGTCACTTTAATCCGCGTGTCTATATCATTATTCATAGCCACGATAGTTCTCCTTTTCAATATCCTGTCGTTCCGCAGACATTCCATTTCAAGTTTGATTCGAGACTTTAGCTCTCGAACATCGACAAGACCGATAAGTTTCCCAGGTATGCATAGAGTTTGCCGTATATTCGCGAGGATACAAAGAGTCCTCTATCGATTCAACGAAGATTTCGTTGACTTGGCGACTATTCGTATATTCATATCGAATGACAACCGTTTCGTTCGCGTGTTTGCAATTTTTTCGTGAATCACGGCTTTGCGTGAATGTGCGCAATGACAGACTTGCGTCTAGACGATGCAATAGTTTTTGTTTAGTATCCAAGTTAAGTTCAGCAAGAAAAAAAGTGTAAATGTAATATAATTGAAGGTCTTGCCAAATCTAACTCTTACTACTTATCTCCGACACGTGGAGTAACAGTGGCTATTTACTCTTCGAATACTATATATATTCCATCCAACTCCTTGCTTCTCCTATATACCAAATTATAAGAAGACGGACACATTCCTCCTACTGTGTTCTTAACAACGTTATTCCACCTCCCTCGTGATCTCGCGGAAAAAATATCTAAATTTGCATGATTGCAACCAGCAAAATATACGCGTAAAACGTACTTATATACCCAAGTCGAAATACGAGTAACTCGTATATATAAACTTCCTCTTTGAACCACCTCTGCCACAGGACAATCCATCCTCTCTGCAAGCAATCACCACGTAATTCGGTAAATTCAAAATCTCGCGACAGTGTTCCCACTCTCGCACGCACGTCTGCTCCTCCTTTTCCGATGCGCAGCTCCGGCTCCTGTAATCGCGTCGAGTTTGGCTCTGCCGAAGGCAAACTCGTTCGTGCCTTGAATTCTCAAGTGGCGACGCAGAGAAGTTCGCGAGTTAGTGCGCACAGCATCAGCATCAGCCCTTTTTTTGGTCCCGAAGAAAATCGAACGAACTTTTAAACGCGCGCCCAAGTGCGCTTTCTCCAGACTCCTGCAATTTCGCGCTGGAAATGGACGAGGAGGAGCTGCCTCGTTGATTCGCAAAGGCCCGATATGCTCTCAAGTGATACTGGAACGTCTCCCGAGCTTTGTATGTTATATTGGCATTTTTTGAAATTTTACATTATACAGTTGCTGTGTTCTCGGCGCGAAAAGGACGTTGACTCTTATATGATACGAGAGGCTGCGCAGCATTTCGATTAGCTGAGTCATGTATACAATCATCGAGAGAGAAACAATAATTTACTCAGTTATAATCGATGGAACGTAAGATGTCGCAAAGGATATGGAAATTAACTGCAGCAGCGAGTTAAAACGCGAAAAAAAGCATTAAGCAGAGATAAGATTTCCTGGCCGCGAGTGCGTGCCGTTTCTCCCAGTATTTCGTTACAAAGCCGATAAAAGAAGTGCGTCCGGCGCAGCGCGCGAAGTAAAAAGATATCTATATATATGCACACGGAAAGAGTATATTTAAGGACCATTTCTCCGGTATACTTTACGTCTTCAAACTGGTTTTTCTCATCTTCGAGGCCCTAAAATCGTAAATCATTAAGGATTTCGGTCGTTTAGTCACGGGCTCCGAATCTCGTATACGCGCGTACGTTTGGCATTCCAAGCATCTAGAGATACCTATATACACGAGCGAGCGCCCAGTTTAAAGGATATATATATATTCCTCCTCGTGCTTTTTAAATCTAAATATAGCCACGCGCGTTAACTGGAATAAATCACGCGCCTCCCCCTATATACACACACACACACACACACACACATATATATATATATATATATATACCTTATATACCCGCAGTCGAAAGAAACTCCAAGGCGATAAAGTGTTATATATATACGTATATGCGCGTGTCCTTCAATTCCATAGAGATTTACTTTCGAACGGTGACTTTTGCGTACCATAAGTACTCGCGTATACAATAATTGCCCGTGACGTGTGCGTACATGAGTTGTTGAAAACTCGCTCGAGATTTTTTGTTGCTCGTATATATAGTATATATATATGGCTTGTTTTTTCGCGGATATTATACGCGCCGTCGACGTCGAGTTTAAGCGCGTTGATGCTTATACTCTGCGCGAATCTGGTATATAATGCGTGATCGATCAATGTCGTGCGCGTATAGAGCGAGAAGAGAGTAATTTATAGCGCGCGAACGTTTAATTATCGAATCGTTTGTGTTTGTTTATTTTTGAAGCATAATTTACTTGTCGATGATACTTCAATCAGGTGTTGTAGCAAAAGTTTCGAAACGCTTTAAAAATTGCAGATGGAATATAGCGAGTAATTCCGAATTAATTGAATGATGCACTACTCAGTACAATTTAATCGTAGAAAATGAATTCTATTTTAATTCATCGCGCGAGCTTACTTCACAACGGAATATCTCTGAAAATTACAGTGTAATATACAAGAAAACCAGCCAACATCTTGCTTTTGCAACGAGTCTCAACAATAAATCATACATTTTTACGGCTAAAACATTCCTCCCGTGCAAAAACAACAAAGCCACAACAACAAGCGTCCACATAATAAAATCCTTACGATTCCTTACATGTAAAAAACGAATGAAACAAATCGCTTCGGACCTCGAAAATTCTTTCGCGCATCATTACGCGACACATACACGCTGACGCACTTGGGACAATTAAGATTCCCGCGTTTCGCGCTTAAAAATCGGCAATATCGTAATTTCCAGCAACACGCTCAGAAAGAAAGAGAGAAAGAAACTATACGACTCTCGTCCTTCGCTCCTCTTCCGTAATTACAGGTATAGAGCCGCTGCTGCTGCTACGTCGTCGTGATTTTCGAGAGACGGCAGTCGAGTATATAGTTACTCTCTCTCTCTCTCTCTCTGCGTCCCGTTAATTTTCAGGACTTTTTTCGCACTGCTCTTTCTTCGTCCGACCTCGAGTCTGACAGATTCCCTCTTTTGCGGAGCATATATGTACAACGCGAGATGTTTTTTTCTCTTCATACTTTCGTCACGCGTGAAGAGACGAATTAATTTTTTACCTTTTGATTGCGCATTGATTTGATTGAATTTTAATGGTGGATGCCGAGTTAAAGGCTCATTTGACGGCAAACGTAATTATCATTAAAAGTAAATCAGCATCTACCTGATGACTTACTTGGTGGTCCTTCTTAACATTCTTCCAAGTGTATAGGGTTATAATATATATCAAACAGTGTTGGAAAAATATTTACGAGTCCGGCAAAGCGACACTGATGTTTCAAAAGCGCGTACAGCTATACTTGTTTTCGACTGCATGTGAGAAAGAGGTCGATATACGTAATTTTTTGTGCTCATTCGCGTAACGTCAGTTAAAGACAGTACTGCAGTGTGCTCGTTAAACCGGAAACTATCCTCAACACGCCTTCGCTACAATCTTGCGCGATTCCCCGTTACAAAGGAGGAAAAACAGCCGACTCTATTCTAACCACAAACACACACATATATCCACCTGCACGATATTCATAAATCATTTTTTTGTATATGCATTTGTAATAGAGGAGATAAAAAGTTATGCTAGAAAATTTCGAGTGTACCCCTTATATCTGTCTCAATTTATCATTTTCATATTTCTATATCGCTCGGCAGTTACGTTTCTCTTTCGACGCATATCATCTGACAGAGAGAAAGAGAGAGAGAGAGTTTTTGAAAAAAAACAAAAATAAATATTGAGTGGAGGCATATAACGGTGTCTTTTTGCTCCTTACGACGATTATTGCAGAGCGAAGGCCGTAAGATAGGGGTAGAGAGAAACGCGGTAGCAGTCTTCTTAGCCCTAGGGGCCCCTTCGTAACCATATATACATATATCGTAACCGGTTAGTAGCCGGAGGAGTCGACGAGCGACTGCAGAAAGCGCAGAGGCTGCTGTGCGTTTGTCCCAGTTCCTTCTGGGACGTATAGACGCGCCGATCGCTTTGATGAACGGGACACGAGAGTCTCTGGACAAGTGATTGAATGAGACTTTGTCGGCGAAGGGACTAATAAGGAAATCGCGAGATTCGATCTCACGCACTTTTATTGTCGGTTTGCGTCGATGCGATGTGGAACGTACGATTCGATGTTTTGAAGAAAAGTGTTTCAAGGAAAAAGGTGATGGGTGAAGAAGTCGATAAAATGTTAAATGATCTATTATAAGTATAGATATTTGCGCAGAGAGCTGCTGCATAGAGTATATACCAACGGCTCAATCTAAATGCATCTAATGCCTCGTGCATGTATATGTTTCGCCCAAAGTTAGAACACACGCGCCTAACGACTTCCGAGTCGTTCAACTTCTAATTTTACGTTATGATTAATGCAGACGTATTCGCTATTTCCATCACGACAATGTACAATAATACATTCAGTAAACAAAGTAATCTTAAAAGGCAAACGACGAGCCAACTATAAATCCAAAGTACACAAATTATAAAATACCACCGACATCCATCACGCGGCCCTAAGGATTTAAACGTTAACTAGCCAACCTCACTCGCGCAGACTGTCACATCATCCTTCGTGGCTTCTACTTTATAGACGCCCCGGCGGCCAGACTCACTTCGTGACTGATGACTCGAGCTTTATTACGAGAGAGACGACGACGAGTAGCGCGTGTTTTCATTCGTCATCGATGTGATGTTGCTGTAGGTACACGACGACGCGTAATTTCGTCTTTTCTTGTTACCAACGGGGAGAGAAAGAGAGGCGTTGAATCGTCGGCGTTTAATGGCAAAGCACACAGTGTAAATCTCTTTGAAGTAAGTCCGTCGACGCTCCGAGGGATTGAAAGTGCGAGAATCTTTTTTCTAGTTCGTTCAGCTTTTTACTCATGGTTGGAAACGTAGAATCACTTGTTTTTTTGCCGGACTGGCTCAATTTTAAGCGGTAACAACACTTGTTATTGTTGAAATTGCGAGAAAATAGCTTGTGCTTGAGAATGTTGCTGGAAAGTTTGGATGTGAAATCTGCTCTAGTTTGAAAATATTGATCTAATACAGAAGCAAACTTTGGAAGAAGATTCATCGAGTTCATGTAGGCCAAAGATTCCCGATTATAAACAAGCGCTTAGTGGTATCATTAAAAGTTCAACTGACACGTTAAGTATAAAAATGTTCTCATATTACAATACAAAATATATGATTCGCCTTCGGATAATAATAGCTCATGGACAATAAAGTTCTTAAGAATCCTGCAACTTATTTTTTCGAAGCCCCCAGTTCGTTGACTTCTTTTTCTCAAAGAATCAGCGCGCGTAGTGTGTTATTTGCATATTTAATTAGAACACATGTAATTTACAGCACAGTGTGAAGCATCTCTTTCACGAATAATTTTCTCGGTACAATTAAAGAGTCCCATTGTTTGCGCTGAGAAAAGCACTTGGTCGCATAATGACGTCCTTTGTTTATTGAGATTCTTACCCTTCTCTCGCTCGATCCTTCTTTTCTTTTTTCGCGTTCTGGAACGCGACGTTCGTTGACCAGTAAATTGGCGTGATATATTTTTAAATAAAATTAAAAAAAATCGTACAGCATATAACATTTTAACAGCACGATTACAGATTGTATACACACAAAGTGCAAAAAACCGGTCGGTAAGAAGGCGCTGCATATCGAACCATCATTTTCTGCTTCACCTTTGTATGCATCAGGCCAAAAGCTGAGTTGAAATTGCTCTCAGTCGCATCACCTCTACAGGATGGTCGATATTTTCGCGTCTGTAATACGCTGCAACAAAGTTTTTCTCCTCACCATCCGTATATACACATCTATATGCACAATATGGCATCTCGCGAGTTTTGTCGGCGCTGCTGCTGCTCCCCTTTTTTCTTCTGCCGTCCTCCTCTTCTTGCTCCGGTGAATCTCCGCTGCTTCTGCGACGAGGATCGAGGCACGTTTTATACGGACGACCGGTCAAACGAGTTTTTCCTGATGAGCAAACGAGTAAGAGGAGGAGAAAGCACTCGATGTATATATATATATATATATATATACGTGGGTAACCGCAGGTGCATCACCCCCAAAAAGTCTATATGTATGTAGCTGCATTTAGTTGGGATGTATTTCTGCGGTCCTCTGTGGTATACTGCGAGATAAATATTTGCATCTACTTCGGAGCAACGGATCGGAAGGATTTTATTTTGTTATGAGAGTTTCTTTGGCCGGGAGATAAAGTCAAACAGAGTAATGAAACATTTACTCGCTCCAGTGAGCCTGCCAACGGGTCCGGGAGTTTTTGCTTCATCTCCGAACGTGTGTTTGTATGCAACGAGAAAAAAAAGATCCGTCACGCTAGATTAATCGTAAAACAAAATGGTTTTGGACTACACATCACTGGTGTCTCAAGTCTCTAGCAGCTATAGATGTCTAGCTATATGGATTTTATCTAGAGTATTGTATAATAATGATTTATTTCAACGGAATTATCAGAGGCTTATTAGAGATTATTATATAGTAATATAAGTATATATTCTAACCTATGCATCACAACCTTACAAGTATCCTGAACAAATTTTTTTCAATATTATTTGTATTGCCCAAAAAAAATCTTCGGTTTACGTCAGTATTTTTGAGCTAGTCTTCGAGATAGAGAGCGACAATTTCAAAAATCAATTAAAACTTGCATCAAAACTTCAATTCAGCAGCTCAACGGCTTGGCAAGCGAAATACACACACACACACCTTGTCAGTACACCCCTCTATACTCATATAACTCAGCGCATCTTACAAACTTCCCCGGCGGCGGCGGAATCTCCAACTCGTCCCGAAACTTTCCTGCGCAGCCAAAAGCTCATGCAGCACGACGAGCCTAATGCGACGTGAGCCGCGCGTGCAGCTGCACTTCGGCTAATTTCGTGTAATGGCAGGCGCTCGCGCAAAAACGAGAATCGCAGAATAGAAGCGCGTGTGCCGCGAGTCTGGTTTTCGGAAAGACCGAGCGCAAAAAATGAGGTACTTACTCTCGCTGCACAGTAGTGATGCGGCGCTGCGCTTAATTGCGCACACACGATCGACCCGCACCGGTCTAATGATGCACTCGAGTTCTTCTTCGACTAATTTGCCCCTCGTGATTCGATGTAAAGTGTAGCTTATATCGCCTGGTCGTTTTTGGTAGGTGCTTTATATATATATATATATACACGAGCAGGAAATTATACGGAGGTAGAGACAGAGAGGTGTGCTCGTTAGGTGTGCCGAATTTTGGGTTTCAAGGTGAAGATCGTTTAGCGTTCGATGAATTATGTATTGTCTTGAAAGTGATCGATGGTTTCATTTTCGGATACTAAAACTATAATAATTTTCGACTAGAACGAACATTTATTTGTGTATAATATTCTTTAAAAGTTTTATGTAAAACATTACTCCTGTATACAATACGTTGTAGTAATTGATAGTCAGTCTTACTCTATCCATGCTAATATCATATCAATTGATACCTTTTTCGCATATTCTGATGTCATATCGCGAAAATTGAAAAGCTGCTCATGCCTTCCAATGAGAACACGATTTTCATTGATTTAACATCGTCGCTTACAAGTTTGTACACATATACTGCACGCGCGTCAACGCTGCTATTTTGATGTACAAACAACCTCGTCGAGGTTTTTAGGGCACAGCGGAATGTCGACAAGCCGCCACTGGAGTTACGCCTTCGTTCCGCTTGGCAGGCCGTCGCATCTCCTAAATTCATAGTCGGATATTCCACCTGACTGGCTGGCGCTTCAGCGATTTTATTTCCCTTCAATGTGAACATTTGTACAAGAGCTCTTTTAGTCACGTTCATGGCGGTTTTTCCTAAACCTGCTTAAAAATCCGGGATCTTGGAAAACTGGATTAGAAACATTATGCTTGTTGTTATGGTCTTTAAAAAGAAATTGTGCCTGTGCTTTTATTTAAGTAATACGAATGCATTCAGACCATTAGTTTAATTTACAAACCACAAGAGTATATAAATTTAAATTTTGTTAATCATTTCGAATCAACATTATTTTTTGACGAAAAATGTACGCCTTTATAAGGTTATTTGGAAAAAAACGAGTTTCATATAAATATATATAATATATATAATAGCACTATATTCTCGGCCGGTCAAAGGTTTACCGTTTCGAAAACCAGAATAATCCGTTAAAACGTTTTCAGAATTATGTGTAAATTATTCAAAATACTAAAAAAAAATGTATTCGATTCCGATTTATTCAAATTACCATGGGCTAGATCGTTATAATTCTAATCTACTACACATTTGCAAAATCAATGAATGTCTACAGTCTATATAGCAGCATATGAATTTTGAAAGTTCGTTATCTTATACAATTCTGATTTATATGTCAGATGAAATTTTTAATAAATTCAAATGTATTAAGTGACCGTCGGTATAGGATGTGCAAAGTTTCGTATTTGACATTTGAAATCTTCCAGATGAGACTTCTCGATAACTGGGTTAAAAAGAAAGTCGTCGTACTTTCTTGAATATTACATTTTCATCTGCGCATTTCCATTTAAGATGATCCGAGAGACCACAACGTAGCCGAATGTTAAAGGTAAATGAGTTTTTAAGGCTTCCCAACTAATTTTGTAAATGCACTAATAAACGACACTGATAGATTGAATCTATAGCAAAGTAAAAACCATCGTTTTAATATAACGTAAAACGTAATCCATCTCCAAAGAAACCAAAGCATCCAACAAGCCAGAATAACTTCTTCCAAGAGCTCGGCGAGTAATCTATCCTCATCTCCTCATTATTAAAACAAATTCGCACGTCTCGCACTCGATCGGGGCGAGCGATTATCCAACCACTCTCTCAGCGCGCGAATAAGGAGCAGAGCATGCAAATCGGGATTTAAGCAGCGCGCGGCGCGTCTCGAGGTTTTGAAAATCGTCGAGAGCGGCGGGTTCAAGGATAGGCGAAGGGAGTCGAAAAAAAACGACGCAACAGAAAGAAGCGCCTTTCCTCTCGAGCTCGCTATACCTCCTCATGAATATTCCACTGGTAAATTATATTATTCTCTAGCGCGCGAAACTCCTTCCTTTTACCTTCCCGCAGTAGCTTATCTATAGGAAGAGACGACGTCGGGCGCATAAACTTCCATATGGCCGCTACCACTTACCCCCCAACGTAAATGTAGGTGTCAATATTTTAGTTGCGGCGTATAATACAACACCGGCGCGCATGTGTGTATATGATTTGCGATGGAGAAAGTTGTCCTGATCTACTGCGGCATTCACGGTTTAGCGGTTAAAAGTTACGCGCGGATGCTCTGGACAACGCGAGGATGGATGACGAGGGGGGGGGGGGGGGGGGAGTTGTGGGTTAGTGCTTCTGGGAGTTTAGCTTAGCTTAGAGTGGGAATTATTTATCGTGCATTTTCCTACACAGTTTTCCTTTTATCTCTGTGTGCCGCCAGCTGATGTAGTTTTTACTGCCGGGGAAAGAATTGACGGGAAAAATGGCGGAAAGTCGAAGCGTTATAATTATGCTCTTGTGTAATTAACTGTTGCGGAGTGATTCGATGGAATGTGAAATTAATTATAGGAGGCATTTTAATGGAAAGAGCTTAACCATCATTTTTGTTGGAAATACTCGTATATACCTTATGTATTTTATGATATACAGTTGTAAATTAAGAGCTATTCACGGAATATGTTGATTAAAACTTTTTGGAAAATGGTTTTCTTTTGATTAATGTTGATTTTTCTCCACATGTTACAGGTGAGGCATTCGAAAGGGCGAGCCAGTTTTCAAAGGGTTTCACTTGTGATGTGAAGTACATCTTCGGACTTGTGAGTAAACTAGAGCGTAAAATTTCTTCACATATAGTGCTCCGAATAAATCGACACATTTTTTAAAACCACACCGTACGCAATAGAAAATCAACAAATCACAATCAAAACAAACAACCACTGGCCATCGATCTAAGAATCCAAGCGATTAAATGCCTTATATTCCCCAGGCGTCATCGCTAAACAATGACACATATATACGGCGCCTGTCACTCGGTCCACAATTCGGCGAAGCCGATACACAGAGCATCGATTGCTCAATACCAGTTTCACCAATATTTGCACGGTCACTTCGATTCTCACAAACACACGTATACACAGTCTTTTCGGTCGTCGATTCCGCAATGCAGTCGCGCACATTGGATCGTCTGCTGCGTCTGCGGTATAATGGAATCTCCTGGTCGTGACAGCTCGCGAATAAGCCAGACTTGCCATACATAAAGCAAGCGTGAAATTCCGAAGGAAATTGGCACCCGGCACAAAGCAGAGCCGCTGCGGAGAAAATATACGGGCCAGTGCTTTTTGTAACCCTAATTTATATAGATATATCGAGGCGCTTTGAGATGGAGGGCAGGGGTTGTGCTCATTTTTTTCTTTATTTCTTCACTTTATTGGGGCACTTTCGTTAACATTTTTTGTTTGCGAATTTCTTGTATCGAAGTCGAATTGGATAAATTGATTTTTAAAATATTTTCGTTTTTACTTTAAAAACTCAATGGTTATATAACTAAATAATACATGTTACGAATAGCCCGCATTAAAAAGTGCCGCACTCTCCTTTACAAATAAGTCAGACAAAGTAATTATTTGAATAGTCAAACTTGAAATATTTGCCTACATCACATCGGGCTTTACGAAACAAAGCAAACAGCTAATCCAATAGCCTTTTAGGTCAAGTCGTTAATGTGATTTAACGTATCGCCTCGGACCATCATAAAATCGATTACATTCAGACCTCGAATTATATACGTCAATTCTACGCAGCAATTCTTTCCGGAAATCGCTTACATTGAAAGAAAAAAAGATATATACCAAATCCCACCGAACGTAACGTGCTACGCGGTTTCGCGCCTCGTTACAGGCCTATATAATACGCAAAGCCTTTCCTCGGAAGCGTCGGCGGTGGCGGCGTCTCTCGCGCACGGAAATAACCTCGTGATAGCAAACTCGGCCGCACGAAAAGAGTGTATGTATGCTGGCGCGGGCTTTGATCCCCGTGCTACATGCTGTACAATGTGCTTCGTCGGCTGAGCGCTTGAGAAACCATACGTTGTCGGAAATTATGCCGACCCCGCCTGCTAGCGCTTCTATCTTTCTCTTTTTCTTATATATATATACCTCCGTCGTCTGCTGTGCTGTATTTCCAAGTCGCCTCACGTTTCCAATCTTTTGTGTTTATCTACTGCACTTTTATTGCGCGATTGTCGTCCCTTCGCTATTTTCCCCGTCCTGCTCTGATGCTGTTGCTGCCTGGCACGTAACTCGCACGTGTAGCCGTGCGACGTGTATATACGACTGGGTTTACATCTTAAATTGTCGCGGTTGCATGCACGTATATATAGAAGAGATACGCGGGGTGTGGAAGCTCGTTGGTATGGACTTTGCTGTCGATGAATTCTTTTGTGAGCTATGCACACGATACTGGTTGGAATTGTAATTGAGATATCGGGCTTGAGGTTTAATTGTTTGATTTGGTGTATCATTATACGTTACGTAGTACATATGTACATTCAGCTTTCGAGTAAGCGCGCTTTGTGGCTGAGACTGTGTTGCATGAATGTATGTTAAGTGCACGTTTTGCAGCATGCATACGTTTATACTATATTATAATGCCTGCCGCTCTTATTTGCACCATTTCGATGTGAAAGATCTGTAATTTTCAAACGGCTGACATGCAATCATGGATTCTAAAGCTTAAGTAGTAACATTTTTATTTGCTATTGTGTATTGGATTGATTGTTATTTTGTTATCTGCTGTAACACAATTAGTTATTATTACAAATATAATAGATATACCACGGGTCTAATGTAACTCATCATTTGACTGCGAATATGAAGCATTAGTATGATACCAATGTAGATCCCTGTGTTACCGGCATCTGGACCTATATATATATATATATATATATATATATATATATATATATATATATATCCCAATCCATGAAGTATAGATGTGCTTTACAACAGTTTTGAAGATCTTAAAATACACTATTTTACGCATACTAACAGAATAATAAATTATTATAATTGACGTCGTGTTTTTTAATATAAGAAATTAATATACGAAAATTTTTTTTACATGCATATGATGTAGGGAATTATTATTATAATAAGCGTTTTTAATATAGAATACAGAATATATCATTACTAGTTGAAATAAGAATTTATCAAGGTGTTTCACACATTTGATTTTGTTACTTTATTACGTTATTTTATTTATTATACACAAAATTTATATTTTGGTATTAAGATAGTTTTTAAAGTTTATTTTGTACCGGACCTACGAACAGGTAACTCTGTTTACCTTTGTGGGTAATTGCGTGGATTGTTATTAATATTATAACTTCTATGTAATTATATTTTCTGGTAATAAATAAATAAATAAATATATCTAAATCAGCGCACTGGTCTCATTTTGGAGAGTTTTTTCAAATTGTAGTTGAAATTAATTTTTATAAATATAAATTAAATTACGAATGATATATACACCAGCAGTCGATAATAATTTTAAAGTACAAGTTCATTTGAAAAAATTATCGCGCTAACCTTATCAAAGTTACGTCACTTTCTACTCAGCTGCACGCTATAACAGAGATTGATTAGTCTGATTAGTCACTTCTACAAAACATGATACTGAAGATCTTTCCAAAATGATCAATTCACTATACATGCGGAAATACAGTTTACGTTACGATAATATAATTCCGCGAGCATTGCTCAAATGCATTATGCAAACCTCTGTATATAGCTACCTCAGCTCTGAACCCATAATAATAACAACAATAAAGTGTTTTTAATGCAAAGGCCACTTCCTTGAATTTTCGTTTATTTCGCAAACTCCCAGACGTACGTGACTCTTGCAAGTTCAATGTTATTTATTGCGTAAGGTGTGTTACGCTCGTCGCCCGCATATATATTTATAGAGTCTCGGACTGCGTGGGTGTGCTTCAGACAGAAATGAGTTCAAGAATTTACTCCAAGTAAACGTCGTCATCAGTCCGATATGGTCTAGTGGCTAGGATACCTGGCTCTCACCCAGGAGGCTCGGGTTCGATTCCCGGTATCGGAATTTTTTTTCTTTTTCTTTCAACACTGGATGCGATTTGGTTAATTTTGCCGCTAGATATGAACGTGTTCCGTGCGAAAAAATCGCCTCCCGACAGCCTGTTTTGCATCTTTTGACACTTTGGGTCTGAACTTTCGCGCAGCGTATATTATATAGTAGGTGTAGCATTATGCAAGTGACTTCGCGCTTATGTTACATTGTGTAGCTCGGAAATTATGAATCTGCAGGTTTACGAGCGTCGCGTTAATGCGCTCACAAGTTATAGGAATTCATAAATAATTTTACATAATGCTTTTGTTAAATTTGTTTTTTTACAAACTATATTTTAAAGAAGAGAAATTTTAGAAATATACGGTTCTACACTGGCAGCGATAAAGCGAAATATGCCTTATTTATAAATTTAAAATGTTTCAAAACTCTCCTTAAATATTTGCAAAATCAAATTTCATAAACTAAAAAGGATATCCGCCATCAAATTTCTTCACTTGGTGTAAACGCAAAAAATGCACAAAAGCGCGAGATCCGCGTGCGAAAACTCGTTTATAAAGAGCTCATGAGAACATAACGAACCGGCTACGGCATCTATGTATATATATTAGGTAGCACGAGCGTAACACCGGTAGAAAATTAACGCGATTTCCTACTCACTCGCGGCTTATACGGCAACACGGCGCCTCTCTTGCACGTGTGAACATTGAGTCTGTTCGAAAGCCGATATCTCAAGCGGATTTGCGGAGTCGACGCAGCGAATATATTTCTGAAAAAAAAGAAAGAGGCAAAGTTTTCGTGCGCACGCGCGAATAAAACAAAGGAGTTATCGCGGTGCTACTCGAGCACGTTTTAGGCTTTCTCAAAGTACATATATGTTATATACTCTTTTTCTTGCGGAATTGGCTTTTCGAAGTTTCACAGCGGAATGCACACGTCCCGATTATGTCGTTCCGTACGTTTGACAATTGTAAATTCGGATAATTCGAGCTACTGCAGAGTCATGTGCATGCACGTAGAGAGAGTGTCTATACGATGTATATGTTATAGCGTTGAAGAACGAGAGACTTGTCTAAAGTTGATTGAGCCAATGGCATAATTCCATGTAATTAGGACACGGCGTAAGTGTGTCTTTGGGAAATGACGACGAGGGCTCTGTATACACAATGTCTCTAGTTGTATGTTATAGAGTATCTATAGCTCGGTAGTATAAAAGCTTTCCACTTATTTTACTGTTCTCTGAATTGCCGACTAAGTTTCATCGAAAGCATATAAGATTTAATTAAGAGTTTGATGATGTTTGATAAGTGAACGTTGATTCCTGTTTCAGATGTTTAGTAAAAGTATACGTTAATTAATCATATAAATGATACATACATTTCCAGCGCATTAAATTCGTTAAGTTATACATACCTACCGCGAGGAACTTTGTTTCGCTTAACGATGTAAGGGAAGCAGCATTCGTATGCTCCGCGTATCATCAGAATTTAAATAATTTCTTCGGCGTAAGAGAAGGCATAATTCCGGATAATCTCTGAAAATCCGTGAGAATCGGCTTCGCTTTTATAACCTGAAAACACACGGGCTTCAATTGAAATAATCCCCTGTACATAATGAGTAAAAAGTGAGAACCCCCCACGAGAAAGTGAAGCGCGTATGTATATAGTATACAGAGCTTCCCAGTTTCGCCGAAGCAAATCTAAAATCTGAAATGATAATAGTGAGCGTTGCGTATAACACAGAATTCGAATTGCAATCACACCTCGCATAAATAAACAAACTCTGCAGCTAGACGCTTCCTCTCTTAACATGTTTAATGCAGCTCTTCGCATTCCGCGTGAGAACATGCGATTCGTTCTATAGAACAGACTGAAAATAAAAAAACAAGTTAACCCTTTCTAGATAAAACTCGCCACACTAGACCAACGCGAGCAGTAAAAGTAGTCATGAGCATCCTTTAGATCACGCGTATGTTTACACACGTATATATATATCGAGGTCATGCGAGGATGGATGATGGGTGCGGTATAGTGCGAGTCCGGAATGATTACGCGCACGCACCTTTTGCAGATTCACACGGCACTATAGTATAGCACCCGCGTTGTTGTTTATAATGTATCGAGAAAAATGATCTGCTGCTGCTGTCGTTTTCCTTGAAACCTTTCCCAGCTGCAGAGTTTAATTATTATTAATCCCTCCCCCCGGACGCATACGTCATTGAATCAATGACCGATAATCAGTGTGTTTCTGTTGAAACCTACTGCAATGAAGATTAATAGTCGCGTGGGGTAATTAAGTTTGCTGATAGAAGGAAAACACTTTGGTTAAAAGTCAGTTTTTGCATGTGCTGAGTTGCTTGATTGCAGAGTTTCTAATTGTTGATGGGAGGAGACTACGTCTGGTTGGAATTCGTCATTACTTCATTACTTTTCTTGGCAATGGTAGATTTGAAAATTGTAGACTTCAGGTTAAAATTTTTTGCAGTTTATATGAATAGGTTTTAGGCAGTAGTTCTATACTATTTCTCAGCAATTTCAACTGTAACAATAGCAATAAATTTTCACCTATATACACTTATACTCAAACTATTGTTTTATGACAACCAGTTATAGTCTGCTTTACGACTTTATCATTTATCAAACTGTAATGCAGATATTAAATAAGAAATATACATCAGACTCCAAAGTCACGTTATAAAGAATGATAATAATGCAATTTCAAAACCATTTCAATGGATGATATGCGAAAATTTAAGTGCTAATAGACCTAGTAGTGATGAAACTGTACCAGTTCTATGATTCGCATGACTATGTACGGCTCAGTAACGTACTGGCGTCTGATGCATGTAATTCCTATACTTGTTTGGCAGCTTTTAAGCGTCAAAAATCGCATGAATTTAATGGTGAACTTTCATGCTACTAGTTTGGAAGCTAATGTGCGTTGTTCAGAGTGTTTATTTTCGTAACAAGATTGGTCACAAAGTATAGCATTAAAAAATATTCTTTGTTGTAGAAAGTAACATTATAGCACTATGATGAAGACTGCGTGAAGCGCTCATTAAAATCAACTGCTTTTTATTAAAAATTAAAAAAGCCTGAATTCTAATAGCCGTAAGCTTTGCTTTTTATGACTTATTTTATTAATAACTATAATTTATCCCTGTAAACTCGTATATAATGTGACAAAAAGCTAATACCCTGTTTATGTTTTCAATTAAAATGTTACGCACAAACATTATCCCTACTTAGTGTATAGCTCTTAATAAGTTGTCCCGTAAATTCTCCATTTTATTCGGCCAACTCAATCTGAAGTAAAATCGAATTTTTGGACTCCGACAGGACCATATATCAACCGAAACATTCTATTAATACAACTTTAGCGCCAAGTAAGACGTTCGAACCCGATCGCTGCCAGGTTGCAAAATAAAGTACATCCGCTCCGGCAGCATCACGCTCGAAAAAAGTTTGAGCACAAGAAAGAAAAAGACCTAACCTAAAGTGCAACTCGCTTGCCAATGCTCCATCGCACGTATATATGTACGTATATACTCGTATACACATCCTTTAAAAATCATCTCCGAACGCGCCATAAAATCCACGAAGAAACGAGCACGATAATTATTCCCGTGTGGAGCGATAAAATCGCCGGTAGGCCGTCGCGCGACGTAAATAACGAGAAATTTTTTTTTCAAAGTTTGCCGCTGCTGTTGTTGCAGATGCCTTAGCCGGGGCCGAGAATGATGACTTCAACGATGGGTCTGCAGCATCAGGCCGCGTCTCAAGATACCGTCGATTATGCCGGCTACATGCAGCAACACCACCGCCAGCATCGCCAGGGTCACCTTTTGCACGAGCGACAGCAGCAGCAAGTCGACCAGAATACCAGCTTCACCAGCACAAAGGGCTTGCTTAATGGACCCGGACAGAATAATTGCTTTCTCAACAGTGCTGTACAGGTAAGCGTTTTTCCTTGTTCGCGAAAAATTTGTTCTGGTAATCGCGAGAGGCGGTGTGTTTACTTTTCTTTATATATAAAGGGGGAAGCCGCCGCTTCAGCTGTCTGAGATAAGACGAGCTATTTATTGGATGGCGGCTTTTTTGTGGTTTGGAATTCATCGATAGATTTTGAGTGGTCGATAGCCAAACTGTAGACACGCGTTGCAGTGCAGCGGTTAACAAATATCAGATGATTTGCTTGATGATATTTTGCACTAGTATAAGTTGCAAGGTTAGCATTAAAAATATAAGTTACTCAAGCCTCGAAATTAGAAAATTAATAATTAACAGCAATTAGCATATAGAACGAAGCTGCATGATTACATTCTTCAAGATAAAATAAGAAACTGCAGTGATTTCAATGATTCATGCCAAATTTCATGAATAATAACTTTTGTGCAATGAATAATGGTAATCATTGTTTAAAATAAATCTATGAAGCGCCATTACGAAAGGCATTACGTTCAGCGCCTACTACTGGGCAACCCGACGTACAGGCGTGTCAGCGCGCATTTAGACGAGTCAACGTCCTACGCAGCGCGAAGCTACATATATTATATAATAAGTCAAACTTTATAAAAATTTAACATAATATTTTATCAGAGTAATTATGACTCCAAGTGTGTTGTTATATACGAGTAATTATTTCATACATTAAAAAATTTAATACAGGTATGAATGTATTATAATAGTGGAGCACGTTCTATCTTTTAATGTATTTGATACAAATATTGCTAAATTTAACCCATAAACCTAATTAACTAGTTCACAGCTGTACATAACGGGTTTACATATTTGGCATAATTAATTGTTGCAAAAATTTTACCATATTTGAGTATTGTTAAATATTTAATTAATTAGTCAACTTTAATTTGAAAGTTGAACTTAATATCACAGCCATATCCGTATAATTCACCTTCAGAAAGTGTTTTACTTCCTGAATTTCCATATACGTTCCACACCGGATGAACGGAAGAATAAACTTATTCATGCACTTCGAATGTGTCGGTGTCAAGCGCTTCAATTAAGGAGCTGCTCGGTCTCGAGAGTTTCTCTGACAAATCCTCTTGGATATTAAAACGTTGACGGTTTTACATAAAACTTCGTAATTATGTCAAATGCTTTCTGCGAATGAATCAATTAAAATTTACATACGCAGTATAATTTTTTCCAACAAGGAGCTTTGCTTTGCTCGGATGGAATTTTATGTTCCAAAATAATCTATTGAACATTAACAAACTCGTCTCTTGTTGTCAATCAGTTTGATGAATTGTTAAATCACGAAAGCAAGAAAAGCTTCTTTCTATCCGAATTACTGTCTAGAAATGCCGCCTTCGAGTGCTAATGCCTCCGAGAATTTACCGTAGGTAATCTATGGAGCATTTTGCGAATACCTATGCAAACGAGAAGTCATTGTTGTCGCAAGGGTTACGTACCCGTTCCCCCGCCGCAGCAAAGTTCAGTTTGTTCTAAACTCGTATAATCAACGTAACAAGTGTCATTGCATAACCACAGGCGCGACGTTTCCCACGTTAACACGTTTCTCATCGATCGAGCAGCTACTCCACTTATCATTAGTCAGTTCCATAATGCGAACTGCGGCATAACTTTAATTTATTGCTTTCTCGCGTAATAAAAATCGCTATGTAACATCAGTTCCCACACTATAATAGCATAGGCACTCTTCGTATACACACGACGCGAGAATAAAAGAATTGAATGAAAACGAGGAGGAGGTTGGGCGTCTCTCTTTTTTCCGAATCGGCGCGTGGCATTATGTCCATTGACTACTGAAATTCTCGATTGATTAACATGAGTCCTGCGTAGTATGCGCTTTACGTGACGCGCGCCACAAACGATTTAGCCAAGCGTAAAAAGCTCTGGTGTAGAACGCTTAACTATACGCAGTCAAGAGGTGTGCCACGACATTTTTTTTTCATTCCTCTGTCCTTTGAATTTCAAGCGCGACGGGAGAATACCGCGGCTTTGTAAAACTTAGTTACTGCTGGAGTGATTTGTTGTAAAAATGGATTCTGCACAATTCCAGTTTAGCATATATTCAAATTTTTGGCAACTCCGCTGAGTTATGAAGATTAATGAAACGTTTTATCCTCAAATATATATATATATATATATATATATATATTAAAATTTTTTTATCAGAAAAAAACTGCGACGTAATATTTTATGCACTTTTTATCTATGCAAGCTCTGTTCTATTCAAAGCATAACCTTTAACGTTTGGTCGAAAACGCGAGCCCTTCGCGCAGTTAATAATTGGCACGTACTCGCTTGAACTTTGCTAATAAGGTACGCCTGGAAGCAGTCGCTGTAACGTTTCTTTGTCTGAGTAGTTGGTTGGCACACGATTGCGCGATGGCGTGACCCGCTAAAGTAAGCCAATGGCTTGACCTTTCTATGAACTAAGTCAATGCTCAACCGGGCCTCAAGAGAAGTTGCTATATAGTATAAGTGAAAGGTTTTTTAAATCTTATCTTTAAATGGTATTACTTTTTTTGATTTCGCTAATGGCGCACGACTTTGTATTTTCTTTGTTTATCCCTACATTTTCTCGAAGAATAGCCAAACGTACATACCATTAGAGCGCAAAATTAAAGTACTGACTTCTTTCGTTAAAAATTCAAGTAATTTTCTGTCTCGTCTGAGGCTGCTTGATAATGTAGTCCCGAGGTATTCGTTCTCGGAGATCTTGATGACATGACTACACACCGGCTAATTTGTCGCCTACGACACCCGTACAGGGACCACCAGAATCGCCGGAGCAATGAACAATCTCGTCTTATGTGACGGTTCAGCCGATGCTGCTATACATTGGCCTTGATGAAATTGGCATGTTCTTGGCCGCGTGCTTCTTGATCAACAACTGGCATTAATCAACAATACTCTACTTGTACAGTCAGTGAACTGTTTGGTTCTTCGGTACTTCTGAAAATCATAACTGCACAGATTCTACAGAAAATAGTTCAACTTAAGTGTCGGATTAAAATATAAAAAAGTGTCTAAAAGAAATTCTTGAGTATAAATACGTATAAATTATTTATGATATGACTGGCACTAACTCTCCGAATTCAGACTCTTATTCTTGCTGAAATAAGTAGTAGCAAGCAGAAAAAAGTAAAGTAACGCAACAATGACATTACAACATGGTTCAAGCCCCGAGACATTTTTAATTCACGCATGTCAATCTGATCCCAATAAGTGTCACCCCTTCGCCACAACAGAGTGTTCCCCGATGGTTGCGTGGGTGTGTCGTATATTGAAACTGGTTTACGCCCAGCCAACAGGCATTACATTATATCACGTGAAACTTGTCCCTTTTAGAAACGCCGCGACGTTGCGTATAACTCATGCATAAAACCGCGATATTGGTAGTACTGTGTAAGGTCTTATGCGATGAATTTCAATTTGGAAAATATCGCTTCGAGTCAGTAACCTTTGAAGAATCAAAAATAGATCGCAATTTCAAATTCTAACAGCAACTAGCACACCTATTTTAGACGTACACGAATCTACATCTACAATGAGATACTCCAAGGGTACGGCTCACATTATGCGGACCATCAGCCGCGCGCGAGATCACAAAGTCGTATCATTACGAACGTACCAGTTATCACTTATGCAAACTGCGGTGGGTCTCCGTACGCTGTGTGATCTTTATGGATACGCGCTTGGTTGTATATACTCGAGACCTCGAGAGCAAGCACCATATAGGTCGGCGCAAAAGCAACGCGTGTGTGTCTCTCTTTCTCTCTTGACTCTCCGGACAAGCCATTATGATGCCCGCGATGCAGCCAATGACTACCTGGAGGCTGCTCCGTAAATCACTAGCGATCGCGCTTGTTCTTCTTCTTTTTCTCCTCTACTGCTGATCTCTTTGGCCTTCGATGATGATGATGATTCGCCGAAGCCCGCTCTGTATTGAGCTTTCTATGCGTATGTATATACGTATGTATAGAGTTGGTTGATGATAAGTCTTGTTTATAAGTCGGTATGGGAAACTAAACTTAAGATTTACGACTCCGTAGGGTAGCTTTGGGATGACCAATATCATCAGAATGGATCGCGGATTAGGCGCGTGTGCTCATCGTTCGCTACTGTTGAGCTACCGTATTTATGACGAGTTGTAAAATTTAGGAAGACACATTAAATATTTTTAGCATATACTTGAATTTCGCTTACGAGTCGAAAATAGCATCGTAAAAAGTGTCAAACATTAACCACTCGAGTCGAAGGAGATCCGATGATGGTGTAACCTATACACGATTTCACATTCACGCAAATCAAAACTCGATACAACTCGCCGTAGTATACTCGGTATACCCGCCCGAGGGGATAAATCATTGGTAATGCGATCATCGGTCTCTATCTCTCTCTCCCACTTTAAGCTGCGTACGGCATTGTCGCGTCCTCTTTTTGCCACAATCACGCCGCGAGTAAATTTTTTTTATTGTATGCTGATGCGGAGTGATTTAGCGTCTTGGCGCGTTTGTAATTGCTGATTCAACGCTTCGACGGCGAAGATGAGTCGCTCCGGGCGCTGCAGGATTATATCGAAAGTAGGAACGGCTCTTTATATATTGCGAAGCTTGAAGACGAAGAGAACCGGTTTGCGATTGACTAGCTCAAGCTTATTTAAAATGACAGTCGATCAAAATATACACGAATCTTCGTGCCCGCAAAGTTACATCGAATCTATGTAGAGATTCTTTAATCTATAAACGGAAAAGTATGTATTATAGAATCATCTAAACTTCCATCGAGCTTCGATTTTCTGTTGATCCAGAATTCATCGTTTTCTGACCGCCGAGTCTATAATCTAATAATCCAAATGGTAGCAATTTGTGGATCTCAGAGAAGAGCAATATATATACTTCAGATCTCATTAAACCGCGGTCTAACGCACGATTCGATATATCCCAGAGACTGAGAGTAGAATATATAGATACAGTTATCGATATTAGCCCGGACAAAAGAAAGCGAAATACGTCCATTACCTTCAAGAAGATAGACACAAAGCACTTCGTATATACACAATTGACGCTCGCTGAAAAAAACCGTTCCGAGTCCATTTGCGATGATGGAACAAATTTCTCTCGCGTTCATATGTGTCTGCGTAATGTATACAAATACTATATAGACGTGAAGAGTCGATTGAGTCTAAGCAAATTTTCGATCTCTCGAATCCGCGTTCACACGTTATATTATAATATATACTCGAGTACGTGCCTGAGAGAATAACAGGATACGTTGTTTCATCGTTGAAATTGAGGTTGAAAAAACATGGAAATTTCAACAGGAAAAAATTGCTGGCATACATTTGCGGAAAGGAAATTTCACTAAATTTATCAAACGGCATGAGTTAAGCAGATTACTAAATCAATCCTGATATACCGATACACGCCTTTTTTATATATTCCAACAACAACCGAGATTTCAGCCTTATTGTCCTCCCCGAGGGCAAAAGGAAACGTAAAAAAGAAAACGTAGATTTTTTTTCATTCTCTAAAAGAGAAAAAAGCGCGCGCGACGACGCGTGTTTAACTTTCAGTCGCGCGGACGTGCGTGACAAGGGAAGAGTCGTGGATTTTGTGTATAGACGGAGGTATATAGGGAAGGTATAATCGCGTCACGCGCGCATACGCACGCAGCCGAGGGGACAATGAGAAAAGACACACACACCGACTGCCTCTTTGCGTGTTTACTCTTGCTTAGCATATATACCCAAGTTGACGGAACTAACGGTTGTGCTGCTGCTGCGATGCCAAGAGGCCAACGAGCTTTTCTTTGGACTCCTAATTGATGTTTTATATGAGTTGTCTCTTTGGGAAGCAATTATCGCTCGAGGCTATGATTCTTTTTTTCTTCTGGTGCTTCGAGAGCTCGTTGAAATTGTGTGCCTGAGAACAAAATCAGGTGATTTTCACGTGTAATTTACCACTGTTAATACGCAACAGACCACTTCTTTATAAAATCAATGCTAACATTCGCCTCACATCGACTACTCGCTCATTTCGACGAATGCGCGTATTTAGTATTACTCAACAGTTTTCCTCGCAGTCCAACGCGTATGGAGAAAATTTCTCTTATGCACCTATTCGCGTTGTCCGCGCGCATCCGCGAATGCATAAGTAGTCAACGAATCTACTGTGGGTTTCCGAGAGATACATGCAGACGGTCGCGGGTAATTTAGATGCGTCGTGCAATTGAATATCTACCTCTCACTATCCCGAGATTATTGCAAATATCTCTACGAAGAAGTAATCGCTCTCGTCTCGGCGAGGAGAGGCGATTCAGTGGGTCACGATTGATCGAGGGTCCGATTGTTATTAGCGATCATGTATAGCCGCAAGTCGTTAGGATCTGTTTGTACACATATGTACGACGGAGATTCTTCGCGAGAGTTTCAATTTACTTTGCTGATGATGCTGCTGACTCGTTCTTCTCGTTGGCTTGTGTTTTAGAAGAAGTGAAAAATGTTAAAGACGTTCTTTATTATTGATAACGTTGAGAAAGGAAGGTGGACCTGCTCCTGCTGATAAGCTTTTTTATTGTTGTACACAAAAGTGGAACACTTCTTAACCTGGCGCCAGATACTTAAAAGTAGACAGCAGTTTTTTCCTCTTCCAGCGTCTAAAAAGATGCTAGAAATACAAAGCCCGAGAGATTAAGCGCTATCTCGAGAACGTATTACAAAAAACATACACTTTCCTTAGTCGACATGGTCTTATCGGAGGGCAGATAAGTTCTAGTCGAGAGTCGTCGCGTTGCTGCTACATTTTGTCCCTGAATAGAGACAATGGTGCAGCTATTCCCGAACAATGGCGTAATTCTTATAACAGTAACTTTTGCTTCAATGGCTTCGAAAAATGTAGCTTTGCTTTCTTTATCAAAAATGTTTCAAGACGCTTTTTAAAAGGTGGATAGGTGTAGTAAATTTTCATTATAAAATAGATTGACTTGGAAAAAAAATATCGATACGTAATTTTCTCTATTACCGTAATAAGCACGTGGAGTGAAATCACGCAGATGGGATTGACGCGGGAAGAGTCGTATGGTGTATGGAGAAAGGCCACTAGACCCTCGCCTTAACTGTTTATAATTGCCCCGGGACGCGGAAAAAAGGAGGGTGACTCAGAAGTGGCACACCTGTTATATACGAAAAATAAAGTAGTGCGCAGGAGCCATCAGAGCATAATGTGAACGAGATGATACCTCGAGGCACGTGTCGACTTTATTGTTGTTATTACTAGTCAAGTTTTCTAGTAATTTATAATAGTGAATAAATAACATTTTTTATGACTCCGATGAAAAAGTTAGCCTAGTCATCAGCTATACACAAAAAAATTCATGAAACTCTTTTTCAACAATTAAACAGCATACAAATGTGTAGAAGTATTGGATTTCTCACTATTATATAACTGCATCGCATGTGAAATGCTTCTGCGGAATAGGCAATTTATTCACTTATACAGTTGGGGGGGACGTGTCAGGTCTTTCGCCGATATTGTATAACACGAGGACGTATACATGTATAGGGATGGTCAAACATTGTTTCTGAAACACCTGCCAGGAGGAAACAAGCGCACACACTGCCGACGACCCTTCCTCGCGACTTCCGGAAGTCATTATGTCGACGCGATACCGTCAGTTCTAAATTTAGGGGATTCGAATAATTGGGGATTACGGTGCAGTGTGTACGAGGCTATTTTTGTCGTTTGCGCTTATGGTGGATGTATAATCATCTGATGACTTGTTAGCATATTAAGTATTAAAAATCCTGTAAACAAAGAAGAGAAATAATAACATCGATTTCATTTTATATAAGAAGTCGTTTTGAATACATTGTCAGAATAATCTCTAAACGCGAGTGTGAGTATGGAATCTGATTTTCTTAATGCTAACATTATATTCATGCAAATAGAGCAGACGAATTTCTTGCTGCATAGCGTAGGACCTCGAATGCGAATGTTGGCAAAATATTCTTTGTCTACACATTCACGTTAATTCAAACAAAAAAGTACCCCGACTCTAAAACCATCATCCAACTTTTTTCTCCAAAATTCATTCCAACCACAACTTTTGCCTCAAAAAAACCGCCGCACAATTAACCGACAAAAACCTCAGCGTTGATTCAAGACCATAACACTACGACTCGCTCGAGAGAGCAGCAGCAGTAGCGCGGTGACACCGTCTAGAGAAGCTTCCTGCAACCATATTATATAGCTTGCAGAGAGAGAGAGAGAGAGAGAGTTCAAGGTTCGATCGTCGCCGGCTTCGTGACTCGCTTCCCAGCGAGCCAACGAACTGACGCGTCGTGATGCGGATCCCTTGGCTCGATAGACCGGCGAATTAATGCACGACCGATTTTTGCGATCTCGATACACGGTAAAGTCGCTCGTTTTATACATGTAAGCTCGACTGAATTAAGGTTTAAAGGCTGTTGCTCTCTTTCTGGGACTGGTAATTTCCAGAGTGGGTTATTTGATTATTCTCTTGGAAGATAATTAACGTGCACCGATGGTGGTATACTCAACTGTATTGCTGGACGTTTTTGTCATTCGAATAAATGACGCAGTGTTCGAGAATCACTCTAGTCGTATGTGCATACGTATATGCTTCGAGATGTCCTGACGTCGCCTCTACCCAGAGACCCAACTAAGTGCAATTAGCGAGTGAGCGCGACGACCGAATGACTTTCCTTTTCTAATTGCGCGCACGGTAAGCTACCGTAAAAGGGCAGAGATGCTTCACTGTCAAGACTAAGGTCTCCCGGTATTTTATCGACGCTCTCTTCCTTAAGAATCGGCCGTATTGTTGTAGCCTCCTTTTTAATGGCTTTTCGTAGAAGCCGTCACTGATGCTTCTTCTTTTTTCCTTTTCGGTATATAGGGTTAAAGCATCCTCTACAAATATGGGCCATTAAAGCTTCGTTGAAAAGTTTTACTTTATAAAGTTTATATGATGACTTTGATGCTGGAAATAAATTCTATAAATTTCAGTTAGTTCGTAATCATATTTTACTGTTAATTGAAGTTTACATTTTTCGAATTTTCGTATAACATTTACGTTCTACTAATCCGATATTTTGATATGAAAAGCTGTATAAGATCTTCTATTTTATAGATCGTGATAAATATCTTACTTGAAGAATTACTCGATTTGTCAGCGTTTCGAGAACAACGCAAAAAAAATATTATAAAGGCTTGAAAGTTAATAGACGCGATGACAGGATAACTAATATCTTCATCCGTTTACAGCGGCGGTTTGTATCATTGACAAATCCCTCGTCAATGAAAACCGGTATCCGGAATATTTAAACTTCGGCTCTTTTTGCTAAAATTACATACACACAGTTTGGAGATTATGTCGATCTCTTGTCCGAATAAGATGTAAAGCCATCGAATTTACATGCAGAAATGAGCTTCCATGCGTATATTGCACACGAGCGAGAAAAATTTGTTACATCCTCTGCTGAATTACGAAAGTTCAATACACAACATTTAAATTTCCATTTTTATAGACCGGTCGTCACTCGAACTATACAAAGCAGATACTTTCGACATCCTTTCGCGCACAGAACACCGGTCTAACGTAACTGTCCGAAGAAAATAGAGGAAAAGAAAAACGTCATTTCCTATCCGGCTTCTAACGCTCCTTTTTTCCTCGCGGCTATACCACTCGGCTACCCACGCGCGAATCTCGGCGTCGTTTCAAGTCCTAATAAAGCGTGGGTGACAAGCCGAACAGCCTCGCACGCATACATACACACACTATGGTTTATTCGGAGACGCAAGAGCAATCGACAAGAGAACAGCCGTCGATGGCACTCACCGGCGGCGGCGACAACGACGACGTTTAAATATGGCGCGCATTCGTTTCTCAATGAGTCAGGCGGACGATTACTCTGCCTACGAGTGTCTGCGTCTGTCGTGTCTTGCCCACGTGCGCTAATTCGTTTGGTTTGCCTTAAATTTCGTTAAAGTCTTCCGAGACGTTTACTCGGCTATTAAACGTGCTTTCTTTTGTAAGAATACATTAATGCTAGTCGCTGTCTTATGGAGATGCAATAAGTTTGCCTTGAGTCTATGTGCGCACATATAATACGATGGAAACGTAATAACTTGCAGTTCTTATATAAATTACGTGATATCCTATGTAGAGTCGATCGTTAAATTCAGAGATGAGATTCATTATTTAATTCTTCATTTATAACTTACGAATTGCGACCTATATGCAGCTTTAATCACGACAAGTGCTAGACCAAAGTTGTTTCGTTCAACTTTGAAAAACATCACTCATGCTAATGACTCCTCGCAAACGTCGAAAACCGATGGTTAGGAACAGCCGGTCAAAAAAACTGCACTTACCCAAAAAAAAAGCGCAGCTGTAGGAGCATTAGCGATTCACACCTGAACCAAACCTCCTCCGAAAAACTATTACACCGACGACCTCTTTTTAAAGTATGCAAGTGGCGCGTGCCTGTAGCAGCTGTCGCACATGACGCGCAGATGAATATCCAAGACTCTGGGGTTTCGATTTTCGTGTGCCCGGGCTGTTTTTCTCGGAGCTGATGCTGAAAACCGAGATGACGATCGCAGACGCGTGCCCAAGATTTATTGGACCGGAAAAGCATCTGACGCTCGTACGGACGCTTGTTCGATGTAGATGGAGCAAAAAAGTAATCGAAAGTTTTCTCCGCTTGATTTTTTGGTAAACTTGTACAGTTATTGTTTGAATGTACCTATATCAATTGCATGGATTTCTATTCTGTAGATGAGAGACGGAGTTGATTGATTTGAATAGTTATGAACTATCGAATCTTTAAAGTATGTTAATTATGATGTTTTACACACGGAGTATGAAGATCTGCCATATCAGTATGAAACCATATAGTAGATGTAAAACCCGACATACTTTTGACTGACTTTTCAAGTAACATATATATATTTTCCGAATTAAAAACTCTACTGCAAAAAGATGACATATGACTCTTACGGCAGAGAATCATCGAATATCACAGCAATTTCTTCGGAACAAAATTACGACTCTGGAGTAAGGATCGCAATAATGCTCGTATTATTATTATTATAGCTGTTACCCTGACTTGCAAATAAAATAAACCAGAAAACTCTCGGTGTCTCGTAAAGCTCGATTGCCTTGAAAATCCTTGAACGCACCGACAGCCAGAAAATGAATCACCTGTAGGAGTTTCTTCTGCCCTCGAGTCCCTTATATGCACGTTGAAGAAGAGTGTATTTTACACGCGTGACAGAGAAGAATCGGGAGTGCCTCCGCAAGTAGACTCGCTGGCCCATGAATCCGGGGCTCGTTTTGGACACAATGGGAAACGTCCTCGCTATGTATACACAAGATCGGTAGAGAAATACGTTGTATGGATCAAGTTGGGGGATCGCGGTTAAGTGCTCGCGAGTGTACTTATTGCGCGCCTTATTCATTTGTGGGCGTTGAGGAGGACTAAATGCTGGTCCCGGTTTGACTAAGGAAAGGTCAACGTAACCGTTTTTTATGTCTTTCGAGTGAGAGGTGCTATTGTTTGAGGTGGCGATAGGCTAATTTTTTAAATGAAATCGAATCGAATCAAATGTTGCATTCTCTTTATATATTAAAACTTAAATAAAAATATTCAAATTAAAAACATTCAAAATAAACATCAACTCGGTGCATCTATACACAACAGACCTTCTTATCTCAACTTCCAACCTCTACATCGGAAAAAACAAAAATTCAAATTTCCAGTGGCGACAAAAAAAAATAGTCACAGGTTGCGACTGCCACTATATACACACTTTTACACCGACCACGTGCTTCATACTATATATAGGATTCTCTTCGGAGCACCATCGGTAGCAGGTGCGCTCGCTAAAGTCGAGTCTGGAAGAAACGACGGCGTTTCTCTGACTCATCGCCAGGTGAGGAGAACTTACTGCTCCAAGTCGAACGCGAAGGTGGAAGCAAGGAACCGGAAGTCGTGCAGGCTAAATCGTCCGGGTGCGACCGCAGCCGTTTGTACTCCGTAAAAAACGAAAGTATATGACTAGAGTCGATCGCTCGTAAATCGGCGTGCTACGTGATGCAATTTTTTTTTATTTTTGGATATGTTGACCGAATTTTTCTAGTTTATAGCCGCATTTTATTTTTGAGAAACGAACAGCTGTTCCCAAATAGTAAAACCGTTGTACCTCCAAATATAAAAAAAGTCGCTGCCGCGTTCATCCTTCGGCATACGTAAAACTAAAACTTGAAGAAAAATAAAAAGAAAAGACAAAAAAGATAGCACGATTTCCTAGGGGCATAAATGCACATCCTCGCCGGGCGCTGCGCACAAAAGGGTTCGCCGCGTCTTTTGAAACGATCGTGCGGCGGTAGAAGAAACACGGAGGCACAGAAATCGCACAGAAAATCACAGCGGCACCTTTTTACCTTTGTACTCGTCGAGGTCAAGTCCGCCGTTCGCGTGTAGGGTATACATACAAGTATATCTCTACCGTCGACATGGGATACGAGCATATATATACGAGAGGAAAAGAGCGACGACGCACGTACGCAAAACGCTCGGAAATGAATCAGTCATAACTAGGGAGGAAGCGGCGAAGAATATAACGTATATAGTAGACGCGCCGCCGCTGGAATAGAGGAAGGAAGACGAGGAAAAGGGAGAGGGTTACGAGTGTGGGAGGTTACGGAGTCAAGACGTGCTGCGGTGTACTGAATTATGCATTGCTTGTGCTGAACGATTTTTAATTACACGAATCAATCGTTTCTTTTTAATTCACGATGATTACAATTGGCTTAGTATACACATAAGATATGCGAGAAGTTGACTGAAAATTGAAATTTATGTACTTTGAAAAACACGCTAAGAAAGGATATAATTAAGATTTATATAAACATAGCTTCCTCGACGCTGTCGAAAAAGGACTCAGGACCTCGTTATTCACCGTCCGATTCTGGCTTTGCAAAATCTTTGGAGCATAGGAAACGCATAGTGGCACATGTAGAACACTGAATCGTCAGCAGCAAGGGCTCGCTCGGCAAGAACAAAAAAAGCAGCAGAAGACGCAGCAAAAGTTGCTGCCAGGCACACTCAAGAAGACGTAAGCCCTCGCGCGGGTATATACGTGTGGGAAAATGCCGCGAAGCGAGACTGAGAAAGAGACGCGCGTGCGTTTGATCGAGGTGCACACATTATGGGGGGCAGTGCCTCGGTCCACTTATATATGTGTGCTGTGAGCGAGATTTCGCCGAGAAGACAGAGGGTAATCGAAGCGTTACCGATGTGTATTGGATTTTGATTCTTGAGAGGTTTGGTTGATGGCGAACGAATTTTAATTTTCTCGTTATTATGGGCAAGAAAAAACAGCGTAATCATCAGTTACAGAGAGTTTTCTTTAATCATGTGTAGGTATATAAGTGCAGATGTGAGTACGTGATTTCCGTGTTTTCACGTTTATTGGAAGAAGCCTAATCGAAGCTTCTTTCAGTCTATAGCTGTTTCGTAATTTTCAAGACCAGGAAATCGAGAGAAATAGCGTTTTACAAAAAGACAAGAAAACCAAGATATATCGTATATACAGTTTCCTTTCTTTGAAAAAAACCTTAGTTATTTAGATACAGAACACGTAGTTTCACAATTCGGCACACACACATTCTCAATCGTTTGTCTGTTTTTTCAAAACACACAGCCAACTTCACAAGCTCAACAAGAAAAATAATTAACTCAAACCCTGGTATAGGTCCGAAGGAACAAACAGCCAATTAACAATCAAACCATCTAAAATCCCCTAACAAGTCTCGACAAAAGTCAAACTGAAAGTTTCCGCAAAACGGCATTCCCACATATACACAAACGCACAGATATATATGAGAGCACCTCTGTCTCCGCAGAAAGTTTTCTCTGCCGCTTGAAAATGTGTTATTACGCGAGAGCGCACACTTATCCCACTCTCTCTCCCTCTCTCTCGCGCGCACGCGGGGAAAACTAGTTTTCTACCTTTATATACACACGCCGCCGCAGGAGAGACAAAGAGCTCGCAAAAAAGTGAAAAAGCAGCAGCACCAGGAGCCATTCCACATCGCAATCTCAGCAGTTTGTATGCAGAAACGGGGTTCAGGAAATGCATACTATATAGCTGAGAGTGCAAACCTTGTTATATATATATACACACACTGATGTAGAGATGACCAGGTGAGCGCCGATTACGATGTACATACACGTGGGTGTGGCGAGAGATCACTGCCTGGCAATTTACCGAGAGATCTTTCTATTTATCACTTTCTCTTCGATCGGGGTATTACTACTGCTGCAGAGCTTCTCAAATATTAAAGAGGGATTTTTTACAGATTGAGATCCGTACGGCCGTAGATATATATCAATGGCATTTACATAGACATTGATTTTGAGTACGAGGAATTTTTTCCAAAAAAATCAACGTTCAACAATTCTTGCATAGTAAGTATGCGGTTTCCTGCAAGAGAACATTTTTTGCGCGTTGATTGCAATGTTACCGATCTTCTAGCTTGGAAATTTCAACGATTTCACAAGAACCGGTATTTACTTGCCTATGCAAAGAATTACTATAATTACTCCAAGTTAGAAAAAAAGTTCGCTCTCTTAACCGCTCTTCGGTTAATTATCCGCAGAATCCTCTCATGCAAATCATATATGAACTCACTCCAGTTCTAATTTTAGTCGGTCATTGGCGCTTTTAATAATGCTCGGCTATAGGTACATAATAACGCAAAACTAATTCTGAATACTCCTCGAGAAAAACTTGAGAGCGAGTGTAATTTTTACGAAAGTCCAATAAACCGTCAGTTGCAAAAGAAGCCGAGTCAATCGAAGCAAGTAAAGAAACCATTAGTGCTCCACATTCGCACCATTACCGCGCAGCACACCGGAAAGACCCAACTATATATCCCCCCAATCACGCGGCGGAATAAAAAAATGACGTTGTAGCCGTTCAGGTATAAAAAGCAAAGCTATCCTTAATCGATCTACATTCTCCATCATCCGAGCAGTGGCTTTCAATAATCTTTTTCTCGCTCTCTCAATTCTATTTCCCCCATTTCCTCGACCACTTCCTCTCTCTCTCTCATCCCACATACACAGCTCACGTCAAGAACGTCGAAGTTGATCTATACAAGCGAAATCGACAGTATATTGTATAGATCTCCAACAGTTCCGAAGCCCACGAGTCTCATCTCCTCGATTTATTTTCCCGATATATACCCACGTACATTTGTTATAATACACAGAATCGTACCGTTTATTTATATATAGAGATTATGTTCGCGTCGATCAATTTTCACAAGCGCACCTGTGTAAAATCTTGTAGCGTATGTGCAACGGGCTGATGCACTATGAGTCAAGGCGAACGGCTACTTGGGTTACGCCTTCGAATTGATTAGAATAATAAGCATTCGATGGTAATGATGCTCTTGAATGAACTCGGATGTAAACACATGCAGCGAAGGTACGGTTATGAATAATCGCGTCTTTTTCTTTTCTTCGTCTGATGTTCGTCGTTTGATATTTTTTTCCATTCGAGGCACGCGGCACTTTTTTCCTTTCTACATGTCGCTTGCAAAGAAGAGGCTGTAATTACGATAGAATCTATCGAGATAATTTCCCGCGATGGAATTTCATGCAAACCGTGTACAGGTGGACATGTAAGTATTACAAAACTGCCGCGGCTGCTGCGATAGCGCTGAGAGAGAAACAGATAAATAAATTGAATGGCGCAAGAATCGTTACGGCGTCGTGCGATGAAAGATTGCAGTGTTACCCCGCATATTTTGGACGGGAGGGAAACATTTATCGGGTACGCAAAAGTTATGCAAAAATTTGCAACTTCTCTAAATATGCGAATTTGAATTCATGAGATTCTTTAGATAAGGGATAGACTCGTTTAATTTTAATAGCAAAAAGCCAAAAAACTTTTCCATGTCAGAGTAAATATTCAACTCGCCCCTTAGTGAGTTGACACAAAGCGATAAAATAAATGAAAGCTCGTAAAAATTTCTATTATTTAAATGTATAATTCATCGAAACTCGAAAAGAGAGCATCAACTACATAACTTAGCTCGAAATTACCATATTATATACCCACTGTCTCGTGAATGACCCGCGATGATCAAAGGTGTAAAGGAGGCGTCCCTCTCGTTATAGCATACGTTCCGCTCATCTTCATCCACACCATAGTAATTCCAGAGCTCTCGCGCGCGGGTTCACGCATGACCCGCTGGGCTAATTTCCGCGCAGGTATACCTATATACACACGCACACATCCATCGGGTTATCTCGAGGCGCAATCTGCGGGATTTCCTCGTCGGGGCTGGATCGACGTGTGAAATCTAAGAAGCTTTGCGGGCTTTGCTGAATCTCACATCACTGGTGCGTTAAGCGCGTATTCCCATCACTGGACCAGAACCGTCCCACTCATCTCAGGTTCTGGATGCATTTGCGAGGTCAAGTTGTTGTGACATTTGAAACTTTATGCGTTTTCGTTTTACGGTTGATTGTTTTTAGCAGCTGTTTAATTATATATTGATCAGCGACTCGTAAATGTAACATTCTTATGGTTCGCGGCAGATACTTACATATTGAAATAACTCGGTTTATTCTTTGTCACCATCATAATAATAAGTATGTTAAATCATTCATTATTTGCGCGGATCGGACATTGTTTACCGACGACGTATGCAGGCTTGCATAAATAAAACAAGTCATCGAGAAAGTCGTGTTCCAGTGTGCTGTAGTTAATTAATTAAAAGTTTGAGGAGTAAAATTGCGGGTACTTTGCTTTGTATCGTAATGTCACGGTTAACTAATTTTAAAAAAAATGATGACCCATACCTTCAAGCTATTTTTTTCCAATGTCAATCGATCATTTTTATCAAAGACAAAAAAACTTTGTAATTATTTTATAGCGTTTGCTATGAACAAAAACAATACATAGTCAACATCTCCACTAATGAAGATAAGTCATAGGTAGATTTCCGAAGCATTGTTTTCGAAGCAGTACCAAAAAAGACGTATCTAAAACGACAGTAGTACCATATCGCTGGCCCAGACTCCTTTAAACTAAAACCTTGATTGACGTTACTCTCGTTGTCTTTATCTCAATCACCAGACAACGAGGCGATGGCATTGATCGGACCATGGATATAGCGGCTTTTATATATATATACATATATATCTCGTTTCGTCAGCGTGGGTTACCTCTACTCTACTCACAGACGTCATGATTAATCTCCTCGGCCATTTCCAGCCTAATTTTATTTCTTTCTCCATCCCGTGACGCACGTTACTCGTATGCCTTAGTTCGATCATTTCCACGTTAATTAGGCTTCCGTTACGCCGAATATAATCGCGTAATATATATATATATGTAAGGAAAGAAAATCCAGAAGAATTTTCGCGCCAGCGGCACACTTGTATAATGGATCGAGGGGCGCGGATTTCATTTGTGCTGTTCTACTTTTTGAGCTATGCTATGTTAGTGTCTTATCGTGGCTCGATTATCGCGGACAGATACTTCTCGAGACTCTCGTTACGCTGGCTGAACACGCTTTTCGAACGATCGGTATAATATGAGCCCCGGATATATGTATACATGCCCTTCGCGAAGTCTTACAGAGTGGCTCTCATATATAAGACACTATACGGTATGTTTCAAGATCTGAATTGATCTATATATACGCATGTTGCGTGCAGTGGATTAATTAATTGACGTAGATTGCATTATAACATTTGCCTCGGTAGGGGTACAACTATTTTTAACAGTCATATAGCACAGATTATCTTTACACCTATATAAGCTTAGTCGTTGGTGAAAAAAATTTACGCTCTAGTTCGTATGAGATAAGGAGCAGTGCGGACATTTTTCTGGACCCGAACAATACAAGCTGAAGGTACTGTACTCGATATTTCGCGATTCAAAGGACGTCCTACAATCATAATTCAAGAGCTCGAAGAACAGTTAGCTGGAGTCATTATTTATAAACAAAATAACGAGCTCCCGTGTACGCGGCCGCGCGACGATGTTCATCGAGTATACATATAGCGTGCGCTTGTTAACGGCAAACTCCACCCCGAGCTTCACCCTTTTACGCGTTTATAGTTTATATTCTTGAACTAATTATCATATGCTGAAATTTTCACCTTCAAGCGGTTTTTCTATTATTATTATTATTATTAATTGTAAACAATAGATCTTTATCACAAACAGTTGTTGCACACGCTCGGTATATTAAAACAATCTAATGACCCAAAGGATAACGGTGGCCGCTTTCCATGAAAATCTATCATCATCCGCGTGAGGTACGAATACATCTATATCTGCCCGCAAAAACTCGAAAATTCCGACAAAACACAGCCGTTATATACCTCTCGAACAAATCGCCCACTTATTTACATGCACAGTTGAGCAAGTCTGTACATCAGCTGTACGAGACAACCTCTCGCGCGACACTTTTGCCCGCAAACATTTCTTGCGCTGCGCCGTTTAGAAAATTACCCCGTCGATAACGTCTGGAACAAGCTGTACTCCAGGCTCTTAAACTCCGCTTCTTACGGGGATCTGAATCGGCCGCTGCTACCGCACGCACAGCACTAAATCTTTCTCTCTCTCTCTCTCTCTCTTTCTTTCGCTCTAGAGTATCCGAACGCGGAAACGCACGTGTTGCTGCTGTCCGTAGGCCAGGGCGTGGCCGTGTACACTCGCGGAATCCGCGCCGGTAGCGGTATTCGCTCCGAGGACGGAAAAATGCAAAGAGAGCAGCGGCCGAGGAGGAAAACGTCGAGTCGTGATAGAGAGCTGTATAGGAAGAAAAAGACGAGGGAGAGAGAGGTAATCGTCGACGGTCGCTTTTGCGGAGAGTGAAATCAAAGCTATTGGATTATATATGTTAGTGCGATTGTTGTTGGGTCTTGTGTAGTGCGTGGGGAAAAAGATGAGCTACACGCATCGATTGGAATCTGTATAAATATAATATTGCGTAAGAGAAAATAATCGGGTTTTCTTTTGAATTCGATTAGTTGATGGTCTACGTGTGTGCCGCTTTCAACAGCTCAAGCGCCGCCTTTTCATAGCTGTAATTTATTGAAATGATTTGCACATATACCATCGATTATAGTGCTTCTTTTGATGCCGAAAATGATTGCGATAACCGCATCGAAGCTTATATTTTGAACTGAACAGAAGTTACATACGTAGAACACCAACCAATATAAAACGTATACCCTCTCGAAAAGATCAATAAGAACCGAAAGATGCGCTCAATTATTGTATATCCTTACAAAGTATAGCAAAGCTCTTAAAACTCAAGCTCACAGTGGCCGTAAACTTCCGCGCGCTGCATACATACACTCGAGCTATAAACTTTATACATAGCGGCCATAAATTACACGATAATCAAAGTCCTTACGCGAATAAAGCAAGCAAACAAAATTTCAACGAAACCAGCCCCATAATAGCCCTCGGCGCGGCACCTCGGGGCAAAACAATATACTCCGCATTAGCCTCGAATAAAAAAACGCACGCCGAGGAAATTCAGCAGAGTCGAGATTTCTTGCCGCGGCATTCCAAAGGCGCATGCTGATTTTCATCCTCTCGCGCTTTACGACCTCGTCGCGCGGCCGCAACAGTGTAATTCCGAGAGGAAAACACCAACTTTTTCCAGCCAGCCGGTAGAGCTCGGCTTATCCGTTTCTGAACTCGTTTTAACACCTATAGCGAGGATTTCCTCCGACTTCTTGCGTGTCCTCGGGATTTTATTCGGATTCCGAGATGCGCTGATGCTTGTGGGCGGATTTTTTTTCTTTTTTTCGAACCGGTCGACTGCAGCGAGCGCTCCGTTACAGAGATGGATGTGCAAGAGCTATATATAGTGGCCGCGGTGTCTGATGTAATTCGTCATTGGGAATTTGTACTAAATTGTTATACCGTGCACGTTGTTATATAGAGGGGTTAGGCGCTATTTATTTTTAATCGAAGTTTAATATTATCCAATTGAGTGTCCGCTAAAGTAAATTCTTGTCCGTCTAACAAACCGAATAATAATAGCGAAAGGTTTTAATCGGATGCTCTGTCGCAACAGCCGATTTGAAAAAGACTGTTATTACCGGTCACGCTCTGTACAATGCTACAAACAATCTTGGCGATCGGTGTCCGAGTATAACCGGACGCAATCGCTTTCTGAATCATAAGCCGCTGGTGCTAAACTCGGCCGCACGTGGATGTATACTATATATATTATATAATACTGGATAAACTGCATTAGCGCGATTCGATCGGCAAAAAATGACGCTTTGTTTATAATAAGCGTCGAACCAGTGGAAATGGTCGTTTAGATATAATAATGATTCTTTTTAGTACAGCGCGTTGGAATTAAGCGAAGGGATTTCAATTATAAAGAGATTTAAAACGTTGCCGGTTGGGAAAGATCGGATGTATATAGAACAGTGTAGAGTTACGCGCATAATTATACAGCTTTTCGTTATAAATATCGACTGATCTATACGCTTGTGAAAAATAATCGATACAGTTATATGTATTACATTGAAAAATGAAAAAAAGCATCATCATCATCATACTCATCTCGCTTTCTAGAAGTCAATCATAAAATCCGAAAACTCACCTTTAAGGCTAAGAGCAAAACAGTAGTACATAATAGTTTTCATTCGGTATAGTGTAACTCGACTTTCCGCGCAAGTGTTATATATATATATATTTATACATAAGAACGGCTTGTAATAAGTCGCGCGATTCGGTTGCGGGAAAGCTTCTCGGAACCCCGAGAGAAAATTTAACGCGAGGGTAATCGTCGGTAATGACGATAATTCTCTCTCGAGAGACATCTCGCGCCATTTTCGCGGAAGGTGCAGCAGCGGTAGTCTCGTAAACCGCAGCCTCTTTGTCGCGCCGCTAATTAAGTAGCAGCTCGGAGGAATTTCGCCGGAGTCCCGCGCGAGGAAAAAAAATTTTTTTGCATTGTTTCGTAAGTGAGTATATTTGGCCGCAATTACGTAAGTGGGCCCGTTTTTTTTGCGCGCGCGCGGGGTCAAAAGATTCAGTTCTTTTGATGGAAAAGAAAGTCATTTTCTTACAGCTGTATGTTATGTCAGAAGAGCGACGTTGTGAATCCTGCGTCACAAGGGCGAACAATTAAGGTCGTTTCATTCTGCAGAAAAGAAGCAGAGCGTAAAAAAGACGAGGGCAGTAGCAGTGATTCTAAATTAATGAAGCCGAGAGGCATAATGAGGACTCGCTTGAAGTACAAGAGAAACAGTATAGACATAGGGTCGCGGACACGACACGGTGTCTGCGCCACGTGAGAGCTAAAGACGCTCCGGCTCTCTTGAATATGTTTATATCGAGCTAAGTGCCTCTCGAGAGTAAGTTAGTCTGAATCCCCCCCGCGTAATCGCTCGAAAATTGTTGTATAAAAAGCGTGTGACCATTTCTAATTTCAAAGTATAATTCTCGATTAAATCTCGAGAGGTGGATTTTTCTATTTCGCCTTTTCACGCAGGAAGCGGATCGTGCGAAATTTTCTTGCTAGTAACGATTTCGCTGCGGATTCGTTCATTAATTCCTCCCCCCCCCCTCCCTTTTGTCATCAATGCAAGTATAATAATCACGTCGCATTATATACACAATGCACCTCGTTCCCTTTCATGTCACTCGCGCGGATTCACGAGGGTAACACACAAGCGCGCAAAATTTACCCTTCACTCGGTATAAAATTCGATCAATCACCCGCCGCCAAAATACGACTATGTAGCTAGTCAGCGTTGCAGCGACGAGCAAATTGCGCAATTATCGAACCCTACCGACACACAACCACACACGCGCGCGTGCGAGCGCAAAAGCAGAAAACGAGCCCGTATACTCCCCCGAGTGGAGGGGGGGGGGGCAGCAACAGGCTGTGTTGATCCCACGTGGTGCAGTCAGCGTGACGGTGATGTCGGTGGTAAAAAAAAGCTTCGCAGATAAGCCGAGAGAAGAGAGGGTTTCGTATATATAACTGTTAGTGGAAAAACGAGCCGGGGTTGGTTGCGAGCGGGTGATGATAAGGTCGTTTTTCGCGTGTATGGAATATTGTAAGTTTTGTTTTGTACTCTTCGTACTGTGTATTATGTGTGTGTGTATGTGTGTGTGTTTCTAGGCAGCACTCGTTGTGAGATATACCGATAAATCGTACATACAAGACGTATATGCGATTATTGTTTCTAAAAATATTGAATGGAATTGAGTTTTCTTAATGAACTCTCATTCATACGTTTATCTACACTACTGTTGTAATGAAGCTTACAACTGACGTAATAATTGCGGATGTCCAACTAACACGGTGCAAAATTTGAAGCCATTAAATTAATTTTTTTTTAATGAACCTCTCTTGCTTATTTAACGTGAAATCCTAATGAGCTTAATTGTCCCAACGACGTGATTATGATACTTTAAACGTTCATTATACATGTCAGTCATTCAATTTTGAAAATCACTATAGTTACATAGAAAAACGTATACATATCGTGTGATGTTGATTAAATAACCAATTAAAATAATTCTGTGTCGTATTCGACTTTGCCAGGCAACACGTGGATTTTACTCTAAAGAATGAAATTAAAGTACAGACCCTCGCACACGAAGTAGCATCATTTCCTATATGGAATAGCGCGTGTGACCGCTTACGCGAGTCGAGTACACAGAGAGAAAGATAGTCCGAGTCCGGAAGTTGCCGGTGTGGAGCACCGGAACAGTCGTTGCAACTGCTTTATAAGCCACCGGTTTCTCACATACGTCGCCGCTCGAGGTCAGGATAATTTCCTCGTGTCAGTGTGGGTGCCCTCTTCATCTGATTATACAAGCGACTATACGTATATGTTTATATACACACCTTCGCACACTCCCGCGTCTTCTTTTTCCGTTCGTCTTTTTTTTCGCGGTTTTTGGTTAATTCGCCTAGACTCTTTCCTTTTCGCTCGCCTTATTTTTCGACCTGTTCTTCTTTTCTTTCCTTCCTGATTATGATGAGGAATGGGAAAGTCGAGATCAGTGCGAGCTGGAAGATTAGCGCGTTGCACTCGGCGTTTTTTAGCGATGAGAGATAGGAGTTGGCTGATGCATACACTCCTCTTTGGTGATGTATACAGCGTGATAAGCAAAATTTCATTAGCGAGAAGTTTTAATGAATTTTCTTGAATGTTGTGTGGGTTCGATGAAATTTTTTAATTAATCTTCAAAAGTTCTATAATAACTTAGGTATACTGTGAGAACGTAAATATACATAAATAGAAAAATTCACCGAGGTCAGCGGCGTTTTTGCAATCGGCGTGTTACGCTAGAGTGGCTGGGAAGCCGTGAGAATCCACCTGTATAATATAGTTGCATAGGGTTTGAAAATTAATGGCCCGTGTATATGAGAAGATGCTGCTTCTAATTACGAAAATTCGATCGTGCGAGTCAAAAATGTAAGCTTTGTACGTTCTGCGCAAGAAAAAAGCTTATCGACTTGTACATTTTATCAGTAAATAGGAAAAATAACGTTTTTTGCTGAGAATACAAGCTGAATGTTTGATCTGTTTGTAAACTGATAAAACTGAACTTTCCACTAAGACGTCCATATTTTTTCGAGGCAATTTTTCTATGGAATTTGCCAACTTTGTTTATACAAATGCTAAGTGCTTTTGTTCTTTGTCCTACGTTTTTGCGGAAGCACCAAAGTCGAATGTTTACCAACGATAAATTCTTGGAATAAAAATTTAATGCAAATTATGTGATCTATCAGCGTAATGTAGATAAATATTGTAATATATACGGAAAAGTAGTTTAGACGAAGTAAAATTTTTCTATGTAGCTGTGTAACGTCAATTTTAGAACCATATTTATTTATCTTTGCATTTTAAGGTGAAAATCACATAAATAGGGCTTATTCACAGGCTATAAAAAATTTAGAAAGCTATCACATTCAGAACACGTTGATCGCCGATCGCTGTATCAAAAGAAGCCTTGAGATTTCTTCTCATTTCTATAGTTCGCATCAATTTCCTCGTCAATAGAGCGAATGATCGGTCATTAGTGGCCGTCGCAATTAACGCCTCGAATTTCTATCATAATCTTTCGCAAACACGATAGGTGAACTGAAATCGAGCGCTGTATAAGCATAAGTATATATATGAGTGTGTATGTCGCTCCCAGGGAATTGCTGACCCGATTGAGAAGGAGTCTATTAATTTTTTTCATCTACTTCCTTTACGTAAACGATTTTAATCGTTGCATAACAATCGCTTTCATATGTTCAGGTAGACTGGACTGAAGTTTCTCTATGCATCCGTAAAAACTTGCGCTGTCAATTTTACGGAATTTTCATCTCATTTGGAGAATTATAAAACGTTAACATCAATATATACAAAAGAATCATTATCATTTCGTATTCATGTATGATGTAATTATTAGAATGGGAAAAAATCATACTATATTTTGTGCTGCGTGACGTGTGCACTTTTATATATATGAGTGATTCTCTACTTTTTTTCTTGTCATTGAATGTTGAATGAAAAGTAAACGCGAATCTTCTTCAGGGTATACAATAGAATAACAGCAGTAGTAGATGGTGACAATTTCATAGAATACTAAGCGTGGGTAAACAGCAAATACAATCTATCATGTCTTTTGAGGCACTTATTGTAAATAGCACCAGCTAACAACTTTAATAATTGCGTACAGAATTAACTTTTCTGAAAAGCAAATTCAATCATCCAGGTAACATGGTACATTACACATTCAAAGACAGTTTCCTCTTTCTTTCAATTCCAAGGAACAATCGTCGCGCAGTGGCCGCAACACGTGACTCGACGCTTTCGGCTGGGCTCACGTATATAATACTATCGATACAAGACATTGCTGCTGCATTACCAACGGTGAGCACGGACAATTACAAGCATCAAGAGGCTTTTCCAGCGCGATTAAAGGGACCGCATTGAATCCTATCGGAGAATTCGATCGCTTCGCTAAACTCGCCCCGACGTCGGTATAATAATATACACTCGACGCGCGATGCATTCGATGTCATCGGGAATCGTGTAAACAATACTTAATAATCTGACGATGCCTTGGGTATGAGCATTGTCCCCTTCTGATCATTGTTGCGAGACATCGATTTCATTTTACGCAACAATTTATGATACACGTGGGAGCATCTTCAGCTCTTGTGTGTATCTGTGTGTATGTGTATGTGTATGTGTGTGTGTGTGTGTGTGATTAAGTAGAACACTAAATGGGGCTGCACGACTTCAATAGTTGGCCTAAAGACGAGACCACACGTATTGGAGAGCTGGTACTAGTATGATGGGTTTGTTGACAATCATCCATTGATACGAAGAGTGATATTTATGGATCAATATGTTCAGAAGTACGTAATGCATATAATTTTACAGGGGTACATACTCCAATGTCAACAATATTTATTGCTTCAAGACGTTTTAATTCTAAATCAATTTTGCGTTATCTTGAAAGCTTTCTTCAATCATTATTGTATGCTATTCGTAAAACTTTCACGCAACCTCCGAATGCGTAATCAAATTAGAATATACTTCCAAATCAAAACATTCGAAATTACTCGTAAAAAGCATTTAATCTTAAAGAAAAATAAAGTAGCGTTTTATGAACGATGGTATAATTAAAGGAGTCTTTATATGGCAAGCACAAAAACGACTATGGATAAAATGCTTTGCGCAAGATAAAACGAAAGACATAAAAGAATTCATGCTAGAAAGTGGCCATTCATCGATTCTCCGTTGTATATACTGTGTTATATTGCTATTTGCGCATACGCAATCAATTTCATTCCATCATCCTGTATTTTTCATTTCTATTTATCGGTCCATCATTTTTGTAGACACGTATTTCAAGAATCTTTACACATGCTATCTTTTGTTTCAGTCTAAAATAAATCGACATGTTTATGCGGGTAACGTGCAATAAAACAATCATAATAATGTTCAATCCTTAATACGAGGTAGGCAAAACAACAAAATTCTTTTTCGTGACCCCGAAAAATACCGTTATACCGATAAACCTCGTCGCACGTTCACCTCCTTCTCCTCGTCAGAAAACATATATATATACATATATTCACCTAGCGTTAAAAACAAGTACGATCGACAGTTCTCTCTCAAATATCACGAAAAATCCGTATCAGGAAAACAATCGAGAAGCCAATCACGCTAAAAGTGAAACACACGAATCAATCATCGTCCGTCGCCAAAGAGTTCAACCTCCACTATATATAATACATACTACAGCCGATCGGCAGCGACCGGTTGTTGCGGTCACGTATATACCAAGACTTGCCAGCTCATCGAGCCGCAATATACGTGTATGTATATATATATATATATATATATACAGCATGCTGTGTATACTACGTGCACGTATATATACACACATCAGCTGTGCGTAGTACTACCACGGATCGGCTATATAGTACGCGCGGGATACGTGACCCAAGATGGCGGTGGCGACTCGAGGTTCAACATCCTCTGTGTGAGCTGCTGCTGCTGCGTCGTGGACCGGAGAACTCGCTGCTGTAGCGCAGCGATCCTGACGTCGGAACCGGTAACTAAACCGGTTCGCCGATCTTTGGGAGACGACGTTTGGCGGGCGATTCTCCCGCGCGCGGGCTTCACCGACACTGTGCTTTGTGCCTGATGCATGTGTGGATGCAGCGTATATGAGGAAAGAGTTGAGTTTGCGCGGGATATTCTTATTCGATGGTTCTTCACTTTTATATATTCAATTGGACTTCACTTATTGTATTGAACTGGAATGGCGAAAGAATTCATGATGCTGCAATTTCTTTCGAAAAAAACTCGATTTAAAATCGTGGAAACAATTACACGCAGAACTTCAGCTGATATATACTTTTTTGAACGTCATTACTTGAATAACAGTCACTGCAATCGATAATTTCGATTTAATAAAATCCTATTTACGGACAGTTCAATATACTTGCAGCCGAGAAATTAATTACGCCATTACAAATCCGTAGTATTATCGAGCCACCTTCGCGCCGTGATTGGGGATGCTATACATCATCGACTTTCGTTTCAAGGATAGCAGGATTATCGATTCTCTTTCTCGCGCCCGCTCACACGTGCAATATATACCCAATTATACGAAAAAGAATAATCAATTCATCAGAAACTTTCTTTCTAATATGCGAATTCTTCAACACAATACCGTAATATATAACAACAACAACAGCAACGATGAGATATATATCCTATATCACTTTTACTTTCTCACATTAATACATACAGGCATCATCCCACGCACATCCATGAATCACGACAAGATAAACGAAAAAATAATCATTGTCTTCGTTGCGCGGCTGTACCAATAAAGCGCATTCTTCGAGTCAAAAAATCCGCGTCTCTCGACGGCAGGTCATTCGTTTTGGTTTTCGCCGCTGCATGTGCCCGCAAAAAGAATGCGACTAATCTCCCTCTCAGGAGAGTTAGCTGCGATGCTCCAACCCGCGGGAATTCGCGCGGGATAGACCTCGACCAATGGGCTGCTTTCCCGCGCGTCGTTTATCCTTGAACCGCCACGGACTTTTTTTTCGGAACTGGTATTCCACCCCGCGAAGACGTCGCTGTAGCTGCTGCATTCTTACAGCTGCTCCTCCTACTCTGTGACGTTGGATGGTATATAATACCGTGTGTGTATACCTCAGCCAGACGCTCGTGATGTTTTGTTTTGCGGGCGTAAATGTATACACGCAGTTATAAGACTAAATCTTCCAATGACTTACTATTTAATTTCTGTAAAAAAAAATTGATCGTAACAGTGCGAACGTATTAACCTTGAGTCAACGGCAGCACAAATTTTCGCGTCACGGAGTATAATGGTAAAATCGCTGTTGGAGAATTCATCACGTGCGCGTGTAATTACAGGGATAAGTAAGAGAGAGCAGCGAGTGTTTCGCCGAGTGCAGAAGAATGAGAGTAAAACCTTGGAATGAAATCTTTTGAAAAAGGAGAGTTTTAGAAAGAAAGTCGTGTGTACGCTCAGGATGATTGAAACATAGGCATGTGATTTTTTTGCTCGAATACGTTATTAAATTAAACGCTTATTTAAGGAGTATAAATATGCGCGGTTTAACGCGTTAAGAAAATTTGCCGTTGAAAATAACTTCGATACGATTATAGTAGATACAAAGTTATAACTCGATTACCCTGTGCTATGCAGATAATCCTAATGAATAGATAAACTCGTTACAACTTTTTGCAACTGCACACACATACATTAAACATCCTTGTGTGCGCATAATAACTTGAGCATTCAGCAGCAACAACTAAGTAAAAAAATTGAATTCCTGCGCGATGCTACTGAGCGTGACGACCCGATTTCCGAATCACAACACAGCACACAAGCTCTGAGCTCACCTAGTTTTGCGTAATTATATGCGCGGAAAAACTGTCCCACACTTTCCAAGGCTCTCCTCCCCGTTGACTAAACGTTTGCCGCGGAAAAATGAATGCATCGTGTTCAAGAGCACGTGTGCAGCCTGTAAATGTCATATACATATGTATATATAACGCGTGAACGAGATGCATGAGAAAGTCAAAGCTGACAGTCAATGGCGAAGTTTCGAAACATATATATATATGGACGAGATCCAGTGGAAAAGTTGGTTCTCACCTCTGCTGTGACTGTCTGATTAGATATGAAGGCGAGAGAAAAACTCAATGACCGAAAGCTGGTGCGTTTTCCTTCATTTACCGCTCGTTCTCGCAAATTGACTCATTGATGAGGTATTCCGTTTTTTATGCGTTTATACGACAGCGATTTGTTACTCATAAATACGATGTTTATTTATTTGCTTCGAGATAAAGAAAATAGTCGGATGTGTATAATCGTCATATTAATTCTTGCCCGCTCATTACTTAATTTCTGTGTCTGTGAATTAATTTGGTACAAAAGTCGTCGTCTAACCGTTGAGTTTGGATTGTCGAGAATTGTAACTACTGTCTATTAATACGTGTAATTAATCTACATCACACAGAGTTGTGTTAATATGATTGTAATACGAGAACGAATTTTGAAATGCCGTTTGCATTGATAAAACTTATGTATTTTATTAGTAAAAACGAGTTATAAAATAACTAATCAGGTGAAAAATATATTGTTTTCGAAAATAGTATGATATAGCGTGAGGTAAAACAAGATATTTTTCTATAAATTATAAATTGTGCACTGCACGTGATTCTTGTTTTAGTTATCTACATCTACATTATATTTTATATTCTAGTCGTATTAAAATTGTAAGTCACTTAAATATTATATGTTCTAACGTCGATTAAATATCACATGTTCTAACGTCGAATAAATATCATATGTTCTAACGTCGATGAAATATTATATGTTCTAACAAGTCGGGCACTTGCGGCTGCCGCCTTTTTTCGGTGGGCAGTCGAACGAATCATCGCTGCTGTAGCCCAAGCAGTCACTGCAACTGCAACTGTCTGATGTGTCCACGGCTATAAGAAAAATCATCAAGCTTAAGAAGTCTTATCTTGCGATATGAAGGGTATCTAAAGGACGAGTAAGTGTAACTCACTTTTGCGTCGAGAGGCAGTCTTCTTTTTGCCTGTTGCCTTGCTGCCCTTGCTTTTGGTTTTGGACTTGGACTTGACGGTCGTTCTCTTGGTGGTGCGCTTTTTCTTTGGGTTGCAGTCGTAACAGTCGCTGCAGTCCGAATCCGAGCAATCCGACTCGGACGTGAAGCTGTCGCTGTCGTCGTAGCAACGTCCTCCGGGGCACTTCAGTGGAGCCTTCTTTGCACCAGCCTTTGGACGTCCCATTTTGCTAAAGTTGAAACAAAGAAATTGAAAATTACAGCATACCGGCAATCTACTTTGTATTGGAAATATTTATTTGTATACTGTGAGCTTGAACAGCCTCGCGAGCGAGTGCCATGTTTATATACGTTTATATACCTTGGTGTAGCAAGATGGCAGCAGCAAGATTTGAATGGTGGACTCGATTAGACAAAATTATAGGTATATAAATCAACTTCCCGCAATATAAGAAATATTCATACGAATAAGATCGCCAGTTCTCCGCAATAAAATCGCCCGATTACCCACCTGCTAAGCGTAGATAAAATGTCCTCGGTGGTAACAGCAGATCAGGGTGGACTAGAGATTTGCGATTTACGAATTCGTGGACGACGGAATTTGCAGCTTAAAAATCCTGCGAGCGAATCTGTGTCCAGGTGCAAATCTCTCCTTTGCTGGATGATGGCGGCCTGGACAAGTAGCGGCACTTGATTTATGAGTTAATATCGATATATCCGTGACCTCTCTGATGGGTCCGCTCGCTAGACCATTGCCCAAGCGACTGTCGGTATCGGGATAGTGCTTGGGCTGAGGAGTCGCGAATTCGAATAGGGCTCAGGTGTTTGATTGGACGAGAAGCCTGATGGATCACCGCGAGGAGAGAGAGTTATTGTTTGTATTTATCTGCTCTTGATGGCGTCTATAGCTACAATGTATTCCAAAATGATATACCTACGGCTCTAGTTTTGAAACTTTTCAACGCGGAAACTGTATTCGGAAATTAAAAGTGTATCCACCCTCTTAAAATATATGCAAATATAGCGTCGGCGTGTTTACTTTTTCAAGAGCTGGCTTTATACTTGAAAATACGGCTCGTCTGTATATTTCGAACTATACATACTCGCCATTAACATAGATCTCGAAGAAAACTACTAAGCGTTAATTTAATTTTGCATACGCAGCTATACTAAACTTGTAATTAATTACAAGTTACAATTAATAACTTATTAACGTATATATCGCTCTGTTCTATGACATTAGCTCCATTATGGTAATCGATACCTTGTAACATTATATTCCAACGACTGCACCGAGGTATTTCAATGAATATTCAAACCAGTGCCTTGAAAGCACGCATTTTTACTGAAACCCGCATGAGCAGAGAGTACAGAACATTTCATAAAGTTAGCCATCAACTCTAGCTCGTAAAAATATTAAAAAGACAAATAGTATATATATATACCCACACACAGTCTTCCTCCTCGACTTCCTTATAATATACGTCTACCTAATATAGATGGATCTTCGGAAAAGGAATAAGCGAACCCATCGGTGAATCGTTCCTCGAAATGACAGTCCTTCTCCCGACAAAATATCCCTCAACTATAAAAGGTAAACACCGCCCGACGAACCTCCCATCAGCGGTAAACGATCGCTGCGCGTGTATATATTAAGTATACGCAATACATACATTTTATATACAATCAATAGATCCCTCATGCGTTGCTGTCCACTTTGTCAAAGGTAACAAACGAGTGCTACACCGCGACAGCGGAAAAAAGAACACGACTACCCCAGAGATTACACAGCAGCAGTTCCGCTCGTCGGAAGAGGAGGAGAAAGAAGCGCGCGAATTTTAAAAACGCCAAAGGCATCCTCTAATCGTTGCGTACACGCCTAATCCTCGCAAGAGTGGAGACGGAGTAAGAAGAGGAAGACGAATTATTAACCGAAACGTGCAATTAACCGAAGAATTCAGATCGGGGTATATGCCTCGGCGCTGGTATAACGTTACTCTTTATTGCGCGGCCATGCAAACGACCCGGAGAGCGCCGATTGTAGTTTTTCGATATTTTTACAGGTGCGAGGTTTTGCTAAGCCGGACTTTTTGCCGACGATGAAGATTTTTATATACAAACTAGCCGACAAACGGGGCTTTTGAATTTTTGCGTTGGCGTGTATACCATTATGCGGTGACGTTGAAGATTGTCGTAAAATCAAAAGTACACGACGGATTCCGTTCGTTCGGAATATTTTTATTATTTATCGTTGCATCAGCAGGGAGAAACCGAGGTGCAAAAAAGAAAATGAAAATAACTCTCTCCGCCTGTATAATTATTGTCTCATCAACGTTTTGTATGCCATATAGCCCAGATTCCATTCCTAAAGCGCGCATCAAGGAATAGAAAAATCCATCGGAGATTTTTCTACTCGGTATGCCGGGCGTATAGTTCCACATACGGACAAGTGCTTTAGCGCTTTACAACCAGTTATTACGCTCGAGTTTTCTTGCGTTCGAAAGGAATTTTCTCATAAATATTATCTCGAAGCGGAGCCTGGCTGTCTGCAATACATCGCGCGAGGCGTGTGCGTATGCGCACGTGGTAAAAATTGTTCCGGTGGGCAACGCCATAAAAATGATATGGTGATCAGCGATATATAAAAAAAATTACGAAGATCATAATCATGATAATTTTTCGCTTCGATGGCAACATTATAGCCGAAGGAAACCACGCGCGTATATCAGTATATGTAATATCAGGCTTAAACGATGGTTGTGGAAAAGTGAAATCTGAATGTAATCCTTTAATTTCAATGTTTGTGACAAAGGTGTCCTGTGCATCTTTCTTCTTTTGGAAAAATCTCACATAAAATACCTAAGCCTGTTTTTATTATGCCGTGAACCAATAAAACTTGCTCGCTCTCGCAGCAATGAGAAAAGTGGCGACCTGCACTTTTACAACCCGCGGCGGTACACAATTGAGCTAGCTCCTAATCCTCCTACACGTTATCCCAGTCGGTCAATTTTACGATTCCCCAGTGCTGTAGTTCTGAACAAGCACAGCTCAGCTATAAACACGAAGGAACGATTTTTCGAGCCATCACAATACTCGCGTATGTAGTAAAAGCTCGATCGAGTATGTATACATATAGAGGTGCAGAAAGGGGGCGGCAGTGAAGAGAGAGAGAGAGAGAAAAGAGGCTGCAGCAGGAGAGTATGCAAGCGAGAGCCGCAATAAACTTTTACTCCAGTTTGGAAGACTCGCGACCGGTTTCTCCCCCACTTTGCTATCTCTTCGCTTGCATCTCTTCTCGAGAGTAAGAGAGAGAGAGAGCAGAAACCGGTTGCTGTTCGCGTCTTTATATATATATATATATATTCGCGCCAGCGTCTCTTTCTCTACGGCCGCTGCATGCGTCTTCTTGTTTGTTTTTGCCTCTGACTTACCCCCTTCGCGCTTCTCGTCTTTAATTTTCTTTCGGATTCTTTTTGCCGGGTCGCGCGATGGTACGGCGGGTTGTATTTTTGCACACTAAGATTTGCAATTATAAACGCCGCCCGAGTGAAGTGAGGAGATACGACGAAGACGCGGTCAACTTCTCTTGAAGGGAGAGTCTGCGAGGAGTGCTTCCTGGATAAGGGCTCGCGAGAAATTTCTTAATGAGAAGATTCGCTAATGGTTATCAAATTTTTCGCTGCTTGCACTTATTTTCTGCTGTGCAACGAGTTGACTCTTTCTTTAAATTTCGCTCCATCGGGCATTATCAATCTTTTTCTTAAAACGATCACAGCGAATATTCGCCGAACGCTATATTTTCGATGCCAGAGTCCAGGACTCTTATATCTCATAAACCTCATCTGGGATGCGAACAATTAATTTTAATTAAAAATTCCTCTCCGCGAAACATCATACACGAGAGCACTTTCTCGTGCGTCTCGTCCCATTTTTAATCTTCTGCTTCTCTTGGGTCGCTCGTATAACACGACTCTAATTTCCAACCAACTATATATAACAAACAAATACAAATGTCCCTCTCTCGCCAGTGCATCCAAGAACGTTCCGTGACTGAATATGCGTACATTTGCGTATTTCGTGCGTCGCTGCAATCCGTAGAATAAAAGGAAGAGAAGAAAATAAATGGAAAAGAGAAGAGGGGCCACGTGCATCTCTCCCCCTTTGTGCACCGACTGGATCTGCGCAGCAGTACTCCTTTCATTATATTTGCATTCGCGAGGCTCTTTCATTCGAATGTAATGAAGGCTGCGTGCAGGGGAGAAATTTTTGCTACATTTATGTATGTGCAGATGCCGATTGCCCTCTCTTATTCTCTTTATTTTCTTTTGGATTTCGATGATGGTACAGGTTTTGCGCTTTGAAATCTTGTGGTAAACAAAAGGAGAGAAAAATTAATATACTCGCTGGTGTGTTTATGGCCGATTGTTGGGGGTGAGGCAGATCGGATTGCAGGGCTAACCAAAAACCGCGAATACCTTTCACGATTTTTTTCAGGGTGTGGTATCGAATTATTTCACTTGTTCGAAAGCCTCCTGTTTACTTCTCTGAACGTCTGTTCTTTTTTCATTGAGAATTGCTTGCAGTTCGGGGTAATTAATATAAGTTTTTTTAACCTTAGCAATTTTCGATACAAGTTTTGAAGTTGTCAGTATAAAAGAAACGTACATCTTCGCAGAACAGTTATTGAACTACTTATCCGCACGAACCTTTAATTGCATGTTCAGTATCATAGTCAGAGAACCATTAGCTTCTTTCCTTCGCTGTGCGCCTGAATATAAGGGCTACTATGTCATTGTTCAACAGATATGGAAAAAAACGGTATTACAGTAACAGTTTGCGCTAATTATAGGCGTGCGTTCCAATAAAAGGAATGGCGTATTCGAAAAAAGCGTAAAATCTTACGCTTATATATATATACTAGAAATAAAGGAATATCATACCGCGCAGTCTCGAAAGTAAGTTTAATGAGAGCTCATTAAATAAATCCGCGAGGAAATCGAGACTTCAGCTCGGAGTTCGCAGACTCGCGTTCCGCATTAATTGGTCCCTCTGCTCTGATCTTTCGAGTAAGTATACTCGCGAGAAGCAGGATGTCCACGCGCGCAGACTCTCGCAATAATAAACGTCTCTCTCTGCAGACGCGTCCATACGTTCCCGCCAAAAATGTTGTCTGCTCAGTCGAGTAAATATCTTCGTCGCGATCTTTCCACGTGTACAACTGTTTGTATTTGGGATGAGCTGTTACATATGTAGTTTATAATATTTCTTCTAGCGGAAGTTATGATACGAGTCTTATTATTGATTATATTCTATCAATTTTCAAAGGTCATTCCTATGATATATATATTTTGATGACGTCGTCACTTTAAAGTATTGCGTGTGCGCAGTGTAAATATTGAAATAGACAGACGAATACACTTGGAGTACATTATTTAGCCTTCAAATTTTCACGAGTATATTATAAACATCTTGTAAATCATCAAATATTGTAATTCGTGTCATAATCGACACGCGCGCATCGGTTCATTATACCAACCAACTATACGAATGTTCTATTTTTTATCACAAGTCACGCTCATTCCATACGTACATATTAAATAGCAATATCTATAGGAAATTCAGTACATCAATTTTATACACGTGCAACGAGCACATTGCGTGTATACCTTCATATGCAAAAAGTGTCTGACCATGTATACAGCGGCGAAATTGGCTCCAAACACATATCTCTCTCACACACACAAACACACACACCTCAGCAGCATCGAGCGGACAGAACCAGTTTTGCCTTTACCTTTCTCGACTCGATTTTTTTCTTCGCGACTCTCTTTTTTCGAGGCCCATCGGCCCGATAGTCTCTCGCGCGGGCCGCGCACGTGCGCCGCTTGACTAAGTGGAGTGAGGTAGAAGAAGAAGCCTCGTGCAGTAGAGAGTTACATGAATATAAGTGAGAGGAGCCTCTGAAGCGAGGAGGATCGTGACGATGGAGGGCTGCAAGAGAAAGAGAGACGCGATGGAAAAAATTATAAGAGCGCGAGAGAAAAGGGTGGAGAAAAGAGAACGAGTGTGAGGGATACCAAAGATGAGCTAACCTTGGAACCTTTACAGCGAACTTTACTGCCGTCTTGTTGTGGAGGACAGAGTCGTTAAAATGCTGAATTGTATCGCGCGAATCTCTGTGCTATATATAACTTTTGCTCGTGCTCGTTATTACGACAATGTTAATTCATTTAAAGAAATTTTTTGGTAAATAAATGAAGTCGGACTTGATAATCTATCCAGCTTGCGCTGGGATATTCGATATGTTGAAGGTGAAAGAGGTATGCATCAAGCAGTATCTTTTTCGGTTCATAAATATCAAGCGAAAAAAGATAGAGAGCTTTTTTATATAAGCAAGGTAACGTATTTTTTTAGGTTTATCGGATTTACATAGAGAAAGCGATGCTACTTCTATATATAGTATTAGGTATTCTGTGCCTAAAATAACGAACTCATGAAATGTATACAAATATTACTGATTAAATCTACGGCAATAATTTAATTTTTTATACTATCAATAAATTTTAATGATTATTTAATGAATGAAAAATGATGCTGAAACTTTATTGTGTAGTTATGTTGCTTACAAGAAACTTGTTCCCTTAACAAACGCATCTTTATATCTTTTGAACATTTACAATATACCTTCACTTATCTCAGATATTATCTGATCAAATACAATAGAATGAAAAGGAAAAACTAAGCAAGAATTAAGTCTTTGTATTATTATGTGGCGTTTAAAAACCTTGTTATTATCATCAAAGCTATTGATTAAATATTGTCACATTCCTACTCTTATTCAAATTCGGCAATGCCATACATGGGTCCCGTTTGACTATGTACGTAGTTTGAGCTATCGGTATAAAGTTAACAGTCGTAAAATTAACAGCCAAAACTTCTGTCTTTGCCTTCATCATGAAGCTGCTATACCTGTCTTTCCTCATCATCGGCGCTAACGCTTTTTATATCGGTAAGTGTCTGAAAGATTCGATATTTTATGTTTTATTTAAACACTAACAGGCATCAATTCATTAGAAATATAAAATACAAATAATGCATTAATCAATTTTGTAAATTAATTTAGACAATGAGTCCGATGAACACAAGAAAGAAAGGATAGTCGGAGGCAGAAAAGCTTCTATCGAAAGTTTGCCGTACCAAGTAAGACAAAAATAACTATTTTTATGGTGACAAGTCATAAAAAATTCAGAACACTAACTGTAATTTGAACATTGTAGGCTCAGTTGTTACAAAATAATGTCCAAATTTGTGGTGCCTCCATAATTTCTAAACTATGGATTCTTACTGCTGCTCATTGTATAACGTAAGTAATTTACAGTGTAAATAATTATTATGCACGCTCGATAATTTTTATCGAATAATTTCTGTGCAGAGGAAAGAATCCAAAATTAACGGTTATCACAGGATCAGCAAGTGTTTCGACGGGAGGCGATCTTCACCAAGTCAGCAAAGTTATCTCACATCCCGACTATGATAAAAATACCCAGGATAACGATATCGCGTTGCTGAAGGTTCGTTTTCTATATGCTACGTCATAAATTAATTTAGCTTATATTGTAATTAACCGATCGTTCAAATGTTCTTTTCCTGCAGTTAACAAAACCAATTGTTTACAATGAGCGTCAAAAGCCCATCAAACTGGCCACAAAACTTCCAAATGCTGGCGATCTCATGACGATCTCCGGATTCGGAAAGAAAGGCGTAAGTATAGAAATGTATTTAAAAAGAAATAGTAATATTCTATTCATTACTTCCACAATTCTGAATTAAATTTTTCCAAGAATATGCGAATTTCATTGAATAAGTGCGATAGCTGCGGTTCCACTTTATTACAAGCTGTTCAAACAACTCCTTATCGGATCAATTGAACGAAACTCCTTATCTCCAAAATATATATCGAATCATTTGAAGTTTACGGGTGACGTAACGATCGCTCATACATCAATTACACTACAATTTTCTACTCCGAATTGATAAAGCCTCTTCCATTATTTTCCATTACCAAATTCAATACGATAATAGAAAAAAAATTTCTCAGAAACGAAAAAAAAACTTTTTCAGGAAAACCTAGGCTACGCGATCTTCCTGGAGACGGCCAACGTACCAGTGGTCGAACACGAATTGTGCTCCATAAGGTACATCGAGGACCCGATCACAGACAACATGTTCTGCGCGGGTGTAGGACCCACTGACGCTTGCCAGGGTGACTCCGGTGGTCCGGGTGTGATCAATGGTGAACTGGCCGGTGTTGTATCTGCTGGTCAGGACTGCGGTTCCAAGTACTATCCTGGTATCTACACGACGGTCTATAACTACCTCGACTGGATTGCCAAGAACACTAGAGTTCCCACCGTCAGGCCGACGACTGCTAAGCCGCTTAGTATTGTCCCCCGTCCTAGCAATACCATTCTGGGAACGATTGTTAATAAGTTCATTAGCTTCATCTAAACAACTATTTTATATTAGTTTGATGATAGATTGTAACTTTTTTATACGAGATCGTGTATGATGCTTGTATTTTTGTATTGAATAAAAATAACGTATACGCCTACAATGAAGCTTATAGTATTTCATTGAAGCTATAGTAGCCTTGTATGGCTGCTCATGCTTTAACTATATTATGCACGTATACCCATGTACCCATCGTATCATATCCTCCATTAAAATTCGTGATCAATACATATAAGTAAAAAGTGTGTAAATGACAATAAAATTGTTCTACAATAAGAAACAAATATATAATTATTGTACTTTTTTCTGTCTTCTAGGTAAGTCAATCAAAATCGATCTCCGTCATACCGCATATAAATGATCATAAAGGAGAAATTGCATCGGTAAGCTCTTGCACATATAAGTTGTAATAATCAAATGAATTTTTGTATACAATCTCCGCATCAGTCGTATAACCCAATCTATTCACTATACCGAAGCGAAGCACCACAGCAAATAACTATGCAGTTCCAATATAACCCTTCAATATGTCCATTCTGAAAAAATGCTTTTATCCACACACCAAGTAAAAATCCAGCACATCCCCGATAACAAATCCGCACAAGCGAGCGATTCTTTCCTTTGAAGTCTAATTATCGTAAAAACGATTCGTTCCTCTCTTACAAGATATCGAGATTAATGTACACACATACGCTCTTTACCTTTTTCGTTGATATTTGTTCACTGGCAGAATCTCGATATACGTAGGAAGCAGCGACGGTGCACAGGTGCACTTTCAATCGCAATTCTTCGCTGCCCACAGCTTCCTTCGCCAGCAACAGTAGCCGCCGCGTGTGGCTGCGGTCACTCCGGACGTATATACGATATACACTTTGGTCTGCAATTTCGCTGTTTTGGACCCGCTAGTACTTATACGCAGGTAGAAAAAAAAGGAAAGTTGTGGATCTTCGATATATGGGGCATCATAATTTCGCTCATGGAATTGACTACGCGAACGTCTATAATTGTCTTGCCATGGGATTATGAATATTAAAGACAGTTAAAAAAAATCAACAGTACCGAGTCCCTCGATGCAGTTTACATGCTCCGAGGAGAATCAAGGAGTCGAACAGTACCGTTTTTCGAACTGTTATACGCGTGCGTTTGCAAGTAAGAGTATACGCAACTGCATACATTTCACGGAAGCTCCTCAGTTACCACGATGCGATCTGGCCTTTTTTCCCACAGCGGATGTATTACGATTATCGTATAATTTTCGCCTCTTCCTCTCATTTCGCTGCTCTGATGTCTATAAGCAAGAGTGAGAAAAGGATTAGATTTTAATTAGAGTCGCATATCGGTTTCTTATTTTGCTTAGCTCTCTAAAACGCATCGCATGACATCAACAATAATGTCGCTTTATAATGCAGTATACCCTCATAACTATTAACCGGTATAACTGTACTTCCAAGCGGCTTCCGATGGACGGAAATCAATAAGATACTAAAATTAAATTCATCGAATATTCCTTTTTTATTTTCAAAGGAATCAATAAGAATAGTAAAAAGAGTCAAACATCGAGCAGGTTCAACGACACCTTCGACAATTTATATACAGGGAATTTACGACTCTGCGCGTGTTCAGATTCACGAAGGCCCATCTCGTAAATAAACGTGAAAATCTTACTCAAACGCACACTGATCGCGAGAGCCGTCGAAGAATAATACAGGCGAACCTTATATTCTCCGGGGTAAAAATAGATTTATCACGACCATTAGTCACTCGGGTAAAATATAGAAACGATACGCGTACGCGCACGAAGTAGCGGTGACCGATGAATTTCGAAGAGAGGAAAAACAGGTTGTCTTTGTCGCTTTTAATACGATGGTCCCTTCGAAATTCGAGACTCGAAAAGCTGTAATCTCTTCTCGACGCGGGAATCGCTCGTCAAGCCCTTGTATACGCCTCGGGACTTGGATTGAAAAGAAGTGTCCTCTGCGTTGATGGGATTTTGAGTCCACGACGTCGTTATGTATATGCCTACGCACTGTTACGAAGCTTTTTATTACTGCGTTGGGATGATCTTCGGGTTACGTTTGCCTTTTACGATGCACGTGGATTAAATTTCTGTGATCGGCTTGGCTTTTTTGACGGTTTTGGGATGAGCGAACCAACAGGTTGTCCTTTATGTCGCACCGTTTTCTAGCGGGAAAATCGACTTGAACGCATCTCGCTGTTTTCCAAACGTTTGACTGTCACGTTGTATAAAAACCTTCTTACGCGCTCATATTCCTGGAGCATTAAATTCAATTAAAAAGCGCTGCGGTGATCTTTCCGTATGGCAATTCATCATCGTGTTTCTCGTAAGAACGCGGAATTGAAAGGTGACGCTCTTATTCGCCGCGTATGTACCTTCAAAAACCGGAAAGAATCTCATTCCTGTTATGCGTCGCGCGACGAGACTCGCTGTAAAATCCCTTGCGCGTGAAGGTGAACAAGTGCGTCTTTGCGGAGTATATAATAAATAGTCTTGTTGAAACGCACGAGCAAAAAAGGCCAGATGTAAGTATACTATATATACATAAACCGCGTGCTCGTTCCATACACTTGCATTTCAAGCGGTGCTATAGCTTTCAGCTTGAAACTATGCTTGATACTTATGCATTCATGGAAGAAAAAGTATACGTGACTTCAGGCGATTCGTTATGTGCGACAGTGTTTAATAATAATTGCTGATCTATGCCATTACGAGGTTCTGCTCTCGGATATATGAAGAAACGAATGAACGCGATATGGTCGATACGAGTTCTTTTTCTTGGTATAATTATAAAACTGGATATTCAATTATTGTTATTGAACGATTTCTCAGTTTCGTGTATTTATGTACGTAATATTTTTATTGTCGATAAATATTTTTAATTTTTGAAATAATACCGCGCTTTTTGAATTTTCATGTTATTAATGACACACACTCAAACGACTGCTTAATGAGATCAAGGTATGAACTGCTGTCTCTTTTGATTTATTGCTTAGCAGCCTCAACGTATGTTAATCATCCGAATTTTCACTCAAACACATACACATATTTTTAATTATGCTCGATCATATAATATAAACCTTGACTACAACATCTCCAGAATTGATTATCGCCATCGTATCATTAAAAAATCGGTCCCAAACGCTTCAATCGATTTCTCTGCAATCATTAATAAAATCACCGAAGAAGGCCGAATCTCATTACAAGCTATATACTTACATAACATTCCTTCCGCCTGCATCAGACAATCAACCTGAAGCACAGGCGCAGCCTCCCAAACGATAATAATAAAAAAAAACAGCACATCTTTAAGAAACAGCAGCTTCTCTGTCTCTCGACCTGGATAGTGTATAACGTATACATAGTACAGTGTGCGTTGCGCAACGATCGAGGATGATCATCTCCAGCCTTTCTCTCGCCCCCGTTTGACATTTGATTCGCGATGCAGCAGCGTAGAGCAGAGAGCACCTGCGTCGTCGCGTCTGAGGTTATTGCGGCATAGACGCTGCGGTTCTCCTCGATGCTGTACCAACAACAACAACCGTGTATGATATATACCTTACAGATGCGCCTCGCGATTTATAGACTCCAGATCGTACTCGCGCAGATAGAGAGCAGCTAATGAATGAATCTCCTTCGATATAATGGACGACACGGCTTTGTTTTCCACTTTTTTTCCTCGGATGAAGGTACGAGCGAGGAGTCTCCTTTTTGCGGCTATCTGTTTCTATTACTGAGCGAGATACAGTTTACGCGAAGTTTTTGCGATGTGACTGGTGTACTGTGAGCTTAGCGGGCTTTATATATACTTTATCGAGCGTGTAATGGACGATGGCGAAACGCTCGGGAGTTAGATTTATATCGTGTTTGCGATGCTTTTAATTTTCGAGATGCAGCATCGGGGGTTTATGAGATTTCGCGGAGATAATACAGGAGATAATTGAGCGTATGAAATTCGCGGAGATAAAAAACTTGAATCGTCCATTATCATACGTGCCTATATACAGCACTACTCCGGTAAGACTGATGATGATTGGAAGCGTACTATTAATTTTAACGTCTCTTCGAAGAATGCCATCGTTCACTGCATGTTTGCTGTACATAATTATAATTAAAACGCTGTAAGTAAATGTCTTCGCACGTGTCGTGATTCAATATATCAACGAATAAATCTTATTAATTCAACTTTCATAAAAACATCCAGCAGTCGACGAAATTGAACGAATAAGATTTTTTTGATAGAGGCCCTCTGAAAAGTTGAATTTTTCCAATTTAACTTGTTGAATCGATATTCTGGCAATTCATTCCAAAAGAAACACCTTATTACTCGAACGATGATCCTGTCTATTTTAAAATCAAAACTTGCCCCGAAAGCCACGCGCTCACCCTCATCCATTGGCTAACTACGTAATACGTGAAACCGGAGGAAAAAACAAGAGCCAATCTCTTCGACTAGCACGAAAAAGGAGAGGAAACACAAAATCATCCGAATACGAAGGCGTGGAAAAAGCCTCGTAACAGCTCTCGAATCGCGCGTGTCTTCGAGCCATCCAGTATATATACACAGCGCTGTATACGCATCACCAAACTCGAAAGAGCGTCGGGCACGCTTAAATCCGAACCGATGCACCTGAGGCACGACGACGATGACGTCGCGTCTCATCAGGTGCACTCGTTGTATATCGGAGGGAGAGACGGGTTTCCCCCACTCTCCTTGACCCTGAGGAGAGTTCTTTTGTTGCGTGCAGCGGGCGTTTTTAGTGAGCCGCCGAGGCTCCCTCCGCTGCTTCTTATACCTGCTCTCGATCCTTCCCCCCGTCGACTCTGAAAGAGGCGCTTAGAAGCGAGGACCCCTTGCCGGCACCTGTCCGCTTCTTCTTTTTTCCCTCCAAATCTTCCTTCCACTCTCCTCCTGAACGTGTTTTTCTGGGGCCCGCTGCACGTGCCCGTATAGCTATCGGAGAGCTATGCCTCCGCACGTTCCTCAAGCATGCTCCGACATTCATTAGGGCCTGATTGGCCCACTCTCGCGGGCATCTTCTTCCGCATTACGTGACGCGCAAAATTTTATTGATTTATGGGCTAACTAGGATTTTTTTCAAGAGTATGGCGAGAGTTGTGGAGGAAAGTTGATTTATTAAAGTGTCAATAAGAGTTGGTTATATGTACGTGATGTTTCGTGTAGGTCGCAACTCTTGGACTTGCGAGCACTTTTACGAAGGGCATGTGTATCTGTTGGCTTGTAGCTTGAATAATACATATCTGCTTTCTAGTTGCAAGGTGCTCGCATTGTTCAGACACGTTTGCCAGATGTTCTGGTTTTGCTATAGAGATATAAAAAATCGCTGTAATCGTGTACTCGTTATTGTTCTAATATGAAACAGCTTAACAATATTCTATATTTAGTTTTCGATTTTGAGATAAAAAACTACTCGTAAGAGTGACTTGAAATTTTTACATCCGGTAAATATTATCGGTTATTTCCTATATTTATCTATTTCAAGTGATAGGCAAATAAGAATATTATTTTGTTACACATCAAATGCGCAAGAAGACAAATAACACAAGTTCGGAGTAGGCGAGCCTTAAGTCCGTACACGTCTTATAATATTTTTTCTCGCAGAGACGACAGTAATTTAGGCATTAGTTCTTCCCGCCAATTCTAGCTAGAGGGCTAGTAGGCTAGTATAGGTGAAACGGGTAGGCTAAAGGAGATGGCATCTTAGTATGATTTTGACTTTTCACAGTGACAGTAGGTAGTCTTTTTCGACCAAGAGCAAACAAATATGTAGATAGTTTCAATATGATTCTGTTATTGCTTATTCTTAACATCGCTAACATCAATTGTTTTTACTTTTACGGTAAGCGATATATCTTCTATTTAAAAAATAATTTTTAAATATGTAGACCACGTTGATACAATAATTTGACTGAGATAAGCTTTAACTAATTTATAAGACCAATATTTACAAAAAAAATCGAGAAATTGTATTTTTATGTAGATATTTTATTTCAAGAACCGAAAATTGTTGGTGGTTATTATGCAAAAATAAATAGTGTGCCTTATCAAGTAAGTTAATAGAAATTCCTAGAAACTTCAAGAATTATAAATTAAACTTTTTTAAAATCAATACGTACAAACTATTTTGTATAGGCACAAGTTGTTGAAAAAGGAATTCAAATTTGTGGGGCCGTAATAATTTCTGAGTATTGGCTTATTTCAGCTGCTCATTGCTTTACGTACGTGCAGATTATAATTACGCATTATTAATAGTAATTCTCGTATGATACTTATTAAAAAATATGTTTTATTTAGAAAACAAAATGGACTGGCTATACGTACTGGTTCAAAGCTTAGATCACAAGGTGAAATACATGAAATTGAAAAAGTCGTTGTACACGATAATTATGATTCAAATTCGCTGAATAACGATATTAGTTTGATTTTGGTATGTAAAAATGACAAAGCTAAAATTCAGTCACGATATTGATAGTTTTTGTTTCATATAACCATTAGATATAATCTAATTTTATAGTTGAAAAATCCAATACGATTCAATATGAATCAGAAGCCTATTTCCATATCTTTTAGACAACCGCAAATTGGAGATACAATAACAGTATCAGGTTTTGGAAAAGAAGGCGTAAGCACAAACTCTATTAACAAATCAAATTTAGTTGTGATTCACTTCAAATCTCTAAGGCTTCAGTTATAAAATCTTATTTTTTAGGAGACAAAAGAGCCTTCGTCAGTATTAAAAGTAGCACAAGTGCCCGTAGTTGACCAAAGACTCTGTACCCACAGACATCACGCTGACGCGATCACTGATAATATGTTTTGCGCTGGGGTTGGAAATGCAGATGCTTGTCAGGGAGATTCTGGCGGACCTGCTGTCGCATATAACAAATTGGTTGGCATTGTATCTTGGGGCCAAGTTTGTGCATCCAAATATCATCCTGGCGTGTATACCAAAGTGCATAATTATCGAAATTGGATTAGAAAAGTAACAGGAATAAGGCATAAAGTATTTTTACAAATGTTTAGAAATATATAACGAAAATTAAGTATTTTAAAAATAATTAAATATCAAAAATATTTTGATTTGAGTTCATTCAATATTCGAATTCAATAAATTGAAGAATTCTAATTCTGCTATAACCTTATTCATACATTTTCTACAGAATATAGGCATAAATCATAGTATACACTATCATATTGTATCGTAACATGAAGCATAAAGATATTGTTAGAGCACTCTTATTGTTGGCAGGTTTTAATAAGTTATATCGTTAAAAAACGCACTTGTATAAATGTTTTACAAAGAAAGAATGACACGATGTTTAGAAAAAAATGAATAGAATTAAATCATTCATTTTCTTGGTAGAAAATTGAATAAATTCTGAGCAAAATTTCTGGTCAATGCATTTTGAAATGACGTTTATCTAGAAATTCTGGAAATACTCTGAACGGAATATCTGACAATGCTTTATGTTAACAAATTCTAGCCAGAAGTTTTGTCCAAAATATGCTTTGTTTTTATCAAAGATTGTATATACTTTTCAGCTTATAATAAATTAATGTTTGTGATATTATTTATGCATATTTAGTAGTATTTACTTTTACACATTTTTAACACCATTTCTCCGAATTGATGTTAGACGTGCTATAAATTTTATATAGATTAAGAACACTTGCTCAAAAATGCTTTGTGTTGAAATGTATTTGCTAATAGTAAATAATGAGGATACTCACTAGAAAAGACGCTATTCATCTACTCAATAGACCTTCTAAAGCAACCTTATCATTTTTTAATACTTATTTAATATAAGTATAGAGAGTATGCATTAGTACTAATACAGGAATACTTGACGTGCATGTGTGCTCTAATATTTAAGCACAAAAGCCGAAAGGCCTTTACTTGTTCCGCAGTAAAGGCAGCAAAATGAATAAAGTTTTATTTCTTTCCCTGCTAGTCGCTAGCGCAAATTGCTTCTACATAGGTAAGATTCATTATTATTTAATTATTAGATGAAAGTGACATTAAAGGCAGCATAATTTTATTCTATTCGTATTTTATACTAGATAATAGAGAAGCGCCAAAAGATAAAATTTTCGGTGGCGACTATACCCCTATCGAGACAGTCCCATACCTGGTAAAAAATGGATTATTTTATATGACTAATCATGTATGAATAATATAGTTGCAGTAAAAAAGAAATTATTGTAGGCTCAAATTCTTTTCGATGGAGAACAAAAATGTGGAGGATCAATTATTTCTGAGTACTGGATACTTTCTGCTGCTCATTGTTATATGTAAGAAAATTACTCAACCAATTTCGTGTAACATACATGATTTAACAATACGTAAAATAATTTTATTATTAATCTTAGAGATAGCAATGACGAAGTAGTCACAGTTATCACAGGGTCAAAAGATATGGAAAAAGGGCAGCAACGTAAAGTTCAAAAAATCATCGTCCACCCCGAATACAATAAAGAAACAATTGAACATGATATCGCCTTGTTGAAGGTACTGCTTATTTTCTGGTACCTGTATATATTCATAGAAAATTTATTTTTACAAATATTAATGAGGTTTATTTAATATACGATATAGTTGACGAAACCAATCAAGTTCAATGCTAAACAAAAGCCAATTGCTATCACAACTACGCCGCCAAAAGCTGGTCAGAACATCAAAATTTCTGGCTTTGGATATGTTGCCGTAAGTTGTATATTTCGTTTTTTATAATATATTGCCCATACCTTTATCGCTTACAGTTTTCTTGCAAGACCAGGCAACCCTCGGTCCGAAAAAAATCTTTACTCAAGAAGATATAGTAAAGATTCTTCAATTAAATTTTTTATTGTAGGAAAATGGTCCGGACTCACCACTTTTAAAAGCAGCTCTGGCTCCGGTAATCAGTCGAAGTAACTGCCAAAGAGCCTACTATGACGATGATATCACAGAAAATATGTTCTGCGCCGGTAAAGGAGCAACTGACGCTTGCCAGGGCGATTCCGGTGGCCCTGCTGTCATCGAGAATAAATTAGTCGGTATCGTTTCTTGGGGCTACGAGTGTGGATCTCCTAAAAATCCTGGCGTGTACACCCAACTGTACAGATATCGCAAATGGGTCGCCGAAAATTCCGGACTCAAATTATAAATTAATTTTATCAACCAACTGAATTGTTATAAAAAGTAAGCTTAATCAAATGAAAATGTGCTTTATTTTATTTTGTAAATAAACAATATTATTTATTTAAAATTATCTATTTATTTAATACTTACATTCACTAGCTTCCCAATAGATTTTCTATTTACTCAGTATTACTATTGCAAGAATCCACGATTGATAAAAATCATTCCAATAATCTTGAAATGGAAATAGTCATTTAGATAGAATATAAATGACTGTTCACAATAAGTCGTGTATGCTAGGAAAATAATACCAACATCTTTCCTCTAATTTATTGTATGGTTAAGAAAAAACACGTCCGCAGTGATAAGTAAATCCAATGATTCATGAAACTCTCCACAATCGTTACTTTTCGATGATATTGCCTTCTATACTCATTTCATGAAAATTTTTGAGCGCGTGATAAGGTTCCAGGATTAAGAACAAAATCTTTGTTTACAAAAATAGAATTCCTGAAAATCCTTATTCAGCAGAAAATCAACGCAACAAAGTTGTCGTTTTCGAAATGCTATTGCTTTTAGCTTAAAGATCCATTAAAAGCGCTATACCGATCGCGGAAAATTAATGAGACCTTGAGCCAACAAAGTATCAGAAAGTGCAGAAATTTCTTTAGATCGAACGTTTACGCGCGTACTCGTGCACATTTACAATAATCCAAGCACGCGTGTGCGTGCATCTTCAGACATCATAACTGAAGCAAGCTCGAAGTCGATCGGTATCGATACCGCTACTTTTATCTTAAAAGAACAAATTAATTAGATTCGGACAACGTATCGCAACGCCACTTGCACAAATTCTTCAAGAATTGTTCGAGGCTGACGTAGCAATGCCGTACACGACACATGTGATTTTCGCTGAGCGGCCGTCAATATAAAAGCACGTTACGCAGCGTGCACACTTGCTTTTCGTTCGCGCTCTTCACGATGAAGCTCTTGTGCCTTAGTCTTACGCTCTTAATTGCAGGCGCGAACTGCTTCTATATCGGTAAGTGCGCAACTCAATGGCAGCATACTGCTTTTCTTTATTTACATTTATACATCAAGTGCAAGGATGTAGTATCAGTAATGATAATGCTTTGTGTTCGTTGATGTGCAGACAATACCGGTCTCGAGAAGGATAAAATCGTCGGAGGTGACTATGTTCCAATCACGGAAGCGCCGTACCAAGTGAGTACTTATATGATTTTTCTTGTTTTTCTAGAACTTTTAACACAACGGTAAACAACGCTTATTTAAAAGTGAAGTTTTAATAAAATAAAGTTACACTGTTTGCTCGGAAAATATAATAACTGCATGGTTATATACTACTCGTATTGTTCATGATGCTTTGATTTTCATAACCTTATAATTTTTAAACAAATACTTACAAATACAAATAAATTTTATAAATGGATAGAACGTACTTTGGTTTTATATTTGACTTATTTTTGTTGGTTGGCTCTAATCCAACGTTGTTATATGCTTGTTTACAAAGAGCATATGATTATTATATAATATTTATATTATAATTTCATTTTATAGGCTCAACTTCTACAATTAGGTAACGCTATCTGTGGTGCTGCAATCATCTCTGAATACTGGCTGCTGTCGGCAGCTCACTGTTTCGAGTTAGTAAACTTTTATTTGCAACATTAACTAGGATCTTTATTTTTAAAAAGAACTCGAAATTTTAACTTTCTTTTATTATCTTTTATAGAGATACGTATGCTATGTCTATCCTTACTGGATCTTCGTACAGATCTAAAGGAGGTCAAAAGCACCAAATTGAGAAAGTTATCATCCACCGTGGATACGACGAGTACACCAACGATCACGACATTAGTTTGATTAAGGTAAATATACAAAGGAAAACTCAAAGCTAACAAACAATACATTAATCAGACCAACAATGTAATTTCTTATATTATAATATGAATGTTTATTTATGTTAAATTATGCAAACACATTATGCAAAACAATTAAATAGAATATCGGTATACATGAATGAAATATAGAAATTTCATTATTATTTCTTTGTTACAGTTAGTCAAACCAATCAAATTCAACCAAAGACAGAAGGCTATCCCTCTCGCCAGGGTAGCCCCAAAAACTGGTGACAAATTGATCATCTCCGGATATGGAAAGGAGGGCGTAAGTAGTTTGCAAAATTACTCACAAAGTAATTCGTACTTAGACAAGAGTAATAATTTGGATATTTTTCTGCTTTTAGGAATACCAAAGAGCTTCAACCACTCTTAAAGTAGCAACGGTCCCAGTAGTCGACCAAAGGACGTGTGCACGCAGGTACATTAGTGATCCAATCACCAACAACATGTTTTGCGCCGGTAAAGGACCTACCGACGCCTGCCAAGGAGATTCCGGTGGCCCGGGTGTCATCAATGGTAAACTTGTTGGTGTTGTTTCTTCCGGAATGGAGTGCGGATCCACGTACTACCCAGGAATTTACACGAGAGTAGACAAGTATTACAAATGGATTGTTGGGCACACAGGAATCGGCCAGTCAAAACAATAAATTAGCTTTAAGATGTGTATATTATATTTATAATTTTATTTATTATTACATAATCACAATATTGCATTAAGTAAATAAACACATTTGATACGAGAGTATTTATCTTATATTGTTGTCATTTTTTAACCATTATCACCACTACAACACATTTTTTATATAGAAGTAGTTTAATAGCACATGAAAGATACATTGATATAGCATGAGAAAAACTATGGATCGAGGATGTTGCATTATACGAAGAAAAAATATTCGTATTCGTCGACACGAACTACTCTCTACCATACTTATTTTCATTATAAATATTCAGAGTTATTTATACGGTAACAAAACTATGAACAATTATTTTATTACTGTATGTAGTGGTTAGTCTTAGAAATCATAATAATTGAAACGGATACATACAGATGAAGCATAGAAAGTACTCATCAACATTTGTGGGCTTTTTAGAATTGTAAAAAAAGAACACATATAAGAGCAGTCAGTACAAATCTTTTATCCAAAAATATTTTGATTTGAGTTCGTTAATCTTACTTTCTTAGAATCTGTTTTAATTTGCACTCTAATATTATAATGAATTGATATCGACGGGGTGTTCTTACGTCAGTCAGCGTTGTCATCTGAAAATTAATGAAATTAAGAACTGTTTCACGTAAGATAAACAAACGCTATTTACCATACATTGACGTAATAAAATTTGATTTAGGTTGTAAATTTCACAATAAATGCTAGCTTTTGATATTTTTGCTACTTGCCTTATGTAATTGTTTGCTTTGAATGTTTTAAAATATGAATTCATATCGAACTATAGTTAATGAGTCTTACAAATAGCTAGCAAAATGTCACTGGATCCAATGGTAATGAAGTTTGAACGTATATAATTCGTAAGTATAATATTTGTATAACATGATATAATAAATAGGTTAAATAAATCCTTATTTAAAGAAAATATAGAATAAATTGCTTTATGTGGTGGCAACACAAATTCTATTTTTAAACAACAATATATTATCTAAACTCATTTGTTAGGCCTATAACCTCGTAGTATATGTCTAAGTTAATATGCTTGGCATACAATACGTTCTATCCACACTTGTGTTTATTTTAACAATTCATTCATAGTTATGTAAAAATTATGATTTATTTGATAACTTCGACTATAAAAGCATGAAGCTTTCGAGAATTCGATTGTTCCAGTTAAAATCATGAAGGTGTTATTTTTCCTGTTGTGCATTGCTTATGCGAGCTGCTTCTACATCGGTAAGGCATTAAATCTATTGAACTTAAAATGTGTTAAACTATAATCAAAAAAATGATTGTGGAAAATGTTTCATTACAGATAATAATGAAAAAAGCAAAGATAAAATCGTAGGAGGAGATTTCGCCGACATAGAAGACGTCCCTTACATCGTAAGTCCACAAAAATAATAATTTATTTGTGGCTAAATTTGAATTGCAATAATAAGCTTATTTTAAAACCTGCTTTCATTATACGTAAATATATAATAGATCCTTTATCTTAAACTGTTTGTATAAAATAATTGTCGTTAAAAATGTTGTAATTTTTAAGAAATATTTGTGCTTTAAATATAAGAAAAATTATAGCATAAAATGTATTATTGACTATAATTACAAATTTTAGGCAACTTTACATTGGTTTAATTCTGTTCTATTGTGCGGCGCAGCTATAATTGATGAATCCTGGATTTTAACAGCTGCACATTGCACACAGTAATTTTTTTTCCGTATTTGCTATTAAAAATCTAAGAATATTATATTACTGTTATTATTATTATTATTATTATTTTAATAGTGGAAAAACCCATTTAACGGTTCGCACTGGAGCACAAAACCGGGATGAAGAAGGTCACAGGTATAAGATCGCTGAAATCATAGAGCATCCTTACTATAATGACAGAACTGTTGACAATGACATCGCTTTGATCAAGGTAAATTTAAAAATCTAATTAAGTATTCTATTATGGCATTCTTAATTGTTTGAGTAAACTACGAAAGTCCAGATTAATTAATGTTTTTAAATATTATAATATGGTATTCTTTCATTTATACTTACAGCTTGAGACACCTATCAAATTCAGCGAGAAAGAGAGTCCTATTGGCATTGCCAAGTCGCATGATGAACCAATAGAGGGTGTATTACTGCGCATCACTGGCTTCGGAAAGATAAGCGTAAGTAGTATTTTAAATAATCACACCGATTATAAGAAAAAAAAATTACACGACGTGCGCAAAACTAAGTTTTGCACACGCTTCATTAAAACACGGAGATGCTCAATCAAGCTATGCGCACATCATGTCAAAAATACGGTTCGATACGTGTGCGAGAATCTTATTTCAGTTTTGTGTGATCTTTTCGCTCTGTTTTCGCTCATTCGCAAACGTTCATACAAGACTAACATCACATTCTCGCGCTAGTATGAAAATGTAGGTACTATTATTAATATATTCAAAAAATATTAGGCCTCGATATCGTAAATACTAATTAGATATAAAAATGATTCTACATTTAGGAATATGGTGATACGTCAAAAATTTTGAAATCTGCCTACGTACCGGTTATGAATCAGGAAAAATGTGAAAAAGCCTACGCAGCTGACCCAATAACCAAAAATATGTTCTGTGCTGGTGACGGTAAAACTGATGCCTGTCAAGGTGATTCTGGTGGTCCAGCTGTTATTGGCAAAAAAGTCTATGGTATCGTTTCTACTGGCATGATATGTGGATCATCTTTTTATCCAGGAGTGTATACCAGAGTCTACAAGTATTATGATTGGATCGTCGAGAAAACTGGTCTGAATTTATAAGATATTTATAATGACCATAAAAGATTATATGTAAATATAAGATTGTAATATATGCATTTCTTTAAATATATATTTTTAAATTATTGGTATTTTAGTAAATTTATTGCAATTGAATGCACTGTTTACTCCCGCATTATATAACACAACCCACCTACCATCGATAAATATCCTACACGGAAAAAAATGGTTAGTAACAATAACAAAGCGGTTGGTAAAAACGCGGCAACTATATATTTTTGGTTATTCTTACCAAGAACTTGTTAAATATTACCAAGAAAGTAGGCAGCTTACCAATTTTTTAACGATACTTACTAACTACTTTGTAAGATTAACCAAAAATACATAGTTGCCTTTTTACCAAGCGCTTTGTTACTATTACCAACCGTTTTTTATCCGTGTATGACTATGTGAAATTTCTTCAATACTGCAAATGTCTATCTTGTATGCTTGATGACATATCGAACAGGTGTCACAATACACTAATATCTGTGCAATGCTAAAATACATTTTAGATTTATAATTTTTCATTGTGATATATGCATAAATTATAAATTGCTTGATAAGTGCATCCGATTTTTAGTTATTTGGGACACTTGTACATATTTAATATTGCGTTGATATATACTGACGATCGTAAGGCTTAATTAGCCTATATAAGAATGAGATTTTGAATCTTCTTTGCTTTTTAATCATGAAGACTCTTTTCTTCTTGACGTACATTTCTCTGGCCAATTGTTTTTATATTGGTAAGCATGAAGTGTTTAAGAAATGGTGATAATAATTTTAATAAGTAGTTTCTATATGAAATTTTTTGACATTTCGAATAGGAAATGGTACCTTGAAAAAGGATAAAATAGTAAACGGAGAAGACATAGATATCAAATATGCTCCGTATCAGGTATTTATTGTGCCGTAATAAAATTGTAATAAGTTTATCATGTTTCAATAAATGCTAAAAGTCTCTGTGTCCGAAATATTAGGTCTCTCTATTGGAATTGGGAATTCCGTTCTGTGGTGGAACTATCATCGCTAAGTCGTGGGTCTTAACTGCTGGACACTGCATTAAATCACGTTCAGGAGTAGTGTAAGCCACTTTTCTCAAATGTGTATACATATTTTTTTTAACTGAAAGTTGTAACAAATTACGTGTGTATTCTGAAAATGACTGAAAACTTAAATAAGTTACATGATATTAGGACTCAAAAAAGTACACTAGCGGTTCGTACTGCAACTTCTTCCTTGATGAGTACTGGTACACAACACCAGATAGAAGAGGTCATCATTCATCCAGAATTCAATCACAAAAATTATGATAATGATATTGTGCTTATTAAGGTTTGTACGTAATATATAAATAAGATTTTCGAATATAAATAAAAAAATGAACTCATGTATTACAGCTTCGACAACCTATAGACTTTAATGCTGAACAAAGTGCAATACCTCTAGCTCAGCCGGGTGACGTACCGCAAACAGGTGAAACCATGAAAATCACTGGATTTGGAAAAGAGGGGGTGAGTACTTATTGATACAATTGATATTATCAGTTATTTGTGTGCATATGCTTGTGTTATACTATAATTAAAAAATAAATATTTAGGAGCACTATGGCTACTCAACAACTTTAAAATTGGCATTAGTACCTGTTGTAAGCTTCGATAGCTGCGTAAGAGCTTACAAGTTAGAAGATCCAATTACCGACAATATGTTTTGCGCTGGAGTTGGCAAAGCTGACGCCTGCCAAGGCGATTCCGGTGGACCCGGGGTCATTAACAATAAATTAGCCGGCGTTATTTCATCTGGAATTGGCTGTGCGTCGGGGATTTACCCTGGGGTTTATACAAGGGTTGATAAATATTACAATTGGATTATGCGAACGACGAACGATCTATCATAACTATAATTTATATACTATAATTTTTTGTACGTAAACTTTAAATCATATTTTTATTAAAATATGTTATTTCAATATGACAAAAAGTCTAACCGATATAATATTATTCCGAACAAAGTGATGCAATATTATCGATACTTGTGTACGACTATGAAATATAACGTACAAAACGATGGGTTTTTAATGCGAGATCTTATCCTGTTATCTTTTATATTAAACGGGCGCATATGCACGTTTGCTTTACTTTGACGCAGCGATTCAAACTAAACGAATTCATGTATCGACTGCTATAAATCATCGAGCATTAATATTGTTCAATCATTCGTATAGTATAATTAACCTAAACGTAGTATATATATACTATTGAACCTTAAACGAATTTCGTGACAGAATGTGCGGCAAAATGCTATTTGAATACTTGCGGGCACCGCAGAAAAATATTCGTCAAAGCAGTACAATTTCTTTGCGTCGTGTAAGTGCCTCTCCTTTTTCATTGATTTGAAAAAAGGGGACAAACAAAGCCGGCAGTCCGAGGGCAAACGAAGTGCGCTAGAAATAGTTCTAAGGGAATGAATTAGCACTCGCGCACAGCGTTGTCACTTCCCTACGCAGTCTGTTCATACGGCTGACGAACAATGCAACTTATACGTCGTGTACCTATCAGCGACAATGCGACTTTCGTTCGTAAGGAAAAGACATGTCGTTTCTCGATATGCAAATTATTTTGACGTCCGTGTGTGATCGACGGATCGTCGACTGCGTTATTGTAAAGTCACTCATAAATTGACTATAAGTGTCACGAGATAATTTTCTCATCGCGCTTTTCTATATAAATATACTTCACGCGAATCAACTGGAAGCATTTTATTGATGCGTGGTGTATGGAATTTGCGAGCTCATTGTTCGCTTCAGGACAATGAGAGCTCCGTGCGTTTTTCCCAATTGAAATGCACAACTATATGGAAGAATATATCATGCGTGAGTCATAAAACAGTGAAATTCAAAAGATTCAATGGCACGTATCATATCTTGTGTATATAGCGCGCCACTTGTACAACCGATAAACCGACAAGTGTTCAAGATTAGGATCGGAAAAAACACAATTTTTCCCACAAGCTTCGAGTAGCCCACTTGATCTCATCGATAGCATATACCAGCGTACTATAGACTCGAAGCTCTCGTCTGATGGGTCTATCGACTCGTCGCGTCGATCTCGAGAGTTGAAAGTGATACCTCACTTTCTCGCACGCAAAGTACACGAGATATACGCGTGCGCGATAATCGAGGGTGGTCGCCGCCAGCGTAATAGGACTGTTTGCTTTCTCGGAAGGGGATCCGAGTACTCTATAGTGTCACACTCGCAGAGAGAAAGACAGAAGGCGGAATATGTCTCTCAGCATCGACGCTTTGTGTGTTCGCCTTAGCTCCTTCTCCCTCTCAGGGTCTCGTGGTTGAACAAGGCGCCTTTATGCATGTCGGCCGGTTCCTTCTGGCCTTTGTCAGCGGGCCGGTTACACCACGCGGGATAGACGACGTCGTTAACAGACATATCCAGCTCTCGCCAGGTCATCAATTTCGCACTGAACAGGATATTATTATTATTATTATATACGGGCTGTCCGGATCTGTCGCGCGAGGGGATTTCGATTTTTTATTGATGCTCTTTTAATACGCTTACTGAACGTCGTAAATACGTTTGGCCCGAGCTTTGAGCTTGACAATAGGGGCACTGGGTAATATGATGTTTTTGAGAAATCTGCGGCTGTTGTGCGCGATTCGGAGAATCTTTTTTTACGTTCACCCGGATCATGCGTGGATTTCGATCGAAGGCACGTTTCTTCGACTCTGTATATTCATAAAGAACAAGTTGCTGACACGTTAAAGATTTTAAAGTATTCTAATTATAGTACTCATGGCACAATGTGCACGATTATAGCCTCGATTGTTTACGCTCTTAAAAAATCCGAACCTTGAGAAATCTAATCCTTTCTCCAGCGCGCGCAACTACATAGTAAATCCGCTCTAAAGAAAGAAAGAACGAGCTTTTTCTGCAAAACAATAAAATCTCCCAACGATTCAACGCAGTCGATGAAATACTTATCGAAATAAGTAATACACGAAATCACGTCGGCTGCAAGAACACACAAAGTTTAGAAACAAAAATCGCCGGCGAAAAAAGCGTCTCTCTCTCTCTCTCTCCCTCGTGCCCCGACGATTTCTCGCTCACGTCTTGGCAGCGCTTGAGCCCTTTGTTCCTTTGTTCCGCGCTCGGCTCGCGAGTATACATATATATACATACCAGTAGTGAGTAAGCTCGGCGTGTGCGCCGAAAGTGCATCCGCGAACCGTTTGCCGAGATCGGTCCCGCTTTAATTACTGCTGGGGAGAGGATCGTAAGTGCTACCGATCGATCGATCAATATGAGAGGCGAAAACGGAAATTCCTTCGACGCGCCGAATGGGTATTAGTAATTATACGCGTGATGCGTACAACAGAGTCGCTAATTCACTTGATTATTCGGTATTTGCTGCAGCCAGGCTGTATATAGCTTCTTTCCAGGAAATTTCTCCTTTATGACGCTTTACACCGTGAAAAATACCGTTGGATTAATTTAATGCGCGAATAAAGCACGCTACGAGCATGTATACTATATACGCATCTAATTGCCATGTTTTTTTCTCTGTTACAGGTAAGACTTATATAAACGGTCAATTCACTCTGTCCCTGGTCACGTAAGTATACGTATATAGCATACACACAGCCATATAATACGTAACCCACACCTTCCGAGAGCTGCGAGGAATATATAGGAATGTATATACAGGAAATATACGAAAAATCCTTCCCGACTCCAGCTTCCAATTATTTTCAAAAACAGCCGCCGTTTCCTTGTTCCCCGCAGCAGCAGCAGCAGCAGCGTCGATGCAAATGAAGAGGGAGACCAGGGACCGAGGTAAATCACCCGAGGAGAGCGCGAACTGCTGCCGATCGTGATCCTACGGCGCTGCAGCAGCTCGTGATGCTCCGTCTTTTTTACCGTAGCTATACGGGGGGAATGTCGAGGATGTTCTGCAGTAGGCTTGTGTATAAATACTATCCGCCTCCGCTGTGTGTATAAATAGAGAGGAGCGAGAGTGCGCTAACTTCTTCTTTGCGGTGGAATTCGCGATTTTTTCGTCCAGCCGACGATGTTGTTAATTAGAGAGCTAGATAGAGAGAGAGAGAGTTTTGCTGTGTTTTTCGTTCTTGTTGTGGGGTTGCAAGATAAAAATTCGTTTTCAATGTTGATTTGATACATGCTTATTGCTTTTGTTCGATAAATTGAGTTATTCGTGTATATGCTATAACTCTGATAAAGAAATTTCGCAGTTGCCTAAGCGCACGTTGCAAAATCAGGCCATCCATTATCTCTCCTAAAACCTCAGAGGAAAAGGAGCGCGTAGTATTATTTCGAACGTGCACTACAACCGCATGCGTATAGACGTATATAATAACACAAAGAAATAATTATGCGCGTACAGCTATACTTCACACAGAAACTGCTTTTTGTATAACTGTATGTATATACGCCTACTGATTTACAAATTTGACAATCACGATTCTAAGAAATTCTGAGCACAGAAAGAATGATTGTTATTAATGAATATCAATTAGGTAAACGCTATAAGGACTTTACGTTAGATAGATCCTGCTTCAAGTTAAAAGTGAGTAACAAAACGGTTCCCAACACACCCGTTTTTATCTCCATGGCAAAGCAAGTTGCAGCAGACTAGAAAAGTACACGAAAAAACGGAAAGCCCTTGGCGCTATAGCCTGCATATACAAAAACACATGTATCTCAAGAACATCGAAACCATTATCCTATTCTACTTTTTTCCCATGACAGAGAGCTATATATACATAGATGGATTAGGGATCCCACTTACATCCTGAAGCAACCTACGTACAATACTCCCGAATCGTCTATTCCCTTTTGGAATCAAATTGCCTAACGAAGTTGCGTTAGTCCCTCATATGTGTATATATATATATATATATATATATATACTATACGACATTACGAGTTAGCGTAGCGTGAAACATATTCGTCTTGTAGAGAGTATAAAGTCTCGTGAGAGTCTCCTTCGAGCCGGTCGAGTTTGCGCGCCAAGCGGACCCATGGGCCTTACGCGCACTCTCTCCCCTTCCTCCGACGTTATCCGGGAACTCTGTTTCCCCACTTGGCCTCGCTCACGGTCCCCCGCCACTGCGCTATACGGGCTTGCCGAAAGGGGCCTCACTCCCCCTCTTTTTTGTCTCTCGCACTCTCGCTTGGTTTTCTTCTTATTTAGCGGCGTCTCGGTTTTACGTGTATGCGCCTTGTGTTTTGTCTTTCGATTTTTAGACGCTCCGCTTATTTCTCCTGCAGGATTTTCGAGCTGCTTTTAACGGCTCGCTGTTGCGTAACGATTTTATTTTTGAATCACTCGATCGGACAACACTTTTTATTTTTGTTGTTCGCTCTTTTTTCATAGTCCCTTCGAGGATCCTCCCATTTCCTCAGCCTTTCTGCCTACACTTCTTTTCTCCAACAATATTATATATTGCAGTATTGGTCATTATTTTCCTGCTCCACCTTTGCTTTTCCTGCGCTTTACGGCATTTCCTATTCGTTCCTTTCCTGTATTTATTTTTATACTTCGGGGCAGAACGATTAAATCCGGACGTCCGCGACAAAAAGTAAATAAATGTATATACGATTTTTCAAAAGCGCGTTTCAGTATCTCAGATCTCCATTATCCCTCTCCCGCTTTCTTGCCGCACCCTTTTTTTCAACTAATTAATTTTTTTCCTCACACATGCCGACCTATCTCTAAAGCCCTGTATATTATAACCTCCGTCCGGAAAGCGTGTTATTTTTTATTCTTCCTATAGCAATTCTTTTCGCTACCCTAATTCTTCTTTTTACCTGACGTGACGCCACACAGATAATTTCTTATTCTCCGATGCCTCTTCCTTCTGCTTCTGCTGCTGGAGAACAATAATTATCTTTACATAATGGCTCGATGGATAAAAATCACCTAAGCAGAATCTACGAGCAGTCGAATAAATCGACTATGATTTTTTCTTTCGAGGCCAGCCACAATAACTCAGGAATCGTCTTTATGTTGAACCATTAATCAGCGGCGGATCAGACAATTGCTTCAACATGATTGAAAACTAAAAACGCGCGATGTTAGAAAACCAGAGAATCAGGTTTTTATCATCATCGACGTATTCGAGTTTCGATATGTGTATATATACAGAGGTAAAATGAATGTAACGGTGATTTTTCTCTCGCGAGACAAAACGAATAATCGCTTCAGCAAGAAAATAATACATCCTTATTGCTTGCACCTTCCTCCTGAAATTTCCATATTATTTCCTCTCGCGCATCTCGCTCTCCGCGCGGCTTTCTTCCTCCGCAGCAGACAGTCTCTCACTCGCGCCTTTCCTTTTCTCTCTCTCTCTCCCTCCCCCACCGAACGTACCCCCCTCCCCGTTCTCCGCGTTCACCGCGAGTGACCCGAGGACTCACCCACGCCAAAGAACGTACTCTCGTAGTAAAGATGGCCGCCAGCGTGTGTAGACTGTAGTACAACTCTACAGTCCCGTCCTCGTCGCCGCCGTCTTGGAGAACGCGGTCGTGCGGCGGTATCCACTCTCTCGCGCGCGATCGTTTCTCCGCGAGCAGCTTCTACCTCTATACACTGTATTATAAACCGAGAGTGGTTTTGACTACAGTCTCTGCCTCCTCGAAGTTGTTCGGCCGGTTTATGTTATTTTCGTGTCCCTGATCGCAGACGACGATGCTGGATGCGCGCCGGTTGATTTTTTAGTAAATAACAACACGGCTGATGCGCCGTGGAATTGTTGAGATTCGCAGCAATAGAATCGGGTAACGTTAATAGTCCGTGTACTCGATCGTTATAGATTCTAAGTAGTACTACGATGGGCTTACATTTGAAAATTCAAAAAACAACCTTGTCAGGCACTGATCAATCACACATCAGCCTCCCGATCAGAAGATAACACCGCATTCGGAGGAGTCTTTTCAGATTAAATTTCAATCCAACGTATGCCCTGCCGCGATGGCACACTTCCAACACGAAAACGTCTCTTCGAATTTTATCTCCGAATTCGGTATATGACAGACACTTGATCGTCACGTATATATCACGTGTATATAACGGGGTCTGCGGATTGAGTAATTAAGTGTCTATCTGACCTGTTTTTAATTACTATACTAGAACAGTAAACGCTTATTATCGCACTCGCGATCGGCACAAATCGTGTCGAGTGAATTCAACAACGAATTCGAGCCTGAAAAAGCACTAGTCGCTGTATGGTATACCCGTTCATTTAGGTACAAACGCGTATATAATGAGCGATTGCCTATATACGCAGGTAATCATGCTTTGAGGAATCATTTTACTTGATGAGCTTCTATTAGATCCGGTGTGGTTTTCTTCGTTGGTGGGCGCTCTCGAGATCCCGTATCACTGCTCTCCCTTCAATTACTATAATAAATCCCTGTACAACCTCTATAGACTCCGCAAACAAATCGGCGTCGTTCCAATTTGCATATTATTATTCCACCGCAGCTAAGAAGCCACATACGAAAATTAATAATCATCCCCTTATTCGAGCAAGCATACGACACATGTCCCAAAAGTGCCTGTTCCCATGGCTCTTCCTCGACCCGCCCCCATAAAATACACCCTCAAAAACAGACAACACACATGGCTCGAAAGCCACTTCCTATATAGCGGAGCGCTCTCTCTCTCTCTCTCGCTCGCTGCGCAGCATCAAGAGAGTAAACGAGAGCGCGAGAAAGAGAGGGCAGGCAAGCAGTGAGTAAGAGAGCTTGGCTACCTGGCCGCGACGCAGCGCGGCGTCGCTCGCGTCGACTCGGCTTCGCCTGGGCCCTATAGCCGCGCGGCATTGTTGCACTGACGCCCGCGTCAGAAAGTTCCCTTTCCGAGCGCTCGTGTATACACATACGCGCGCCTGCATCTACTCAACGTTATACATCGATACGCAGTGTTTTCACACCCCCAACGTCTGTGCGCGTCGCGAGTGCGCTCTCGATTGTTTTTCTGTACACTGGATTGTTGTTCAAAGTTTTGTGCTCGACATCGAAGGTGAAGTAAAAGAAAAAACATGCGGATGAACCGAGCAGCAGTAGTGTTATCCTTTGCGACGTGTCAAGTTTAAACTGCGCATACTGAGTTTAAACGATTTTACAAGCTGTGCACCGATGATCGCCTCGACGACAGCTCGCGGTGCCGCGAGCCAACGAATTGGCGCGATGAAGCAAGAGAAGCCGAGGAGACAGGCGCTTTTCCAGATAGCCAAGGTTACTATACAGCCACTGCTCTTCTTTTTTTACATTGTGTCTCTGGGTGATTCCCATAATTTTAACCCATATTCTCTCTTGCCTCCGGTTTCGAAAGTGTGCAATAATATCTATATATATATGAGCCGGCGTTTGTTTATTCTCGATTTTTTTCTCGCTCCATTGAACGTTCGTCCATTAAAGCTCGTCCGAATGATTCAGAGACAAACAGGATCGAAATCCGGTGCAGCGCGCGTAGAAAACTAGTTCGCGTATGGTCGCGAAGACTAATGCGTTTCTGAATTTCATATAAATAACGGTACGGCAGCGTTTTTTGCGAAAGCATTCTGACGAGTTTGTCAACAAACGAGCAGCCACATTATTTACGTAAAAGCTATATGTTGCATGTAAATATTATAATATATTCTCGGCGCAGCGAGTTTGATGTCGACGACCGGGTGAACCTGTCCGAGAGATAGCGGGCCACTTTCTGGCCGCGCTGGCGTTTCCACTCGACGTGCGCTCCTTACGGATATGCTTGTGTATATATGTATAGGTGTATAAGATGCGCTTGGGCCAGTTTTCGTTTTTCGTGACGGAGAGAGATGGCCGCTGATATGGTGCCGGTTTTAACTGAAAAATCGAAACAACTTGAGGATTTATCGGACGGTTACATAATTTATTTAACAAACCGCAAAATCAAAACTAACTATTTTCTTTATCACGAAAATATCGGTTTTCAATCACTTTCTAATCGGTTGAAAAATGAATTCTTTTATGATTAAATTTACAACGACGCACGCCTAACCCACATCGCGGATAACCCCGCGTGTATAACAGCATCAGCATTTTCCTCAAGCGCCTGAAGAATCAAAGAATGTCATAACTGTTTTTCGGGAAATTGCCGCTCTCGAGCACACCAACGTAGGCACATATATACGTCCCGTTAAAATTTCGTTAATTACCAGCCTCTATACACTCGTGCTCGTACACGAAATTTCAGCTCCCCACCGCCGTCGTTGTCGTTGTCGTTCCGTGGGAGAGTTATAGTAGTGCGTTTATAACACAATTTTTATCGCGAAAATTGACGTGCGGTGCACAGTGCGATATACATACAGCGACACTATGGGAACACGAGGAGAAAAACAGTAGTCGTAGCCGCAGGTGCGGTTGTATACTATTTATATAGACGTGGCTGATGCGGAGGATGTTGATTGCGATGTCGTAGGCTCGACCTTCGTTGCGATACATCGTCGGTATATGAAGAGATTATATTATTGTCGTGTGCGGAGCGTTTTGCTTTGCTGCGCTCGAGGATCACTGGGCGCGGGAATGTTCTCTTGTCGTTAATCATAATTGCAGTATGTGCGCTTATGTGATTGTATGAGGTTTGCGTGCTATGTATGAAGGTCGACAAGTTCGCCGATCGACAAATGAAACTCATTTTTTAAAGGAGCCTACTGTGACGAGCAAAAGTTCCTTATATATACTTTACACACAGCGTTTCTGTATACCGGATTTTCTCTTTTACTGCGTCTTCCCTCCCACGCATAATCTCCAGTTACAAAATATATATACTTTTATCATCAGGATTACCCCGAAGTAAAACTCGGCGAAAGCCATGACGTCCATTAATTTCCCCACTTGCACCGCCCGACACACGCGTGTATAGAATCCAATTATACAACGTTGTATAGCCATATTCGCGGCTCATTTGCGCGCGCCCGTAATAAACTTGCGCTTCCGCCGTTCGACTATAATATATATAGAAAAATATATGTAACGCGCGCGCGTATAATAATCCTCTTCGATACATTTTTAATCGCTCGCTCGTTGTCTATCCCGTGCGAAGTAATTAGCGATGAAAGAAGAAGCTCGACTATGCACGTAACGGTAGCCGATACACAGTAGACGCACTGCGTTATAATATATGTATAGCGAAGCCTTATATACGCGCTCGTGTATGTATATGTGTATCGCGAGCGAGCATCGGCTTGTCGCTGCTGCTGACCGTATTATTATTATTATTATTATTATTATTATTAAACCTCTAAGCCACTCTCGGGCCATTGTATGCAATTTTTCATTAGCTCTCGCTGAACAAATTTATACTGTGGGTTCGGGATTAACTGTTTTTTCGTTATATTTTATGCTCGAGCCTTTGTGCGCGGAGTTTATCGAAGCTATTGTGAGGCTGTGTGTGTAGCAAATTTTCTCCTGTATGCTGATGAGGTTTTAATTATTAACGGACGAGACTATAATATAGCTGTAAAAACCAAGTTTGCGCATACCATGAATTTCGAAAAATTCGAAGAATTCGAAAGTTTGCTCGAAGACAACATTGAAAACCGATTAAACTCCTCCCAGCTAGACCTATATATATACATAATTAGTCTACGTAAACCGAGTATCCGAACGCCCTTTCCACTCGTTAAAATCACCGCCACGCGTTTCCCTCATGAAAATATAAACCGGCATTTGTCGCCCATGTATACAGACAATTTTACGAAGAAAAATTCGGGCGATCATCGGGTCCACGGCAGAGCATACAGGGGGCCGCGCGACAGAGTAATTGGGCATCCATCATCGCTTTCTCCGCGAATGCGCGCGAAAAGTATAATCCACGCGGATTAGAATGCACAAAGCGCTCCGATACCCAGTTACGCTCGGGATGCGACGTACATTATAATGCCTGAGATTTTCTCAGCTCAGTTTTTTGCTATTTCAGGAATTCGCCTATATTATATATATATGTATATATGCGTGCTTCAGGGGCTGCGGTGAATCGATGCTCAGCTTTCTCCTTTTTGCGTGGGCGTGAATGATGCAGCCTATGATTCCGTGAGATCCAGTTTTCAATTAAACTTCTTCGATTTTCTTTGCCGTCGCGCACTTTGTAAATATATATATATATTATATATAGAGACGGGACGTTAAACAGCAAATGTATATATACATTACTGGATCTAGTCGAACGGGTTTTCCATTAGTTTCGCTTCCTTATGCAACTGTCGGTAAATGAATGTCGTCGCGTATATAGTCCCGATAAAAAGAAGATCAAACTTGATTAGCAGAATCTGCGTCGCGTAATAAATTTATATCGTACAGGCGAAATCTCTCGCTTCCTCATTACGTCTCTTCGAGCCTTTTCACTCGACTATATATACATCTAAAGCTCGCGATAAGCTGTAATAAATCTGCTGTATTAACGAAAAATTATGAAAACCTTGAGAATCTTCAGCCGGGCGAGAAATCAGCGACGACGTTTCTTGTGAAAGTATACATCGAAAAGAAAATCCGCATATCGGGCATCACACAGGTGCAAGTATGCAAATCAATAATCGAAAGCACACGCGATGATCAGGAGCAAACGCACTGCGCGTCATAGTCGAGAGCCGGTTTTCTACACATCGTATATACGTAGGGACGAGCAGCCTGACGTGCACTTGTTGTATACACGTGTATATAGAAGAGGGGTAGGACCGGTCTATGGTAACCCTCTTCTTTTTCTCTTCACCTGTCGACGACTTCCATACGAGTAGTTCCCCTCCCCTTTTTTTCTTCCAGCTCTTGGGTATATACGCAGTACTGAAATCGGAAGGCTCATTGTTATATCGAACGAATATGGCTTTCTTTCTATATACATTGCGGGTGAGGTGCTCGTCGTTAACACACGATTTATGACGATCTTTAAACTCGGTGATTTTTCAGTTTTTACGCTGTACTACCGCGGCCTATTCCCAGGAAAAATTTCAGTTCGTTCAACTTGCTGTCGTGATTTGCGTGTGAATAGGACTGCTTTTTATTGTGATGTGTGGGAAGCCCGATGTTCGGCTGCACCTGCTGCGTGAATAATATTAAAAAGAAGGCGTATGTACATATCGACACGGTTATATGATCTCGGAGTATACTAAAGTAAACAATATGGTATTATAATGAATGGAGAGTCCGGAGGCGCGTATTTAATTAACCGAAAACGATGACCCAAATAAAAATGGGAGAAAGCTGTGCTAACGATATTTTGATTGTGGGAACACACTTTTTTAACTATGCATTTTTTGCATTACTTGCGCACGGTATAGCGTATCACTATGTACCAGGGCAAATACAGTGATCATAACACATGCTGCTGCAGATGATCATGATCCCCATTATACTCGTGTAACATGGTATCGAGCTCCATCTCTTGCGTGCATATAATATGTAGACTTTTCTTCGATTTTTGTTGCAGTTCAGGCGTGTACGCATTAGGTATTTTGAAATTTATATAGCTTTAAACTAATAAACTCATTATGTCGCATAAGTATTTATGGAATCAGTATATGAGTGAAACAACCGCGCTACACATAAAAATAGTCGGAGACCGCAGAGAATGCAAAAATTCACGCGCGAACTTTGTTATAATTTATTTTCTCTCCGCGTACTAATGCTCGCGCGCGCGCACCCGCGGACAGCAGGATACGTCCGGGGCATGTACATAATATATATCTCGTTTGGCTTTATAATACAGTCACGGCTGTCGGATTCTATATATATATATATATATAAATGCGCGGACGGAGCGACAGCCGGACGGACGCTGTGCAATGCGCCGATGATTGAGCTGCTCTAATTGATAGTTGCTGCAGCTAGCATGCATAATACTTTTTATATCGACGACGACTCGACGTCTATACGTTATATTTGACATTACAGTTATTGCAGCCGCAACAACAACGATGTATTATGTTTCATAATTTATCGTCTATCGATTGCGCGATACCTGCGCGTGTGATTCGATTAAACAATTTTCGGCTGATGATGATGATGATGATGATGATGATAACGAATCTCGTGTTACACCCATGTAATATTCGCGCATACCTCGTCGTAACCCAAGCCTGCATCGCAAAAAGTCCAAATTCCTGCCCCACATACCAGCGCACCACATCTTCCACACACGACTGCGCTCGCGCAGCTGCATACATAACACACAAACGCGTTCCGCAATGTCCATTACACTTGTCGTCGTCTCGTTATAACACGCGAATCGACACCTCTTACAGAGTCCCATTTTTCCTCTCGCCCCCTCTTCTATGTATGTATATAATATACACGGCGTTGCGGAATCGCGACCGGACGCCGCTTCCGCTGCCTACTCTACTCTCTGCGGTATGAAAAAAAACGAGAGGAGGAATTATAAAAGGAGCTAGTAAAAGTGCTGTACCGTAAACCAACGCTGCTGCTGATTGAGACGTTGCCGACTTTTCGCGATGTAATTTCGCCGTTTCCTTTCTGGAAATAGTGTCGCGCCCGTGGAGATTGCTTGTGTTTTTACATTTTTAGAGTATATACATATATACGGTTTATGGAATGTACACTGTCGGCATTTCTTTTTGCGCGAGGCGTTGCGCTACGTTGACGAATGCAAACTATACACCCATGGATGTTTTCCACGTACAGATTTTATAAAGTCGAGTTTATTGACACGAAATTACACGGGCGATAAGTTTTATATAACTATGCTGTTCTCGCTAGTGCGTGTAGGGATTGTGGAATCTATATTATGCATACCGATCGACGAGCGCATATTAGATCCAATCTTTCCCGAGCGAGACTTTCTATATTTGATCGATCGGAATTGTATAGCCTCTCACTGTCTGATAATACATTTTGTGCTTAGGAAACCCGATGCTATATTATATCCATTTGCTCATCGCAAACGGCGAATCCGAATTGAATATATAATATTTTTTATTCTTTTCGTTTTCAGGTTCTCTGGCACCTCGACATCTTCCGCAGGAGTTTCCGGGAGCTCTCCGGACATGCCTGCATGCGTGAATCATGTATATTCTGCGCCCTGAAGGTGAGTTTCACTTTTCGACGCGTATAATACAATCTTTTTACACTGGCAACATTTCATGCACACATACGCGATCGATTAAATCCTCCGCAATTACATTTGAAGTCATCCTCATCTCAATTTTCTACAAATCCGCGAAAAGTCCCTATACACAGACATTCCACGCGCACGTAACCGTTAATTTCCTCCTGTGTACATAAACCACGCGTCGACTGCAAAAATTGCGGACACATATCCCTCCAATAATTTCCATTACGGAAAACCGGCGAGTAATCGCACTTTCGCAAGCAAAAACATACATCGACGGCGTGTAAAATGAGAAAAAGAAAATCAAAAGAAATTGCGTACTCTGAAATTACGTTAAAATGGAATCCGCTGTGTGAGATTCCGCGGGAATCGAAGGGAATGTAATATAATAAAATTATTATTCGTTTGTAAAGTAAGCTACGCATCCTCGTAATGCATAATAGCTATATGGTGTAAAAAAAGCCAAAGCGTAAAAGGGTCCTACATAACACAAGGCAGTGTAGAGTGCGCGCGTCCTCGTGGTAACGGGCCTCTGGACCGCGAAGCGAAGAGTGAACCTTTCTCTCCCTCTCTCCGAGCTGCGATTGGTCGGCTCGGCCGAAGGTTCCCGCGTTCCTTGACTCGGCGATTGGCTCCTCGAAGGAGCTCACATCAGCCATTGTCTGTATAATCTTTCTCTCTCTTCTCCGTAGTACACACCAAGTGGGGGAGGGAGAGAGCCATACACCCATACACATGCGCGATGCTGGACCGTGTCTTTCTTGTGTGTGTACAGAGGGGCTATTAACCCTTGAGAGAGGGTTTGCGCGGGAGAAGATTGAGTTTTTGTAAATACACGCTTTAAATAACGCGATGAGTCAATGGAACTCGGATAATTTTTCCTTCTCATGATTAGCAATTCACCGGCGCTTCATTCACATATAATAATACTACGATGTTTATCAGTGTATATAGTACACGCATAATCCAAATGACATAACTCGCGCGCAAAATTATGCGCGAGCGAAGAAAAACTCGGCGTTTAACGCTCGTTTGAAACAACACCATACTATAATCCGCTGAGCAGCTGTATCGCCTACGAGCGGAACATTAAAAGTAGGCGCTTCTGCTGCCTTTTTTCGCACGGGGTTAATTAGCGACGGCGGAGAGGTAATTGCGCCGCGATGGGAATATTACTCGTCTCGCGCATACGAAAACTCGACGCTCTTATTCTTCTTTTCGTTATAATTATTTAGATTTTGCGTGAAAATTATGCGAGGATGTGTGCGGAGAAGAGGACGCGTTATTTTCGCGGATTTTGACCGGCCTGATTTAATTATATATGAATAAACGATAGGGTACATGTATTGTAGCAGGGGCTTGTGCGATAATGGAGCAATTGTTGAGGTGTAGAATAATGGAAGAACTGTTATACATTAGGTTATACATTATATGAGAGCACGTTGTTGTGTGTAACATTCTAGTCTACATACATGAGCTACTAAATAGTTTATGAATATTCAACAGACTCTGCCATTATAGATTGTTTAAACTTATACACACATGAATTATCTCATTTGAATATATAAGGTACACGTAAGAATTATATTTGCGGGGAAACAATATTTAAGACACTCATGGCGCGGAAACGACTGAAAAAACTGGCAATCCTATCTATACCCGCTCATTCATAAAAAAAACGTTAAATAACGCAGTTTAAAGTCGAAAAAAAGAGTTACGACGCACCTTTTCGGCGTTTCCGAAGCGGAGCGTCCGGTTCATCGAGCATATTCCCGGTATCCCTTAGTCACAGAGACACACGCGCACCGACAGAGCGTATAAATAAGTCCCCGTTTGGGATTTCCATCTGTGTCATGTTGCGTCTAATTAATGACTGGATTTATGCGCCTGACCCACCCATGAAGATTTTCTCTCTATGTATACGAGCCTATAGACAGCAGTTATGGAATAAAATGTTCTCAATTTCCGATCATCAGTGCGCGTATATACAAAAAAGAAATCCGCAATAACAGAAGCGCAAACGGAGCGATGAAACCGAGTTTAAAGGGTCTCGAGTCGTCACCGCGTCGTCGTCGGAGGAAGAGTGCGGTCGAGCGTCTTCCTTTCTCGCGAGTCTCAGCACTGCTGCATAAGTATAATATAGGTTGAGAACCGCTGGGGAATAAGCTATAGGAAGTGTCTATATACTACCGCGTCGAGATGAAAGTTCGGCGCATAATCGCTCGACTCCATCAAACGCTTTTACCGCATACGGTTTTCCTTTTTGGAATCGACCGTTTTTTCTTACTTCGAGCATCTTATATGCCGATAGATGTAAATTTTCGGATGTGGAACGGTTTTTAGGCTATGCTTTCGATCTGGGACTAGTTTTTTATATATAATGGTCGCGCTCCGGTTACATATGCATATATAAAAAATGGAGAACGAAGCTGCTCCGCGTCAAGTATTGAAAACGAAAATAATGTCGAGAAATCGGCGAAAAATCGGCAAAAGTGAAAACTCTTCCTCGAATGCGGCGCTGAGGCACAAGTGTCGAGAACCAACAGGGGGCATCACTACACCTCACGCTGGGCGCGTCCCGGGGATAATTGAGGGACTCTAGAGAGGGCCTTGTAATAATGCGGGGCTAGAGATGATGGAGGGGCGGGATTTTATGGCCCCGACGAGGCTTACCTGTTCTTCGAAGGAATTAGGAGAGAGCGAACAACGGAGAGTTTAGTTTAGGGGGCAGATGCAGCGAAAAATCGAGGAGAAGCTGAGGAGAGCGTGATGTTGTATTTATTTTTGAAGCCTGAGCCCATCGGTTAAATAATTTTTTTTAAGAAGCGCCTCGAGAGTGTGATTTATTATAGGCATTATTTTTTGCTTTATCTGCGTTTCGGTGTTTTTTGTAATCATTAATTACATGAGCGATAATAATTCAGTGCCGCGAGTATATAATTCCACGAAAGGTATGGAATTGTAAAAAAGTTGAAGTTTCCTGAAAGAAAATTTGAATTTCTTTGATTATTCAAATCCCCAAAAACTAGTATCTCGACCCCTACTCCGCATAGTGTCCGCATAATGTTTTCGTATAATTCAAAGCCTCGGAGAGTATCCCACAAAATAATATACATCCAAAAATGTGTTTCAACAAAAATAACACCTGACAATCACTTGGCGCGGCCCAACAATAACAAAGAGTCGCTGCACGAGGTGTCAGTCCCGCTTGCATTATAAAAATGTTCAAAGTCCTCGCGTTAGAAAACGGGAGAGGGAGAAAGACGCCAACAGCAGCAGCAGCCAAGAGACTACTATACACTACAAGTATACGAAGGAGAAGAAGAAGAAGAAAAGAGCGAGAGGGAAAAACAGGTTTCAGCTCTACGCGAAGCGACTGCCCGGAGGGTCCGCCCGCTGAGGCGGTAAACTAGCAAAGAAAGAAGCTAGCTGTATAATATGCCTATATAGACACACATACACACACGACGGAGTAGAGAATATTCCTAGTCGGAAAACGTAGCCGCAGCGAGATGCGCATAGAATACGCTTGTATCGCACGTGCCCATCGCCGCATGTTATATACCTGCAGCAGCAGCAGCAGCAGCAGCAGCAGCAGCAGCCGACGAAGAGCTGCTATATATTGTTTCTATTGCAGCGGCGTCCAAAAAAGTAGTCATAACGCTATAAATGAAATTTCAACGACACTTTCCCCTCGTACAAAAACAGACCAACTGCACGATTATCCTTGAGGGCCTAAGCACGTAATTGTAGCTTCGAGTAATTACGACCCTTGGTTGAGTCGTCGTAAACCGGCTAATATCGAAATACCGTTGCGATGGATTCACGCCTTGGCATCTACTTAATAAACCCCCCGGATACTTACCTGCGCGCATCTCTGACTCAGCGGGCATACGCGCGAGTCTGCATTCCGTAAGGGCCCTTTGCTCCGCTTTTGACTCACGCCCTTCAGAAGGAATTTCGATGTTCTATGCGGAGAGTATCTACGCACTGGCGCGACGCACTTTTATTTTCATATCGAATGCTGGGACGATTGCGCGTACCGAAATCTTCTGTGGACTTTTTTCACGCGAATAAGAGCTGGCTGATACAAATGAGGCGCGAATAGAACATTTTTCTCTCCGGTATATTACGTACGCACCTTGCAAGTATGTGATATACATCCTGGAGGTAGAAGTCTTCCGGGAATGAAAATTTCCAAAAAGAAAAAACTCACGAGCAGCCGAGACTTGTTTATACCCACATTTTTATTGTCGCCTCTCGACTAAAAGTGGTTCAGCGAATGTATACACGTAAGCTGTGCGTGTAACGCAATATGAGCTCTCGCTCGCGCACGATTCTCGGATTAAAGTTAATTCACTTTCGCCGCGCGAATTTAACGGATATTTCGCAGCTAACTCGCGCGCGGGTTAATTTTGCAACTCGCAACTTTATTTGCATATTATACAAATACGCGCGGAGATGAAGAAGAAACTTGCAAACGCCGCGTAATGAGATCGCACGGTCTATATGGATGCGCGCGCCATGTATCATATATATATATACATCGAGGAGATAATTTACAGCCGCGTTTTTTTTGCACACGAGATGCCCCTGAAACAGGATATTTGCGCGCCTCCGCACGCAGTTTTAACAGCTGCCGCGCGCGTATGCGTATAAGCCATATCTATGCAGCTCTCGCGAGCCCGATCGTTCTTATAACGCGCGCACTTGTATGTATATAGTATAGAGTGGGATAATCGCATTATATGCAGCCGATTGACAATTGGGTTGGAAACCGGCTGTATACTCGCGACTGCTACACGCTTTGTAAATATCTGTGTATATATATATAAGAAGCAGCTTCTCCGCGTGCGATGGTTGCGAAATTTCTGTGCATACGTATTAACGTAACGCCTTGCATAACTCAACTAGCTGCATGGTTGCGAGGTATCATAAAAAATGATAAAGGAAAAAAAGATCATAATTCAAGAACTCACACACGTGCGCGCATCTCCTCGCGTACACACAGACATACTGCAGTATCAGAGAGTCGTATATCCATCGAGTGAAGGTGTACTCATGCTCGGAGAGCTGACGTCACGTCGAGAGCGAGAAAGAGAAAGAAGGCCCTGTGCGCAGGTAGAGGGGCCCGCTGACTTGTATACCGAGCGAGTGAGAGACTGAAGTAGTGGGGGTGGCTTCTCTCTCTCTCTCTCTCTCTCTCTCTCTCTCTCTCTGCGCAGGTACACAGGCCCGCGTATACGCCAAGGGGACAGACGTACCTTCGCTCGTGTCCCGGGATATCTCTCTTTTTCAGTCTTCCAAGTCCAGAGACAGCGTATACACACATACACACGCTTGTCTCTCTTCTCCTCAAACAGTGTCGTCTCGGCTCTCACCTCGCAGTGTGTTGTTCGTGTTTGTGCAGTTGTTTGTTGAGAAAAAAAGTGCAGTAATCGGTATATATAACAGTGCGCGCGAGTTTATACATTATGCAAGTTACCGCGAGAGTGTCCAACGAAACGACAACGACGACGAGACGCAGAAGAAGGAGCAGCGTCTCTCCGAAGTCCTGATATTTGTGCCCTTAAAACGATATATCGGTTTTTTCCACCGGAGGCTGCAACGCACACGATCGGGGTCAGTTCCCCGCACCAACGAGGTCAAGGGCCTTTCACCGCGACGACGCTGTATATATACATATGCGTGTGTGTTACTCTTGTGGCTATTTGCGTGCGTGATCTCGAAAGGAAAATTCGTAGGAAAAACAAAAAATAAGCAAAATAGAAATGGCTAATAATAATCGCCGTTGAGAAGAGGAAGAAGAAGCACCAGCAGTATGCTCAAGTGGATAAAGGTGCGCCAGGAGGCGCAGCAGCCGGCGACGCAGCTGCAGCAGCAGCAGCAGCAGCAGCAGATCGAGGAGGAGGAGAACGATAGCGGCATGGAGAGGGAGCTCGACTCGCCTGCTGCGGTGCTGCGGAGCACCGGCGACTACTTGAGCGACTTGAAAAAATCAAGACACACGCTCGTCTTTTTTCTTGTAATTATTTTTTTCTTTCTCTTCCTCTTTTCAACCCTCGCGTATACGCAGCTTATAATTCTCGAAGAACTCTGGTCCAGGGGACACTTACAGTTTAGCGCGTGGAAGAAAAATCGGCGTAGTGTCGTCACCGATACTTTCGTCACGCTATCGTTGCCCTGTCGAGTGGACAGATATATACGGTGTTGCGCAATTCTCCCGCTGCTGTATTCAAAATTCTCTTACGAAAAGCCCCTTACCGAATACACGAAATATTTTTAATTAAAAATAAAAAGAGAGAAACATATGGTATAGAGTTTCATTCGAGAGCAGGAATTTAACAACGATATACGTGTGTATATATATTATATTCCATTTCTTGCGACAATATATATGTATATATATATATATGTATCCGCAATAGTGAAACGCCGCCGCGGCTGCATTGTTGCGAGATAAATGCACAACCAGCCGCGTATACTGCTACAGTCTCGATAATATATACTCGGAATCGAAGAAAGATGCCGGAGCGGATATCGATGATTTCCCCTACGAGATAAGCGCAAAAAGGGGTACACGCGTGACGTGTCCTGAAGAATAATCGCGGCGCGTCCGCGTATGTATGTATGTGTCGGTGCAAAATCTTATAGCTCAGGGAGAGAGAGTTTTAGATAATCGGGTCTCTTAGTTCCATTTATTTATGGGAGATATGACATAATGCATGCGCTCGCACACTATTATATATCTCTTTGGGCTTTCAATTAATTATACTTTCCGCGCAGGAGTACATATATATAAGATAAACCGCGAGTCGTGTGTTTCAGAGATTGTGTAATTCGACTATGCATAGAAAATACTTTCCCGTTCTATAATTGGTTCATAATCCCTCCTCGATATTCTACATAAATAATCAATTATAAATACTCGCTCATAAAAAAAAAAAAAACTCACAAAGCCGAATATTTTATACCTATATCACATACTGTACACAGCAGCAACTCTGCCGAAGAGATATGTATATATACACACACGTACGAAACAACTCTCGGTACGTTCACTCTCCTTTGTGCAGCGCACAGCCGCACGCGTGTGTTGGTGCTGCAGAAAAGCGTGAAGGTGGTATCTGTATGTGTATACTGCAGAGCCGCAGAAGCCGATCTGGAATTGGAGCACAGCCGCGCGAGTTGCGACAGACACGTTTTCCATTCGCGTCTGTTAACGGAGAGTATATATACGTGTACAGAGGAGAGTTATTTTTTACGTATACACTGATGCGGAAGGATTTCCGTATGAGTTTGATGAGTATATAGTATGGTATAATTCGAAATATCGCTGTTTATATTGTTGACCATCGCAATCGTCAATCCGAAGAAACAAGCCGTTAAGAGCAATCGAAATTACAACATCGAGCATGGACTCGTGCATCCATAAACCTTCGACAGTCGCCTATATATTTATATACCTGTGTGTAGTAGAACACGCGCTGCTGTACTCGTAAATAACGCGCGGCTCTCAATATATATATCCGATTACGAGAGTCACCGCGGCTGCGATCCATAGAGCGCGACAAAAACGGTCTGTCGATTTCTCTCCGTACGCTCGATAATTAAAAGCGTGTCGTCGAGTGGAGAAAGATATACACGGTCGATTATTGCGAAAACTCTATATAGAGACACGCGTGTATACGTGTAGAGAACTGTTTCGGAGAGTCAGGGAACGATAAGAGATCGACGAACTTTTTTTTATTTCGTGTCTTGTGTACATACCCTCACGAAAATTTGAATTGTGCTGGGAAAATATTTGCCGCCTTTACATATGTATACAGATATATCTTACGAGATATAGCGCGTGTGACTCATCTCGTGCAGTCGAGTTGTAAATATGTAGTCTCATCTCGAGGGGGAGTGAGAGAGACGGGGACAAAGAATTTTGTGAGGATAGAGAGAATACGTGCAGCATGTCGAACTTGCAGCAGCGGAGCGATCAAGATCTAAGATCGCTGCGGTTTTATAATACACATATACCGCGCGTACGTGCGGGCGCTTCGGTCTACGTTTGTAACCCTATCTAAGCCCATTTTTGGCTTTGTTTTACATTATACATTTCTCTGAAATTGACTTTTCTTCTAATCGCTCGAATAAATCGACATATCCGCGTCTTTGGGTATATTTTATTATCATCTTGAAAATCTTGCCCGTTTACGCAAGTATCGAAGAATTTCGTACAAGGCTGACTCTGATGCGCGCATCGCATCGAGAGTCATATATATGCGAGTACACCGCGCGCATTCCTTTACGAACAACACGATACTCATCATTGGACACACTCGTAGACTTATGAGAATGCTGTTACTTATCGATCGCGCGCAGGTTTCTTTTTTCCCTCGATCGATCGATCGATCGATCGATCGATCGATCGATCGATCGATCTACGGTTACAATATACTGCCTAGGAGGGGGAGTATATATTATAGTCGAGTGTCATTCAAAGTGTCTAATCGGTTGAGCGGACTAATATTCCTGTGTTTTCTTTGAGGGATCCCTCTGAAGCACTTTTACCTCGAGAGAGAATTCGTTAGAATTGAATAATCGTGACTCGACAGATATCCGAAGAAAAAAACAATTTTTTTATTCTATACACTTGGAATTATTTCACAACTGAACGATACAATGCGTACTCGCGAAAACGCGGTCTCCCCCATTAAAAAAATAAAATCCGGTAGCCATCGAGGAAACATCAACCACGCACAATGATGTTCCCTAAACGACGAGAACAGCCGCAGCAGAACCCACGCCTCAAAGCAAATAACACTGTACTGCCAGACAGCAGCGTGAATGACACGCATATATATACACAGACGCGAATTTCGCGAGGTCTCGCACAATGAAGCGCACAATACAATACTAAAGAGTTTCCGTCTGCTTCTTGTGTATTTCAGGACCTGTTCTCGCAGCTGCAGTTCTCTCAGGAGAGCGCATTGCCGCCAGATGCCCTGCGACGAGCTCTCGCCGAGAGCTTCCTCGATCAGCAGAGATTCCAGCTCGGATTCATGGACGACGCCGCCGAGTGCTTCGTAAGTATTGTTCTCCCTCTCGCTTTTGTTTCGTAATAATGTACTTTCTTCATTTTTTCAATGTGCTTTCGATTTCTGCAGGAGAATATTCTGCTGCGTATACACCTGCATATAGCGAGCGGCGAGGCGGAAGATATGTGCAGTGCGAGGCACTGCGTGCCCCATCAGAAGTTCGCTATGACGCTCGTCGAGCAGAGCGTATGCGGAGCCTGCGGGGCTACTTCCGAGCCGCTGTCTTTTACTCAGGTTCGTTTTACCGTTTATTTCTTGCACCTACGATTTCGTCTTTCTGACATTTGACTGTGGCAAAGAGACGAAGCGGCGAGAGTCGAATGGGAAATTAAGATAGCTATGCTTCCCATCGGATGTATAAATCTGACGATCAAGCCGCCATCGTAAGATTTGACGAGAAAAACATAATAATTACCTCGATTGTACAAAAAAAACCAGGTGCGCGAGTTTATGATCCTCCCTGACATACCCAAGGATTTAATTATTGAAGAACCGAAAAATCGCGTTCCCATATAATGCAGTGACCATCTGCTCACGCATACACCTTCCAAGGAGTCTCGCGCGAGAACAAGACGTTGGTCGACTTTCCCATAGCCCGGAAAACTCGTGTGTATTTGATCGGAGCCAATAATACAGTTCGAAATAAACACACGCATATACATACAGAGCCTCACGTTCGAGCACAACACCTCCCGTTTTTCCCACGTCCGACCTTTTTTCTCTCTATCTCTCTCTCCTTGAAGACCGAGAGAAAACAGGTATAGAACACGCGCATCATGGGGGAGTAAATCGAAGTTTACCTGGAGCGTCATAAAGCCGGTCCGTCGAGGTCTATGGTGTGTGGAGGGGAGACGCTGGATCTTTGTAAGACGGCCTGAGGGAAAACGCAGGTGATGCGCGCATATATATTGCACGTGGGAAATGAAACAGCCGAGTGTTCGTGCTCGCGAAAACGCGAGGATGCTGGTGACGAATTTTCGAAAGTTTTTCTTCGACGGTTATAACGGAGCGATGATAATAGAAAATTTTAACTACCGATCGTTTGACGCGATTAAAAGCTCGTTACGAGTCGCGTCGGATCGTTAAGTTTGTGTAATTAACATATATTAAGCGATGCTAATAGTGCACGCCTTTTTAGTTAATACATTCGTGTGTGAGAATAAGCTATACGCGCGTAAAGCGCGTAGGACGGAAAATCGGTATGAGACTCGACTTTTACGAGCTGATTCGGAAAACAGCCGAGACTCGAATATAAGAAGCTATTAGCCGAACCGGATCCGATATGCGGCTCAAGAAAATCTAAAGACGGATATTATCCTGTTATTATACACGTGTGGTATAAAATATATATCCTTCCAAGTTAGTAAAAGTCAGCTGCAAATAGGAAAAATCGATCGAAAAATCGTTACGCAAACGCGTTGAAATTTGCACAACGTCCAGTGTGTAACGTAAATATGACGAAACGCGATGAAGGAAAAAAAGGTGTCCCAAACATCTCCGAATCGGCGAGTCACTGCCATGTGTAGCCGTGTCGATCGCTCTTACCGATATCACGATATACACATGGGCGTAGTCGTGGGTGCGGTGAAAAGCGCGACTACTGAACTAGGCGGTCACGGCCGATAGCTTTTTGTATCTATACCTCCGGATGGAGAGAAATGCGTGGGAGAGAACGAACAAAGATATCGTTTTAATCGGCGCTTTGCGTTCTCCTAATGCGGTAAAATTACCGATCTTTTTTTTGAGATTCGAGCAAAATAGTTTGTCCTCTTTTGTTAAATCGTATCGACAGCGAGCCCCGGTTTACTTTTAAATGCACGAGTACAAACGAGCTTCTCCTTTTTCTTCCAGATGGTGCACTACGTGTCAGCGTCAGCCTTGACGTCACAAGCGCGGCAAACTTTGCCGGCGTCTCGCGGCAGCCCGGATCTGTTTGGTCAGCTCTTGCGACGAGCCGGTGGTATGGGAGACATCCGCGGTTGTCCGGTAAGTTCGACGCACAACACATACGTAAACACGTCAATCTTCGATTCGAAAGAAAGTTTCTCTTACGAGATGTATTGTTTTTTTGGTTTTGCAAAAAATAGAGCTCCTGCGGTGCCAAGATCCAGATTTGCCGTACTCTGATGAACCGGCCCGAGATCGTCTCCGTCGGCGTAGTCTGGGACAGCGAACGTCCTTCTCTCGAGCACATAATGGACGTGTTCGCGACGCTCGGCACGTCCCTGCGCCTGAGCGACGTGTTCCACAGCGTGGTGGATTCGCGCTGGGGTGCCTCGACGGTACACAACCTCGTCGGTGTGGTCACCTACTACGGCAAGCACTACTCCACCTTCTTCTTCCACACGAAGCTCAAGGTCTGGATCTACTTCGACGACGCGACCGTCAAGGAGATCGGACCCAGGTGGGAACAGGTCGTCGATAAGTGCCGACGCGGACGATACCAACCGCTGCTTCTGCTGTACGCCAGTCCTGCCGGCACACCCGTCAACACCGAGAACGCCCCGAAGGCCGTCACGCCGTTCTTGAACGGCGGCTCTCTGAAGGGTTCGCCTAACGGCAAGACCGGTAACAACAGTCTACGGAGGTCCATCACACCCAGTCCCGAGAAGCCTCTGGGTAACACCAGTGCCACTGCCAGGAGGGCTATCACTCCGAATCCGGACAGCCCACCGCATCTGTATACCCAGAGGAGGATATACAGCGACTACCAGAACCTCACCGATATCCAGAACAACATTTTCGGTAACGGTCATCAACAGGGCACCGACGCGGTGGACGGTGACGCCGAGTCCAAGTACATCAGCAGGCGGACCGTCGAGACCGTCATGATGCAGCATCAGCAGCAGAAGAAACAGATCCAGCTGACGCGGAGTCTCAGCGCCGGATCGGCTCCTCAGGATGGCATCAGCATCCCGGAACACCTTAACGTGCCCAGACGGCGGGACTCGGGCAATTGGTCCGGCGATCGCAACAGCGCGTCTTCCAGCTCTTCGACTACCATGGACAACCCCTACCACTACATCCTCAACAAGATGCAGAAGAACACGGGTATTCCTAAGAGCCCGACCAGCAAGTCAGGCGAGCTCTCCAGCAGCAGCAGTGGACACTACGACGCTGGATACGACTCCTACTCGCTCTCCTCCACCGACAGCCTTCCGCTTCAGCAGGGTCTCAAGCATAACTTGCAGGTACGTTTTCACTTCGATCGACTGGCCTCTTTCCGAAGCCTCATACTTTCCTTATTCTATCGATAACCCAATAACTTGAATTTTCCCGTGCAGCTTGCACAGATACCCGAAGGCTACCAGCAGATGTCGAGCGACGACTGCGAGCGTCTGTGGAAGGAGACCGACGCGCTGATGGGTAAGGCCCAGGTGGCTGAGAAGGCCGGTGACCTGGGTAGAGCCGTGGCCCTCTGCACCGCCGCCAGCAACAAGGCCAGGGAAGCCATGAACGTGCCGTACAGCAACTCCAACACTATCGACCTAGCGCAGAAGAAGCACAATTTCTGCGTCATGAGGATGAGCTACCTTCAGAAGAAGATCAAGCAGGAGCAAGCCATAGCCAACGGCGAGAAGGAAGGTGAGGATCGGTTGGATAGATAAGATGCACGGCGAAATTTTATTTTTGCGAATGGGATTGTTGAACGCTTACGTTGTTTTGCAGAAAAACTCGAAAATAGGCACTCGCGGGAGAACAGCAAGTCCGGCCAGCACTCGCGGCAGAGCTCCCGGGACAAGGGCAACCACTCGCGGCAGAACAGCCGAGAGCTGCTCGTCAACGCACCCGCAGTCGTGGACAAACCGGCCACCAAGAGCATCGAAATCTACGCGACCCTGCCGAAGAAGAAGAGCCTGCGCAGCAAGGTGACGACGACGGCTAACGTCATCGAGGACGAGGAGTACATGCTGTACGATCGGCCAACGCAGAGGACCGGCCTCTTCGGCCGCTCGAGGCGTTGCGAGGATGACAAGAAGGACAAGAAGCGCGCGCGTAGCGAGGAGCGCAACAAGAACGTGTCCAAGGAGTTCTCGATCGCGCCCACGACCAAGAGCACCTCCAAGAAAGCCGAGAAAGCCAAGGAGGCCGTCGATTCCGCGAAGAGCCAGCAGACGAACGCGTCGGGCGATCAGAAGCAGGGAAAGAAGCAGCACAAGATCCGAAGGAAGCTGCTGATGGGCGGACTGATAAAGCGCAAGAACCGCAGCATGCCGGACCTGCGAGAGGGTCAGGACGGCCAGAGCAGCACGAGCTCCGAGGGATCGAACAACGTCTTGCCCAAACAGTCGGTGGACGACTCCAGCGTTGGACTGAAAGGTAGTCCGAACGATATTTCGGCGTCGCTGAGTGGCTATCTGTCCGAAGGCCATCTCGAGTTCACGGGTAGTGGCAGCAGTGGTAGTGGAGGCTCGGGTAATCCGAACTTGGAGAGAAGTCGTCTGATGAGGAAGAGCTTCCACGGCAGCGCCGGCAAAGTGCTGCACGTGGCGAAGGTTCCTCCACCACCGCCGCTCAGGACAACTTCTCAGCTTAGCAAGTCTAAGTCGTCGAGCGAAGTGCGCAGTAGCGAGCAGCAGGCGGATAAATCTCTCTACCCACTTACCAACGAGCAAAACGTGCCAAACCAGTCGCAGGCTGAGGTTAGTACATACACCGTTTTTTACTTTCACTTTGTTCTACGCTGAAATTTGATCGTTTTATTAACCATGTCTGTGTGTCCTTTGTAGAACAATGCATACTGGAGTCATACGAGTGCCAATCATTCGATGCAAGCGAATCGCCCGGCGTCGAATTACACGGACTATTCCTCGGAGCCACATTCCTTACCCTTCGTTTCCTCGTACAGCGTTGATCAAAACAAAGGCTCGCCTGCAGCCACGATGCCGCAGAACAACTACAACGGCAAGCCTCGAATTCAAGACGATGTAGTGCAATACGCTAATGGAATACTCTACGAGCCGACGTTCGTCGTGACCCGAGCCGACGTCCACAACGAGCAGAGCCCGATTAAGCAGCAAACGAGCACCGATCCCCTTCCCCCGTATCCGGAAAACGGAAACGTTTCGCACTCGAGGCAACCCAGCGAGGAGTTTCCACCTCCGCCGTATCCCATCGTTCCGCCAGTAGCGCACTCGCGACAAGCAAGCGAAGATTTCCCTCCGCCACCGCCACCGATCGAAGACAACAACCAAGTCGCTGACAACAGCCATCAGCAGCAGCAGCAGCAACAGCCACAACAGCAGCAACAGCAAGCTCCATCGCAACAGCAATTGGAATCCCAACAGATCACGATTCTCCTGGCTCAGCTGAAACTCAAGAGGGAGCAAATGCTCGCCTCGGAAGCGGCTGAGAAGCAGAGGAGAGAGTCGCTGGTGGAGGAAAGCGAGAAAGCGCAGAACGAAACGTGGCTGAGAGAGCTGCAAGCCAAGCAAGCCGAGAGGCGAACCAAGAAGCAAGGTAGCCTGGATCAGGATATTCCGAAAGTCAGACCTAGCTCCATGCCGCAGGTCACCGGAACGACCGTCGCGAGGAGAACCAGCGATCTCATGATGAACACGATCATGAATCAGGATGCCGGTAGGGATGTCCCCGACTGCCCGAGAACGATCATCTCTTCCGTCAAGGATATGGCGGCGAAGTTCGAGCAGAAAGTCGAAGACGTCAAACCACAGGGTCGCATCTTCTCGAACTCGCCGACCACCGTCATGCAGAGCTATCCAAGTTCCGAGGAGCAGAAGATGATGATGGTCAGGGCACCGATGGACAACGTGGCTATGCTTCAGAGGATTGAAAACGAGGCTATGAATAACGTCCCGGTGAATACCAGCATCGAGTCGAATTCGAGCCAGGGCACCTTTGTAGCTTCACCCATGGCGAGCAGTATGCCCATCGACCATGAAAGTGGACTCAATGCTGCGATTCGCTCGATGTTGACTCTGCCACACGAGAACGGCCTGCCGATCGACTGTCCGGAAGACGACATCAGCGAAGTGGCTATGCAAAACACCATTCAAAATACGAAAATTCTGGCTACCGAAGACGATATCAAACCGAAAAAGTCCAAGGAACGCGTCGGCAAGAAGAAGAGCGTGTCGTTCTGCGATCAAGTTGTTCTGGTAGCTACGGCTGAGGATGACGAGAAGGACTCGTACATTCCCAATCCTATATTGGAGAGGATACTTCGTTCGGCGAAGAACAAGCCGGAGACGGCGCAGGTAAGGCGAGAGATCAAAAGTCTACAAGAGGCGGAAATGAATCGCGAAATGGCTGTACCGTCCAAGTTCCAACAGCACACCTTGCCATTGAAGAGCGAAGCTCACAGCATTCCCGCGACTCCGTACCAAGATCAGCTGAGAAGCGTCAATCCAGCTCCGGAAAGCTCGAAACCCGCTTTCCCGAGGCAAAACTCGAGTGAAGCAATCCTTCAGGATAACAAAAAGATGTATCCCGCTTACGGACCTGACAGCGCGGATATCATCAGAGAGAGTTACTCGGCCATTCCCAACACCTCCGCCAGAACAACGCCGACGCCGATGTCCCCACAGCTTCAGGGACAAATTCGTTACACGCAAAACGGATATCCGCAGCCTCAGCAAATGATTCCCTCTCAAAATCAAAATATGTACCCGCAGGTTCAGACGTCTCATCCGAGAAATCAAAACATGCCCATCTCGCAAGCCCAGAAACCGGCGAGTCCCTATCCGATGACTATGCAGGGACAGTACATCCAAAACGGTATTCAGCAAAAGAACAACAGCCCCAAGAACATGCACCCATCCTACTATCAACTCGAGCAGCAGAATAATCAAATGAACAGGCAACTGTCGGCTCAGCAACAGCAACAACAGCAACAGAATATCATGAACCAGAGATTGCAGACTCAAACGCCAAGTCCGATAACCGTGCAGCAACAGCAGCAACGACTGCACAGTCAGAATGCGAGCCCGATCACGGTACAACAGCATCAGCAGCATCAGCAGCAACTCGGTCTTTCGAACGGACAATCCACCAGTCCCTATCCGCAATATTCTCCTCAAACGTCGCAATATTCTCACAATTCGTATCAAGGTCATCCGTACCAATCGGTGCCGCAGCAGAGGAGCCAGCCCCTACCGCAGTACCAGCCACCGCCAAATCCAGGAGCGCAGCAAGGCCAACCGCAGAATATTCAAAATGGCTCAGTCGTCTACCAACAGAGGCTAGAAAACAACTTCCAGAGACAGCCCCAGAAGATCGAGCAGCAGCAGCAGCAGCAGCAGCAACAACAACAGCAGCAGCAAGTCATACATCCGCAAGGTCAACAAGGCTTCCCAAATGGCCAAATGCCTCCGAATATCAAGTACCCGACGTACCAGCACGTACAGCAGACTAAGCAGATGAAGCCGATGCAGCAGCAGCAGCAGCAGCAGCAACAACAAATGCAGCCACAGATGCAGCAGCAGATGCACATGGTGCAAGGAAATATAAAGGGCTCTCCGGTTATGAATCAAAACGTAGCGGCTATACACAAGTCTTCTATCTCCGGCGTGCCAAAAGTGGCACCCTGCCAACTTTGTGGTAAGAAGCAAGTGTGCGAACCGGCTATTTATTGTTACGATTGTGACTTTTACATGTCGCGCTTCCGTCCGAAGAACTAATCGCGTTCTTCGATTTATTTTAGTTTGTATTTACTACTTTAGACCCGCGTACCTTGTACAATTCTAGCGATTAGCGTATAGTATAGGCATTCAAGCTAAGCCGTGACACTAATGCGACGAGTAGCAGGTCGCTCGAGCTCCTAAATTTCTCGTTTAGGCGTTCGAGCATCCTGAGTCTTGCATCAGTGTCGCAAGTGCTCGTAGCATAGTTGACGATATGTACAAATAAAAATGTATTAGTTCGCGCCTATTACTGAGAAAAACAAGCCTTCGTTGTGCAGCTATGAAATATTCGATACTCTTTGGTATCTGTAGCAGCAACGTATTATTATTATATCTGTGTGTAGATAGAGCAGAACCTTAAGATCTTTACGAAATCGACGTTATCGTTAATCATTTTAATGATACATAGTTTCTACTTCGAAAATTAAATTGTAAATATTTAATTTCCAGAGATGCTACTTATGTTGTACAAATTTGCGTATATTAAATTTTTATTTGGATCGACGAGCGATTGCAGATTTTATATTTTAAGCCGATGTATTAACGTTAAGTTTTCCATGTGCAAAAGCGTTGAATTTTTAGTGTTAGTTTATAGAAAGAGAGAGAAAAAACGCGAATCATTGATAAGATGCCAGAATTGTGATATTAGCTACGTTATATATAAAATTGTTAATTTTTAGTGCGCCCATATTTTATTGATGTAATATCGTGTATAGAAATGAAACGCATATGTTTAGACGATCGATCGCTCGATACTTAAACTTTTTAGCTGAGCGAAATGATCCTGATCTCTGAAAAGCGTGGAGTTTATTTTATGTTATTTTTAATTGAATTAAATACTCTTTTTGCGTAAAAATGATCTGTTATTTGTATGTATTTTCGCGCATATATATATAAAATGTACAAATTATCGATTTTATACTTTTTGCACAAGTATTTTGTTTTAAAAATACTTTTTCTCTATCTCCGCCCTTTAAACAATAAAGAGTTATTATACGAATACAATAAATTTTCATCTTTTCATTCTAGAATTGAAGCCCCCGAACCTCTCCGTGGATATGCCTGAAATGTTTATTAATCGATATTTCCTTAAAAATAAGTGAATTAATAAAGTAAAATTAATGAAATTACAATATTTCGCTAACAATCGAACATTGAACGCGCATTGATGAACTTCCGAACACTCGAACATAGATGTCGCCACATGTCCGACTCTCACCCGATAACCAACAATACTATATATACCACGATGGCACATTCAGATTCCAGTAGCAGCAGCAGCAGCAGCACCCGTCGGTTTCTCAGTCGACTCTGCAGATGTCAGCAGCAGTTGCCGAAACCATCAGTAGCATACAGCCATACAGGTATACGGTCCTCACCTCGTGCGGCGCCTGCATGACGGAGACATACCTATATCTATATATAACAGAGCTGTCTCTCTCTCTCTCGCGCGCGCGCATAGGTAAATGTGGCAGAAGTGACGGGCCGCCTAGAAGTAAAGAAAACAATACACATACGTATACTTAGACGGGGACAGTGTGTAGAGCGAGAGAGATAGAGAGAAAGCGTCGCGGCGCGAGTATAGCGTGCACATGAGCCTCTCTCCTCGGTGCAGTGTTGTTCCCTTCTTATATCCCTCTCGTTCAGCCGCGTACAGTGCGATAGTCTCATTTCGCGTGCTCAGCTCGGCTTTCTAACCTCCCGCGCGATATTAATCCTTCGCTGCGTAGTGTCCGCATATCGAGAGCCTTCTGCCAAACGACCCACGGACATCCGCACTGCTGCTGCTTTGACGTCTCGCTCTGCGGAAGCCGCGCTCTCTGTCACCGCTGCTGTCAGCGTGACACCGTCACCCCTCTCTCCGCAGAGCCTGCGTGTTTGTGTGCATTGGCAACTTATACGTATAGACGACATACGGTGCGCGACACGGTTTTCCTTCGCGAATCTCGCGGGCTGCGTGCATGCGTGTGTGGTAAATAGTAAAATAGTAATAGAGCCGCCAGAGAAGAAAGCTCGACGAGTGCAGACGGACGAGAGTAGGCAGTGTGCGAAAGTGCAGAGCCAGGCGCGGGCGTAGGAAGCAGCGAGTAGCGGCTCCTGCAGTCCTTCGAGCCTCTTCAGCGGCAACATCGTCCTCCGGGAAGCCACCGAGAGCGAGGATGATGCCGAGCTCGGGGGCCGGCCTGCTGCCGAGTTATCAGCGCTTCGTCAGCGGGGTACAGCCGGGACAGCTGTTCTCCCGGCGCTCGTTCCGCCCTCGCGAGAAGTACCTCATCCTCCTGGTCTTCCTGACCTTCGGAATCGTCTGCTTCGGCGCGTTCTTTTTCCTGCCCGAGGACTTTCGGGGCAACGGGGGCGTCAACAGCGTCTACAAGGTCTATCAGCGCATGCAAAAGGCCGGCCCGGAACTCCTCATACCGGCGCCACCCAGGTTCCAGGACGAGGACGACAACAGGATCAACGCGGTCCTGATGCACCACGGCGATCCCCGCGCCGAGGACGTACACCTCATCGAGGACAAGCAAAAGCTCCAGGTGCGTGGGTCTATCTTATAATACGCGCATATAACGAGCCTTTCCTTTATTTGGTAACATATATTTTCGCTGCTGAGAGGCTTACGTGACACCTACGTTTGCCCGCTCAGCTGTGTGTGTCCGTGTCGTCCTGCCGCGCTCACTCTCGCTCTCTCTCTCTCTCTCTCTCTCTCTCTCTCTCTCTCTCTTTCTCCTCTCCTTTCGCTCATTGAGAAACATAACCTAGAAAGCAAGGCAAGAACGCGCGCGCGCGCGCGCGAGGGTTTGCGTTTTTTTCTCGCTTATTCAGCAGACGCGTGTCTCGTCTGCGATTTTTTTCTTCCGACGGTTTCCGTGCTCTTTCTGCGAAGACGATACTACCCATATAGGTGCTACTGACGCGAGGGTCGTCGATATTTTTGTTGGCTTCTCTGCAGCTCACACGATGCTTTTTTTCCTTCTGCGCAAAAAGAAAGTGGAGGAACGGGTTTCTCGCTCTGGGCGCTGTGCGTTAATGAAATCGAAAATTACGCGAAGAAACGTATTCGGCGAGAGGAGACTTTTCTCTTATCATTGGCCCTATGAAATCTGGACTTTCGTGAGGAAAGATATTAAGACAGACTCGTGCATAAGTAGCGCGTGTGTTATTGTTTGTGTTTAACTCTCTCGAATGTCAAGTTCGACTCGCGGCGCTGCTCTGCTATAGGTACACTTAGTTAAGGCTAGGTCGCGCGCGGACGACCGCAGCTGCGCGCGCGCATGGCTGATTATTGCTTTTTACGAGCGCGGATTGTCGTGCATTAACGCACGGGTCATTGCAAATTTTACCTTTGTTAATTGGCCGGGAGAAACTCTCTTGGTGTTTGTAAATGGATTTACGAAATTTTTAATTACATGAGATTTTATATTTTGTTTTGGGCTATGGTACAAAACTTAAAATTATAATGGTTTTATATTTGCGGGATTTGCGCTTTGCAGTGTAAATAGAAAAATCAATGGAATTTACTCTTGTAATCCATTAACGAAATGATAAACAAAATTAAGAACGCGAGAGAGATTTTCAGGATTCCTAGTGTGTCTGCACTGCTCGTCGTGCGAAACTGCGTGTTCTTTTTATAATCATGGCATATTTATCGATTACTCTCGATCTACTGAACTTCATAGCATGTTCAGTAGTCTTTATACATTTTATACCACACACATGGTGGTAAACTTTCGAATGGTTTGCTTGAAAATTGAAAGCTAGGCTATAACATTTTTATTATCAATAAACTTTACGCGAATTAAAATGGATCAGCTATCATTGCACATCCGTGAAAGTAAATAAACAAAAGAGAAATACATTAAACATAGTCGCGTGTAAGTGTGATGTGTCTGGTAAGATTAAATCTACTACATTTGTCTCTCTACTTCACACCATCGCAACCATGAGAAACAAGCTCTATTTTTACTTGCTTACAACCTTCGTATTTATTTTTTCATTTACATTTTAAGCACAGCAAAATGGACTGAAAGACAGGTGCATTAAATTCAATTTTAAAATTAGAAAAGAACATTCCTGCAAGTTTAAAAGAAAATATCTGTTTCATTTGAAACCGATTCTATTCTAATCAGATGAACACACTCCGGCACAGAATTTCCATCTAGCTCCTGCAAAATCTATAAGAAGAAAAATACGCGCGCGTGAGAAGGAGAGAAAGCCTCGCGCGCGAGCCTTTCGCCACTTTCGAATCGTTCGCCCCAGTCACCGTTACGCGAACGAGTGAGCGAACGACAGGCTCCAGTCGTTGTCTCGTCTCTCACTCAAACCCCAGAGAGATACACGTATACACGTGCGATGCATTACGAGCTGCATTTTTCCGAGCCTTATATACCTTCTCTTCTTCTTCTTCTCTATCTTACGAGAGTTTTCCTTTCTTCTTCTACTTTGGGATTTTTCCCGGCTTAACTTTGGCACTTTCGATCGCACTGGAAGTTCGAGGTCGTTTTACTTGTGCGTTCTCTCTGTGCGCGATTTTTAGCTAGAATTTCTTATCCGAAAGTATAGCTGCGGTTCTGGCTATCTTTCGAGAGAAAATTGACCGAGACGGACAACGATGAACAAAAAAAAAAATACTCCGAATTTATATAAAAAAAACTTTGTCTGGCTTATTGATTATTGCAAGATTTTGAATAGAATATCTATGACAAGGAGCAGATATATATTAATATGCTGAGATACATATCATCAACCATTTCAATGGTTTAACAGTTAAAAGAAAACAGGTAAACCATTGTATTGAATCATCTAACCATGAATGTAGAGTAAATTTTTCTCTGCTCCAAAGTAGTAGCTTTAGCATGTGTCAGTCGTTGAACGTTCTCATTCTACTTATAGATCCAGCTTACGATTGTATAATTATTTCATGATGTGTGAATATTTATAGCATACGTTACCCAGTTTGTATATCTTACCGCGCTGCATCTCTGATTAGCCCCACTTCGTTTTAATTACAAATCAATGTGGTTCACTGATTTCCGAGTTGATGTACATTTTTTTTAAAAATAGTGTTTCACTGTATCTTCACGTCATTATTGAGAAGTCTTTTGCGTAATGCGCAAATTTTGCAACATTCTCTGAGAACTAGAATCGTATAAAAGCGTTAAAAAATAATTAATCATTAAATCTCATATCTCAAATTAAAGCCACATAAATCTTCCAGATCTAGTGCAAACGATGGGCGGGATATTTCATTTTCATGACTGCAATCTCTCCTCGCGTATATCGCGTAACAGATGTGTATATATATGCATTCGTGTATCTAAGATTCACATGCATCCACATAGGGGCATAACGTGAATGGGGGTACGTGGCGCCTGTCTGTTTGCACGGGGCCACGAGGCCGGCCTTCTCTCTCTCTCTCTCTCTCTCTCTCTCTCTCTCTCTCTCTCTCGACGTGACGCCTCTGACGCGATACGTCAGTTGTAGGACTACTAGTAGCAGCATATACCGCCGTTTCTGCTTTGGCTGCATATCTGACGCGACTGATCGGTCTAACCCTATACGAAAGCGCTGACCTCGCTCACTTGATAATAACTTGACACACTCAAGTTATTATCGCATCTAGAAGTGCCAGGCAGATGAATTACGCTTAATACTCATACCGAACTCTCGACTCAGCGTTCGCGTAATTTATACAAGTAGATATAACTGCTAACGATTAAGCTTTAAAGACTTTCATTTTTTAGGTGCGGGGAAGATTTAAAATACAATTTTTATGCGCAAATTTTGTCATTACATTCTAATTTAATGAAGAATTTATAATTGGAAATTCAGTCGGTTTCATAATCATTATATACGTTGAAAATTATTTCTCTTCAATGTGTCGCCACAGATTATGGAATTTTTAAAAAATTTTCATTTTATATTCTTTAAATTCATATTACGCCCTTATGAATTTTCAATTATTTATAAAATTTTCATAAATAAATTGTTCGGTGAAATTATCATTTTACATAAAGCTCCAAAACCATGAGAGCTTTCTACAGAAACACGTTTAATTTCTGCACAATTTTTCCATGTTATACTGTTTCGTAAAATATTTATCAGATGTAAAAAATAAAGTTGGAAAAACGCTTTTCTGAAACGACGTACACGATGTTTTTTTGTGTATTAAATTTTATATTAAAATCCAGTGCGCGTTCAATTTTCTAGAGGTATACATATAAATTATATGTTTAACATCGTAACTATATTCAGACTGAATATTTGTTTCTCAACCAATCAAATCACTTTATTAACGGCTTCAAAACATCCGGCGATCTCCTTTTTAAGAGAAGGCTGTGTTTCTGCTTTTCATGCACGCATTAGAGTAATTGATCAATTTCACAAAGGAAAACAGCGATAAACATTTGTTGCTATTTAAATGTCATATTGACGTAAACTATTTAGTAAATAATAGAAATGATGATAAATAAAATAATTTTCATGTTCCAGGCTAAGATAGACGAGGAATATCAGAACCAGAAAACTTTGGAAAAGCCGGAAGTGTTGAGCGAGTCGCGAGTGCGTGCTAGTAGTTCATCGTCTCCACTTGTGGTTCGCCAGTGGATTGAATCACATGAAACCGTGCCACCTGAACAATCGGATAAGATGCCGAAAATAGTGGGAGGCGAGGACAAGGACCCCATCGCTCGACAACGAAGGGACAAAGTTAAAGAGGTCAGTCAGTATATTTTGATATTTTTTCAAAACAACTCACAATATAATATTTATATTTTTAATTGAGAAGTGAAGCGAATCCGGTAAATTACAAATTTCTGATCTCGTTTATGATTTTGGAGTTGACAACCCGCATACGCGTCGACAATTCGTCAGCAACTCGTACCCCGAAATTCCGTCGTAGCTTCGCAAGCTTATCTATTAAAATTTGCTTTACAACGTATAATATCTCATGTGTATACGTGTGTTACAATTATTCACATGGTATTCTCTTTATTTCAACCTGGAAATGGTCACACAAATTTTGAGAATCAAGGCCTGCTTACAAGAGTGTTCAAACATAATGTTATTGTAGATTTTGACGAAAATTGATTGTAGCTCACGTTAGATACTTTCATCTTTGGGTGTCAGAAAATAAATCCATGAACAAAACAATCCATCTTGTATACACATGGTTGCTCATGATATTTCGCAAAGTTACAACGTTACCTTTCATTTTCGTTTCATTGCCATGAAACACATTAAATAGTGTCTACTACAGCTATATACGAGTATATACCCATCAACCTTTCTATTGATTTTCGAGCCGTTAATAAATACAAGGATTCTCGATCGAGAGCCTCGCTGGCTGAAAAAATGAACTAAATATCATATAAAAACGATTTCCGACTAAGCCAACAATTCACGAGCTCGGACAGCACAGATCTGCCTCTCGAGTCCTTCTCTATTCCTCTAGTGCTCTCTCGTACATCCGTCCACCCTCGAGGCCGTGGCAACCGCGTTTTCAAGATGACTGTTGACACGGCAGTACAAAAAAAACGCACACGCGCGCGCGTGCGCGCGTACAATGGACGGGGTAGGGGAAAAAAGTGCGAGAAGAAGAAATAAAATATAAAAGGAAATAATGAAGCGGCGGCGGCGGCGGCGGCACTGGCCTCGAAACTCGGCCGCTCTCGAGGAGAGTTCAATTTCCCGGTACAATGCGTGGCCTGTTCAGTATGCAAATTGCTTCCTATGAAAACCGTAGGAAGAGGCTCGTATACGTGCACACATGCTGCTTCGTCTGCTCAACCGGCAATTTGCATCGCGGGCGGCGGAGAACGCGCGGGGAAAGCCGCGAGCCTCGGAATTTCCTCCGATTCTGTTGCTGCAGCATGCGCGCAGGTGAAACGGATTGTTTTGCCCCCGACTCTCCGTCTCTCTCTCTCTCTCTCGCCACACAAGGGATATGGTGTAATCGGCTGCGTCTACTAGCATAGGCCGTAGCTGCTGCGCGCAGCTCTCGCAGCTAGCTGCGTATTATATATACCCCCGGTCTCGACCGCCGAGCAAACCTTAATGCCTCGTGTGAATCCGATAAGAAGGGACTTACGCGAGTTCGTAATCGCTTAATCGAGGCCATGCTAAGTGCTCTAATGACTCTAATGCCGAGGCTTCTAACTGCGAAAAATACGCTTTCGCTAATTACTCCTGTATACATATATACCAGCACGCTATACCATAACGCTGCTCTTCGTCTTTTAATTACAGGTGTAAGGTGCCGCGAGCAGATTGTTTTTTTATCTTGTTCTTTCTCCTGCACTTTGTTGTTTCTCTCGTTTGTCTTTGCGCTGCTCGGGTGATGAAGGTAACGAATGCGAATATTCATGTTTCGGTTTTTGCACCCACGGTGTATTTTTATTTTATTTTTTATGCTTTTAAACCAAATGAGTTTGCAGAGCATAATTATACACATACGCTCCGAAACCCTATAGAGATAAACACAGTTATCTGTGATCTGTTTGCAGGCTTGACCTTAAAAAATATTGAAAAAGATATAAAAACTTAATACTAAACTTACAACTAAATACAAGTATTTGATAAATATAGGAAAGTGTAGATTCATAAATCATTCTCTTAAAAATTTTGCAATATTGGATATTGCAAAATAGGCCAGTAATTTTTTTTTGTATTTAATTTATACAATCTTGCCTTAGAACAAGACTTAAGTTATTTGCATTATTTCGAGCTAAATTGTTTTAAAGTAGTTTATTTGATAATTCCATTCTTTGTTTGATTAGAAAAATTTGAAGCAATAGTTGTGCGAACGCTTTTGTGAGAGTTGATAAAGAACAGAGTGTATTGACCGATTGAATAACAACGACGTTATAAAATCTTTATGACTCAAACAAAAACGAAATTCCACAGGAGTTATTACAGGGGGTTGACAATATCTATGCATGGTGGGTAACTTTCCTTTGCGATAAAATAATTTCTTTTCTCATTGAACTAATAAAAAAACTGAAAACTGAAAGCACTGCAGTTCGATGGAGAGGAATTTTCTGTCAGCGTATATAATTGATTGCACAGCTCAGCGTTATTCGATTCGATCAAGTTCAACGCAATCGTTGCATGGTTAATTGAGCGCAACCAAGTGATTTCCAGCAGCAGCTAAATGATTCGTCGTAGGGTTGTAGCTGGGAGATGTCGACCATCTTTCAGGGTCCAGGTCTCTCACAATGGTCGAGGAGGGGCAGGAAGGGAGGAGGCTTTTGAGGTCACGAAGTACGGGTGCTTCTTGAATAAATCAGTTCCTCCCGCAGTGTAGTAGTCGCACTCCTGTTTGCCTTACGGAATGGCGTTCTGCCAAAATGCTTGCCTCGAATTATATCCTCTTTTAAAGTCGTAAAAAGTCACTTCAGAACGCTCTACACCTCTAATTTATCGTGTCGCTCCAACTGCTCGCTAATCATGGCAACAGCTTCATTGTTAATTCTAAGTAATGCGTATTGTTTCGCTCTAAGGAGCTTTCTCTTTAAGACTCCACCATATATTCGCGTCCTTTGTGTATATGAATATATACTCAACTTATTTCTTTTGCTGCATTATATTCTGTTTTGCTGCAAAATATTTTTATTAGATTCCATCATGCGCGATATAACAATTAAGCGATTATGCGTCTGCATTCGTAATCAGAATTTGCGTATATGTATATATATGCATATCACAACGATTTCGATGACGATTATGCATTCCACATTATTATGATAAAAGGCTATTCTACTTGCACACTATTAGTGATAACGAAATATTGTTCCTTCGGTATATTGTAACGAAATCAATTATTGCTGGAAAACTAGCATTATATGTACGTAGATTGTTATTAATTTTCTCAGCAGAGAAATTTTTTTGCAAAATGATAGCCAACTATACAAGCTCGTATAGCCAGATTGAAACTCGGTATAGCATTCGAGCTTTCAACTCATAACGAATTCAAAGTTGCAATACTGGGCATTATTACAGCATCCTGTCATTGATACGAATGCAACGAAATATCCAACAGTCTATACATTACGTAACGTAGCTAACTTCGTGATGCAGCTTCGTTTACTCGGTAATTCACGAAATGCTCTTTATTTATGCCGTAAGCCATGAGCTGCTGCATTAACGTACTTAAACGTAGAATCCCAACGCAGTTGGGTCAACTCTATTAGGAATTAGAATGCGCTTATGCGAATTTCGCGTAAAACGTCGCAAAGTTTCGAAAGTCGCTTCGTCTAGCTCTGAGCCGCACCGCTGCGCGTATATAGCGAGGTTTATAAAGTGGGGGTACTAAACTCTGTGTGCTCTCGACTCCTTTGGCTCCGGCTATTGGTCAGGAAGAAATATAAGTAGAGCAGCGGCGCATTAAATCACGTCGATTCGAAACTTCGGATCGTGATTTTATCGTAATTACCTCTACACTGCTCTCTCACTACGGATTTTACTTCGTGTACTCAACGCGCGGACCGAGTTGTATTGATTACTATACTCGATCGAAGAAAATACTTTCCGGTGTTTCTATTATTATCGTTGCTTATATACGTTCTGTAAACTGGTTATACAATAGCAGTATACGAATTTCCTTTTTATACATCACGTTGATTTTGGATACGAATGAAATGATAAAAATCAAACTAAGCAGCTCTCGAGCAGACGAATAATTCATTCTCAAGTCAATATTTACCGGCTGATTAATGTGCGGTAATTAAAGCTCGGACAGTTGGCGCAATCGAAGTAACGAGTACATCGGCGCGCCGATAACAAACAATCGGCTCATTCGCATATTAGCGGTTTTCGCCGCGCTCATCTCTCTCGCGCTCGCGCAACACAGAGCGAGAAAATTTCGTGTTTATTTTACAATCAAGTTGCCGTAGCCACGGGCTAACGGCGGCCTATTTTAATAGATAGCCTGCGCGCATTGTCGTCTCTCCGCGAACGAGCGTAATTTTATGCTAATTTTATGCCAGCTGAATTAAAATTCTCGCGCGAATCCACAATCGGTCTCTGATTTACCTTCGGCATTTACGAGTCCGTCCGCCCGTCATTATCTTGCTGTACGCTCCGGCTCACGTGCATGTGTGCAGCCGTTGCATTCTACCGAGCCTTCCCTTCCTCCCAGGAAATTAGGATACAAACATGAAATTATTGCGGGACGTTAATTCTGAGCGAATTTATAATCCACGCGCATTCGGGTTATTATTTATCGCACGTCGTCCTCTATTTTTCGTCCGATGGCTTGAATTTACTGTTTTTATCTAGCGCGCATTCGTTAGGAATGTCGTCGTAATTTGTTTTAACTTGCGAAATTCAGTATAATCATGAGCGTATGTGGCTTCGAACGCTTCATTACAAAACGGCGAATATAGGAATTTTTCTTTACCCTGTGTGTCTCGCGCGCGAGTTTCTTTTCTTATCAACGATCGGTAAAAACGAATTTGTCGCACGCATGAACCACCTGGAAGTGTAGTCGAGTCCGCTGGGAGAGAGTGAGCGAAAGCATTCCAAAGGTAGTACAGGGAACTACTATACGTTTTTCCCAGGAGACTACCGAGTATCTTGTTTCTTGTTCATGTACTGAATATTAACGGGCAGTGTGTCTTGAGCTATGGCAAGCTCGTGCATAAGAACTTTATTACTCCACTTCGAGCTATCTACTTCGGTTTATAGACGATGAAACTTCGGTGTAATTATAGAAGTCCGATTACCATAACGACCCGAGACTACTGCGATCGTTCATCATTTTCGTTTGAATAATTAATTTACGACGTTTACAGTAGCCATATACTTTTGTGCCGAAGCAATTTCAGTATTATTCTGATTTGATCGTTTGAGAGAATATTTGCATAGATTTTTTTTTCTACAACATTCAAAATCCCGTTTCATTCAAAATTTAATCGAATCAGTAATAACAGTAAAGCAAATACTTCTATCTATAGGAACAAATGAAAAGCTTCTCCTGAGCCATCATCTCTTCCGCAATTCATCTTTCGATACACACTTCTCATTACCCGTCGATTAAACAGTCTATCTAACGGTAACCGCTTAATCGAGATCTCGAAAAGCCGCAAAAATCTGGATCTCATCGCCTCTAAATTTCTCTTCCACATCCATATTAATGCAGTCCGGCTGTCCGAGAAGAAGTAAAGCGCATTACACACAGCCTGCGCGCGGAACATCCCTCTTTCAACGCGCTCTTGATCGAACAATATCACGGACCAACATCTTATACGTCGGAAATCAAGGCATCGCTGCCAGGCAGAGAGTACACTGCTTGGGCGTGATGAATTAGTACTTTGTGCTCTCGACGCGAGAGAGTAGGATATATACCGACACGACGAGCTCGGCGGCTTCAGCAGCAGCAGCAGCAGCAGCATTCATCCCGGCGCCTGATAGATGAATGGCGGAAGTGAATTTAAATTTACATTCTGCTCTACTGCCGCCTCGAGCTGCTGTGTGTGTGCCACGCTGCCACAGTCTCTCACCTTTCGGACCGATTGTTTTCTTTTGCGGCGCGATTAGCATTTTTCGCGAGCCAATTTTAATATCCCTCGCGATATCGAGACGCTCTCCGGGGATTAACGCTCGGCTTCATCTCCCTAGTGCTGTGTGTTTGTATATAGATTAAATCGAGTACTGATGGCTCGCCGCTGCTGTTGATTTATTTATTCGCTCTGTGTTATATGCACCTGAATATTTACTTCTCCTTTATAAATATGCAAGAGAATGATAATATACGAGTTGATGGAATTGTTTACGTACTCCAGGAACCTTCTTATTTATAGCCCGCGCGTATGTGTGTGTATTGTATAAAAAGATTCAATTATAAAGTTTAATTATTTCCCTTTTTAAAATTCTTTTTATTTTGTGTAAGTTATTATACTCTTCTGTAAATGTCTACATATCTAAATGAGCGAAGCGTTCTAATTTAAACTAAATTTTGTTGAAAATTGACGTTCCGATGACAATTTATCGGTTTGAGAAAAGCGAAAAATAATAAAAATCTCGATTCCTCGCATTTTTTAGATACTTGCTAATATATAGCTCATACTTACATACTTTATCTGAAAGTGCCCATGTTCAAGGAACTTTTTGAGAAAAAATTTCGCTGTTAATATTATCATGAATTTGAGAAATGTACACTGAGAAAAATTGGACAGTAAAAATTACTATCTCGGATAGTAAAGTGGTTACCAACTCGAAAGATATTAAATTTTACTATCTTTTATAGTAGAATTTACTACAAAAAATATTAATTTTTACTATCTCAGATAGTAAAAATTATTATGGCTTTCAACGAAACTTCCTCAACAATTTTTACTATCTTTTATAGTAAAATTCATTATAGGCGATATTAGTTTTTACTATCTCAGATAATAAAAATTATTGAATACAAAATATAGTATAGCAATTTTTTTGTAAAATAATACAGATGAATCAAAAATGAAAATAAAATCAAGAGTTGAAAAACAAGCTGGCGAAATAGACAAAGCAAAACCGGAGATTGCGCGCATAGCGCATGCGCTTGGCGCCATTTTCAGCTATGCCAGCGGCGGTCGCGCCACGCGCCGTATTTCCATTCTCCTCTTACCCTTATGCCGTAAAACATCGACTTCACCCGCTAGATGGAGTCTGGTAAATTCGTCTCGCGAGTGGCTAGAATTCTGGTTGGTTAGTATATAAGAACGAAAAAATGTCCCCATCCTAATAATTGTAATGCGAACATTGCGAAATATGTAGCGTTAAGTGCGATATGCGTGTAGTTGCGAAATCATAGGAATAGGGTTTAAGTGCTTAAGAAATTAAAATATGTACAATAAATAATCTCTACTATAAGCGAACCATAATCAATAAGCAAGCGATCAATCATAAGTTCGAACGTTAGAAATAGATTATAAAACTTTCGATTTTGTTTACAAAGGTTTAAAAATAAATTTTACTATACAAGATAGTAAAATTTAAAATCTTAAGAGTTATTTGCGAGATAATAATTTTTACTATCTTGGGATAGTAAATTCTAATATCCGGAAAGTCTGTAACCACTTTACTATTAAAGATAGTAAAAATTCCTATTTTTTTTGTAATTTTTACTATTAAATTTTTCTCAGTGTAACGCACATATTATACGATTCACAATGAAAATACCTCGCTTTTACGAACGAGGAAAATTTCGAATGAGCGCGCCTTATACGTATTCTCGCGGCAGCAGCCGCATTCAAGCCGGTTCTTATAAAAATTTTAAGCGAGCTATAGTCGCGCGCTGCATTAAGCCATCGATTGGAGTCTCCCTCGCGCCTCGGGCTCCATTATTGTACGAATCGCTAGTCAGGCATTGTCGCGCTCATATTGCACGGAATCCAAAACTCCCGTCCCCTCCTGCTGGCCTACCTCCATCTCCTCCTCTGCGCTTAGCTTCGAATATTGCGCTCTATCGAGACGGTGAGCAAGACGACGTCGAGGAGAGAGGCTTGGCAAATGCAGCACTACAGTGCCGTCCAAGTTCCGGAGCTAATTCAACCGCGCACTCGCGCCGCTCTGCTCTGGGCTTCGGGCGAATATGAGGCCTGTGCAGCTTCGATATAATATATTCTTGCGTTGAGGGTGTGGGGAGCTCGGTGCTGAGGATAACAGTTAAGATTTGAAGGAAAAGTACAATGTGGCTTTGGGCTTCAGTGGAAAAGGCCGAGTTAGGTTAGGCGTGGTCTTTGTTGATGTATTATAAGTATTTAAGATGACTTTTTTCCATCGTGTACGCAACAAGCACAATCTGCATAAAGTATTTCTTTACCTGTATTACCGTTTTGAATGCTCATTTCTTGCGTTTCTTTTCATAATTTACAATAATGCATTTCGCTTGTGCTCTCGTGAATTGCATATAAACCCCGTTAATGAAGATCCTCCGTTGTTTACCTCATCACGAGATAAACAAAAAGAGTCATCTGACCCCCCCCCCCTCCATACGAAATAATCTAAAGCAAATTCGAGTGCGAAATGAGAAGACAATCAGAGATTAAGAAACGAGCGCGCTGAAACTCGTTTCTCCAAATCAGCAGGAAAAAGTACGACGTCGCGCCGGTAATCGCAACGAGTAAGATGAGAAGGATAAGACTATACGCCCGGGAGGGGATCGGAGGCTTTATATTGGATTAACTCGGATCCCGGCACGTTCCATCACAGCATGATTTTCTGACCCCCCAAGGATTAGTGTTGCAAGATCGAGGGATCTAACCTGTATCTATCTCCTTCTCTCACTATACCTTTCTTGTTGTCTTAGCCTTGAATACAATGGCCAGCGTGTGCGTCTCTTGCAGCTCTCTAGACGAGCCATATTTCGCACCTTCTCAAATCAAGCGTGACTGCCAGACCAATAAGGTTAATCGCGTCATGCTTAGGTGGGTAAATTTAATCTCGCGTAATTAAATAAATCTTTCGAGACTCTGTTGTTCTGGTGCGTGATATGTCTTATTCTGTTATCATAGTAATAATTGTTTTTTGGCATTTAATTTTAGATTCTTACTACATAAGTAGTCCTTTACGATACGGTATGTATAAAAATAACATGAATATGCTATGTACCAGATTTTTCGAAATTCAGTGGATAGTCTGCGAGGTGCGAAGCTTCTATACACCAAGTTTATCCGATGTAAACACATGTATGCCTTACCGTAGAATTGAATTTGAACTCTATTAGGAATGTGAAAAAAAAATTGTAAAAAGAAATTGAACTCACTAACCAATACCCAATTTATATAGAAGAAACAAATCTACAACCGTACCCGCTCGACTATGTCTAGAAAACTCAATTTTTCTCTCTTCGTCTCGGGTTCCATCCGGTCGAAGCTCTGCTATGTATATATTGACTAGTAGCGTTTGCAAATGTACGATCTTCCGGTGCGGCTGATCGATACACGAGGTGGCAATGCCGACAAGTTTCTTTTCCACCGCTGCTGCTAAGAGACAGGTGGAAAGGTGACTGCTGCGCCACGGCGGTTAACTCACTGGCGACGAGTGAGAAGGGGTCGTGCATCTTTGAGACGATGCCGTATACCGGTTGTACAGCTCCGTTCAAAAATAGGAAATCGATGAGAGACAGATTTTATTGGAATTCGTATATTTTGGTCTGTCCGAGAAACTTTTCTTTTTATGCGAAACATCTAATGTGATGCTACGGAGGAAAAAATTATTTTGGCGACGCTTTCCCCTTTCTTCACGCTGTTTTAAGTATAGCTATGTACTATACTCTTTTCTCCCCAGAGTCTACTAATATGCTGGCCCGCCGTTTGTTGTTATAAGTTGTGAATGTTTTTATTTGCACACTTATTAATACTAAATTAAACAATCCTTTTATTTCAAATAATTATTTTGCATTAGCATTTCTTAGAAATAAATCGCATGAAATGGTACTTAAGGGTGTTAATCGATGCGAGCGTATAGTTTTCCTTTAAGATCATGCTTTTAGTCCCGTCCCGCCTAACCTTTTTGAGATAAGATTAAGGGGTGCATTTAATAATTTGATTATAATTCTGTTTCCGAAGCCGTCAATTCTCAGAATCAATAAATTAAGTCCGCTTGTACAATAACTTCGAAATCGGGCCAAAGTCTCTAGCTCCACAAGCCAAGATCTTGAATAACCACGTCGAGAGGTAATTACGTCATTTGCATACGACTCTTGAGAAGGACTGTACTACCAATGGGCATCGGCCAGAGATACCGATGATGTGCCGCCGCGCTTTCACAGTCGGTTCAGCTCGTTCTTCAATGTCGGATCGTAGGAGTTGATGTTACTGCACAGACGACGACGTCTCTCTCTCTCTCTCTCTCTCTCTCTCTATCTCTCTCTCTCTCTCTCTTTCTCGTCTCGGTTCTCGCGCAAGAAATTACAAGATGCTCTCAAATAGCAGCAACGCTAATGGTAGCAATTCACCGGCTCCATAAGACTCTTCTTTCACCCTGAGTACGCCAGCATTTACTGTCTTGCTACTGCTGTAAGCTCTGAATTACTAAGAGCGACCAACTGACTAACTGACTGCCGATAATTTCTCGCGGTTAGTCAGTCGGGCGTTTCGTTTTATTCTCTAGCGAGAATCGTAGCTTGTATTGATGAATTTTGATGAAAAGAAGATCTTTTGAGACAATTTTTTTTGTCAATTTTTGCGCTGAGTAATTAGTTTTTTATGAAAATATCAGATTAATTCTCAAATTAATAATTTCTTAAAGGAAAACTTTAATTCCGATTCACATTTTTTTTCGTTATTATTTATATTAAAAAGTTATGTGTAACAAGAAATCAATGTTTTTAGCTCTGACATCCCCTTGAATGACCGAGTGGCACTCGTTCATTCCAAGCACATCGTTACAAATGATGAGCTTATATTATTAACTATAAAAGTTAGTCGATTAACATTCTACCGTATGTGTCATAATTGTGAGATATTAACTAATATTCATTTCTCAAAGAATCGTCAAAATGTGATAAACCCCTTACGTAAATTTTATATGATTGAATATCTCAAGAACGTGAGATATTTCTCAATTTCGGATTAGTGTAGCTCTATAAAATTATATATGAGTAAGTTTGGGGTAAAAAAATACTAGCGTGAAAAATTTCATTATTTTCTGAACACTAATTAAAAACCGATAGTACTCCCTTGAAATACATCATCGATAAAAGTACATAAATTAATTATCGAGCTAGCGTATGTCAGCAGGAGGACAAGCGACGATGATACTTCGATTAAATAGGTGTCGTGACCGACTAAGGTTGGCGTACTCGAAGACTGAACTTCGAGAGCACCTCCAAGTGATTGTAACTAAACGAGATATCGGAACGTGAGTTTGAGTATTGAATGAAACGGAGAAGACCTCCGACCAGTTCCTCCTTGGATTGTAGAAGAGGGTATCGATATTGATTTTGCTTCGCTATCAGATAAGGAATTCCTTTCCCAGCTTTTTCTTCAAATATTTTTTTAATGAATTAACAAAAAGATGTCAAAGATTATCTTAGTTATGATGTATCAAAATCAAAAGCAGAATTGCACTCTACCAATGAACGATATATCAAAATTGCAAGTCGATCGCCATAGTTTTGAAATAAATTTGAAAACTAATATGAACCCTAGAGAGAAGCAAGAGCATAAGGATATATATTAAAATTCATCACCATCGCGCATAAATCATGCTATTTCCTTGATCAAGTTTACCTAGCAATCCCGATAAAAATAAGTAATTTCTCCTTGCTAACGAAAAGCGCATACTTCAACGCGACAAGCAAGCCAAACGACTCTCTCAATTGAATTACTCGTTGCACTAGTAGTAGGAGTCCTGGCACGTCTCGGCGAAACAAACTTGAAATATTTTTTCATCGTCAACAAACTACTGAAATTTTCCTGATGCGACTCTCTCTCTCTCTCTCTCTCTCTCTCTCTCTCTCTTTTCCCTCCCTTCTTCCTACAAGAATCGCATCTGATGAAAGTGTCCGGAGAAATCCAACGGGAGAATGTTGTAGCATCGCCGGGGGGCTGATGAATGCATTTTACATGTTCTCTCTCGCATCGAGAGCATTGCACTTGATCTGCGACGAGGCGTTTGCAAGTCTTACCGTGACAAATGCCGGAAGAGAGTTTCCTCGCTCGCAAGAGGCAAATAAGTAACCCATACATATAGAGCATAACCTTTTGTAAAGTGTCGCAGTATTCCTCTCTTTTCTCGCGCGATCTGTCTGTATAGTCTGGTATGTTCAAAAGGGATGTTCTGCAAGATTCAATCTACTTGGATACTTGTATATTTCCAAGTATTCTTTGTGTCTCTGATTTTTAGTTATAACCGAATCGTTGTAAAAGATCTACATTTCGTCTCTGGAAAGCAGCATTCTTATCCTCTGAGACTTGATTTCTCAAGACGAATCATTCCCCATCGGGCACAATGCGTTTTGTGCTTAAGACAATAAGCGCTCTGATTTCGAATAATAAGTTTGTCATGTACATCGTGTTAAGGGTTGCCGCAGTGTTGTATAGTGAAAGAAGAAGAAGACGAAGTGGAGCTGGAGTGAGAGAGAGAGAGAGAGAGAGAGAGAGAGAGAGAGAGAGAGAGAGAGAGAGAGAGAGAGAGAGAGAGAGAGAGATAAGTCAGGTCTCGAGGTGGTGGTGCCACAGGAGCGAAACAGAGAAAGCTCAAAGGGAGCAAAAAAGCGCGGCATTGTTTGCATTGTGGTCGTCACGCGGCGGCGGCTTGTTCTTTCTTCCTCCGGTGTACTTCCTTTCTTTCTTTCTTTCTTTCCTCGCGACTAACGTCAAAGCTCTTTGGTCTGTTGTTGCTTCTGGCCGCCCGGCAAAAAGAGCGTCTTCCCCCCCCCCCCCCCCCCATCCCTGCCCCTACTCCGCCACTCTGCTGTGGGTCAGCATCTTTCCTTTTGCTGTTGCTTCGTCCAGGAACAAGATCCTTTTGTTCATTGCGTGCGCTTCTCTTTCCTCTCCAGCACGTTGCTTTTTTTCTCTCCTTCTCACTCGTTCTAGACGCGCTTTGGCTCCTCGAGGATTATCATGCCGAGACCATAATTACCAGTTACTTTGCGGCCACTGCTTTTTCATTCGTTTCTTACATAGCATATTGCCTGGCTAAGTAGCTGCTGCTGAGCATACAGAGACGCTCTGAGCGCAACTTGTAAGTGCGTCGTGCGCTCTTTGAATTTTGCAAGACCTCGTCCTCGTGGTTGTCGTCTGCTAAGCTACAACGAAGAAAACCATTTCCGGTATGCCATTGTTCGTGTAAAGCACGATGCGAGGGTTGACAACTGAAATTTTTACTTTTCTCGGTAGCTAATTCGTTGTGTTGCGTATGTGCGGTATAAAGATAAACCACGTTTAAAATTTTTTTCACAGTAATTTATATTTAATTTATTAATTAATTAAACTGGTTATTAATTGTATCTTGTATGAATCATAAAGAATTCAATGAGACGCAGGAACGCGCGGCCAAGCTGCATGCGGGTCGTTGAGCCTTCAAAGCGGGAACCGGCTCTGATTCTTTCTGCTCCTCCTTTCCCTTTCTCCTTTTCTCATATGATGATTCGCTGTTCACTTTTGATCGGAATCGCTGGTCGTAAGTGCTGAACAAAGAAATTCGTAAAGTATATATATAAAATAGTCCAATATATTGACATTTCGATTTGATCATTCTATCTATAATTATAATACCGTCGACGCTGCGCTTAGCCAACGTAATCAATGACGATTGAACGAAGAAT